>OY856410.1:495873205-496510705 GCA_963693085.1 Alisma plantago-aquatica | reverse complement strand
CTTCTCTATTACTCAAACCAAAAAGATAAACAACATATACAAGTGGAGTAGAGTTTTATCTACTGAAAGAAAATAAAACTATATAAAAATCTATCCATGCAAATAACTATCTATGCAAAGATAAGAAATCTGCTATAGCTTTCTGCCATACAAGCTTGGGATCAGGCTTCATATCTTCAAAGTAGGCGAGGTTCCTCATAATCCAAATGTGGTAGAGAATAAGGATTGCCAGATGGTTGTCTTTTAGTTTGCTAAGGTTAATCAGATCAGATTAATCCCTTAGAAGAATAAGAATATGATGTTTGGTGTAATGCCACACCTTAGTAGAGAAATCACATGACCAGAAGATGTGATAATCATTCTCAGTTTCTTTATTACATAAATGACATATGGATACAAGATGGATTCCCTTGGTTTGTAGATAACACTCGGTAACCAGCTTCCCATGGAAAAATTTCCAATCGAACAAATTCATTCTATTTGGGAGCTTTTGAGTCCATAGACACTTAGACCAGTAAGGCTCCAACGCTTGTTTCCTACAGAGGTTCCAAGCACCTTTAAGAGAAAAAGTATCTAGTCCTTTAAGATAGCAGATCACATTAAACTGGATCTTAATGTTTTCACAGACTTTTGATAGAGCCTCCATACCCCTAACTGAGGGAAGGTTCCATTCTCCATCTTTGATTAATGAGTTGAGTTTCAGATCAGGTGTAACATCTGACCTTAATTTGAGACCATCGCCAATGTGGGTCTGCAAAAAAGAAACCTCCACACATGTTACTTGCCAGATAGAAATAGAGTATCCCTTTCCTATTTTGAATCAGACCAAAGGTAACAGAGAGTCCCTATGTCTGAGAATAGCTCTCCACATCCAACTATCCCCTATCTTATATTTTTAGGACTAAATGGTGTCTTTTTTGATGTAAACACTATGGATCCACTTCACCCATAAATTATCTTTACTGGTTGCAATGTCCTAGATCATACGGGTAAGACCAGCCTGGCTCCACTTGCCAACTCTTTTGTTGCCCAAACCTCCTTCATCCTTGGGTTTGCAGACTTTATCCCAAGAAATAGTGTGGAAGTGACTTGTACCATCCATGTCACCCCAAAAAAAATTCCTGCATAGTCTATTGATTTCTTCAGTAATGCATTTGGGTAGAGGAAACGTGCCCGTTCAAAATAAGTGGTACGAGGACAGAGTTGAAATAATGAGTTTAAGTCTACCTGCCATGCTAAGCAACTTCATCTTCTAGGATTGAAGCTTCATTTTGATGTTCTCCACCCGAGGGTAGCACATACTTTTGGTGAGTCTTCCCGAGAATAAAGGGAGACCCAAATATCTGACAGGAAGTTGATTTTTAACTACCCCTAGGGGCAGTCCAATCAATTCTAGAGTAGAAGCAATTATGAAGAGATGGCTTTTAGCAGGGTTAATTTCCAAACCAGAACACTCACTTAACTCTTGCATACATTCCTTAATGCCTTTAACATTATTCTCAATAGCTTGGGTGAAGATAAGGAGATCGTCATCAAATAATATATGTGAGATCTCAGCATTTCTCACTTTTAGAGGTATAATTGTATTTTAATTGACTGCCTCTTTTATTGGCCATAACCATGCTAACATGCACCACCAAAACACTTTTGGGGAGACGTGCATGGATCGCATATTATCTCATATCACATATACACTAGTTGTGATTGTATGTGGTATTTAATTGGATCTGCACATTATCATTTTAATAGTCACATCGGATGCAATAAATGACAAAAATTAAATTTAAACATATCGATTTAAATCCATATGCACCATAAATTGATGTATCTTTATGCAACTATAACAAAATCGGGTTCAAATACAGGCAGTAGAAAAAAAAATTTAAATGCCCAATTACTTAACTAGAAGAATTGCAACAACAACAATGTATCTAGGAATAAAGGTTTGCAAGGTTATACATGGTCCTGCAGAAAATCCAGCAACATTACTCCTATAGCAGATGCTTCTTCTTCAGAAGGCATCACACTCCTTCAGTAGTAGAAACACTCAAGTTGTCATCTCCATCGACTTCTTGGTACATCACCATGGACAACGGTTGAGGTTGTCCTCCTAGTAGTACACGTGGAGCACTTGGAACTCCATGTTGCTCTACCAGAGCGAACATGAAGATTTGTCCCTTTCAAACATCAACCTCCTAAGGTTGATTTGCTCTCCCACAATTGAATTTCCCTTGATATCCCTCTGGTGACGTTGTACACCACAACAAGTGAGATAACTCAAAACCAAACTGCGGAACTAAACTAAACATTCAAGTTACCATAAAATACATGAAATTAAAACCAAATAGCAACAAAACATAAGAGTTGCAATATATTGCACATGAGTCCACAAAATCCACCTGTACTGCATATCACCTACCCATAGATTATGCAAGATATTGTTCATTGGCTCTCAAGCCACATCCTGTTGCACATGGTAACTTGTTCATACACATATATGCCAATTGTATACAACACGAGTATCAAGCCAAAACCTCATATTTATACATACAATAAAACCTCCCCAAGGACTTGAATGTTTAGGAATGAAACATAAGTCTCTACTTCTATACACAAGCAACATATCCAACTTGTCAATAACTACTGGTCCTCTTACTGCTCAGCACCAACAATATGATCTCTACTTCCTTGTGCTCAACCACATAAAAGATGTGGAAACCTACGGGGTGAGACAAAATGTCCCTACTAGAGATATGACTCGCTACCACGTCTATCAAAAACACATATAAGCTAAGAAGAAGATAACATACTAAGCAGGTTGAGCATATTCAACTAAATGATATGTAATCAACAAATGAAGCAGATTAAGCAAGACTAGGTAGCTACCAATGAACAATAGATCAAGTTATATTGTAAAAAGGAAGATGAGGAACATGCAAAGCGCTCAATCAATGTTAGTTTTATTTAACCCTAGGAAAGATACACTATATGGATATGTTACATCTTTTATTATTGCCCTGAGGATTTGAGTCATACCACCCAAATCCAACCGAACGCTCCTAAGTCAAAATTGGTTCCATACAAGGTCAAATGGATGATCTAAAATCCACAACCTCTCCACAACTCTTGGTTAGCACAAGAGAAAACACGACAAAGACATATCAATCAACTTCAAAAAGTGACAAATAGTCAACAAGAAGATCGTCCCACAGATAGCCATCCATTTATATAACACTAGACCACCTTGATATGGGTAACAATGCTAGAAGAATTGGCTCGTGCATGGACATTCTTAAAAGAAGTAGTGGCTCTCACATGCCCATCCATATCACAGGGAGATTGGCTCATGCATGGCCATCTCACATAACTTGTAATTGTTGACACAGGGAGATACCTCAACTTGCAACCTTGCATATTAAAAAATATGCGCTCTGAGTTACACTCGTTTTACCGATCCAACAACTAAAGCTCACACTAGAAAGGATCTATGGAACCTGGCTCCTAATTGATTAGGGTTCCACTCGATTAGTTACCCAATTTGGTGACTTTTAACATCAATCAAGTTACAACATATGAAACCATAAAAAAATCTACAAGATTAAGGGTACGGTACAACTCCAAAAGATACAAAATGTATAAGGTGTGAGGTAGTCACATTATCATCTCATACTTCATGTAGCATTAACATACATAAGGCAACCAACAAATGTCACATCATTGGGGAACATCAGCCCCTTCATCACAACACTAGTGGTTATCACCTCACTGTAGACATCATGCCATCACCATGTCATCAGACCCAAACACATAAACCATGTATGTACATCACCCCAATATGCATCAACAATATGCATAATCACCATGTGATATCATAGGATCATCTCCACATCATGCACAAGCTATGCAATACTTATCACTTGTAAGGTTAGGGTTTTATATACAAGAGAAAGAAAATTTCATAACATATTAGCCACTCCGTGCAATATAATAAACACATCATACTGTCTAGACTTAGGGTTAGTGTTTACATTCATAGCCTATTAGGGTTTAAGAGTTACATCTAACCACCAAACCCTTGGTGCATAACTTCCCACTATCTTGGAGTATATTAGGGTAGGGGACATGATTAGGGTTAGTCAAGCTTCCATCAAAACAACACTAAACATGACTCATATACATGTGTTTATTATGTGTACAAGTACATGTCTTAACCACCTATCATACATATGTCTCAATTGCCCATTAACAATGTGTCGAGACCATCCACCATACATGGGTCACGATCATCTAGTCTTCAAGGTGTCTTGACCGTGACTAATACACATCGTTTCATGAGCTCAAGAATAAAGAAATGTCTCAACTCAAAGAAGGGTTTTCTAAACCCCAAAGACCAGGCTTGAAATTCAACAAAAGAAGAACATAAGTCCCATAAATTATAATAAATCAATATGAAATGGTGTAAATAATTACTATTTGATATAATTGTAATTCACAAACTAATAAATGTAAACCATGCACAAATGATGTAAAAATTAGCAAATGTGCACGAAATACATAATCAAATATCTTGTGAAAAGTTAATAATATTAAATTCCCAAATCTTAAATGTTAATCACCCTCAAGCAACCCAATCCTCAGGTCTATTTGAGACAAGTCTGGAAAAGGAAAAGTAATATAAACTTCATTTTTCAACCATCCCTAACTGGAAGTCCCAAACCATCCCTTACCGACCACTAAAAAAAAAACTACTCTCGAGTGACCATAAATGTTTAGTAATGATGTTCACCCTAGCTTAGTGAAAAACTATCAATGGAGTAGTTTATATCATAGTCAATCCGACATTCACTTGGTGCATCATGTGATTCCCTATCTACATTACTCTTTTTCCTAACTACCAAACTAATTGGAAGCATTTTTCCTTGTAAGAGTGAATGAGGAGAGCAATCATATTTGTGGCCTACTAATAAGACAAATGGGTGGAAGGAAGTAGATGGATTATGAAGAATCATAGTAAAATTTGAATCATTTATGCAATAATAAAACATGATGTACCTACAACAATGGAAGAAGCGAGAGATGCATAAATCCTAATGCCTTTTGTTTTAGTGGAATGTTCTATGCACTGAAAGTCTCATCTAATTGATGAGAATGGAATACAATAATGCATCATGCAATTTTTTTCATCTCTTTTTGAAAAAAATGCAGAGTTGGACTTAGCTCATGCTTTTCTCCCACCTTATTTCATAAAGAAATTCTCTTTTTTTACTATACTATTTTATCACAATTGTAGAGTATGCTCGAGCTTCATTAAAATACTCAAAATTCTCTCTTTCTCATTTTTATTTATTGTGATTGATGTGAATGTGTATCCCTACATTTTCATATAAAAATATCATGAGTACACGATGAAAGAATGAATGATGCAAAAGATATGCAATCTACATGGATTTAGTATGAAAATAATTGATCTGCATTTTTGTTTTTTCTTTTCAATGCAGTAGCTACTTCATAATTTAAAAACAAACTAGAATGTCACCTATTATGCCATGAAATGTAATAAAGAGGAAACAATTCAGGCTACTTAGTCATCTTAGGGTGGTGGATCACATGTATGAGAAGTATTTGGAAACATAAGATTAAGAGTCAATTCCCTTCTTAAACTATGATATGTCCCTCTCATATCCAGCAATGTACAAGGTAACCTTAAAGTTTCTTTGCAAAAGTGCCATTTAAGGTCTAATTAATTGTTTGATTAGTTCACATTCAAACTCCATCATCATCTATGATTCATAAATAATTAAGACTTCCATTCATATCCAATCTTCTCATGCTGATTAACCCACTCACTTCCTCTAGGAGATGTTTCCATCAACTAAGCTTTTAAATATATGACAATTTTCTTTATTAGATTTCATTGTGAAAACAAAGAAGAACACACTCTATGATGAAGGAATAAATCATGATAATAATGCTCAACAATTACACTAGATATTTATGGATCTTACAAAACTAGAATGATAAAACTAGATAGAAAAATAAAGATAGAGATGCGAATGTAAGATCCTTGACCTAGCATAGTGCCTTATCTTGCTTTCTTTACTTAATGAGATGCACAAAAGCTTAATCTAACCATGTGATGCACCTAAATAACATGTAACATGCTTATGTTTTTAGTTTGGTCCAATTTGCTTGATGTTTGGGATTGTTATACTTTATGTGTGTTGCATTAGAACTAATTGTGATTTACCCATGTTGGGGGTTTATCTTGCAATTTGTCACATGTTGGTTGTACCTCCTATATTTTAGCATAAGAAGAGAGATGATGGTGGATAGGGGCCCCTAGTTGGACTTTGGTTTATGAGGTGGAATCATGTGTTGATTTCAGGGTTAGCATGGATTAATGAGTTGATGGTGGTGTTGATCATGTTGATTTTGATCCTTGGTAGTGCTCGATGTGCTTTGTGGTTGTAGCTTCTGAAGTGATTCCTTGGGTTGTGTTTGTAGTGAACACCATGCCTTGTCCTTGATCTTGGTCGATATGCTTTATCATATGTTGATGTGTTGCGACACCTTGGATTTGGGCATCATGGGTAGCGGTCACTACTATAATAACCTTTAGTTTTGTTTTGACTAAAATGGTGTAGTGGATGAAGTGTTTTCTACATGACCTTGGTTTAAAAAATATTTGGTTCATTCATGTCTTGAGTGCTTGAATGGATGATGTTTTGAGGGACAAGTGTGCTTAGAGGTTCTAGTATCTTTACACCTCATATTCCCCACCTCTCTCCTACTATTTGGTATTTATAGCCCTTCTCTCCCATTCAAGTAACCCCTTTGGTTCTCCCTTCTTCCTCCCTTTTTGTTTGGAGTCTAGCCTTGTTATTGGTGGTGCAAGTGGTGGTGATAATCTTGAAGAAGGTGGTCGTTTTCCCATTGCATGTGTTTACCCAAGGTTGGATCATCTTTCTTTGTTGATCCTTTGTTGATCCTTTTGCTTGGTAAGTGAGCTAACATCCTTGATCTTGTTATCTTGAACCCTAACCTCCCTTTTTCCTCTTATCTGAGCTCCATAGAGGTCAAATACATGGTTGTCCATTGTAGTACCTGAGAGAGATGAAGGTCTCCTCTTTCCCCTTTCTTTTTCGGTCTAGGGTTAGTACCCTCTTCTCTTTCATCCTCTTTTGACTTTGGTTTGCTATTATTCTCTTGAGGTTATCTTGCATAGCAGTGGAGTTGATCCAAGTTTGAAATTTCTTCTGTCTCTTGGAGCTTTGTGGCTTGGAAGTGGATCTTCACCTCAAGGCGGGTTATATAACTCTCTCTTATACTATTATTGCACATTAATACTATATGCATGTAATACCATATCTAAAAAGTGATTATAGGATGCTTGATGATACCATGTTTTAGAATTATGATTCTATAGTAATATGTATTGATTAGCTCTTTATCCTAGACCCTAATGCTTAAACTTGAGATGTTACGAATGGATGGTGTAGTTTTTGATTCTTGCATGTTTCAATTTTTTGTTGAACATTGGTTTTATCACCATGATCTTGTTTGGATATCATATGGTAGATGGAGCTTTTGGTCCTTGTTTGCATTTGTTTGATGATTGCTTATCTTTCTCATATCATGGTTTTCCATGTTGATCTTTGTGATTCGTTAATTAGGGTTTTAAGATCATAACCTTCACGAGATTTTCCCTTGGTGACTCTTGGTATTCTTAGCATTTCATATCTATTTTGATCTCTAATATCTTCTATTTTTAGGAGGTCACTACATCCTTTGATGGATGTTGATATTGGGTTTTGGTGGGTTTGCTACAACTGTTGTGATGCTATGTTTCCTTGTTGGTCACTATGATGGCCTCGTTATAGTATCTATGCATGGATTTTCCATGTGGTTGGTATGCCTTGACCATGTGTAGTGGTCACTACATTTTGCATATGATGCAGTCGCAACATGTAGTGCTGGTGTAGTGGTCTCTACACATGGGTTCCTTGTTGTAGTCACAGTGCTATTGTTGAGTGATGGTCGCTACCCTTGATCCTTATTAGCATCATTACATATGTTAAGTGGGTCACTACATCTTAATGAGTTTTGTTTCCATATTTCCCTACACCTTTGTCCCTAATCGACACATAGAGGATAACATCTGACTAGCTCAAAATCATGCACAATCTCAACACGGACTCTTCCCCCAAGGAAAATGTGATCTATGTAGTAGACATGCCCAAAGCCTTTTATGGAGTAGAATAAGTTTTGTTTACATAAGCTTAGATGCATTTGGCTTCTTATTAGTTGTTATTAAGAATATTATGAATATTTTTGCATTCACTTGGTTCTTCATCACCATCAATGGGCACCTAGAGGGTTCATTCAAGTTTCTAGAGTGCCCAGACAAGGCGACCCAATTTCTCATATGCTCTAAATCTTGGCACAAGTTTCTATTGAGTGACATATACAAAGGGATTTACACAAAGGTAATACATATAGGTTTGAGACCTGGGGATTGCGGCTTGAGTCACCCTACCTCATGTTTACAAATGTACATCTGGGGATTGTGGCTTGAGTCACCCTACCTCATGTTTACAAATGTACATATTTTCTTTCTCAACCATAGAGGAGGAAACACTCAGGTCATTACAAATTTGATAACATCCTATGAGATGTCATCTAGATAACATTTCATCTGAGATAAATTGTCTTTTGACATAGAAAATGCATCACATGAGAGATTTAGAGTCTTATATGTCTTTGGGAATTTTGAAGTAGAATAGAACTTATTCAGTACCTTGGCATTCTACTTATTCTAGGAGGAATCAAGATTAGGTTTTATGATGTTGCACTAGAAAAATTCTTGACCAGAATTGGATCTAGGGATGGAAATCTTTTATCTATATGGGGAAACTAACTCTGATTAGACTGGTCATGTCGGCAACTCATATACACAAGCTAGCATCATATGTGGTCCCATAAACCATCCTTAAAATAATATAAAGAGGGATGGCCCAATTCCTCTATGCATTTAGGGATGGGCATAAGTGTCACCAACGGGAGAGTTATGATAAGATCACTTTGAATAAGAAGACGGTGAACTTGGTATCTATAGACATAGGGACTACCTTAAATATTTACTTGTTGTGTGTTTACTGCACTGTTAAATGCAAGTGCGTGTTTCACAATAATATAGTACAAAAGAGGCCGTAAAAACAAACTCATGGAAACATGAATCCAAAGACTACTACTAATTATGATTCTATCAACTATACCTATTTAATTAGGTGATTTAGTGATTAATTGACTAATTTCAAGAACGAAACCAAAATTATTAAGATTCTATTCCCAAGTGTAATGGATTCCTTAGGAATACAATTTCATCATGATTTATACTACAAATGACATTGGTTATCAGTATTTAGTTCTCCTAACCCTAGACCAAGAGACGTGTTGTAACATCCTTGACCTGGGTTATGGACTAAATATAGAAGTTTTACTTAAGTAAGTCATTTAAAAACTTGTTTTAATCTTTTAAAAATTAATTAAGACTCTTGTAGAGTTTAAATTTCAAGTTTGAGCTTAATTGGAAACTGTTTGTGCATTATATGATAGTTTGGGCATAAAGTGCAATTTACCCAAGATGAGGGGTTATATTGCAAAATGTTACATGATGAATGCACCTCATGTGTTTTAACATCATAATAGAGATAAGGATGTTAAAGTATGGCTTGTGGAAAGCCTAAAATTACAAGGTGCAATTTGTTTGAAAAATGTTAGTGCACTGTGCACCAATTTTGGTACAAATTGTAATTTACCCAAAATATGGGGTTAATATGCAAATTACCAACTCTAGAGTGTTCCTAGTCCCTCCTAGTATCATGTAGAGGATAGAGAATGAATGAGACACCATGTTTGAATCAATTATGGTTGATGGTAATCTTGGTGATGAAATGACCAAGAAAAAGGGGTTGAATATGAAGCTCTAACTTGAGTTTTATCAAGTTGAAAAGCTTATATATGAGTGTCTATCGGCCAAGGAGCCCAAGGAGGTGCCTCATATAGTTTTGGGAACTATTGGAAAAGGCCATGTCGTGCAAAGCACCTTAAGGAGTTGAGTTGTGTCGGGTTACAACCTCCTTAATAAAGTTGTGATGGGTTGTGCATAAAGTGGTAATTTTATTGATATATCTTATTCAAAGGGATAAACAATGGACGAATTTGCATCCCTAGGTTATCCTGAAATGTTTTTCATGTCAAGATAAATGTTAATGCATGCATGTACACGTGTTATCCATGCATGGACACGTGGCACCTACTAGTTCAAATTGATGACACCTCATTTTTACCTTTATTCATGAGCAACATGTATATATACTCCTAGTTTCACCCCTTAGTGGAATTTTTCAACCCTTACCACCCTCCTACCTTGTGATATCGTGCATAGGACTCTTGTGTCGTGCAGGAGTGCCAAGATATCGTGCATAGGTCCTTTTATATCATCCTTAACAAAAGCATATCAGCCAAGTAGGTGATATTGGCCATACAAGGTGATATGGTCCATAGAGTGAAGAATTGAGTATCATATCGTGCAAGTGAGTGCCATATCATGCAAGAAGGGTGGCATATCATTCAAGGAACTAGTGTATCGTGCAAGGGTGTTAAGGAGCAAGAAGGAGCTCATACTTAACCCTAAGTTGAGGTTATGATCATCTTCAACCTTGGATTGAAGCATGAATTTAGGGTTTCGATCTTATTTTCTTTTCTTCTTCACCAATTGCTTATCCATGGTGATTATTTGCATATAGAGGAGTTGTGAAGTTCATATTCTACCTTGGGAACATGAAGTTTTGGAGCTTGGAGCTTTAAATCTGTTCTTGAGGCAGGTTATATAACTTAAAACGAATTATATTATTATGCACCTTCAATTTTGTCATACTTGTTGAACTACTTGCAAATTCGACTTCCCTTGAATAATTGCTGATCTTTTGAGTTCTAAAAGCTTCATGGGACTATTGTACATGACCTAGAACAGTAAGAACAAGGTTCTTGAGGTTGATGATGATGACATCATCAGTATCGTGCAGAAGCACACAAGCACACACCTTCAACCCGATATGGAAAAGTAACCCTAGTTTACTTGGAAATTGATAGGAGTGTGCATTGGTTTGTACTTTGGGTTGATATAGGTTCAACCAATTGTCTATACTTTCACTTAAACCATGGTGAAGGGCGGATCCTAACCATGAAGGGTTGAAGAGGTTAAGCAAGCACACAAGCACCTTCAATCTGATATAGGGTACAAGCAAGCAACTACACACCTTTAATCCGATATGGAGGAAGTAGGCAAGCATGCACCTCTAACCTGATATGTGTCAAGCAAGCAAGCATGCACCTCTAACCCGAGATGGGTCAAGCAAGCAAGCATGCACCTCTAACCCGAGATGGGTCAAGCAAGCAAACATGCACCTCTAAACCGAGATGGGTCAAGCAAGTAGGCAAGCACCTCTAACCCGAGATGGGTCAAGCAAGTAGGCAAGCACCTATAACCCGTTATGGGTCAAGCTAGCATGCATACACCTCCAAAATGATATGGTGTGGAAACACCTTAAGTGCAATGTACTTGATGGAATAACACATAGAGTGTTTTATATCAAATCATACATTAAGAAGTATGGAGTTTAGTGATTAATGATTAAGTAGGCTAATGTACCTTGAAGGAAAGGTTGAGCCAACTAAATAAAGTATGGAGTAATCAACATCCTAGAGAGGATGAGAGAGAAACTCATACTTTTATAATAAACATGTAATGTGAATACATTGTTACTTCTATAAGTATAGAGTATGAATTAGGGTTTGGTTCTTGATAATGTGATTTTGTAACCCTAATCGATAAAGAATGAGAAACCCTAACCATAATAAGAGAATATATGTATTACCCTTGTATTGCATGGTGTTGATATGAATTTGATGTGGTTGTTATCATGTATACTAACCATGCAGGTATCTTGAGATGATGAGAATAACCAGGTATGAGCTATGATGTTTATTTGATATAGATGTTTAATGGACTTGTGAGCCATGTGAAATGCTTTTGTAACAAGTATCATATATATATATACCTTGGTCAGATGACCCAGAGGTATTATTTACCTGATAAGAGGTAACTGTGTTCTATGAAGAACTAAGGGTTTGAATACCCAGATTCAGTGATCATGATGATGCTATTGTTGAGGGACGAGAGTTCCTGATAATAAGATAAGGGATTGAGATCCTAATTTTATATAATGTTTTAAAAAGTACTTGATAGATGTATTACACTTTCTTTGTAGCATTTGTCATAATAATTCATGTGCAAAAACTTGACTGATGCTAAAAGATTATGGTAATGTACTTAATTAATCAAGTGGAATCTTATCATGTAGAGCTTTGACCATAGATCCATCAGCGTCAGTAAACTACTGAATGGTGAAACAAGTTTTGCCACCGGATCTCCTGGAGACCGCATATTTTTTAATATGTGGGGGTGATGGGAAAAAATATCCGTACGCCCCGAATGAAGATTGATGGTAGATAAAAATGAAATCTCTCAATACTTCATTATTGGTTGGGATTCGATGTAGATAAACACGAAATCTAATCGACCCTTCTTCAGGTTGATTGTAGATAAGCGTGGGATCTCTCAATCTAGACGAGAGTGCAGCAGACCCTACAACTCTATAGAGAAGTTGCCAGTATATCTTGGAAAGCTATTTAGCAGTTGACATAGTCCTACTCATTTTCTTGCACTGACCGAGACGGTAGAGGTCATGGCAGCCGGCTCTTACATTGACCTTGTTTGGTACCGATTTTGATTTTGCAATGGTTGGTTGGAGTATGAGCGGTATACCTCATCTCCTCAAGGCATAAGTGTGATTGTAAAATGTAATTAGCCGTGTTGCATAATTGCTTAAGGATTGAATACGAAAATCATTGGCTGATGTTACATTTATTTTATACATCTAAATGGATAGATGTTTTACATGTTCTTCATATTCCTTATAAAATGAATAGATAGATTACTGCTTTATCATATATAGCTACAACGCTTTAAAGATGATATTGCTCTATTCTTCTTAAATAGTGATTAGATCCTATTTTTTTATATAAAAGAATCCTTTGCTTAGTTTAATTATTGTTTATCTGCAATAATAATATATTTGGCGGAGAGTTATATCTCTCACTGGGACATGGGTCTCACCTCGTTGGTCAGCAACATTTTTTAGGTGGATGCGGACGAGGGGGCAGGGACCGTACAACAGAGGAAGAACAACAATATTAGGGGCACTAGTAACATCTCAGGTTGAGATACTGACTGTCATGTCTTGTAGATATGAGTCCTATGTGTCATCTCTGTACTCTCAGGTCCTTGGAGTCAATACTTAGTGGTTTTATGAACAATCTGAGATTTTGTCTTGATTGCCTTGAGGTTTTATGTTGCCTGTGTAGAGCTTGGTATGGAAACTATTGTATATATTCCTTAAGATGAGATGGTACATGCTATGTACAATGTGAACCATAATGTATGCAGTACTTTGGTTCTCTTTTTAAGAGTTTCCTGGAAATGGATCTCTTTGCAAATGGTTTTAATTTTTAGTGATTTTCGTTATTCCGCTGATTATGGTTATTCTGTAATTATTTACTGGTGATGATTTGATTTGTGGTCAGATCATCACACATGTAGCAAAAATTACCCACTCTCTCATAATAATTCACTACCTAATATAATTAAAAACCCACTTGTAATAAATTAATTATTAGTTAGGTGCTTCAACGATTACTCTGGAATCCACTCTTCATAGTCATAACCCCTCTCGAGAGAGGTGGTCTAGGAAATGTAAATCTACAACTTATCAAACCCATATTCTCGATATCAAAGCACTTAATGGTCTAATAAATCAACTATGGTGATCAAGAATAGATAATTAATTAAGCAATTGTATAGTTATGTTCAAAATTAGCAAGAACATATATGTTAAATCATATTGTCAAACACATAAAAAAATCGGGCTACTACTGGGTCCTAAGGAATTAGAGGATTAGCCCCACATGATTTCAATTACCATACAAATAGAGTGATAAGGAAAAGATGAGGAAAACATCAACGAATGAATGAAAACCACCAAATAAGGTGATTTCAATGTCTCCCTCTAACGAACGTGGAAATTGGGTTTCTCATCTCCTTTCTCTTCTCACGACTCTCCCTTATCATACAATGAACAAAAACATGATCATTAGGTCTAGCTGAAATCTTCCCTAGTCATAGGATTGACTTAAGTCGTGGCTGTCGGATTAATCACCATCTTTGATCTAGTCTTATCGTGACAAATCAGTACCATCAACGGGATGTCGATGGCACTGATTTGTTCCTCGATCACAACTCCATGTGAGTGTGGGTACTACTCACTAAGGTTTTGATACAACCAAGTTGCTCCCATACATCTCCTCACAAATTTTGTAGGTAAAAGTCAGCACCATTGACTGTAGGCTGCTTTAACTGAATGGCTTTGGGTGACTTACTATTGATCAAGTGGGTATCAAAAATTCATCCATCGATACCACAGAGTGTCCTTGACTCATGTATGTTCTTTTCCCACAATTTTCAATACCACTGATAGAGTTGTCCATAGAACCGATGTGATCCAAACTTGACAATTTCCTAAAATTCAACAAAGAAGAACATAAGTCCCATAGATTATAATAAATCAATATGAAATTGTGTAACTAATCATTATTTGATGAAATTGTATGTCACAGGACAATAAATGCAAACCATGCACATATTATTTCAAAATTAGCAAATGTGCAAGAAATAAAATATAAAATAGCTTCTGAAATGTGACTAATATTCAATTGATCAAAATCCTTAAAGCTTAAATGTTGCTCATCCTTGAGCAACCCAACCCTCATATATGTTTGAGACAATTCAAGAAAAAGACAAGTAATATGAACTCCATTTCTCAACTATCCCCAAGTGGTTGTCTATGACCAACCCTTACCGACCACTGAACAAAAACTACTCCAGATTGACCAAAAATCTTCATTAATGATATCCACTCAAGATTAGTGAAAAACAATCAATAGAGTAGTTTTTATCATAGTCAATCAGACATTCTCTTGGTGCATCATGTGATTCTGTATCTACATTGTTCATTTTCTTAACTACCAAACGAATTGGAAGCATCTTTCCTTATAAGAGTGAATGAGGAGAGCAATCATATTTGTGCCCTTCTAATAAGAGAAATGGGTGGAATGAAGTAGGTGTCTTAGGAAGAATCACAAGTAACATTTGAATCATTTATGCATTAATAAAACATGATGAACCTACAAAATGGAAGAAGTGAGAGATACATGAATCCTAATGCCTACTATTTTGGGTGGAATGATGCGTGCACTAAAAGTCTTATATGATTGATGAGAGTGGAAGAAATTAATGCATCATGCAATTGTATTCATATATTTTGAAGAAAAATTAAGAACTGGGCTCATTTCATCCTTTTCTCCCTCCTTATTTCATAAAAAAATGTTTTCTCTTTTTTCTTTGACTATACTATTTTAGCACGGTTGTAGAGTATGTTCAGGCCTCATTAAAACACTCAAAATTCTCTATTTCTCATTTTTTTTATTTTGAGGGGTATGGATGTGTATCTCTACATTTTATCATAAAAAACTATCATGAGTACATGATGAAAGATTAAATAGTGAAAACGATATGCAATTTACATGCATTTTTTATGCAACTAATTGATATGTTTGACTTCTTCTTTTCAATGCAATAGCTAATGCATAATTCAAAAACTAACTATCACGACACCTATTATGCCATTCAATGTAATCAAGAGGAAACAATTCAGGTTACATAGTCATCTTAGGGTGGTGGATCACCTGTATGAGAATAAGATGGAATCACAAGATTAAGAGGCAATACCCTTCTTAGACTGTGATATGTCCCTCTCATATCCACCTTTATACAGGGTAACCTTAGAATTTCTTTCCAAAAGTCCTGTTTAAGGTCTCAATTTTTTTTGTTCAGTTCAGGATCAAACTCCACATCATCCACAATTCATAAATAATTAATACTTCCATTCATATCAAATATCCTCAAGATGATTAATCCATACACTTCCTCTAGAAGATGCTTCCATTAAAATTTTCAACTAAGTTTTAAAATATATGACAATTTCATTTTTTATATTTCATTGTGAAAACAAAGAAGAACACACTGTATGATGAAGGAAGAAATCATGATAATAATGCTCCAATTTGCTGATCCTATAAACCTAGAATGATAACACTAGAAAGCAAAATAAAAATAGAGATGTTAATGTAAGACCCCAGACCTGTAATAGTGCTTGATCTTGCTTGGTTTGCTTAATGAGTTGCTTTGAACCTTAATCAAACCATGTCTTGTGACTTAATAACATGTAACATGATTATGTTTTTAGTTTGGTCCAATTTTGTTGATATTTGGGCTTGTTATGCTTTATGTGTGTTGCATTGGACCTAATTGCAATTTAGCAATGTTGAGGGTTTATCTTGCAATTTTTCACATGTTGTTAGTTCCTCATATGTTTTAGCATCAATAGAGACATAATGGTGCATATGGACGTCTGGTTGGACTGTGGTTGATGAGGTTGAATCATGTGTTGATGATAGGGTTTGCATGTATTGCATGGATGTAGGAGTTGATGGTGGTGTCGACCATGTTGATGTTGATCCTTGGTAGTGCCTAATGTGCTATCACGACGTCAATCGAACAAGCATTATTAACTAAGAGAAAGAAATTACTAACAGTAGATTACTAAAAATCACTAAAAATTAAAACTTTTAACTAAGAGATCCACACAAAGGAAACCTTTCCATCAACAACCAATGTATAACATTTACATTTTGGTTTAAATGTACATAACCTGTACCATCTCTTTCTAGAGACTACATCATCAGCTACCTTATAAACATTATAAATAGACAGTAAACGAATCTCGAGGCATCAAGCCAACATCTCAGATCGATTCATTAAAACATTGACTAAAAACTCTGATGACCAGAGAGTACAGAGATGACACATAGAACTTTCTAACTATATAACTTGACAGACAGTATCTCCACCTAAGATCTCAATGCTGTCTCGGATGTTACTGTTGCTGTCCATTCCCTACAATAGGATTTCTGCTTCTTTGTCCACATCCACCTAAAAAAAATTGGATCCCACGGGAATGAGACAATTGTAAATTTCCCCAGCGGGAGATATAACTCTCTACCAAAACATTGTTATAGCAGTTTATTAAAATAAACTGAGAAGAAGGATTATATATAATCAACAACATGTGAGTTATTGTATGAACAAAGTGAAGAAATCTCCTTTTTCAAGTATAACATTGCATCTACTCATGGTAGACTCATAGTTCATTCATCTACTTATAATGAATACAACAGATATGAATATCATCAATCAACTATAGATATATAATAGAATTGTAACATCACGCAATGAATTTCCTTATTCGATCCTTAAGCAAACATGCTATATGGCTGATTTCATTTTACAAACACACTTATGCCTTGAGGAGATGAGGTATACCACTCATACTCCAACCGACCACTGCAAAGTCAAAATCGGTACCATACATAGGTCTATGGAAGAGCCAGATTCCCATGACCTCTCACATCCGATCAGTGCGGGACAACAAGCAGGACTGTGTCGACCGCTCAAATAGCTTTCCAGGGTATACTGGAACTTCGCTATAGAGTTACAACGTCAACTGCACTCTCATCGGCCATCGAGAGATATAATGTTTATCTCCTTGACCCGACATAATTTGGGGGAATAGTGAAACATCCAACCCAACATCAGGAGATTCGTGATACATCCATCCTGACAACATGAGTAATTGAGAGGTTTGTTATTAACCTTTCCTCAATTCCCTCACACGGATGTAAGGATATTTTTGACTATTTGCCCCCGTATATTCAAAACATGCGTTCCGGGTTTTGTCGCGGAGCACCCGTTTCACCATCACCTATTCCTGAAGATGATGGATCTATGGTTAGGGATCTACTTGAATAGATTTCATTTGATTAATTAAGTACATTTTCATATTCTTTTAGCATCAGCCAAGTTCTCAAACAAGACTTATTACAACAATGCTATGAAGAGACATGTACTACTTTCATCAGATACTTATCAGTCTTTCAAAGACCTTGGGAACTCAGTCCCTCATTTCAATACTGGGAATTGTCATCCCTTCATAATCTCATCACCATAATCATATGGTTTTGGGTATTCAAACCCTTCACTCATCATTGAGCATCATTACCATCTATTAGGTAACTATCACCTTCGGGTCATCTGACCAAGGCATTCATTATACTTGTCACACAAGCATCACACATGGCTCTCAAGGCCATAAAATATCTTGTCACCTCTTTCTAAGAAAAAGATTACTTATATGACTCATAAAATCCATGCACATTGCTACTTTTATTAAGCAACAACAACATCAAGGCACAAAAGGCCAACCAACATTTATTTTATAAATGTCACATCTCAAACCTGGCTATATTCGTCACCTCATCATACCTACATGGTTATTAGGCATGATAACAGACATACAAGATATTCATCACATTATGTGATACAATAGTAACATCATCATTCCATTACCAGGAATTAGGGTTTACTATCAAATAGGGCTTTTCACTCCCTTTACCCAAAATTAGGGTTAGAGTTCAATAACCCTGTTAATTAGGGTTTATGTTCATGATTAGGGTTTCATGATCTCTTTACTTAAGGATCATAACCCTTAATCACCACATGAATCATATTCATGTATGAATTCATACTATCAACTTCTCAACTTGATTAGGTCATATCAACCCTTCAATCAAGCACATACAACTATGATTAACATAGTGTACCAAGTCATTGATCCTATAAGAAATTACGGTTCATCCCTTAATTGGCACAAATAACTTAGGTACTATTAGGGTTTCAACCTTTGTACCTTCATTAATTGTCATTACTAATCATCATTAGATCAATGGATCATTCATCATCTTAATTCTCAATAGATTCAATCACATTGGACCTCCTTTAAATAAGGTATCCAATTGAATTGATCAATTGAACCTTCAATTGCAAAAGGTACTCACTTGGGTTAATCAATTGATCCTTCAATTTCAATAGGTTCTCAATTGGATTAATAATTTGAGCCTTCAATTACATAACACAAATTGACCTTGAAACCACCTAGGTTTCCAAACGGTTTGAGACAGTTTGGTCTCAACCGATCAAATCAATTTAGGGTTCTCAATGTTGATTCCTTCAATCATTGAATTCATGTACCCAATCATCAATTGGGCATATCATCATACTTCAATTGAGTTAAATTGGTCAATATTCAACTAATTTGACCCTCAATTGACCCTCAATTGTTCATCAATTAGGGTTTGAATCAATTCAATTAGGGTTTGGAATCGATGATCCTTCAACTCTAATCAATGTAGGATTAGTTACTTTGAAACCATTGAACCATCATCCAAATTGAACATGACCTTACCCAAAACGGTCTTGAGGTCATTTGGATGACCACCAAACGGTCTTGAGACCGTTTTCCCATCATATCATCAAAATCCAAGTCAACCAATTAAGGTTTGGATCATTGGATTGATCACCAGATCAACAATTGAATTGTACTTCACTCTAGTGACATTGGATCTTCAATTGCTCAACCATGCTTAACACTAGACCTCCAAACGGTCTTGGATGACCCTCAAACGGTCTTCATACCATTTGGATGAGCTCCAACCGGTCTTGAGACCGTTTGGCTCATCCAAACCTTGGATTCTAGTGAAAAATCATCAAGGTTTGGTCTATTGAGTTGATTAACAAATCAACACTTAATTGCAATGTGATTTGGTAGCTTTGGACCTTGAATTGGTCAACTATACTTAACCCCAGACCTACAAATGGTCTTGGGTGATCCACAAACGGTTTGGAAACCGTTTAGGTGATCCCCAAATGGTTTTAAAACCGTTTGGAATTTCAGCACTAATTTCAATTAGGGTTTGCCCAATTTATTAGCCTTCAACTCATGATTCCTTGGGAATTAATCCATAAAATTTGGTGGGTCATTAACCAACATAATTAGGAACAGGAATATCAAACGGTAAACCCTTGGTCAACTCTCTCAAATGGTTTTGAAACCGTTTTCCCAAAAAGTTAAATTACTCAAGTTGAAAATCAGCATTTAATCCAATTGGGTTTTGCTTAATTGATTAGCCTTCAACTCATGATTACTTTGGCATTAATCAATAAAATTTGGTGGGTTATCAACCAACATAATTATGAACAGGAATCTAAAATGGTAAACCCTTGGTCAACTCTATCAAATGGTTTTGAAACCGTTTGCTCCCAAATGGTTTCAAACCGTTTGCTCTCAAACGGTTTGATGAAACCGAATGAGGAAACATGTTGAAACCGATTAGAACAAGATTTATTTGAGAAAAGTATCCAAGATGATGTCATCATCATCTAAATTCGTCCCTGAAGTTCTAATAACTTCTGATTTCATGAATTATTCAATTTCAACCAGCAATTAATCAAGATAATGAAGGAATCAATGAAATTGCAAGATTAATGGTTGAATAACAATGTAAAGGGGTTCAAGTTATAAAACCCACCTCAAATTTGATCTTCCAAGCTCCAAGCTCACGTCAACAATGGTGGAAGGATCTTCTTTCACCATTCCAAGGCTCGTCCTCATGGTTTGAGTGAAAAGGAATGGTTAGAATTGAAGAGGAGATCAAAATAGGAAGAAATCCATAATTTATTTTCGATTTCCACCATGGAATCAAGATGAAATGGATCAAGAACCTTACCAACAGGTTAGGGGTCGTCCTCCTGACCCTCTCAATCTCCCTTTGTCGTTTCCCAAGCAAGGAGAAGAAGTGGGGTCGAAAAAGCCTTTCATTTGGCTTGTAAAAGGTCCTTTTATAAAAATTCAATGAGAGAGAACATACTTTATAAAAATCCATTTGATCCAAAAATGTGGCCACCTCTTCCCGTTAAACTTCCTTTGGTACGAGGCTATCATTTTTGCCTCCAATTCCTCTCAATTATCCATGATTTATAGAAAATAAAATTAAGCACCTTAATGCTTATTATATTAATATCCCATATGTGAGTGGAAATTACTTTTCCTTTTAATAAGGTGAGTGGAATTTTCACCTACTTGAGATATTTTCGTGCCACAGAAAAGGAACAAGGCTGTTCACACTTGAGAAAACTCAAACATATCATTTTTAGTTGAAAGCCCTTCAATTATTTATATTTATTTTTGCTCTAAATCGAATTAGGGTTTCAATTAGGCATTAATCTTGATTATTTTAATATCAAGATTCTTTCTCCTCCAACATAATTCAAATGAGGAGTCCCTCTCATTTTATTTGCTCTACATGATGACAAGAAACATTAGGGACCTTATTGAAGTGGAAATTTACATATTACACCCTAGGTTTTGGGTAATTTGCACATTACACCAAAACTAGGTTTTCATGCACATACATTGCTTTATCAGCTCTTTCTTGGTATTCAGGCTTCCATAAGCCATACCTCATCATCATTTCACTCTCATGATGCTTCAACACATGAGGAACATATTATCATGCACAATTTTCACTTAAACCCCTCAACTTGGGTAATTTGCACTTTAGTCCAAAATAAGCAAAACATTGATTTCAACAATGTTTAAAAGGACTAGAATTGCAACACAGGTTCCTCTTGAACCTTAACTACTTTTCACAAGATAAAATTAAGCATGTAATCATATTTCTTAATCAAAACACCTAGGGTTAAAGCATAACCCAGGTCAGGGATGTTACAAATCATAAACCCCTAACAAGGATTTTGTCCTCGAAATCCAGATAAAGGAAGACAGATGTATTTTATTCATCATACTATCTAGTCTTCACATATAATCTCCTTATTATGGAGACACCATAAAGCTTTGATCAGCACAAAGTGTTTTCATATAGGATTCTTATAGAATGAACACACAAGACACATGCTCCACTGTTCCTTATCATTAACTGTGGAGTCAATTTTGTGTCAAGAATCACTTTTCTTGTTCAGAGAGACATCATACATTCTTTGTTAATATCATGTTTATGCAGAGCATAAACACCTCACATATGATGTTGATACTATTTTGTATAATTAGACTAATTTCATAGTTGACCACTCCAGGTAGCCAACATAAACCATCTGATATTTATCAGACACCAGAATCTTTCACCATGGTATGTATCACACGTGTTGAAAACACATCACATATTTCTCTTCCTATCATCTTGGAACATTAATTGTTACATATGCCCTCGTCTTGGAACTAAAGTCCAAGATAAACTGATACTTTTCTAAGTATTTATCACATGAATATATTTATCTTAGGTACATCAAGTGTCCTCTATTTTTTTCTCTTATCTAAGACTATGGTCCTCCATGGTGGCTATCTTGAGGAACTTATCTCCATAGAGGTCAAATCCTTTGTTCTCCATGGTAGTACCTAAGAGTGATGAATGTCTCCTATTTCCCCTTTCTATTTTGGCCTAGGGTTAGTACCCTCTTCTCTTTGATCATCTTTTGACCTTGGTTTGGTATTCTTCTCTTGAGGTTACCTTTTATGTTCAAGCTTGGTGTTTATTCTCTCTCTTGGATTTTTGTGGCTTGGGAGTGGATCTTCACCTTAAGGCAGGTTATATAACTCTCTCCTCTACTATTCTTTCACCTTAATCCTATATGCATGTAATCACATATCTAAAAAGTGATTATAAGATGTTGATGATGTTACCATGTTTTAGGATTATGATACCATAGCAATCTTTTATTGATTAGCTCTTTATCCTAAACCCTAATTATTAAACTTGAGATGTTATGGATGGGTAGTGGAGTTGTTGATTCTTGCATGTAACCTTTTGAACTTATAAAAAAACTTTTTCAACATTGGTTTTATCACCAAGATCTTGTTCGGCAATCATGTGACAAATAGAGGTTTTTATTCCTTGTTTGCATGCATTTGATGCTTTATTTTCTTTCTCATATTATGGTTTTCCATGTTGATCTTTGTGATGCTTGATTTAGGGTTTTGAGGATCATAAACTTCATGAGATTTTCCCTTCGTGACGCTTGGAATTGTTGGTATTACATATCTATTTTGAAATCTACACTCCTCTATTTTCAGGTGGTCACTACATCCTTTGATGAATGTTGATATTGGGTTTTGGTGGGGTCGCTAGAACTCTTGTGATGCTATGTTTACTTGTTGATCATTATTATGGCCTCATTATGGTCTCTATGCATGGATTTTCTATGTGGTCTCTATGCCTTGACCTTGTGCAGTGGTCTCTACATTTTGCATATGATGCATTTGCAACATGAAGTGTTGATGTTGAGGTCTCTACACATGGGTTCCTTGTTGTGGTCGCAACACTGTTCTTGAGTGTTGGTCACTACCCTTGATCCTTGTTAAGTCACATGTGTTAAGTGGGTCACTAAATCTTAAGGAGTTTTGTTTCCACATTTCCCTACACATTTGTCTAAGATTGATACATAGAGGATAACATTTGACTAGCTCAAAATCATGCACAATCTAAACATGGAATCTTTCAGAATGGAAAATGTAATCTATGCAGTAGACATGCACAAATACTTTGATGGAGTAGAATAAATTTTGTGTACAAAAACTTGGATGCATTTGGTTTCTCAGTAGTTGTTATTAAGAATATTATGAACAGTGTTGCATGCACATGGTTCTCCATCACCATCAATTTGCACCTGGGGGTTCATTCAAGCTTCCAGAGGGCTGAGACAAGGAGACCCAATTAATCATATGCTCTAAATCTCGACACAAGTTTCTCTTGAGTGACTTATACAAAGGGAATTACACAAAGGTTATACATATAGGTTTGATACTTGGGGTCTTGGTCTTGAGCCACCCTATCTCATGTTTATAAATGTACATATTTTCTTTCTCAGCCATGGAGGAGGAACCGTATAGATCATTACAACTTTGATAGCATCCTACGAGATATCATCTGGATAACATTTCAGTGGAGATAAATTATCTTTTGACATAGAAGATGCATCACATAAGAGATTTAGAGTATTATATGACATTGGGAATTTTGAAGGTAGAATAGAACTGATTCGGTACCTTGACATTATTCTTATTCTAGGAAGAATTAAGATTAGGTTTTATGATTTTGTACTAGAAGAAATCATGAAAACAATCACATCTTGGGATGGAAAGCTTTTGTATATATACGGGGAAACTAACTATGATTATATTGGTCATGTCGGAGGCTCATATACATAAGCTAGAAACATATGTGGTTCCCACACATCATGCTTAAAATAATATAAAGAAGGATGGCCCAATTCCTCTATGCATTTAGGGATAAGTGAAAACAACAAGAGAGTTATGATAAGATCACTTTGAACAAAAAGAGGGTGAACTCGGTATCTATAGACATAGGGACCACCTTAAAGATTTACTTGTTGTGTTCTTACTACATATGTTAAATGTAAGTGCGTGTATCGCAGTAATATAGACCAAAAAAGGGCCAATAACAAACTCATGGAAACATGAATCCAAAGACTACTACTAACTATGACTCGGTCAGCTAGAGCGATTGAATTAGGTGATTAAATGATTAACTGACTAATTGTAGGAACGAGACCTAAATTACTGAGGTTGTGGTCACAAGTGTAATGGATTCCTTAGGAATACAATTTCACCATGGTTTATACTAAAAATCAGATTAGTTATCAATGTTTAGTTCTCATAACCATGGACCAAGATATATGTAGCAAAAGTTACCCATTCTCCCAACATACTTTACCACCTAATCTAATACAAACCTCACTCATAACAATTTAATTATTAGTTAGGTGCTTCAATGATTCCTATGGGATCCCCTCTTCATAGTCATAACCCCTCTTTTGAAACGTGGTCTAGGCTATGTAAATCTACAACATATCAAACCCTTATTCCCTCTGTCAAAGTATTTAATGGTCTAAGAAATCAATTATGGTGATCAAACATTGATAATTCACTAAGCAATCACAAAGTTATGTCCAAAAATTAGGAAGAACATATATGTTAACTCATAGCATCAAATACAACACCAAATCGGGCTATTCTTGGGTCCTAAGGAATTAGGGGATTAGCCCCACAGGATTTCAGTTGCCATATAGGTAGAGAGATAAGATAAAGATGAGAAAAAATCAACGAGTCAATGAAAACCACTGAAGATGATGATATGGACGACTCCCTCTAATGAACATGGTGATTTTCTGTCTTTTGACATCAAATATGTCCACTAGAAATGCTCAAATTGTCTGAATGTAGCTTTCTCCTCTCCTTCATCTTGTCACGCTCTCCCTTGTTATAAAATGAACAATAATGTGAACATTAGGTTTGGCCCAAATCTTCCCTAGTCATAGGATTGACATAGGGCGTCATTAAGTCATGGTTGTCAGCTTAATCACCATGATCTTAGTCTGATCATGACAAGTCAGTACCATCGATGGGAAGTCTGTGGAATCAATCCCTTCTTGGGTCATGACTCCATGTATGTGTGGGTACTATTGACTAAGGTGTCGATATCACCTAGTTGCTTGTTGACATCTCCTTACAATTTTTATAGGTACACGCCATTACCATTAACTTGAGGTTGCTATCACCGAATGACTTCAGGTGAGTTACTATTGATCAAGTTGGTAGCACAAATTCATCTCTCAGTAGCATAGATGATCTTCAACTAATGTTTACTCTTTTTCCACAATTATCAATACCAGAGATAGAGATATCAATAGCAGGAAGCTGATCTAAGACTTGTCAATTCCTAAAATTCAATTAAGCAGAACATAAATCCCATAAATTATAATAAATCAATATGAAATGGTGTAAATAATCACTATTTGATGAAATTGTAAGTCACATGCCAATAAAGCTAAACCATGCACAAATAATGCCAAAATGAGCACATGTGCATGAAATACATTATAAAATAGCATGTGAAAAGCAACTAATATTCAGTGCATCAATATCTCCAAAGCTTAACTGTTTCTCTCCCTCAAGAAACCCTACCCTCAAATTTATTTGAGACAAGTCCAAAAAAGGACAAGTAATGTGAACTTCATTTCTCAAGTATCCCCAACTCATAGTTCCAAACCAACCCTTATCGACCATTGAGAAAAAACTACTCTAGAGTGACCAAAAACTCTCATTTAAGATGTCCACCCTATATTAGGGAAAAAACTATCAATAGATCAGTTTATATCATAGTTAATCAAACATTATCTTGGGGCATCATTTGATTCCCTATCTACATTACTCTTTTTTCCTCACTACCAAACTAATTGGAAGCATTTTTCCTTATGAGTGAATGATGAGAGAAATCATATTTGTGGCCTGATAATAGGATAAATGGATGGAATGAATTAGGTGCCTTATGAAGAATCAAAAGAAGCATCTGAATCATTACTACAATAATAAAAACATAACGAACCTAAAAAATGGAAGAAGCAAGAGATTCATGAATCTTAATGCCTAATGTTTTGGGTGGAATGATATATGAACTTAAAATGTCACCTGATTGATGATAGTGGAATAAAAGAATGGACCATGCAATTGTATTCATCTCTTTTTGAAGAAAAATTAAGAACTAGGCTCAGTTCATCCTTTTCTCCCTCCTTATTTTGAAATATCTATTTTCTTTGGTTGTAGAGTATGCTTGGGCTTCATTAAAACACTGAAAAATCTTTTTTTCATTTCTTATTTTGAGGGATATGGATGTGTATCCTCATATTTTTCATAAAAACAATCATGTGTACATGATGAAAGAATTAATGATGCAAAAGATATGCAATCTACATGGATTTGTTTTACAACTAATTGATATGCATATTTTTCTTTTCTTTTCAATGCAATAGCTAATGCATAATTTAAAAACTAACTATCATGTCACCTATTATGCCATGCAATATAATCAAGAGGAAATAATTCATGTTACTTAGTCATCATAGGGAGGTGGATCACATGTATGAGAAGCAGATGGAATCACAAGATTAAGAGACAATGCCCTTCTTGAACTATGATATGTCCCTCTCATATCCACATGTGTACATGGTAATCTTAGAGTTTCTTTCCAAAAGTCCTATTAAAGGTCTTATTAATTGTTTGGTCCGTTCTGGCTCAAACTCCATCATCATCCACAATTCATAAATAATTAAGACTACCATTCATATCAAATGTGCTCATGCTAATTGACCCATACACTTCCATTATTAGAAGCTGCCACTAAAATTTTCAACTATGCTTTAAAATATATGAAAATTTTCTTTTTTAGATTTCATTATAAATACAAAGAAGAACATACTCTATGATGAAGGCATAAATCATGTTAATAATGCTCCATGATTACGCTAGATATCTATGGGTCCTACAAACCCTGAATGATAAAACTATAAAGGAAAATAAAGATAGAGATGTTAATGTAAGACCATTGATCTAGATTAGTGCTTAATCTTGCTGTCTTTGCATAATGAGATGCTTCAACCTTAATCTAACCATATGATGTGCCTTAATAACATGTATCGTGCTTATATTTTCTATTTGGTCCAGTTTGGGCTTGTTATGCTTTATGTGTGTTACTTTGGACCGAATTGCAATCTACCCATGATGATGGTGTATCTTGCAATTTATCACATGTTGGTTGTGCCTTCTATTTTTAATCATCAAGAGAGAGATAACAGTGGATAGAGGCTCCTTATTGGAATTTGGTTGTTGAGGTGGAATCGTATTTTGATGCTAAGGTTTGCATGGATTGCATTGATGCATGAGTTGATGGTATGGGTGACCATGTTGATGTTTATCCTTGGTATTGCACGATGTGATTTGTGGTTTTAGCTACAAAAGTGCTTCCTTAGGGTGTGTTTGTTGTGAACACCATGTCTTGTCCTTGATATTGGTTGATATGCTTTGCCATGTATTAATGTATTGTACCCCTTGGCTTTGGGTATCATCAGTAGTGGTCGCTGCCATGATAACCTTTTGTTTTGTTTCAACCAAAAGGGGGTAGTGGCCAAGTGTTTGCTACATGACAGTGGTTTTAATGGTCTTTCGTTCATGCATATCTTGAGTGCTTGCATGGATGAGGTTTTTAGGAGCACTTGTCCTTAGAGTATATTGTATCTTGACACATCATGTTCTTCACCTCTCAACTACTCTTGGGTATTTATACCCCTTCTTTCACATGTAAGTAACCCCTTTTGCTCTTTATTCTTCCTCCCTTCTTGTTTGGAGTTTGACCTTATTCTTGATTGTGCAAGTGGTTGTTCTAAGATTGAATATTTCCCCTTGCATGTGGTGACCTAGGGTTGAAGCAGATTTCTTTGCTGATCCTTTGGTGATCCTTTTGCTTGGTGAGTGAGCTAACCTCCTTGATCTTGTTATCTTGAACCCTACCTTCTCTTTTTTATCATCTGAGACTATGGTCATCCATGGTGTCTATCTTGAGGAGCTTCTCTCCATAGAGGTGAAATCTACAGTTCTCCATGGTAGTACTTGAGAGAGATGAGGTTTCCCTCTTTCCCCTTTCTTTTTTCAGACTAGGGTTAGTACCCTCTTCTCTTTGAACTTCCTTTAACCTAGTTTTGCTCTTCTCCTCTAGAGATTATCTTACGTGACCATGGATGTGACGTCCCCAAATTTTCTAAAACTTAATGTGATGAGTGACGTCCTAATTGAAACCCTCACCTCAGCAATCCCAATTTAAACACCACACACTAGGCTAAGAAGACGAAAATTAGAGGAAGTTAGAAGGAAACAACAGTAGCACACACACATGAACAATAATAAAACCATACAACACATGTTCACCATTCAACATATAATCACAAAATGAATTTTTACAACATTTGATATTACACATTGAACAACAAATTTTTACATATACATGTACTACCACTAAACAACATGATCTTAAGACAACACATCTACTTGTACATCAAATCACCACACAACTCTTAACTATCTTGGATCTACAAGAACATATGTCCACAACCTAAACAAAGATTACATGTGATACACGTCATCACAATATTTAAAAATATTGTACTGAGTACGGCTACTTGTCTTTTTATATATCTCTCATTACTAAACTTGGCAATAAGATGAAACAAATACTTGGCAACATTATACAAGAATAAGAAAAAGTGTATACTTTCACAAAGATATTCATTTCTAAATGGGAAGACATATTTTAAGCATATTTCCATCATATATCTCATACATCTACCCCCAAGGGCTTTGATGTTAATTTAGTCCTTATGATCTACCCCCGAGGAGTTTGTTATCATTATACATATGATCTACCCCGGAGGAGTTTGTGATCACTTCAATGCACTGTACTACCAAAGAGTTTAGTTCTATCATATGATGGATCAAATATTTTATGTTTCATGTGTTCATAGCCATAGATATGGAAAAAAATCAAGCAACATATCATAAAAGAACAATCATTTATCCAATATCATATTCCGAGTATTTTTCTACACATATAAAACTAGCATATTATATAATAAGCAAAGTAAAGGTAATGGAGTACCTTGATCAATAAATAATCTAAACCACATATTCCTGATGTCATTTATATCTTAGTCAACCCCTGATTATGACATCATCCGTATCACCATCCATTTCTCATCATCTTACATGTCATCTTAACCCTAATTGATTCATTATGGTTTTACTTAGTTCATTGGGATATTCTCATTGTTATTTGTTTTCTTGTCTTGGGATTATCTTACTGATCTTATATTCCAAATTATTGTTCATTAACTAATAATCATTTTTCCCATCATTAGGTGAACATATTAACATTTTGTCATATATCAACCCTAGGTTACATCATTAACCTAAATTAGGGTTTTTAAACCATGTATTAAGGGTCTACTTCATATAACATGGATTTCATGTATAAAAACTGATCTCAAATTTACACATTATCTTCCAGTTACTGATATGAGGGTGTTCTGTGAATTTCATCATTTATTGAGCATGTATGCATTTATTGCCTTTTATTTAGGGTTAAAAGCCCTAATTAGACATATGGAGCAAATTACATGATTTTGGGTTGAACATCACCATATTTGACCTCATATGGATTATATATAATATTTTAGTGTTACTGACACATTCTCATAATTTTCGGTCTTCATTTGATATTTATTGTCAATGAAATAAGTATTTCACAACTTACATGATATCACTGAGATTCGTACAGCAAAAGGTTGATATTGTGGTTTAATGCCATTCCACACATTTTTCTGAGAATTTTGATACCACATTTGTATTTTTCTGATCTTCGAGCTAATTTTAATGAATAATTGAAGATCAACTTATTTATGAGAATATTACTTTTGTTGGTCAATTTCTATCCTCCATGTGGCACTATGGCTCCTTGTTTGAGTCGATAAATTCTTGCTTGCGTTGTCTAGTTCAGATTGAATAGGACTTGACCTGCCTCTCCTAGCTTGTACCGGGTTCAGTCGCTAGTTTAGGGCTCCTTTCGTTCTCGCGTGAGCACTGGGACGCCCGACGTTGCGTCGTCTCCTATAGCCGTCGCCTAGGAGCCCTGATCCGACGAGTGATCTGTGGGGAATGATCCTCCAACTCCTTAAACTCTCTCCTCCTTCATGCTCATCTGCCTTTGTTCATCATCACTATGCACCCGACCTCTCTGTCGTGTGCATGGTGGTTCTTCCTCCCCCATGATCAGCACCCACCTACTACATTCTTTCTCTGCTTGGATTAGGCTGGCGGTGACTCCTCTTCAGGTTCCATAGAGCTGCCATGGCCCTCTTCATCTACCATCGCTGATTGTCTTTCTCCCATTCTCACATGTTCATGACCGCTAGTGTGCTTCTTGTGAGTCTGCTGGACTTAGTTTCCAGAGCAGAGACACTGCTGTTGCCTGCTCTCCTTCACCAGATCACAAAGCCATTATGGTCTCTTCCCTAGAAAAGCTCCTCCTCCTTGTCTGGCCATTAGCAATGCTCCTCAAAGCTCCTCAGAATGCTGAGGCCTTCTGGTTCTTCTCTCTATAGGTCCAATGCCCTTAGGCTCACCGCTGGTGTCACTCCATAATGGATGCTGCTACACAACCCTCCCCCAGTAAGGAATACCTCACCTACATGCTCCCTGGGTTTCTACTACTTCGATTAATGCTAGTGGCTTCATATGCGAATGAGTGGCCTTTATGGAGAACTCATTAAGACAAACTAACTGCCAATTTAAAGTTGTTCTCAGCCCATGACCTCCTAGAGATATATCATGGAAGGGGTGGTCCTCATTCACGATTGTGTAACTATGAGAGGGATTCATCCACTACTGTTTCTTAGCATCCAAGGGCCAAGGATGAGTCAGAAGCATATTATGACATCCCACTTCCCTAAACGTGTGTGTGACATTCCAAAAGTCACAACATAAGCATGAATCATGATATTACCATTGACCTAGGCCTTTAAAAAATATAAACCAACCATGGTAATAATCTATTGATTTATCTAAACTTCACGAGAAAGGACCACATCTTGTACTTCACATGATGTATATTTAGTACAACTTTTATGCCAAGATAACATTGTTCAATCATCCAATTAAATAGGGCACCTTTGTATGATCAACACACTTTAAGGACCATCATTATATCATACTTAGTTATAAAATCCTCTATGTTCATAGTCAGGCTCATCAATGCATAAAATCAACAAGGTTGACATCATCATTCACATACATACATATGAATTCAAAGTAATTGTTCCATTCTCCAACTCATGATACTAATAATGAATTCAGTAGCCAGGAACATCCAAGGTTCACTCTATCACATCCTACACATAGTAAAAGAAATTTTGTCCTCAATATTAAAATAAAATCCAATCCTTCACATCATATACATCTTAAAGAAATAATTTGTCCTAAAAATTAAGATATCCTTTCACTTCAAGGAACTTCATCTATCTCTAGGGCACCACTCTTGGTACAACTTATCCAAAAACAAAGCCAAATAAACATATCCAAATGACTATTAGGAGGTTTTAAAACATCTTGGGTAAAACATCCCTCACCTTGTGACATGTTTTATATTCTTAGGTTGGGTCATATTTCCAAATATAATTTTTATGGTCATTTCACCCAATTATAAGATTCAAGAAATAAATTATACATGAAATTTTTCACATTTCAGGATTTACATTCTCATTTTATCCAAACATCCGGTTCTAACATTATGTCCTCATTTTGTAGGAGAGTTATTTATAATTAACTCAATTTATCCATATATATCATAACATGGTGTTATTATCGTTATATTGTGAAAAAAATGTTATAACATGTTCAACTTTAACATATGCCTTTTAGGAGGGAGTTAACTAAAGTGAATCCACTTTATTCATCTAGATCATATCAAGGTTCCATCATCATCATATTGTGCTTTTGTCAAATTATATTTTTTTAATCTTTATTAAGAACTAAGATTAACACCTCATGTAACATGTTTCATTCATATGATCTTATTTCATCACTCATAAGCAATTGCAATATTTACTAGTCATTTAATCTCAAGATTAACCAGCAATATCACATTATCATTATTAACCATTAATGCATTGACATCTATTAAACCATCTCTAGGTTTCCATGGTGTCATGTCTATATATCACATCTCAAGATTATATCACATACCTACTTATATTATATCATGGTTGTGATAAACAAACTTATGTAAGTTGCCTATTAAACATATATCAAAACTTCATCTAGTTCAGTTGAGGTCCAGACCCTTATAATGAGGGTAGTGTCATGCTCAGTCTCTCTGAGCTAACTCAACTCTATGAGTATCTCATATGCATATACTTTATCTTTACTCTTCGATTTAAGTTTATTAGGTATACCCCATTGGAACTAGTCATAGCCTTACAAGCTCTAGCCACATAAGCACAAACCAAAGCACGCTATGTCATTCTCTTCATAGATCTCTACCCATGACATACTATGTCTCAACTTTCTCTCTTATACACATCCACTTGATTTCTATAAGGAACCATCAACCCGAGCATGAGGCTTTACAAAAACTAAAATAGTTGTCTCCTCTAGGGTCTTGAGACTCTCTCTCCCTCACCCAGATGGTAGTTTCTCATATTAATGTTCACATGAATATTTAACCAGCCTCTCTCTGACTCTAGGTTTGGTCCTCTCAAGGACATATGGGGTTCTACCAGTCTAAAGGAATCATGCATAAATAAACTCAACTCAATCACTCAGGAGTATTCTAGTTTAGGATATATCATTATCACATATTTCTCATCATTCTCATATCTTAGAGTTTAGGTTCTCTAACCTTCTCCCAATGGGTCTCTCTCTCTCTGGAGTTAACCTTAAAATTGGTCCCAACACTAGAGGTCCTCCCTTGCAAAAGACCTTGAGGCTCATGCTAAATCTCATTTTTGTCTTATCTTAGCATATCTTATCTCATAAAAGTCAAGTTACTTGGATCATCAAAACTCATCTTGCATCCTCGATATTGAAATTAAGTCCTCAAAGACAAACATATATCATCATAAACCATCTTATATCATCTATATAAACTTAGATGGTATCATCAAAACTTATTTCATCTATTCTCACTAGTAAAAATTTGGCCATTATTGAAGAACATTTATGAGGAACCAAAAATCATGAATAATGATGTCTATTTGTGAGGACCCACCCTTCAAATATGGGATGAAATCCCTCAAACGTGTTCTTAACACCATTAGGCATTTTATATGGACACTAATCCCTCACAAATACATTATTCACTAATCACCCCATGAAAAATGCGATGCCAAATGTTTCCCTCCATCTCATAATCCTTCCCTCCATTCTAAAACACATGTCGTCAATGAAAATAAAAAACAAAGAAATCACCCAGTCTGACTGTGCACGCCCTATTTTTGGCTAGGTGATCTGCCTCCATTCCCCCCAGTTCCGTCGCAACTGCACGCTCAACCCTCCTCCTCCCGATTCTCCCATCCTCTCCTCCACATTCCTCTACACTACATGAGATTCATAAAATTTAGTAAATATTCAACTGGTTTCTTTAAAGGTGTAGAAGAAAGAAGATATACTGATCATGGTGTGTGTGCTTCACGGAATTTTAATGGGTGCAAATGAAGTAGATTATTGATCATGGTTGCTAATTTCTATAATGAAAAAAATTCATATTGCACTAAAATTGGACAAAGGTGATCATGCATACAAATGGCTCTCACAGTTCTATATGTTAAGATTATTGTACACCATGAGGATTCACTACCATTATATAATCCAATCTAGATCTAAAAGTTTACTTTTTTTGGTGACTATGTAATTATATAAACTTTGAGGATGCTTGTAGTATTTGAATCAAAAAATTATTAGCAAACTAATATCATTAGTTCTAATGTCGTTGTTTATCCTCCCAATTTTTATTAGTTTTACTTTTTAGTATTGCATTCGGATCTTGTCAAATCAATTTATCCTTGCATCCATTTGAGGGTTTTGAGAACCTCCTCCTTCAAGGGATTCAATGGCCAATTTGCTATCATTTCCAATCACCACTTTCATATAGTTAATTTTTTTTATGAGATTCAATGGAAGTTCTATTGCTCAGACTTCAGCTTTAGTGACAGTAGAGGTCTTGATGCATTTTGTTGTGCCTCCTAACCATGTGAATCCCCTTTGTGTATTGTAGTAGCAATGGCTACCTCACTACCCTTGACAGCTGCATGCACTCACATGAGGATAGTGTCTTAACATATGACCTAGTCACGTAGGTTTTCTGGTGTTTGAGAGCTAACATTTGTGACTGAAGGGTCACCGTCTCCCGGTAACCCCCAATTGTAACGACCATGTCTCCCGGTAACCCCCAATTAAGGGAGACCAGAAGGTCAGAGCCGTTATTCGATTAGCAGGATCAAAGGTTCTACAAATAATCAATAACAATTAATAAACTTTACCAACTAAACTGGAAACTGGTATAAAATAAAACATTGTTTACCTTTTAAAATCTGGGATTTCTAATCTTCTATCCATGAAGATACTAATCTTACTAATCCTCCTGTGCACATTATTCATAATTTATATCCACATATGCCGTTTTACTGTTTGTTCTTTTCATTTGTGCCTAAAACGCCGACAAACAAAACATCGGTCAGCGAGAAGCTGGTATGTGGGGGAAACAATAATCATGCAACTACACTAACAAAGTAATCAGCCAATTATCATTTAACAGCCAAGATTACAGTTTAAACCATACTACTCAATCCTTTCCTATCCCCTATCTTTGTGATGTCCCTACAGCAGACTGAGATGCTACCTCTCTCTAGGTAGATCCTTACTAAACCCCGCATGATCCTACCTGGCAGGTAGACCAATATCTAGGGTTGAGTCGCATGGCACTACCCATAGGTAGTCCAATCTCTAACTCAAAGTGACTTGATGGTCCTACCCCATTGGTAGCCATTTACTAAGTCATTCAATGACCTGATGGTCCTACCCCTATTGGTAGCCTTTTACTAGGTCAACTCATTAAGCTACAGAGGGGACTAGGATCTGAGCTAGTAGGCATATATCTTATGTGATAGTCATATTCACATTATACTTTGCATGAATTAAATACATTCAACAGTTTAATTCAAGCCACGATGGAAACATCGATAAAACCCAGAAAACTAATTCAGTTAGTCATAAGCGTAACCACATACCTGATCCAGAGCAACTTGATTGTCCAAGCAATAAGGATAAAGAATCAATCAACAAGCAATCAACAATATCCTGAAATTAATGCATGCGATCCAAGTGTTATAGTTTATCCAAAACATTCTAAAGCTAGTCTTGAATTCCACCTTAGGTTTTCTAGACCACTTTAGGGTTGTATTAGGGTTTTTTCCTCCATAACGCTTTTATCATATTAAATGATCTCTTAGTTCATAAACCCTAATTTTGACATCATAAGCCCTAATTAAAGTTGATTATTTCTCTTTTATTCCAAAACTACCTTCTTTATCCTTTTAAGTTATTTTAAGGTCATTAGACTCAATTATCACCTTTAGTTCCTTTCAGATTAACAACTCATAATTTGTTATGGTCTAATTCCCATATGAACTCTATTTTTTATTAATTCTACCTTGATGCAATCGAAAACCCTAATTTCTATATTAAGGTCAATTATCCACAAATTAGGGATTTTAATGCTTGAAATAGCTTAGATTCAGCATATTCCACTTTAATCATGAAATTAGTCAATTAAAGCCACTAAGAGTCGAATTTATCAACATTAGGGTTTCAAGGCCCATTAAGTATTATTCATGCATATTAAACTCGCAATTAAACTAATTACATGCAAATTCATCCTTTTCTAATCTTAATGATCTTTTTTATCATTAACAGGCTAATATCAACTTTATATACTCATTTAACCCTTTCTAACTCATTAATCATCAAAGGTTAGGGTTTTTCATTAATTTATATTAAAGATAGTATCTCTATATACTTTCGAATTGCATAAGGAATCAAGCTCCAATTATATTTTATTTAGATTCCTCTCAATTTTCTGAGCAAGTTTCATGTATAATGCGCGTCTATCCGAGCTACGGTTATTGAGATACAAATTTAGCAAAATTGTCTATTTTGGGCCAATGAGGAGCTGACACGTCGCCTCCTCCATGCAACGTGGGGCGGCTAACTTAAAAACATTTAGAAATCCCATTTTTGCCCTTGGCTTATCCAACCAGCCTAGCACAGCGTGGAGGGCATATTGGTCCAACGTCTCCCTCCTTTCTTCAACCTTGCGACATGCCTTTGCTGTCGCCCTAGCGGCAACTTGCGCCGCCTCTCCTTGCCTCTCTTCACTCCACCGACCTCCGGTGACGCTCCCTCTAGCTCCGCCAAGCCCTCGCGCACCCAGGGCGCTAATAAACCGTGGCCAAGACGATCGGTTGCTCATCCATTAGGCCAAGCACCTGTAGTCGTCACTGCAGCTTGGCAGCGGCTGTTGTGCATGTTTCGGGGCGCGGCCTTGATGGCTAAGCCTTGCTCTGACCTCGGGGCACGTCCAACCTTCCTCTTAGTCCCGCTTGATCTCCTTGTCGGGCCAGGATCATCTTGTCTTACCTTGCTAGGGTTTTGAACAAAAAAGGATGTAGAGGAAGAAGAAAAAAGAAGAGAGGAGTCGTGGGATCTCTTCCTGGACTCGAAAGGGCTTCCCCTTTATATAGGGGAGGTCATCCACGCCCTAAGATGTTGCTCCAAGAGAAACCGAGTCCCAATGTTTAAAGGAAACCTTTTCCTTCAAGGAGAAACATATTCTCTCTCTCCTTTTCTTCCTTGATATTCCTTATCTCATGGATACCTAGAAAAACGAAAATCCTTTCTCTTATTATCATTATTCTTTCCCTTTTATCTATTGGCCATGAATATATATATATATATATATATATATATATATATATATATATATATATCTTCTTAGGAAAATACTTCCTTTTATCAAAAATACATAATTAATGGATTATGTATTCCCATTATCTCTTTATTTTATAATTATGGTATTTTCTCTTCCTTTTCCTTTATTGGGGCTCCTTGACACCCAAGAAACCTTATTATTTCGAAATTCTCTTTATTGGATACTTATTATCCTTCTAGATGCATCATTATGCATTATTCCACATTATCTTGTTTATTTCTCAGTTAAACATCTCTTTTTGAGGATTTCTTTTTATTTCTCTTTTTTTTCCTCATTGGTATTCCTTTTATCATTAGGAATCCTTGGGATACAAAATCCCACTAAGGATTACCCAATTATTCATATTTTCCACATTTCATCAATGTTTTCAATTTCTTTATTAACAAGGAAATACTTAATCGATATTTTCTTTCCTTATTGCCTTTTCTTTGCAACTTTGGACTCCTTGGAACCCAAGGAATATAAGAGGCACGAAATCCTCTTTGGATTTGCCTTCTAGAGGTTTCCACACCTTTCTTATCTCAAATTCTCAGTTATTAATTACTTGAATATCCGTGTTATTGGGCCCAATAGCCAATAAAGCCCGCAAATAAATCAACAAGGCTATTTTAAACGAAAAACATGCATCCATTCATTATTTGTTAATTTATCTTTAATATGAGAAATTACATTTCTCAGCAAATGAACCCAAAATTTGGGGTTGTAACATCCTTACCCTCTTATAAGAATTTTGTCCTCAAAATTCCATCAAGCAAGCAAACAAACAAGATAATCCATTCTTATGTCCATCAGGGATACCATGTGGCTTTACCCTATCCATGGTGCTTTCCAAGATCCTTCATCATCTCATATTCTTCCATCTGAGTTCTTTTCTTACCCTGGGTATATCGTACCCTCATAGGTGACTCAGGACATTTCAGCCTCTCAAAAGATGAATAGGTTCAAGGCTCAACACATGGCTTGGGTACCTCACATAGTACTCTAGATCGGACTCATGGAACACATTACACATCATGTTATCCTGAGGGGCAAGGCCAAACATAACCATCTCCACCAATCCATCTCAAATGGACCCATATATCGGGGATTTAGCTCTCTCAGTTGTAGCTTAGAGGGGTCAGATTATCACATTATATTCCTCCACAGATAACTGCATGTCAGTCTGCTTTGCATTAGCTCATGACACATGTCACCCTTGGGCTCTCTCTCAGCCATTGCTCGATCAAGCGACTTCATCTGCACTCACTGTGATTCTTTTATGACCTTTGCGAGGCCTCCTTCACCAAAATCATCTTAATGAAGTGGTGACCGACACTACCTCCTTATGGAACTTCTTGCATCCTGATAAAGGCTATGTTGGTTAACATCGCACCCTAAGAACTGTCTCTTGTATCACCCTGAGCAAGCACACTTTCTCTCATCAGAACCTCTAGTCTGGATCATACTACTCATTATTATGGGGTGATAAATTGTACTATCATCTAGTTCTTCATGTATCCACTTCTACCTCATGGAAGTGGACCTTGGTCTTATCCAAGAACTTTTGAACTCATATCATGGTGTAGTTTAACCATCTTTCTTTCTTAAGTCATCTAGGTAAGGCGATCTACCATAACCCATATTGCTTCTTGTTCAAGGGGAGACTTACCACAACATCCATAGTGGTGAACTCCCATTCCCTCTCGGGAACTCTTATCCTCTATGTCTAAGCACTAGGATACTGGTGTTCGTCCTTCACCTCCTGACTTGCATGGCCACATGCTACATGCAACCTCATTTTAAGCATCCAAAGTGCTATTGTTATTTACTATCCTTGTAGTATTAAGGTGTACCATGATCTCCTGTATGTCATGATTCCTCGAGATCGATACCTCAGAAACCCTAAACTACTTTCATCAGGGTTTTATTACCTCCCTATCCAAAGAAGTGTATCTGAGGTTTTATCACTATCCTTTCACTACCTCAAGGACTAAACTGGCTAACCAAACAACCATTAACTTGTTCCACATATCTTATTATTTCTGTGTGTTAGCCAAAACTCACCTTCTTTCCAAACTTAGGGTTAGTCGAACAACCTCAACCTATTCTAGCCTCTGGCTAAATTAGGCAGCTATATCTCAACCAGAGCATTCAATACCACTTCACCTCCTTAGGTGACAAGTAATGTGACGATATACACCTCCATGTATTATACTTATCACTTCATTAAGGAACTCTGAGCTCATCCTCATGGTGATCAAACTCAACCTTGTGATTCCTTGTAACACTTGCAAAAATCCACTTAGTTCAAGATAAAATATCCTCACAAGATGATCTCCTTACACTTGGTGTTTGTAAACCATCCATGTATTATTCTCTCCACAAAGGTATGTTATCATCTCTATCCTCATACCTTGTAGCAACGTTCCAACTTACATCATCTTTATCCTTGGTGTAAGGCATGCGTACTGTCCGATCTCTCACTCCCATAACAAGAAGAAATAAGCATTTGGCTGTAGTCCAAATACAGAGTTCTTCCTGTTCCAAGAGTAGAGATGGTACAGCCCACCTTGCCCGTACACTTTCAAATCCAAGTTGAAACATGCAGCTTATGTCTCTATATCACAAACATCATGATATCTACATTACTTCCATGGAAAAATGGTCTCGAACTTACTTGGTTCAAGCATAATCCTAGATCATCTCCTCTAGGTCTATAGGGGGCCGACACTTTTAGGGTCATCCCTTTTCCCTTATGCATCCAGAGAGTGCCCTACTCATCTTCCCTTTCGGTCCCATGAGTTCATGAAGGTGATCAATCTCCTAACCCATGGCCCTCGGACAATGATAGTTGTTACCTCCCGACCCTATGGTCATGTGCAACTAGGGAATTAGGCAACTCCTTCTTCCATCGGTCTTATCCCTACCTTACCCTAGGATAGACTTAGGATTCTCCATTATAGTACATGTTCAACTTAGAACATTACCCAAGCCTTCATCATCTCTCTCTACATTCACAACTGACTTTCATGCCTTCATATGGGTCATGGCAACCTGCCTACCTTGGTCAGGCCCCACATCGGTTACCTTCATGGTAACACATTCTCATGCACTTAGAGGTGGTTATCTATGGGTCTAAAGGTTCGTCCTCATGCCATGTACTTTTCACTTAGCTTCACCAGATCCTCTGAAACCTCTTTAGGTTACCTCAAAACCAACAAAACTGGTACACACCTTACCAAGGGTCCCTCTCCCAGGATGGGAGGAAACTATAACTCTTGACAATAAGGTCACAAACATCCTTAGGGTTTACATTCACATGAGCATGCCTGACCCAGCAGCTACTAAGGCACAGGTGGACCACTTACTAATCCATGCTAGATCACACTCGTTCTCTTTGCTCAACATCAAATCAACTTATTCGTGAGGGGTTCATCAAACATAATCTTACCTTAAGGGGTTTCCTTTACCTCTACATTAAGAGTATCATGCTCGAAACTATAGAGACTCAAATCTCAACATGAGCATTGGGTACACCGCTTCCCCTCTTAGGCCTAGGAACCCTAGGTTCGCCTCCGGGTGTCCAACTGCATGCTTATTCCCTTAACCAGGAATCCAGCATGCCCAAGATATGCCATGTACTCCCATGATCCTTTTATATAAGCAGTACCTTAGAGTTGAGTCCTCCTCAAAGACAACCAATAAGGTACAAGGCTTCACAACCTGTTACTAAACCTCTCAGGTCTAAGGAGCTTTGCTTCCTCTCTCATAAGTTAAACTCGTATACCACAGACACATAGGTACCAAAAGCATCATTCTCTCTTTAGCGTTTGGTTCCTCTAAAGGCAACCAAGATATCATCAGCCTCTAGGGATTATGCATGAGGCAACCATTTTCATCCACTTAGGTCACATCATCCTCAACTACCCACTTCTCCTTAGGTTTTAGAATCTAAGTTTCCAACCTTCTTGCTTGAGTCTTACTTTTTCTCTCTAGAGCTAACTCCACATGAGTGAAGCCTATGCTCGAACTTAGGTTTGCTCAAGATCATCCATAGCCCTTCCATAAGCCATCCATCTTGATCTCTTAACTAGGATGTCATCAAGCTATACCCCACTTTCCTAAGCCCATAGGGTAACTGTAGGTTCTCCTCTAACCTCATCCACGAAGGAGCTATCCTTTTCTAGGGCATGCATGACCCTCTCCAGGGTTGGGTCGCCAAAGGTACTAGGTCATCTACCCTCTTATGGCATTCCAAAGGCATGTCCCACCAAACACTCAGTCAACCATGCCATCTAACTCACCATGTCATCTCTCCCTCTAACCTTCACTTAGGGTTAGGGTTAACATCATCCTCAAAGGATATGCTAGGTTTCTACTTTTAATGGAGGTCTCTACCTCCAAGACTAACTCTCTCCACTCATCCTCCTGCCAAGGAGGTCTATCCTCAAGTCTCTCCTGAGGACAATGACAACTCGTGTCATACGACCTAAGCATGTATCTAGTCCTTTACGCTTACTCTATTAGGCTTATGTCCATGACATCTTATTTTCATGCTTTTATTAATTGGGTGGAGGATTCCTTAATCCTTATCAATCTTACCTGTACCTCAAGAGGGTGAGGAGAAGAGAGAAAACCCTAATCCTTAAGGTCCTTAATAGAATTTGAGTTGAGAAGGGATGAACAAGATGAGAGAATCCTAAAGGTATCTTATTTCGAGTCATACCCTAAGACATCGGCCAGGCAGTCACACAATCCGGGAGTCCTCGTATTCCGACTAGCAGTGCAGAGGAAAATATTGCCAGCCCTCGGACGTGATCCTTTTCTAGACACCTCAGTCTTTCAGACAATCCTCTAATAACTCCCTTGATTTCTATAGAATTTTTAAAATTTAATAATTATTAAAGATTAATTGAGGAACCTATGCTCTGATACCAATTGTAACACCTGGGCCCACTGCCCAAGTCTCTAGAAGAGTTTAAGGAATGATGACTGTCCCCACAGACCACCACTAGCCTTAACTGTGCGCTTTGTCCTCACTCACGCGCATGCCAGGATCAACTTCCCGATAGGTAACCCATCCCAGTACTACTCCAAGCTGAGCACGCTTAAGTATGGAGTTCTTAGTGATGGGCTCCCGGAAAAGGAGGTGCACCTTGGTGATATGGGTAGTCCAATCATTCCTTATAAGATCTTTTTATCCAAGGCCTCAATTCCTGGGATGTTACATAATCCCCTTTATGTATTGTAGTAGAAATGGCTACCTCACTACCCTTGACAGCTGCATGCACTCACATGAGGATAGTGTCTTCACATATGACCTAGTCACATAGGTTTTCTGGTGTTGGAGAGCTAACATTTGTGACTGAAGGGTCACCACCCATGATCTTCCTAAAATCTTGGTTATTTAGCATGATGTTGTTTGATAGCTCTTGCACCTACCCATCCATATTGAGATCCTTTCCTTCAAATACTTTATACTTCCTCACCTTCCATATGATCTAGCAACAAAATTCAAATTAAGTGCAGTGATTATCATCTCTATTGATGTTTAGGCCAAGTTATTCAGTAGTAGAGCTTCCTTGAAGATAGTACTAGTTTTCAAACAAGTCACATTGTTCCCAAGTGCATCTTGCAAAAGATTAATCCTTCAGTGTGTGTAGAGTGGTTTGTCCTTCGTGGATACATTAAGGACATAGGTTGTTGTCTGTCAAGTGCCTATTTTTCCTTCTTTTATTAGTCATGATCGGTTCATTTCTGACTAGCCACAAAATATACTGATCTTGTTGGGTATGTCATGGTACCAACTGGTTTTCGATGGGCCTTTTGGTAGGTTGGATATGGCTTTGTGAAGGGAAATTTGACAGAATGTATCCCACTACCTCGTTAGTCCATCCTCAAGTATCTGAAGGAGATTTTGGGTCTAGGGGATTGATTCATGATCAATGTAGTGTAGTTTGAAAGCAAGTATTCATGAAGAAAATGTATGTTTCCAGTCGCCATCTAGGTTGACTAGTATAGAGACTTTCATGTCCAATAAGTTGGTCTTTACCCATTTTATTATGTCCATAAGTCTCTTGAAATTTGGTAACCATTGCTTAGACTAATTACAATATATATTATTGCAGAACAATTGAGAAGTTGAAAGAACAGAGATATGAGTTCACCACATGCAATGTGTTGAATCATATTACTTGAACCTTCACGATCGCCACCCAACTCATCAAGTAACTCTATAATCTCTATAGCAACTGAAAAAACTTCATAGCACCACCCCTTTAAGCTTAATTCTTCATTGGTTTTAAAACTCATACTAAATTAACAAGAACCAAAAGACCATGGTTCTATAACCTTGTCTCAAAGAGAGATAACCAGAATACTAGAGGAAGAGTTGTGTGTTCATGGACTACATTACTTGAGATTCATAAAATACAGTAAATATTCAACTGGTTTCTTTAAAGGTGTAGAAGAAAGAAGATATATTGATCATGGTGTATGTGCTTCACGAAATTTTAATGGGTGCAAATAAAATAGATTACTGATCATGGTTGCTAATTTCTATAATGAAAAAAATTCATATTGCACTAAAATTGTACAAGGGAGATCACAGGGTCTGCCATGTGTATGATGCAGAAGTAATGTAAACCTTAAATCACTTAGAAGGAGGCATGAAAAGTTTATATTGTATGCCATTCATACTAGATAGACATCAATTTATTGGTGTGTTGTGAGCGCTCTTAGTGAATTGATCCCCAAAATTTATATATGTTCTATTTATTCATCTTGTTAAGAGTAAATTCAATCGTTAAAATTTGGATGGACCCATATGCATCAGGAGTTTGTATGGCTAAAAAAAAATGCACCCACATAATGTAAATCTAATAAGTGGATTTAAAAATACAAAACTGTATCACAATACTAATATACTAATTGTGAATATAGTACGAGGATTTATAGAGATATAATACTAATAATTAATTGTATCTAGCATTAAGCTCAACAACTTCTCAACTGGACAAACAAATATACACATGTTGAGTAAAGTCGTATAGCTCATCCCATCCCATCCCACGGTAGTACCTTCCCAACAGAAAATAAAAATGTATTGAACACAATAAATAAGGAATAGGCCAGCAAGAAACTCACCATGATCTAGATATTTCAAATAGCCTTTTTATTTTGTCCATCAAGACTCTCGATCTCATATGTGACATTTGTGATATTAGCCACAAGTACATTAAGTACTATTGGTATTGATAGGTACTCTCCAGACTTGAATGTCAAATACTTTTCTCTTGGTCATCATTGTAAAAAAAAAGTCTCTTATTCCTTCACCCGACCAAAAACCAATAGTTTTTCTCTATTATTATTGGCTCTCTAATGTGGCTTCACAATCAATTCCACAATCATGTCCACCATTGCTTCAATTTTGACAAGTATTTGAATTACATATATATATGTTTCTTGTAATGTGTGCTTAACTTATTATATATTTTCCTTCATATAGATGGATTTTGTAATAGACCAGAGTTGGATGTATATTGGGAATAGAGTACGAAGTGATGTATTCAAGGTAGGGTTATGAAAGTTCATTGAGTTTGCTCTTATCCATCAGAGACCAACTAGACAGGGGAAATTAACATGTCCCTACAAGGTATTTTGAACAGATACCTTAAAACAGAGGAGGAGGTATTCTCACATGTATTACAAAAGGGATTTGTGCATAACTATGATGTTTGGACATTTCATGGGGAGGTGATTGGTAGGATCTGGGGGATTTGTTTGGTATGGGTGACATAGAAAATGACCATTCTGCTGAAGCTACAGAGGAACACACAAATGTAGATGCACAAAGATTTTACAAGTACTAAAAGAGGCTGATCAACCACTCTATAGAGGTTGCACAACTCATTCTAAGCTATCGTATTTGGTTGCCTTGCTATATCTGAAGGAGGAATCTGGATGGTCCAACAATTCTTTCACAAAGTTGTTACAGTTGATTATTTCATGATTTCCAGAAGAAAATTGTCTATTCCCGGAGACGTACGATGAAGCAAATGCGATCGTGAAGGATTTACGACTTGATCATTCTACTATAGATGTATGTACAAATAATTGCATGCTTTTTCACAAAGATGCAGCTTCAAAAGAAAATTGTGATACTTGTGGTGCTTCAAGATGGAACGAAAAGAAATACAAAAAAAGGGAAAGAAGGTAGCTGTTAAGGTCATGTATCACTTCCATTTGATACCTCGATTAGAGAGGTTGTATATGTCTTCATCTGTTGCTAAAGATATGATTTGGCCATCTGAAGGAAAAGGCAAGTATGGTCATGTTCATCATCCTTCAGACATACCAGAATGGTTGTCTATTGATGCCAGGTATCCAGAGTTTGCTATTGAACCATGCAATATTATACTAGCATTAGCAACCGATGGTTTTCAATGCATTTGGCAATATGAGTGCATCACATAGCATCTGGCCTATATTGGTGACACCTCTCAATCTTCCGCCTTGGCTTCTTATGAAAGAACAACTTATTATGATGTCCCTATTAATCCCAGGACCACATATGTTGGCAATGACCTTGATGTATACATGGAGCCATTAATTGAGGAGCTGCAACTACTTTGGGAGCTTGGAGTCAATGTTTATGATGCATATAAAAAAAGGAATTTCACTATGTGGGCAATGATTTTATGGACCATTAATGATTTTCCAGCATATGGTGACTTATATGGTTCGAGCACTAAAGGTAAGAATGATTCAGGATGTCCTTGTTGTAATGTGGAGACTATATCGAAATGGTTAAAATTTGGGAAAAAGAAATGTTATGGTTTCCATCGACGTTTTCTTCCAATGAATCATCCATATAGACGTGATAGGAAACATTTTGATGGCGAAAAAGATTTTATCCTTCCACCTAAGACACTATCTGGAGAAGATATACTGAGGCAATTTGATGGATATGAAAATATCACATTTGGAAATACAAATAAGCGTAAGAGGCATGGAGATCGAATTCCACCATTACCTCCTGGTTGGAATAAGATAATCATCTTTTTTCAGCTACCTTATTGGAAGTATTTATCTGTTAGACACAATCTGGATGTGATGCACATAGAAAATAATGTGTGTGAGAATATTTTATACACATTATTGGGTGATTCTAGGAAAAGTAAAGACAACTTACAAGTTCATCAAGATATGAAGAAAATGCGCATTCTAAGAGATTTATGGCCAGTAGACGCAGGTGACATCTATTCCTTACCTCCAACATCTTACACCATGACTAATGCCCCAAAAGATAAGTTCCTATCTGTGTTAGAAAAATTGAAATTTCTTGATAGCTATTCTTCTAACATATCTTGGTGTGTTAGAAAATCTGATAGAAAACTTGTTGGGTTGAAACGTCATGATTGACATGTTCTTATGCATCAACTTCTACCTGTTGCCTTGAGACATTGCATAAGATTAGATGTGTACAAACCTATTGCTAATTTGTGCTCATTTTTCAACAAGTTTTGATTTAACATTATTGATTTGGAGGAATTCAAAGAATTAGAACAAGAAATTGTTGTCACTCTTTGCTAGTTGGAGAGAATCTTCCCTCCTTCTTTCTTCACCATCATGATGCATTTGCCAATTCATTTAGCTTATTATGTCAGGCTTGCTGGATCTGTCCAAACTAGGTGGATGTACCCAATTGAGAGATACTTAAAGAAATTAAAGAAGTATGTCAGAAACAAAGCCAAACCGGCTGGTTCTATTGCTAGTGGCTATTTAGCTGAAGAAAGTTTGATGTTTTGTGCTAGGTACTTGCCTAATTTTGAGACAAAACTCAACTGCAAAACTCATAATTTTGATGGATCTCCCATCAAAGTTGGTGTGAAAGACTGGATTTTTGGGCTTAATTTCAAGGATGAAATATTTTTTAAGGTGTGTAGGATGTGATGGAGTGGAATTTTGGAATCCTAAATGTCCAATGATATAAGAAAAATCATATGGTTGAGTTATATTAAGAAGTTCCAAGCCTTTGACAAAGTAGGTGTGTTGAAGTGAGCACTAGTATAGTATTGGTCTCTCGGGTCGGTTTTTTGAAGCCTGCAACGTCACTTTTTAGGCGACGCCTAGGTGGGCATCGCTACACTACTTGCGACGCTATAGAGGTATAAAAACCGACCCTAGAGAGGTAAAAAAACCGACCCTAGAGGGAACAAAAACCGACCCAAGAAAATTACAAAAACTGACCCAAGAGAGGTAAAAAACCGACCCAAAAGCGGTAAAAAACCGACCCAAAAGAGCAACAAAAACCGACCCTAGAAGTCTTCAAATAGCTGTAAAAACACCTACTGGGTTGGTTTTTCTGAATAACCGACCCAACAAGTATCTAATGGGTCGGTTTTTCTCCATAAGCGACCCTAAAAGTCTTCAAATAGCTGTAAAAATACCTACTGGGTCGGTTTTTCTGAATAACCGACCCAAGAAGTGTCTATTGGGTCAGTATTTCTGTAGAAGACCCTAGAAGTCTTCAAATAGCTGTACAATGAACCTACTGGGTCGGTTTTTTGTATAACCGACCCAAGAAGTGTATATTGGGTCGGTTTTTCTGTTTAAGTGACCCTAGAAGTCTTCAATTGCTGTAGAATTTTGAGATAGAACCTACTGGGACGGTTTTTTTAATAGTCGACCCAAGAAGTCTACAGGGACGGTTTTTTTTTAAATAACCGACCCGAGAAGTTACATTTTTCTTTAAAAAAAAATTCTACAGAAACATAAATCTTCAGTACAGCAACCTGCAAAACATAATTGCTTTACGCAATTCAAAACCTACAATAGAAATAGACTTGCAAATGCAATGATGCAAGCCAAAAATGCATTCCAAAGCCATTTGCAAACTTTTATGTCCAATCCTTTTTGAATTGATGTTTCATAAAAACAATTATTCACATATATTAAGTTGTGTCTTCATACACAACACTTACTAACATTCTTGCAAGTCTAAGATAGATTTATTCAAATGAGACATATAACACATACGAACATTCATACACATAGCACATACTAACAACAATGATAGATTGCAAGTTTAAAAGTGATATTAATGTCATACTATAAAAATTAAATTTTGATAGAATTTCAAATCTAAATACACAAATGAAGTTATGAATTTCAATCCAATGCTATAGTGACTTCATTAAGAAAAGCATCTGACCATTCTTCTCGGAATTCATTTAACCCATCAAGTGTGTAAGGATGAGTTGTAAAGGTCTGCAAAAAAAAGCACATGCTCATATATTTTATAAAATGATACAAATCTCACTTGTAAATTTATGATGTTATTTTTTATTAATTACCTTATCTATACTCTGAATTTCTACTGATGCTTCTTTCAAAATAGTTTGCATATACTTCATTATGTAGTATCCACAAGCCCAGCCATTATTTTGTATATGACACTACAAATAAAGAATTATAACTTAATATTAGTAAACTGCTACAAACAGAGTTGTACAAATAAAGAAATAAGACTATAAGAGAGTTAACATATAAAATTTGACATTAATACATTACTGTAGGAGTTGTACATATACGACTAAGCAGTCAAAGTAGTTACCTTGACATTTTTCAAAGTCAGTGTCTTTAATTTTGTGGGTATTATTCCTCCACCTTCACGATAAGCCTTTATACCCCTATCAATCAATTTGATTACGATAGTTGTCAAAATAGAAATTCTAAGTATAAATATCATGTTGAAGCATAACAATTGATGTTATAGAAACTAAATTTATGCTCACTCCATAGTTGGCAATCTTAGTTTGTGAACCCTTGTTGTTTTTCCCATTGGGTCAAGATAATAGAAAGTCATCAATTTTGGGACAACCACCACTAGTTCCCAATGTCTAGATCTGAGTAAATTTATATTGAAAACAAAAATTAGAATTATAATTTAGTCAATATTAGAATTCTATTGAATTATAATACTTACTGGATGTTAAAAGGAATTAGAATAATTTCCTTTCCCACACTACCACAATATTTGAATGCAGTACTGAAGTACTCATTCACATCATCCATTTGTGTCTGCACTTGACTAGTGAGTGAAGGAACTAAGAATCCAACATTATTTATATCAAAGTTTGTCATCTCAGTATATAAATGGCTGTAAAACATTTGTGAAAATTTGATATGTTACAAATAAGCTAATAATGTATATATTTGAGTAATCTATATTGATTAATTTTTACCTTATCCATACTTCTAATATCGAAGTATTTAGCCAATCATACTGGAACAACTCTTTAATATCATCATGAAAAATAAAATTCTCATAGTCCCTCCCAACTACATCTTTTGTTAAATTGACCACCATATGTGATCCTGGGCTTTGGTTGGCTAAGTATCGAGCCAAACATTTACTATTATTTCCCAATTCATTGAATGTGGCTTCTGGAATGAAAGAAGGCTTAGGCATAGGAGGACGACTACTAGGATTTTTACCTTTTGGTTAACAAACCTGTTAATTAAATACATACTTATATTAAACGAGTTCATATATGTAGCTAGTCAAATATGAAAAACATGTAGATATACATTGTCAATGATAACCAAGTGTCTAGGCCATCCCACCATAGCACCCTATGCTTCATCAACTGTACCATATTCTGAAGAAGGTATGGGTAGTGGTTTTTCCCCCATTCCGTCATACACAAGATGGATGGACACACGGAAAATGTCATCATAAACTGATTGACAATGCAATGTACCACCGATGTTGTATATCTTACCCACTGTACAACATTGTACTCTGGAACCTCCACTGCAAGTTTATAGTTCATACCAACCTAGTTGAAATAATATAAGTTATATACAAAGCGGTAAACCAGATACCTACTATATTATATATATCATATTAACATATATAGAACAAACTTACTGCAGATTGTTGTGGTGGTTCATTGGGAGTGCTCCCATGACCTTATACAATTGGAGTATGAGCTTGTACCTCATCATCTGAGAGACGCACAGTTTGAGGAGGTTGATAAGGTTGAATAGGTTGAATAGGCTGAAATGAAGACAATATTTGTTGCACTTTCTGTGATACTAATGCTTCAACCTCGTCATGTGTAACTGTACGACCTCTTCTAGATTCCGAAGGCCCATAATAAGTCTTGAATCCTGTGCCAGCTCCTAATCCCCTAACACGGCCAGGATGCTCTTTCGTATCAAGAGCAACTGATAGTTCATCCATGCGTCCAATTGGTATGAACTTTCCTTGTTTTCTTTGCTCATAGAGATCATCCTATTCATATTTAATGAAAATATTAAATCACAAACAATTAGAGATCATCCTATTCATATATAATGAAAATATTAAATCACAAACAATTAGAGATCATCCTATTCATAATTAATGAAAATATGAAATCACAAACAATTAGAGATCATCCTATTCATATTTAATGAAAATATTAAATCACAAACAATTAGATATTATTAAATCCTACTCTTTAATTACTTAATTGTGATGAACTTACCATCTTTTGTGCCACCTCCTTAGTTGCAGGGTTGGTAATTTCACCTGCTTTATTTTTTCTAGCATCAAGCCAAATTTTATAACGGGGTGGACACTCAACTGGAGTTGTGCTAGACCCTTCTCTAGAAGAGATTTGCTTCTCCAGTTGTTCTCGGTGCTGGGCATAACTAAGGGATCCCATGTGATGGTTATGCACATTTTTGGCCCGTCTTTCCTTTTGGGCCTCGTGAATAGCTTGATCATTTAAAATGAGGTATTGCAATTTACAACTTGGCAAACATATACATATATAAGAACATTAATTGTATACCTGAAACTCTTCTGAATTCCTTTGTGCAACAAATCTATCCCACACCCTAGGATCTATGAAAATATATATGTTTGTTGCTTTCTTCTTTTGATTAGGATTATCTATATAATCCCTTTTGAGATAGGTCTTAAATGCCCTCCATCGTACGCCACAACGCTGCAACACTCTTTTCCTATGGTCTTTTTCATTTAAATGAAAAACACCCTATATACAAATGAAGCAATAATCTTATTTCAAAAAGTATATGTCAAAATAAAAAACTGGAATCAATAAACAAAAAATAAGATAATATAGTATCAAAATTCAACTCACAGATATATCTTTCCAAAGGAGGTCTTTCAATCCAATAGGAACATCATGCCAGTTTTCTATATCTATTGGCACCTTACTGCATGTGGTTTCCCCTACATAATGCTTAAAAGTACTAGCGTGTTCCCCAATAGGTGCCCCACCCCTTTCAAACTGGATTGGCAATTTCTCCCCTTTTGCCCTAAGCTCTTACAACCGAGGCATCACTGTGGGACCTCTACTCTTCTTAGCATCACCACTAGCATCCTCATTCTCATGATCAGAATGTTCATCTTCACTTGCCATTTTAGAACAACCTGTAAATATACATGATAAAAGAAAACATAAGTGATAATAAAAGAACAAGTGGTGATATATAATAAAATGTATACATGATAAAAGAAAATGTGTGCTTGAATGATAATACATGCCTCTAGTTTTGGTTGAGTTGTTAGTCAACTAAAATTCCTTCAGCGCATGGTCTTGACGTGTATATAAGTCATCGGTGTTAACTTCAACATTGACACTTGGCAAACCAACTGAAAATGGGATGGAATCATCATACTTTTTGTAGTATTCTTCTTCATTTATAGGATCCACAATAAACTGTCTTTTTCCATGAAGAACGACAGACCAAATTTTATTTGCTGGGTCATCAATATAGAATACTTGTTTTGCTTGTTCTGCCATGATGAATGGTTCATCTTTCTCTCCATTTTTTCAAAATTCACCAATGTGAAACCCAACTCATCTACTAAAATGCCTTTGTTGTTATCAACCCGATTACATCTATAGATAGGAACTCTGAAATTTGTATAGTCATTTCCCATATGTCCTCAATGATTCTGAAATACAACATCTCAGCTTCACGTGGTCTTTTATCTTTGGCACTAGCAAAATACAACGAACAAGCTTTAACATTGACCCCACTATTTTGGACTACACTACTTTATCTTGACGTTTAGTGTAATATAAAAATACATTTATGTCATAACCTTCATATGACATGACATCCATTTTTGGCTTAAAGGTGAGCCATATTATATTCTCAGCAACATTATTTGGTGTTCAGATAGCTGCTTAAAGACTTTCTCTTCAAACCACCTAATAAATGTTCGATTATGCTCTCTTGCAATCCACATTGAACTGGATCACGGATGATTTTTCTTGATAAGATCATTGTGTTCTGTGATGTAGCTACTAACTTCATCGATGTTGTGTAAAATATACAAATGTGCTTATTCCCACAACTCACGACTAATTCCTTTCACTCGTGCTCCCAGAGTTCCTTTGCCACAATAAGACTCAGTAACAAGATATTTTTTTGGATCGCTAGAAGTTTCATTGGAATTCAAAAAATCGTTGCAAAAGTCCATCACTTCCCTAGCCACATAACCCTCAATAATACTCCCTTCAGGACGATAACGATTCCGAACATCACCTTTAAAAACACTCATGTAGCGTTCAAATGGATACATCCAATGTAAAAAAATTGGACCGAACATCTTCACCTCCCTTGTAACATGTACTACAAGATGAACCATGATATCAAAAAATGAAGGAGGAAAGTACATTTCAAGCTGACACATGGTAAGAATTACATCATTTTGTAATTTATCGAGAGTATCAGGATGTATCACTTTGTTGCATATTTCATTGAAGAAGAAACAGAGTCTTGTGATTGCAAACCTTACATGCTTAGGCAATATAGATCGAATAGCCATAGGTAAAATTTGTTGCATTAAGGTGTGACAATCATGAGATTTGAGATGTATCAACTTCAGATCCTTCTTTGATACCAATCTACGAATATTAGAAGAGTATCTTTGTGGAACCTTATATTATACAAGCACTCACAGAAAGTCTTTTTCTCCTTCTTGGACAAAGTGTAACAAGCTGGTGGTAAATATGTGCGGCGATCCCTGATCTCAACTGATAATTCTTTTCTTATACCCATTAATTCTAAATCTTTTCTAGAGTTGATGCCGTCTTTAGTCTTTCCTGGTATGTTCAATAATGTACCAATGATGCTATCACAAACATTTTTTTCAACATGCATGACATTAATGCAATGTCTAATTGTCAAAAATCTCCAATAAGGAAGATCCCAGAATATTGACCTCTTCTTGTATAGAGATTTGTCACATGCGAGCGTACGACTACTTGAACTCTTTCCAAATTAATTAACAATATGTTTCACCCTATCATATACAACATTTCCTGGTATAGGTTTAGGAGCACTTCGTTCCTCAGTTGACCCATTAAAGGTTTTGCGTTGCCTTCGATAAGGATGCACTGCTGGGAGAAACCTCCGATGACCAAGATATACGATTTTACCACCATGTTTCAGTCGAATTGAATCAGTATTTTCCTCACAAACAGGACTTGCTTTGTATCCTTTTATGCTATATCCAGACAAATTTCCATAAGCTGGGAAGTCATTAATCGTGCAAAACAACATAGCACGCAAAGTAAAGATCTCTTTACGTGCAACATCATATGTCATAACACCTTCTTCCCATAATTTTGTTAGTTCATCAATTAGAGGTTGAAGGTAAACATCAATATCATTTCCAGGTTGCTTGGGCCCTGATATCAATATTGACAACATGACATACTTATTTTTCATACACAACCAAGGAGGAAGATTGTGTATAATAATCATAATAGGCCACGTGCTATATTGGCTGCTTAATGTACCATATGGATTCATTCCATCTGTACAGAGTCCAAGTCTTAAGTTCCTTGTTTCTTTACCAAATTGAGGGTATAATAAATCAATTTTCTTCCATTGTGGTGAATCAGATGCATGTTTTAGGATGCCATCATCATTGATCTTTAACTCCCCATGCCAAGACAAATTTTGTGCATCTTCTGTATTAGCAAATAAGCATTGAAATCGTGGTATTATTGGTAGATACCACATCACCTTGGTAGGAGAGACATTATTAGCCTTAGCTAAATTTGTAGTCTTATACCTTGATGCACCACATTTTGGACAATTTATCAAATCACTGTAGTCCTTCTGAAATAACATACAATCATTTGGACATGCATGAATCTTCTTAGCCTCCATTCCCATTGGGCACATTATTTTCTTTGCTTGATATGAAGAAATTGGAAGCTCATCGCCTTTAGGAAGAATTTCCTTTAACAAATACAACAATGAAGTGAAACTCTTATCGCTCCACCGCTTTTGAGCTTTAAGAGTATATAATCGCATCACAACACTCAACCTCGTGAACTTAGTACAACCCTTATATAATGGTTTTTCAGCATCATGGACAATGTTTGCAAATAAATAAGGTGGATCAATGACATTGTCCTGACAGCTACGTAGCATCTCATCAACCATATCATCATGAATCGGGTCATCCTGAATTGGTTCATCATTGTTAACATCATTATCTATATCTTCTATGTCACCACTATTAATATCGACATTTTCTGATCAATAATTAGGTTTCTCTACATGCCAATACCATTCATTATAACCTTGTATGATCCCATTGCATATGACATGATTCGTGATTTCCTCAACAATATCAACTTTCAAATTGTTACCACAATTTCTACATGGACAATAGAACCTATCTGTAGGTAGTTTCCTATGTTCCTCAACAAATCTGATAAATTCATCAACACCTTTGGTAAACTCTGGACTGCAACGGTTCTTGATAGACATCCAACTTCGATCCATTTTCTAGATCACATTAAAATTAATTATCAAACTGGGCATTTAATATTGATACTATAAGTTGTAAGGTTTTTTGATAGGAAATTCATTACTTTTATACTAAAGTGTACCACCTATCCCATTTTTGAATATTTAACCTCACTAGTAATTGTATAATGTATCGTTTAGTTTTCAATAAAATTTCAGCAGCGTTTCCCCTTAGTTCTCCAAGTACATCAATGTAAATGGCAAATAACCACTCACATATGTACCCAGAGAACAAATGAGGAAATACTACTAAAATTTTATTTAAAACTAAACATATATTACACAGTTACATCCCAAGTGAGATTAAATATCCAAAAATAGTCCCATATCAGGGACTATCCAAAATTTAATCCTAATGAATAAATTTTTAACGGGTTTCTAATTTTATATATAAATGTAATATCATCATATTTATGCATCGATGGTCTCATCTATAAACCCTAAAGTGTCAATCTGAAACTACACAATGTCTACCCTCGTATTTCTAGATTGTATACAATGATTACATATGTGATTGATAATAAAATGTAGATATAAAAGATTACATGTTTTTATTATTGGTTGGTTTACTAGTCAAATAAAATGAATTATGTGTTCTTGACAAACCAAGAGTTCCATAGATAAAAATTCATTATATGTACTAAATTGAATAATCAATTAGGTGCTCTTGACAAATATAAACAGAAGGGAGTAAGTTAAACATCATGCATGCTCTTTCATAATAGATAACAATAAATCAAAAGTTTGACCATTTCATACTCAAAATGGTCGTGGTCCTTCACGAAAGTAATGGTGAACGTAACAAACTAAAATTTTTGGCCAAAATGGCTGTGGAACAAAGCATGGCCGTGCAAAGCACAGGATGTGGCACCAAGCATGGCCGTAGCAAGACCATGGTACTCCAACATTAGGTTAAAAGAAGAGTCTGAAATGGAAAATGAACTTACCGAAAAGGTGGTGGCATCGAAAGCCTTGGCGGCAGAGAAATCGTTCGGAGAGAGTAGGTGGTGGCGGCGAAACTTGGCTGCGGTGGGGGTGTCCTCGGAGAATCGGTTGAGATGGCAGGAGCGACAACTTTGAAGTGGCAGCGGAAAAGCTTTGGAGCGTCGGCAAGACCTTGCTGCGTCGACGAGACCTTGCTGCATCGGAGAGACCCTTGGCGGCGGCAGGGGCGTCTTTGGAGAGAGGGCCGACACCTTGGCAGCGGCGACAAAGGTTGGAGGCATCGCGGCACGATGTGTGACAGCACGGCGAGGTGCGACAACACTCTGAGTGTCGGGCGGTGAGGTGAGAGCTCCGGAAGGTCGGGCGGAGAAAGAGTGTTGTGGGAGAGAGGGTTGTGCGAGCTACGGCTGGTTTGTGACGATGTGGGAGAGAGGGCAGGGTTTTGATTTTTGTGTTGACTTCTGCGGTCGGTTAACTAAAAAACCGACCCAACAGGTCCCATATAGGGACAATTATTAGAAAATAAGCGACCCGAGAAATATCCGATGCCCGAACAATCGAACCTATTGGGACAGTTATTTTAAAAACTGACCCGAGAAGTCCAGCGCTATGCGGACGGTTATCCAGTAAAACTGACCGGAAAAGTCAGCCAGCGGTACAGCTATGCGGACGGTTATTTAAAAAACCGACTGGAGAAGTCAACAAGTGGTACCCGAACAATTACTAGGGTCGTTTATTTAAAAAACTGACCCCATAGCTCAGTGCGCGAAGGCAGAAAAACCAATTTTCTCTGCGAGAAGCATGTTGGGTCGGTTTTCTATTTTCACGGGTCAGTTCTAGTGTCGATTACTTTAACATAACCGACCCAATAGCTATAAGCGGTACCCGGATTTTTTTCTAATGACTTCTTGCTTCGGTTTTAGTTTATTAGGTTGGTTTTTCTAATATAAGTGACGCTAACGGAAGCAATGTTAGAGGCCAAAAATGTACTAGTGGAGGTTGACATAATGATTAAGACATCTCTTTTAATGCCTTTTTTAGGAATTTCATTGAATGGTGTAATAGATGAGTTTGGTCATCAACTTTGAGTAGAAGGTATCTTGAGAGATAAAGAAGCCATGGTTAAAATTTGGTTGCATTTGGATGCTCCTAGAGGGAGTTATTTAAGTTTGTATATTATGCAATAATATGCATATTGATGATTGATAGACCTAAGATTCGATATTAGGTTATGTGTAACGCACCCCTTTGATTGAATGTGGGTCGTGTGGCCAGATCCTAGCCATTTGTGACTAATTTAGTGGCTAGGAGTGGTGACATATGTGAGCCGCAAATCACATTTTAGACTGGGTCCCTTGCACCTGTTGGATGCACATTGGACGGTCGGATCGTCATCCCTTACCTTCAGTCTAACTGGAGATTGTGGAGCAGTCAGCGACGTCGAGTCCCAAGCATCCCCACATCTTGTTCGTGGCCTGAGGGGAGGGACCAAGTGGTCAGTTGTTCTCAACTCGAGTAGAGGAGTGAGGAGACCCCTTAGATGGGTCGAGAGAACGCTCTAGTAGGGAGAATGGGAGCTCAAATTCTAGGTCCTCTCCACCGCAACCTGTAGGTTGTGGCCAAAGGCAGAGTGTGGAGCTAAAACACCAACTAGAGGGAGATAAGATAAGGGAAAGGAAGATCAAGGCCTAAGGAGATGAATGCAGGAAATTGCGTGCCCAACGATGGTCTTTGCTATGGTCGAGAAACCCAATCTGTCCGGAGCTTGACGATGAAGCTCAGAGGCCTGTGCATGGTGCTTCTCCCTGACAATGAGGGGCTTGGTTGAGTTCGTGGAGGCCCAATGAAACTTTACAAAGCTTCAGATAAGCGTGAGGATGAGAAGAGGCCAGATGCCCCTTCTTCTTCGCCGTGGCAGACACCAGCGGCGGTGGCCTCCATGATCTCTCGAGCAAGAGCTCTAGGAAGAAGGGCGAGTGGTTAGTGGTGTCGAGGGAGACCGTCTGAACCTTGGGGGAGTGTAAGTCTTCCACGAGGAGCACAATACTTTGGAAGATTGCTCGCCAGAGTTGGCCCTTGCGGTGGCGCTCCTGCACTGCGAAGAAATAGGGAGCCGCACCAGGAGACTCACTCAGAAAAGGAGCAGGGATCAGTCAAAACAAGTTGAATCGGTCCAGGCACCCAGAACCGGCCAGCCCAATGCAAGCAAGTAGAAGTATTGACTGTAGCAAGAAAAGGGTGCGACGTGGCAGACTCCTATTGGACCAAAAAGGTAAAAAATTCAATAAATGCCTAGATCTTCTTAAATTCATAGTAAATAGATCGCGTATCAGAAAAATGCAAATAATAAACCAAAATGTTCAGAAAAATAAGTAGAACAACATTGAACACCTTTTCAATCTTTTTATGCTTTAATATCAATCATATCAAGTAAGAAGTGTTATTATTGTTTCATGAGTAATAAATATCAAATGATGATATAAAATTATTGAAAAATGTCAGTAAATATATAATCATGTTTATAATGCATATGATGTCAGATATGGTCATGTTGATGCATGAAAGATTATAATTTGTTTAATTGGGCTAATAACACTAAAGATAATGCAAAAAAATACATACATGCTCAATAAGTGATAGAATTTACAGAGTAAGCTCATATCAGTATATGGAACCTCAGTTTTAATTATGTGGCCAGTTTTATACACATAATCCATATTTTACGATGATGTTTGATCTTAATGTGATATAAACCCTAATATGATTAATACGTGTAACGTAGGGTTAACATGTGCACATAATCATATGTAACCAAGTAATCAGATTATGTATCCTAATATGGAATATAAGACCAGTAACCTAATTACAAGAAGATAAGACAAGTAATGATGCACATATCTTAATGAGATAAGCCAAACCCTAATGAATACGATTAGGATTAATATGAGATGTAAGATGATGAGAATCTGATGATAGTATGTGGTCTTGTCTTAATCAGGGTAGACCAAGGATATAGATGACATGAGGAATATGTGATTAGGATATCTCTTTGGATGGTATGCCATTACCTATTACTTGGCTTATTATACAATATTATTGTGTTATATGGTAGTAAATACTTGGCATATGGTATTGGTTGAAATTATTGTTCTTGTATGCTATGTTGCTTAAGCTTTCCATACTTATTGTTATGAACACTTCAAACATAATATATTTGTTCCATTATATGAAAGCACTAATTCTCTTAGGTAGCATAGTGCTGGAGAGTGATCATTCTCTTTGGTAGCAGATCACATTGTACAATGATCTAACTCTTTGGTAGTAGATCATAAGGCCTTACATCTCATACTCTTTGGTAGCTGAGATGATGCATTATTCCCTCAGGTGGCAAATACATGGATATATAATGGAAAATGTACTTAAAATATGTGTTCTCTTTTGCTAATGAATATCTTAGTGCAAGTATACGCTTTTCTTATATTTTTCTATTACTTCTAAGTATATTAGTTTTATTTTATTGCCAAGATATGATGAGAGGTAAATAAAAGACACGTAGGCATACTCAGTACAATATTCTTGAATATTGTGCTGAAGTGTACCACATGTAATCTTTTGTTTAAGTTGTGGATATGATCTTAAAGACCATGATAGTTGAGAGTTGTGTGGCGAGTTGATGTACAGGTGGACCTGTTATCTTAAGATCATGTTGTTAGTGGTAGTACATGCATATGAATTAGAAGTTTGCTATTCAATATGTAATGTCAAATGTTGTAACAATTCATGTTGTATTTATACGTTGAATGGTGAACATGTGTGTATGGTTTTATTACTGTTCATGTACATCTGCTACTGTGTTTCCTTTTATCTTCCTCTGATTTTCTAATTCTTAGCCTTGTGTGGTATGCTTAAATTGGGATTCTCACTGAGGTGAGGTTTTCAATTTGGACGTCACGCATCAGATTAAGTTTTAGGAAATTCGGGGATGTCACAGATGGTATTAGAGCATGAACAATAGCAAATCCTGACATTTGCTCATTATGCAAATAAAAAACATAGAACCTTGAACTTAATAACCTTTAGGGTTAGATTGGTCATCTTTTAGAGACTAGATCTAACCTAGCCTCTAGGTTAGCACCTAGATGCTCGAGAACTAGGTCTAGATTGGTGCTTGTTGAATAGCAAGTCCTTAGATGTAGTTCTTTCCTTGTAGTGTAGTGGCATGGGACGTTGCACTATTTGGAAATGACGAACATAAAAGGAAGAGAAACCCTAGACATATGGTGCTCATTGTCTAGAGTAGCTACACTAGTCTACACCATGTTCTCACCCTTTTCACTAGTTTTCATGACACTGTACTCTCTACTATGTGTGGGACACCCATTTTCGAGATTTGGTTTTGTATTCCAATCGGATCGAACCTTAATAGTTTTCTCTGATGCTTGTTTTATCAGAGAAAAACTATATAATTGTTTTACAAAAATGTGTCCCCACACATGTACGAGTAGGATGTGGTCATGCAACCCAAGTGAAAGTGTATGACATCAGTCTAGAAGAGAGAGTTGTTCTAGATTAGATATGTAGAGCCTTGTTGGAATATATGATAGATGGCATAGATGATATTAGTTTGATGATATGAAGTAAGTCTTATATATAGATGATATAAGATGGTTATGATGATCTATGTTTGTCTTTGAGGACATGAGTTCAATTTTAAGGATTTGAGATAAGTTTTTATGATTCAAGTAACTAGGCTTTTATGAGATAAGATAAGCTAAGTTTAGACAAGGTGTGAGTCAGCATGAGCCTCAAGCTCTTTTACAAAGGAGGACCTCTAGTGTTAGGTAGGGTTAACTCTAGAGAGAGTGAGACCCATTGGAAGAAGGTCAGAGAACCTAAACTCCAAGATATGAGACGATGAGAAATATGTGATATGCTATGTCCTAAACTAGACTACTCCTGAGTGAATGAGTTGAGTTTCTTAATGCATGATTCGTATAATCCTTTTGAACCCTTGATGTCCTTGAGAAGACCAAACCCTAGAGTCAAAGAGAGGTTGGTTAAATGTGCATGAGAACATGCATATGAGTTACTGCAATCTAGGTGAGGGAAAGAGCCCAACACCTTGGAGGAGGTAGCTATGTTAGTTTATGTGAAGCCTCAGGATCGGGTAGCTGGTTCCTTCTAGGACTCTAGTGGTGTACATATAAGAGATATGAGATATAGTAACTCATGGGTATAGACCTATGAAGAGAATGTCATAGCATGTTTTGGTTTGTTCTTATGTGGCTAGAGCTTGTGAGGTTGATCACTAGTACCAATGAGGTAAACCTGTTAACCCTAGACCAGAGAGGGAAGATAAACCATGTGCATATGAGATACTCATAGAGTTGAGTTAGCTCCGAGATGTTGAGAATGACACTACCCTCATGATATGGGTTGGGAGAACCTCATTTGGACTAGATAAAGTTTTAATATAGCTTCGATTAGCCACTCATATAAGTTTGTTGAGAAAAACCATGACATAATGTATGTAAGATGTGATCTAATCTTGATATGTGATATACAAACATGATAAGATGGAAACCTAGAGATGGTTTAATTGATATTAATACATAAATGGTTAACCATGTACATGAATAATGATGATTAATGTGAAACTATTGTTTAATCTTGTGATGAAATCGCTAGAAAATGTTGCAATTCACTACAAGCAATGAAATAAGATTATATGAATGACATATGTTACAAGAGTTGTTAATCTTAGTGTTTAATAAATGTGGAATATATAGTTTGATAGCTAGCACAACATAACGATTATGACACCTTGGTATGATCTATATGGATAAAGTGGGTTAACTATAGTTAACACCTACCTAAAAGGTGTTAATGTTGAACATGTTCTAACAACGGAGATCAATAAATGTGGATGACACCTTGATGTATGAGTTAATATTAGTTAACTCCTTTAGAACATGGTAATATGATGTGGGAACCCTAATTCATGGGAAAAAATAAATATGCAATCTTAACATATAAGATACGTCATGATGTAAACTAAGCTCCTAAACCATGTTATATGATGAGTGGTCCACCCTGGTATCACCTTAGATGTTTGAAAAACATCCTAGTAGATTAGATACAGTTTGGGAGCTTTTGATTATGTTGTACATAGAATGGTTCCTACATATGGATGAAGACGTTTAGGTTTTCCCTTAATTTTGAGGATGAAATATCTTTTAAGGCATGTAGGATGTGATGGAGTGGAAATTTGGAATCCTAAATGTCCAATGATATAAGAAAATCATATGGTTGAGTTATATTAAGAGTTCCAAGCCTTTTACAAAGTAGTTTTGTTGATGTGAGGTTGACATAATAAATAAGACATATCTCTTAATGCCTTTTTGAGGAATTTATTTGAATGGTGTAACAGATGAGTTTGGTCATCAAATTTGAGTAGAAGGTAGTACGAGAGGTAAAGAAGCTATGGTTAAAATTTGGTGGAATTTGGATGATCCTAGAGGGAGTTATTTAGGTTTGTATATTATGAAATAATGTGCATATTAATGATTGAAAATCCTAAGATTTGATATTAGGTGATGTGACACGCACCCCTTTGATTGAGGGCGGGTTGTGTGGCTAGATCCTGGCCATTTGTGACTAATCCAGTGGCTTGGAGTGTTGACTTATGTGAGCCGCAGATCACATTTTAGACTGGGTCCCTTACAGCTGTTGGATGCGCCTTGGACGGTCGGATCGTCATCCCTTACCTTTGGTCTAACTGGAGATAGTCGAGCAGTCAGCGATGTCGAGTCCCAAGCATCCCCATGTCTTGGTCGTGGCCTGAGGGGAGGGATCGAGTGGTCGATTGTTCTCAACTCGAGTAGAGGAGTGAGGAGACCCCTTAGATGGGTCGAGAGGCCGCTCTAGTAGGGAGAACGAGAGCTCGACTTCTAGGTCCTCTCCAGCGCAACCTGTAGGTCGTGGCTAAAGGTAAAGTGTGGACCTAGAGCACTGACTAGAGGGAGATAACAAAAGGAAAAGGAAGATCGAAGCCTAAGGAGATGAATGCTGGAAATTGCGTGCCCAACGATGGTCTTTTCCATGGTTGAGCAACCCAAGCTGTCTGGAGCTTGAAGATGAAGCTCGGAGGCCTGTGCATGGTGCTTCTCTCCGATGATGAGGGGATTGGTCGAGATTGTGGAGGCCCAATGAAACTTTACAAAGATTCAGATAAGCATGAGGATGAGAAGAGGCCAGATGCCCTTTCTTCTTGGTCGTGGTAGACACCAGCGACGGTGGCTTCCATGATCTCTCGAGCATGAGCTCTAGGAAGAAGGGCGAGTGGCCGGCAGTGTCGAGGGAGACAGTCTGAAGCTTGGGGGAGTGTAAGTCTTCCACAAGGAGCACACTATTGTGGCGGATTGCTCGCTGGAGTTGGCCCTTGCGGTGGCGCTCCTGCATTGCGGAGAAATAGGGAGCCGCACCAGGAGACTCATGCGGAGAAGGAGCGGGGACCGGTCAAAACCATTTGAATTGGGTCCAGGCCCCCAGAACCGGCCAGCCCAATGTAAGACAGGAGAAGGACCAGCCGAAGCAAGAAAAGGGTGTGACATGGCATACTCCTATTGGACCAAAAATGTAAACAATTCTGTAAAAGCCTAGATCTTCTAAAATTCATAGTAAATAGATCGCGTATCAGAAAAATTCATATAATATACCAAAATATTTAGAAAAATAAGTAGAACAACGTGGAACCACCTTTTCAGTCTTTTGATGGTTTAATATCAGTGATATCAAGTAAGATGCGTTATGCTTGTTTCATGAGTAATAAATATCAAATGATGATATAAAATCATAGAAAAATGCCAGTAAATCTAAAATCATGCTTATAATGCATATGATGTCAGATATTGTAATGTTGATGCACGAAAGCATATAATTCATTTAATAGGGATAATTAGGGTTAATAACACTAAAGATAATGCAAATAAATACATACATGCTCAATAAATGATGGAATTTACAGAGTAAGCTCAAATGAGTATATGGAACCTCAGTTTTAATTATGTGATCAATTTTATACACATAATCCATTACGATGATGTTTGATCTTAATGTGATATAAACCCTAATATGATTAATACGTGTAACGTAGAGTTCACATGTGCACATAATCATTGATGCGATGATTTTGAGTCGCATTTATAGACCTTTTTGATATGTGTTTTGTGCTTGTATTAGTCAGTTTTATGGTTAATATTGCATAATTCACCTATTTTGGTCATTGCCATCATTTTATGTCAGTTCCCCTTAATTGCATTATTTTGAGCATTCATTATCACATCATTATTAGTTGTTTGGATTTATTTTATTTTGTCTCCGAATTTCAGGAAGAACAAGTATCTGCTTCCGTCGATACCATCGACGGAAGTCGATACCATCGACGAGGACACAAGTTGCCAGCTGAACGGAGCAGAAAAGAGTCGATACCATCGAAACCCAAGTCGATGGTATCGAGATCCCTTCAGGTTGCTGGCGAGGAAGCTATCGATAGTATCGACACCTAGTCGATACCATCGACGCATGGAGGCTGCAACAAAGCATAAGACAAAAACCGACGCTACAGGAAGTCAATACCATCGACCCGCGTCGATGGTATCGACCCCATATCAGGCATCCCAGAGAAAAGAAAAAGCAAAGTTCGTCCAAGATCCCTAAGACGGGTCTAGTATCGACACCGCCTGGAGACATCCGTTGGATTTGGATTAACCTCAATCGAACGGCCGTGGTAAAAGAGTGCCTTAAAACTAATGAGTAAAACCTAATGACCGCGGGGGAGAGAGGAGATGATCTCGTCATTAGCCAGTGCACTCATCTCGAGGAAAGGAGGAGAGGAGAACGGAGGCTAGAGGTTCATACTTGTTGATCCGGACGCTGCCAAATACGGATTTCACCACCGAGAGGCGGGAAAGATCGTGTTCTACGCAAAGGATCAATCGGTTCTTCTCCGTTCAGGGGTTTTCCCATTTAATTCACGTTTTTCATATGATTTCCCCTACTTCTACCATCTACTTGTGTGAGATGAACATGCGGGGCTAATCCCCTCCATCTTTAGGACCGGGAGTAGCCCGGGAATGCATTGTATGACAGTTTTATATTAATAATTCATATTTTCTCTCTTAAATCCGTGGTATAGTTTCGTTTTCTCCATATATTGTTATGCTTGATCACCATAATAATAACCTAATGCCCCTAGTCACTTCGACTGAAGGATTAACGGTTGAAAAGAGACGAAACCTACATTAATCGATAAATCCCTTGACAAAGGTGGTGTAAAATTAATGGTGGAAACTGAGAGATCGTTCGTAATGCACTTAGTTTAGGGGATAGATTACTACGACGGTGGAATCGACCTAAACCTAAGTAGTGAATTACACCACAACAGTGGGTAATTCTGTTTTCAGGCCACTACCCGGATAGAGAGAGAAGATTGAGGAATTATATGAAATCTAATACAATGATAACCCACAGTGAAACCGCAATCCTAAAGATACCTTTTTGAATTGATTAAATTAACCTTTGATCGATTGTTTGCTTTGTTTTATTTTTATTTTCTTTTAATTTTGACAACAAACCCTAATTTGCTATTCGGCTTAGCTGATCGCGAATAGTTAGTAGAGGTCTTCAACAATTCCGCGTATCCCTGTGTTCGACTCGGGCCTCACAAAGGCCTATACTACTCGACGCGTATACTTGCGTTTTTAGCGCGTAGTAAAATACACGTCAAGTTTTTGGCACCGTTGCCGGGGATTCGGAGAATTGTTGGCACTTCGAGTGCTACGAGCGGCCACTCTAGGCCACAGTTTTTTTTATATTTTGAAACAACTTCAAATATTTCTAAATTTCTCTATAATTGTTATACTAGTCTAAGTAGTACTGAACTCGGATTTTCTCATTTCAGGTACTTTGCATGGTGCAGACACGTAGTACAGACTACGCCAATCGTACACTTGAGGTTCCATTTGCAGGACCTGAGGACGAGGAATACTTCGAGCAAGAGCACCAAGAAGAGATAGATTCTGAATCTGAACAAGAAGAGATGGCTGAGCCACAGACTATATGGGAAAAGATCAAGGCTTCGTCAGTGTCAGCTTCAAAAGGGCCTATTAAGAAGCAGGCAATCAACATACCTACTTACAAGATTGATCCAGCTTTGATAAATTTAGTAAAATCGAGTGCTTTTCATGGGCTTAAGAATGAGGATCCCGTCGCGCACATCAGCCAGTTTATTGAGAACTGTGATATGGTTAAAATTGACAGGTTTCCACAGGAGGCACTGTATCTCAATCTTTGGCCAAGTTCATTGGCGGGAGCAGCACGAGAATGGTTACATAATTTGGATGACGATTTTGTGAAAAACTGGAATCATATGGTGGAGGTTTTCTTTGAGAGGTTCTTCCCTCCTGAGAAGACTAACGACATGATCCGGAAGATTCACAATTTCACCCAACAGGTGGGTGAAACATATTCTGAGACCTGGGAGCGATTTCAGGTTATGTTGAGGAGATGTCCGCACCACGGACTAGACAAAGAGACACAGGTGAAGATCTTCTATTTTGCTCTCTCCGAGCACGATAGAAGTAACTTGGATTTAGCCGGGTCAGGATTCTTTTTGAACAACACAGATGATAGGTGTTGGGAGATATTAAAGAATATGGCCAGAAAACAATCATGGGGTGACCGAGACAAGGTCGAGCAGGTTCGGGCGGCAGGTGAATCGAAAGCAATAAAGGAACTGAATGACAAGATGGATCTTCTCGCAAGGAAACTGCTAGAAAAAGAGGATAAAGAGTCTGAGGATGAGGCTCAAGTCAAATACATGAGACAGCAACAAGGGTACAGGAATAATGACTACTCATGGAGAAAGGATAAAAAGTTCTCATGGAAGGATCCGAACAATTTTCTGCAGGATCCGGAAGCCAAGCCCGCACCAACTACAGAGGACAAGAGCACGGAGTTTCTCAATCAGGTCATCAAGCAAAATCAAGAGCTAATGAATACATTCGAGCAGCAAATCAAGCAGCAAGGAGAATTCATGAATCAATTCGGGCAGACTTTGCAGAGCCATGGGGCTCAAATGAGGACCATTGAGACATCCATGGCACACATGGCAGCCGAGATCGCTAGTTTGAAGAAACCGACACATCCAGGATTCCCGGGGAATACCAATGTTCCCGGAGGAAACCAGCAAGCAAAAGCTATTCTGCTTAGAAGCGGCAAGAAAGTGTTGAATCCAAGAGCTGACGAAACAAGCATACCGTGAAATGAAGATGAAGGTGAAACCATTGCAGAGCAGCCCACACCAGTTCCAGAGCAAGTTGATGACACAACCGTGGATGGTACTGAAGAACAGGTTGTAGAGGGGGAACCGCAGAAAAAGACGCCTTATGTGCCACCTCATCAAAGGGCACAAGCTATTCCGGTCCCGTATCCAAATAGCGTGAAGGCAAGGAAAGTAGATGCACAGTTCAAGAAAATTCTTGGACAGCTTTAGGAAGCTTTCAGTAAATATTCCATTACTGGAAGCCATTGAGCAAATTCCTTCATATGGGAAGTTTCTTAAAGATGTCATAACCAAGAAAAGGAAAATACCAGATACTGAGGTCGTTGTGCTAAAGGAGCAAGTAAGTGCCTTCATCCTGGGTACTTTGCCGCCAAAGAGGCAAGATCCAGGGTGTTTCAACATTTCTTACTATATCGAAAAGTGTAAATTTGGAGAAGCATTGTGTGACTCAGGGGAAAGCATCAACTTGATGCCCCTTTCTACATTAAAAAAGCTGGGATTGAAGGAGTCATGACAAAGTAATATGACAATTCAGTTGGCAGACAATTCAGTGGTCAGGCCTTATGGAATCTGTGAAGACGTCTTAGTAAAGGTGGATCGATTTGTCTTTCCGGCTGATTTTGTGGTTATGGAAATGCAGGACGAGCATGGCAACGAGCTGTTACTTGGACGTCCTTTCCAAGCTACAGCCGACATGATCTTAGAGATGGGACGAGGTCGTTTGACCTTGGGCATAGCTGATGACCGCTTTGAGCTGCTCATGCCTGCTACTAGTGGGTCATCTAAAACAAAGGAACAATGTAATATGGTGAAACATATGGATCACAACATCTCACTCTTCCTTGGAAAATCATTTCTAGACATGGCTCATTTTATGAGCAAGATGGATAATGGAACCTTAGCTGTGGATATCATGGAGCAAACGAAGGTTGTGTCTTTGTGTAAAGCTGTGGGATTTTTGAATGATGAGAATGAGGACATTCCACCTTCTTGGGAGGATGACGCGATTTCTATTTCTGTTGTTGATGCATATCTGAAATTACCGCTGGAGGCTTGTTTGTTGAATGTTACTTATGATTGGATGCAGAGTAAATCACTCAAGGAGTGCGCTAAAATTCTTCATATGCTTCCATGCTTCTATGCGAGGAATTATGAAGATTTAGATGCATTTTCCCCACCGCTGCAATCATCTCTTATCAGCCCACCAGAGTTGGAATTGAAGTCGTTGCCCCCGCATCTCCAGTATGTATTTCTAGCTGAGAAAGACAAGTTACTGGTGATCGTATCTGCTTATTTGAGTGTGGATGAGGAGGAGCAATTGCTGATAGTGCTGAAGAACCACCGTGGAGCTTTTGGGTGGTCTGTTGCAGACATCAAGGGGATCTCCCCTACTTTTTGCCAACATAAGATTCGGCTCGAGGAGGGAGCCAAGCCTGTTATTCAGCCTCAAAGACGTTTAAATCCAAGCATGATGGAGGTCGTGAAGAAGGAGGTCATCAAACTTCTTGCTGCAGGGATTATTTATGCCATATCAAACTCGACGTGGGTGAGTCCCACATAGGTAGTCCCTAAGAAGGGGGGAATTACTGTCACTAAAAATTTGTTGAATGAACCTGTCACCACCCGACTGGTAACCGGGTGGCGAGTTTGTATTGACTACCGCCGCCTGAATGCCGCCACACTCAAGGATCATTTTCCCTTACCATTTATTGATCAAATTTTAGAACGTTTGCTGGTAGGTCGCATTTTTGTTTTCTAGACGGGTATTCAGGGTACAATCAGATCTCGATTGATCCGTTGGATCAAGAGAAGTCTACGTTCACCTGTCCCTATGGGACTTTTGCTTATCTTCGAATGCCATTTGGTTTATGTAATGCACCGTCGACGTTTCAACGTTGTATGCTCGCCATATTTTCTGACATGGTAGATCGCTGTCTTGAGATTTTATTGATGACTTCTCGGTTTACAGTGCATCGTTTGATGAATGTCTCCTTAACCTAGACAAAGTGTTGCAATGTTGTGAGGACACACACTTGGTCCTTAACTGGGAGAAATGTCACATGATGGTGACAGAGGGAATAGTGCTAGGACACAAGGTGTCTAGCAATGGTCTTGAGGTAGACCCAGTGAAAATTGAGGTGATTTCCAAGCTGCCCCCACCAAATTATGTAAAAGGGGTGAGAGGCTTTCTGGGACACGCCGGGTTCTATCGGCGATTCAATAAGGATTTTTATAAAATTGCAAAACCTTTATCCGAACTCTTTGTGGTTTTCGATTTTAATGATAAGTGTCTTCACACATTCAATGTTTTGAAAGAAAAGTTGATTTCTGCCTCAGTAGTTCAAACGCCGGATTGGACAGAACCCATCGAATTGATGTGTGACGCTTCGGATTTTGCAGTAGGAGCCGTTTTGGGGCAAAGGGTAGATAATAAGCCCGCTCTGATTTTCTATGCTTCCAAAACTCTAAATGATGCTCAATTGAATTATACAACTACTGAAAAATAATTATTTGTCGTTGTGTTTGCTTTTGAAAAATTTCGGCAGTATTTAGTTGGATCGAAAGTAGTTGTATGGACCGACCATGCTGCGTAAAATACTTGATGGAAAAAAAAGACGCAAAGCCTAGACTCATTAGGTGGATTTTGCTCTTACAAGAATTTGACATTGAAATCAAGGATAAGTCTGGGATTGAAAATGTAGTGGCTGATCATTTGTCTAGGTTAGATAGGGTGGATGAGAAATATTTGCATATACCCATAACTGAGACGTTTCCCGATGAACAACTTTTGAAAATAAATTCTAACGAGCCTTGGTTCGCTGAAATTGTTAATTATTTGGCTTGCGGGATCATCCCAGAAGACTGGTCATATCAAGAGAAAAAGAGATTCTTTCATTCTTTAAGATACTATTTTTGGGATGATCCAATTATTTTGAAGCAATGCAGGGACGGTATCTTACGCAGGTGTGTGCTTGAAGTGGAGTACGAGAGTGTTCTCCACCATTGCCATGCAGCACCTACGGGAGGACACCATGCCAGTTCGCGAACAGCAGCTAAGGTTTTGGAAAGCGGCCTTTATTGGCCAACTTTGTTTCGTGATGCTTATGATTTCATAAGGCAATGTGATCCGTGTCAGCGAGCAGGTAACATTTCAAAGCGACAAGAGATTCCTCTGAATGTATTTCAGGAAGTGGAAGTATTTGATTTATGGGGCATAGACTTCATGGGACCCTTTGTGTCCTCGAACTCCAATTTGTATATCTTGTTAGCCATTGATTATGTGTCGAAGTGGGTGGAAGCAATCCCCACAAGGACTAATGATTCTACTGTAGTGTGCCGGTTCGTGAAGGAAAATATTTTCTGCAGGTTTGGGATACCCCGAATGATAATAAGTGATGGGGGTACACACTTCCGGAATCAGAAGTTCTCGACATTACTGAAGAAATATGGGGTCAAGCATAACATTGGCACCCCATATCATCCGCAGACTCAAGGCCAAGTAGAGGTCTCAAACCATGAAACTAAGAAGATTCTAGAGCGACGGTGGCATCCACAAGGAAGAATTGGAGTGCCCTACTACCAGACGCACTGTGGGCATACAGAACGGCTTACAAAACACCTATAGGCACTATGCCTTTTAGGTTGGCGTATGGCCAGGCTTGTCACCTACCGGTGGAGTTGGAGCACAAGGCCCATTGGGCGCTTAGAAGGCTAAATTTGAGTTATGATGAAGCGGGGAGAAAAAGAATGTTTGAGTTGAATGAGCTGGATGAGTTACGGATGACGACATATGAGAATGCCCGAATATACAAGGAGCGCACAAAACTAATCCACGATCATCACATCGTGTTGCGCACGTTCAAGAAGGGAGATAATGTTTTGTTGTTCAACTCCCGACTCAAGCTGCATCCCGAGAAGCTGAAATCTCGGTGGAGTGGACCGTTCATGGTGGAAGAGGTCAAACCACACGGTGCTATCTTAGTACGTGATGGTGATGCCATGTTCTTGGTGAATGGACAGAGGTTAAAGCTGTATTTTGGTGAGAATTACAAGAGGAAAGTAAATGAGGTTAAACTCACTTCAATTTGGGATTGAGGAGGTGCCTAAATTTGTCTAGCCTAAGACGTTAAATAAGGGCGCTTGTTGGGAGGCAACCCAACCATTGGTATCTTAGATTAAGTTATTTAAATTCGTAGTGTAATTTGTTTTCAACTTAGTTTTAGTTTAAAAAAGGTACCGTGATCATTTGTTCTATGTGCAGGTCTGAGGCAGAGTCGATACTATCGACCCTTGTGTCGATAGTATCGACCGTGGTACAGGTTGAAAGCTGAAGAAATCACGCAACGTCGATACAATTGACGGCCTCGTCGATAGTATCGACACACCAACAGGTTGATCGCAACTCCAAGTCGATAGTATCGACTCCCTAGTCGATTCTATTGAGATCTCTGGAGATATTCAGACGCAAACTTGCCAGTAGAGTCGATACTATCGACCATCTAGTCGATAGTATCGATCAGATGACAAAAAGAAGGCAGCGACCGGCCTCGCGAGGAGCAACCCTACTTAGCGGGTCGATACTATCGACACGACGTCGAGAGTATCGACGTGCCATGTCAGCAATCCGCGCGAGAATATCAACGGCATCGCAACAGCCAAAGAAATTGATCCGAGGGACGGGTCGATACTATCGACTCGCGTCGATAGTATCGACGCGTCAGCGATCCGGGCCCCGCAGATCCAGCCATCGACGACCGTCGATACTATCGGCCACACAGATTGTGCTACCCGCGTCGATAGTAATGACCCCGCGTCGATACTATCGACGGGCCTACAGAAGCACCGGGTTTAGTTATAAAAGGAGAGGTTTGTCGTCATATGACGTCACATCTTCTAATACTTCTTCTTCTACGTGTCCGAGCATCCAGGAGCCCGATCTTCACCGCATCTTCATCGAGCGGAGACTTCTTTCTCCGATCTTCACCGAGTTTCTTTTCTCATTCTCTTCTCTTCCGAATATGGTGCGAACCGGAGGTGTTTTGTCGTCTCGCGCCAATCCCCGGGAGATTCCGGAGTTCATCCCGCCTCCGCCCGGCTCCGTTGAGCGTCCCCGACTCATCCATCCTTCATCGGAGGTCCGGCGGGCGTATGACGAAATCATGAAGAGACGGATCGAGCCCACGCGCTACGTGTATCGTGAGATTATCCGTGATCTCGGGTTTGAGGCCAACTTGGCCGATGTCTTGGCAAGCCAGGCTCACCACACTGACAGAAGGCCTGACGAGCTTGAATACCATGCAGATGGCCAACCGTTCTTTGGGGAGTGGCCGACATATAAAGAATTGGTTGCTGAGTTTATGGCATCGCTTGACGTCTGCGTCGTGCCCAATGACGCAATAGCGACTGACCGGGAGTGGATAATGGGCCGGGTTTCGTTCCAGCTATTCAACCACGCCTACATCCTCACACTCCGCCAGTTCAATGAAATATACAACTGGAATCATTCTCCCTACGACTATCGGCGCCCGGACAACCGCACCGACTATGACCAAATCTTTGGTCAGTTGTGCACCGCGCCGCCCGGAAAGTCGGTGAGCTACCAAAATACCACTGTGGCGGACTTTGAGCACCCGTTTGCACGGGTGTTACATCGGATGATCTGCACTACTCTTTTCGCCCGCACCGAGATAGCGTTAAGCAAGTTCCAGGAGACAGACTTGTTCTTTCTCTACAAGCTACTCACGGGTGGAGAGTGTAACTGGGGTGCTTTCTTCTTGATGCGCATCCTGGATGTGAGGAGGAGTACGAGGAATGCTTCCATTCACTTTGGAGGACTCATTACTCCGCTGGAAATTTACTTGGGGTTGATCTGTCCCAACTTACACCTCTCACCAACAGAAACAAGGTGGACATTCCACATCTACACCGGTCCAACCTTATTTGTTCTCGGGATGGCATGACATATGCTCATTGCCATGTCAACAAAGAGTATCAGCAGTGCTCGCTTCCCAACCCCGTCTTCAACATCGCGGGTGCCCAACATTTTTGGTGGCTAATCATAGCCATCGATGACTCCAATGGCGAAGGCGGGCGTAACGACAACAATGATGGCGACGAGCATGAAGAGGAGGGAGAGGCTTGTGTTCCTCTTCGCGGACGTGTTGCACCCCAGAAGCGTCCATGTATGCATCCGGGTGCGTCTTCTTCTTCGCAGCCTCCGCCACATCAGCCATCTCCACCACCGCAGCCCTCGCATCAGAGCGAGGATGTTTATTCTATGCAGGGCATGTACATCATGCTCCAAGATATTCAGCAGACGCATCACAGCCACACCGCTGCATATGCTGGTATTCAAGAGACCACCGACCGGCTTTTTGTCAACCAGCAAGCGATCTTTGAGAATGAGCGCCTTCTTTTCTCCAATCAAGAGAGCATCCATGATAGGCTGCATAGGATGGAGCAGTAGCAACAGCCATTCTACGACCACTAATGGAGTCAGGGCTATTTTGGTGGGTATCCACAGCCTCCACCAATGCCCCCGTATGAGTCGAACTTCCAAGGGCAGTTCCCGTCTTGGGATCCCACTTCTCCGCAGTACCCGCCTCCAGAACAGTGATCGGTACCACTGTTCCAACCTTTAAGATTGTTTTTTACTATGAGGCCATAGTCAGATTCAAGCTTAGGGGGGTAGTTGGAACAACTCTATCTTTATTTGTTTTCAGTTTTTAGCATTGTTATTTGTTTCTTGCATCTTTAGTTTTTGTAGGATCCACGTGCTATCTAGTGTAATTGTGGATGTCTTAGAAGAGTGTCATCTTGTTGATAGTTCATGGGAAATTTAAGGGAAATTTAAATATTTTTTGTGTATTTGGATAGCTTGCTCTATTTGACCTTGGGAAACACATCCTATGAAAATGATTGATTATGTCAACTTTAAATCAACATTTCACAACTGTACTCCTAATGATTCATGAAAGTGGACAGTAATGGTTGTTGAGCCTAACCTAACCAAATGGTAATGAGACTTTAATTGGATGTAAGAGAGAGAACCCTCTAAACTACTACACAGGTCAGTAAGGAGGGACACATAATATCTTTCTAAGGTTCAGTCAGCTAGTCTTGTCATCGTTCCACTTCATTTTTCCATAATCCACCTAGGAATTGAAAGTAAAGTGCAGTTTTAATTCCTTTTTGTATGCATAGCATTTAGATAGGACGTGCATTGGTATGTTCAGTATGTTTGCATAAAAAGAAAAAATAGGGATTCATGCACATTACCTTTAGGTGCATGCCATGTAGTTGCATCCATGATTTTCATGCAATAAATAGATCATGTGTCTCAATTTTTCCCTAATGGTGAATTAAATTGTTCCATACCTTCTAAATATTGCAAAAAATTTCTTAGCATGAAGAAAATAGCCCAATAAACTTATCTTTAAGCAATTACGGATAGATGGGTTAAAGAGAAAACAAATCTGAAATCTGCAATATCTCTTAAAAAAAGGAATTTAGAAGGAAGTGAAACAAGAAGGAGAAAGGAACATGATATCACTCGCATTTCAGGAAAATTGAGTACATGATGTAGGTTGACTAGATATCCATCTCATTTTGAGGTGGAAGATTAGTGCATGCATCGTTCCACCTAATTTTAGGCATTAGGACATTTCTAATGTGCATTTGCATCATTTAGGACATTTTTGTATTATGCATGTTGAAACTGTACAATACTTCCAAGTTCTTCCATGAGCCACCCATTCTCATCCACCTGTTGCTCGGATTGGTAGGCCACCGTGAATTTCTCCTCACTAATGTTTATCAGGAGAACTGATTCCATGTAGATGGTAGTTAGGATGAGCAACGTAGTATAGACGATCACAAGATACACCAATGCTGAATCGGAAAATTTTATTATGTTAACTGCCTTATGTGATAGTGTTCATCGATTTGGAGGTTAATTTCTTTTATTGATGATTACTGTCGCCTTTAGGGTAATTACCGTTCTGTGGTTAGAGAAGGCCGGTTTGAGAATGTTCAATGGGAGTCATATGGGTTGTTGGGTTGGTGTGTTGTTTTTCAGTTGACATTTGCAATTCTATTCTAAGGATTAGTTGCTTGAGGGCGAGCAATGTTCAAGCTTAGGGGAGTTTGATGTGATGATTTTGAGTCGCATTTATAGACCTTTTTTATATGTGTTTTGTGCTTGTATTAGTTAGTTTTATGGTTAATATGGCATAATTCACCTATTTTGGTCTTTGCCATCATTTTATGTCAGTTCCCCTTAGTTGCATTATTTTGAGCATTCATTATCACATCATTATTATTTGTTTGGATTTATTTGATTTTGTCTCCGAATTTCAGGAAGAACAAATATCTGCTTTCGTCGATACCATCGACGGAAGTCGATACTGTCGACGAGGACACAGGTTGTCAGCCGAAAGGAGCAGAAAAGAGTCGATACCATTGACACCCAAGTAGATGGTATCGAGATCCCTTCAGGTTGCTGGCGAGGAAGCTATCGATAGTATCGACACCTAGTCGATACCATCGACGCATGGAGGCTGCAACAACGCATAAGACAAAAACCGACGCTACAGGAAGTCGATACCATCGACCCGCATCGATGGTATCGACCCCATATCAGGTGTCCCGGAGAAAAGAAAAAGCAAAGTTCGTCCGAGATCCCTAAGACGGGTCGATACTATCGACCCCGCGTCGATAGTATCGACGCCGCCTGGATACATCAGTTGGATTTGGATTAACCTCAATCGAACGGCCGTGGTAAAAGAGTGACTTAAAACTAATGAGTAAAACCTAATGACGGCGGGGGAGAGAGGAGATGATCTCGTCATTAGTCAATGCACTCATCTCGAGGAAAGGAGGAGAGGAGAACGGAGGCTAGAGGTTCATACTTGTTGATCCGGACACTGCCGAAGACGAATTTCACCACCGAGAGGCGGGAAAGATCGTGTTCTACGCAAAGGATCAATCGGTTCTTCTCCGTTCAAGGGTTTTCCCATTTAATTCACGTTTTTCATATGATTTCCCCTATTTCTACCATGTACTTGTGTGAGATGAACATGCGGGGCTAATCCCCTCCATCTTTAGGACCAGGAGTAGCCCGGGAATGCATTGTATGACAGTTTTATATTAATAATTCATATTTTCTCTCTTAAATCTGTGGTATAGTTTCGTTTTCTCCATATATTGTTATGCTTGATCACCATAATAATAACCTAATGCCCTTAGTCACTTCGACAAAAGGATTAACGGTTGAAAAGAGACGAAACCTACATTAATCGATAAATCCCTTGACAAAGGTGGTGTAAAATTAATGGTGGAAACTGAGAGATCATTCGTAATGCACTTAGTTTAGGGGATAGATTACTACGACAGTGAAATCCACCTAAACCTTAGTTTAGTGGGTAATTCTGTTTTTAGGCCACTACCCGGATAGAGAGAGAAGATTGAGGAATTATATGAAATCTAATACAATGATAACCCGCGGTGAAACCGCAATCCTAAAGATACCTTTTTGAATTGATTAAATTAACCTTTGATCGATTGTTTGCTTTGTTTTATTTTTATTTTATTTTAATTTTGACAACAAACCCTAATTTGTTATTCGGCTTAGCTGATCGTGAATAGTTAGTAGGAGTCTTCAACAATTCCGCGTATCCCTGTGTTTGACTCGGGCCTCACAAAGGCATGTACTACTCGACGTGTATACTTGCATTATTAGCGCGTCGTAAAATACACGTCAATCATATGTAACCAAGTAATCAGATTATGTATCCTATTGTGGAATATAAGATCAGTAACCTAATTAAAAGAAGATAAGACAAGTAATGATGCACATATCTTAATGAGCTAAGCTAAACCCTAATGAATACGGTTAGGGTTAAGATGAGATGTAAGATGATGATAATCTGATGATAGTATGTGGTCTTGTCTTAATCAGGGTTGACCAAGGATATAGATGACATGAGGAATATGTGATTAGGATATCTCTTGGTTAGGTACGCCATTACCTCTTACTTGGCTTATTATACAATATGCATTTGTTATATGGTAGTAAATACTTGGCTTATGGTATTGGTTGAAATGATTGTTCATGTATGCTTTGTTGCTTGAGCTTTCCATAGTTATTGTTATGAACACTTCAAACATAATATATTTGTTCCATTATATGAAAGCACTAATTCTCTTTGGTAGCATAGTGCTGGAAAGTGATCATTCTCTTTGGTAGCAGATTACATTGTGCAATGATCTAACTCTTTGGTAGTAGATCATAAGGCCTTACATCTCATACTCTTTGGTAGCTGAGATGATGCATTATTCCGCAGGTGGAAAATGTATTGATATATAATGGAAAATGTACTTAAAATATGTGTTCTCTTTCATTAATGAATATCTTTGTGCAAGTATATGCTTTTCTTATATTTTTCTATTACTGACAAGTATATTAGTTTTATTTTATTACCAAGATATGATGAGAGACAAATAAAAGACACGTAGGCATACTCACTATAATATTCTTGAATATTGTGCTGACGTGTACCACATGTAATATTTTGTTTCGGTTGTGGATATGATCTTAAAGACCAGGATAGTTGAGAGTTGTGTGGCGAGTTTATGTACAGGTGGACCTATTTTCTTAAGATTCTGTAGTTAGTGGTAGTACATGTATATGTATTAGAAGTTTGCTATTCAATATGTAATATCAAATGTTGTAACAATTCATGTTGTATTTATATGTTGAATGGTGAAAATGTGTGTATGGATTTATTATTGTTCATGTACATGTGCTATTGTGTTTCCTTTTAAGTTCCTCTGATTTTCTACTTCTTAGCCTTGTGTGGGATTATAAATTGGGATTCTCGCTGAGGTGAGGGTTTCAATTTGGACGTCACACATCAGATTAAGTTTTAGAAAATCTGGGGACGTCACAGTTGGAGTGTCAAGGAATTTTGACATCCACACTTTGGAACAAGCCCATCGTTATGTCCTTTTCAATAAAGAGGAATTGGATGTTTACAGAAGGTAATATTTACGTCATAAAATTCTTGCTAAAATATGTATATTTTGTTGTACATTAATTTAGACACTTCTTATAAAGCAGCGAACACATTTTTATTGTTTAAGATATGGAACCCAACATTTCCCCACGGTCTCTAGAAAAAAAACATGCAAAAGAGTTTTCTAAGTGGCTAAAAGAGCATGTAAGTATCAAACATAAATATTGTTGTCACTCTTAATGTTCAAGTTAGTGTAGATTACATTAATGTTTTACTTTTTTTATGAAGGTAATGCAAATGTGAGAGTTTAGGATGAATAGTATTAGCGAGTAGTTGAGATGGTTATCCCAAGACCCTTGTGATGATGGAATGTCTTATGAAGGCTTTTCGGTCAATGGATATCATTTCTGTTCAAAGCACATTGAAAGTACATGTACTACACAAAATAGTGGAGTGTACTTGTGTGCAGACACTTCAAGTTATTCAAGTGGTAGAGATAGAAATCCTATAAATGGTCAAGTTACATACTATGGCTACTTAGAGAAGGTTATTGAGCTAACTTATGGTCCAGGAATCAAAGTTCTATTGTTTGCATGTTCTTTGTATGATGAAAGCACTTCTAACGAATTGATGAATATGGTTCACACAAATCAACACTCCAAGGATAAAAAGAAAAGAGGAACCCTTTATCCTAGCTTCTCAAGCATTACAATGCTTTTATGTGAAGGATCCTAATGCTGATGATTGGTGCACAGTGTTGAAGCATCCTCCTAAAGATTATTCGAAAGTACCTCTTCTTGAGAATTGTTTGACTGGTTTACAATTTGAAGCTATTGACGGTGGTGTAACTAATGATGTGTCTTGGACGAGGAGTGACATCGAGGGATCTTTTGTTGATAGAACTAAAAAAAAGCATGATGGGGCTAATGTTGAGTTCATTAATCTGTCTGTTTTCATCAAATTATTTTGTTTGAAAGTCCAGGAAAATTTATTTGGGGAATATGTTCTATTGCATTTTTTTGTCAAACTGTTACTATTGGCATATTCTTTGCAATTTATTTAGTCTTATTTAATGTACCAATAAGGGACATCATTATAACTCATCATTATTCTTTTTTGGGATATAAAACCAAGGTACTCTACAATTTATTTGTTTTTCAAATGCTGAATATTCATATGTTGGTGTATCATATTCTCTACAATTTATTTGTTTTTCAAATGCAGCTACTACTTTTGCTACAGACATTTCTGCACTAATAATCTAATTTTTTTCATGTCAGTTGGAGGATGGCAGGAAGAAGAATCACTAGATATGGTTGTAACATCACACCCGATCAACCTTCTGTTGTCCCTCCCTCCACAATTGTAGAAAATTGTGAGGATGAACCTACTCTACTGTCCAACAATATTGAAAATGATGTAACAATTGAAGAAAATGTTGAGGATGAACAGGAGAAAGCCTACTTCCTAAGCAAGGGGAGCCACATCACAAGGTACAATGGGATTACAAAGGAAATGCTATTGGGGAGAATGGTGCCAAATTGAATCGTTATTGTCATATGCTAGCAAGGAAACCACACATATGGCATCTAGACTTGAAGTGGAATGAGCAACCACAACAAGCTTTTGTAGATAAAAAATCATTTATTGAGGTAATATTTTTAATAAAAAGACCAAAAAGTTGTATGATTGTTATATCTAAAGTAATATTTTCTATGTTTTTAGAAAAATTTCAATTTAGGCAGTCATCCGAATGCATGGAATCACATTGATGAACATATTAGCAAAGGGATATCAGTGTGGAGGGTAGGTGTAAAGAAACATTACTATGAAAAGTACAAGATTGAATAAGAATTGATGATGAAGAAAGTTGAGAAAAATGCTTCCATAGATATGGACCAATTTAAAAATCTTGTTAAAGAATGGGGAACTGAGAAGTCCAAGGTACAACAGTTTCATATAACTTGCATGTATACATATCTCCTTTTTCTAATTATATGTTTCTTATGGTTTAGAAAATTTCTGAGATCAAAAAAGCAAACAGAGCAAAAAAAAGTGATAGATCATACCACATGATCAAAGCCATGGAGTTGCTATCAGGAAGAAATGGTATTAATAATGGACATTTGTCTTTCTTAGTAAGAGTTGAAAATATAACATGGACAGTGATTATGTTATCTATCATGTGTAGGTCAATGAAGAACAACCCGTTGTGCCTCATAACAATTTTTTTGAAAAAGTTTATGAGAAGAGCCCACAAGTGGTTAGAAAATAAATATTTCTTTCCTATCATGTCTACAAAGCTACATATGATCAGATATCTCAACCTAAGCTTTCCTTTTATGATGCTTTATAATTACAGCTTGAAATATCGTATATTATGGAAAACCAACTAGTAGACCAAGAAGAATTAGATCCTAGATGTGTTGATAATCTAACACGTGAAGCTTATTTGCAAGTTTTAAATCCTTCCAAAAACGCTAGGATCTGAGGTGTTGGAATTGGGCACTAAGAGATAGGACATAGGGGAAAGCTACCCGTATAAGATATGGAATGCTTCTTGAGGAAAGCAATGCAAAGGATGTATGTTGGATTAAAACTAAACTTGAACAATTAGTACAACTGTTCTATTACATTAATGTTTGTAATTTGTTTTCTATTTCAGGATAAACATAAGGAACTTGAAGAAACAGTAAATGGATTGAAGAACTCTGTCTCCCAAATAATGACTTGGTAGAATCAATCACAGGTAACTTGGAGTCAGTTGCCTATGTCAATGTAATATATAATTTTTTTTGACATTGTTGATCTATTTGTGATAGGATGGCAGTATTAATGTTGCTTGTGTAGCTGAATACCCCAATCAGACTACTGCAAGTGTCTTACACATGCAAAGTGGCACAAATAGGTCAGGTGTCGACTCTTTTCACATACAAGACAATACAAGTGGTGCTGCATATGTAGGAATGTATCCCATGTAGAATAATTCAAGCGGGGATGGCTTAGGCAGACTTTCTAGACAGGGCAATTCAAGGGAGACTAGAGTAGGTAGACTTTCCACACAAGACAATTCAAGGGAGAATGGAGTACACATGCTTTCCACACAAGGCAATTCAAGGGAGAATGGAGTAGGCAGGCTTTCCACACAAGGCAATTCAAGGGAGAATGGAGTAGATAGGCTTTCCACACAAGGCAATTCAAGGGAGAATGGAGTAGGAAGGCTTTCTTAACCAAACATCAAGGTATTATATATCATTTTGATCCTCTCAATGAGAGCTATTAAATGGTATTATGTCTAGAACCTAAACCTACTTTTTATTTTTATGATATCCTAAAAATCATACCTATTGTGTATTTATATGATACAAATTGCTCATGTATGCAACCTTTGTCTAATCTAGCATTATGAAATGACTAAACTTAGAAAATCAGTAAACTTGTGGTGTTTGATACCACCTTTAAATAAAGATTACACCCTCTCTCCTATGTTGTACTCATAATTTGTTTTGTGAACTAATGTTCCTACTGACTACACATAATACCTAGTGTGATCTAAATACATATGCTGCTTATTTGGAATCTAACCTTGCTATGAACATAATCTATTGTTACACATGTATATTATTACATTGAATCAGTATATTTATCATTCTTGTATCCCTAAATCTCATATCCATCTACTTAATTCTCATAAGACTTTGAAATGTACCAATCTTTCTTGAAAATGATCTAGTATGGCTAGTTATGTTTTATATGATCAAATCATGAAAAGTACTCGACCCTGATGTTTCCCATGACCCCCAATCAGTTATGATCTCACATTATATCTAATATAAAGTGGATGTTAACCCTACAACCTAAGTAGATTTGGTAATACTTAAAACTATGTTGTTAATTACGTGTTTGGATGACATGATAGGACTATGAGAGAATGGTTGAAAACCTATGTTAAGGATAACTTCCACATTAACTAAAACATGTTTCTACTATGAAAACTTTTTTGATCTAAGACCCTCTCTTTTGACTTTTAAACCTTAGTTACCCTTGGCATTGGAACTTCTGTATAATCTACCCATGGATTATAACTTGTACTTTACTCACAAGGTATGTTTTCCTCTTGACCCTACTATGATATTGGCTTGCTTGTATGTATGCTCATATGAATTCTTGGATACTTACTTACTTGATTGAGATATTGCTCCTATGATTACTACTTCCATGTTTCAATATTTTACATTGACAAACCTTGAATATAATATAATATACTACTTCCTATGATTACTACTATGATACTGCCACATATTGTCTCGATGAACCAATCTACCTTTATTAAGGGCAGATCCATTTCGGACAATGCCCTTCTGGCTTCGGAGATTCTCTTGGATTTTCAAGTCAAAAACCAGTCCAAAAAGATGTGCGTTAAAGTTGACATCTCCAAAGCTTATGATCATGTCAGTTGGCCGGGTCTTTGGAGCACTATGGAGGCATTGGGGTTTGACAAGAAGTTTATTGACATAATCAAGCAATGTGTGATGACCACATCATTTTATATTCTGATTAATGGTGTGCCCAATGGGATGTTCCGAGCATCCAATGGCCTGAGACAAGGGGACCCCCTATCTCCCCTTCTTTTCTGTCTTATCATGGAGAATCTTTCTTGTCTAACCATGGCTACATAGGAGGTAGGTTCTGTGCGTGCTTTCAAAGTTCAGGGTACTAAGGTTCTCAACCATATGATCTTCGCTGATGATGTGCTTTTCTTCGTAATGGGGCATGCTAAATACCTTCGTGGGCTTAGAAGAGTCCTTCAAAGTTTTGGGAAAATCACTAAACTCTACATTAGCGACATCAAATCTCATGTCTTCCTCTCTAAAATCTATGACAGTAGGAGAGGGAGGCTCAGAGAGGCCATTTGGGTGTCAGTTAGAAGATTCCCCACTAGATATTTGGGGGTGCCGATATCTGGTGGGGTGGAAAAAGGAGCTAATTATGAGAGTTGTGTTGACATCATCTGGAAAGTGGTGGACAGCTGGTCTAACATCCGTGTGTCTCTTGCGGGTAGGGCGGTCCTTATCAACTCTGTTCTCATTAGTAAGGTCAGATACTGGTGTAGGATGGCTGAGATGCTGATTTTCATTATGGAGAAGTTTAAAGATGTCATCGATAGTTTCTTGTGGAGCGGCAGCGCTCATGCGATCTTGTGGGAGACAGTGGCTCAGCCTTTTTTCTGTGGTGGTCTGAATATTACTGATCCTGTGCGGATGGCCTGGGCTGCTTCAGCCAGCAGAGTTCATGATTTGTTGACTAAATCGGAGTCCCTTTGGGCCGTGTGGATGACCAGTAGATACACCAACCTGGAGGCACCCGCTGATGGTAGGAAGTCTTCTAGGTGCTAGAAAAGAATGATGGCGACCTGGCTGGTTGTCAAGGGTGAGTACACCTGCACTTTGGGGCGGTGGAGGCTGACCGGCATTCACAAACCTTGGATCCAACAGTGCTTCAATCCCCGTGTGGCTTGGGAGTCCTTCCTTTGGCACAAGATGTGGTGTCCCAAATGGAGTTTTTGTTCTTATAGGGCCATCTTGAAAATATTGCCTACCAAAGATAGATTAGCCAGATGGGGTTTGAACTGCGACCAGGTTTGTTTGCTTTGCTCAGAGGCGAATGAAACACATGAACATCTTTTTTTTGGCTGTAGGTATTCCAAGTACCTATTGTAACATCCCTAACCTGGATAGTGCCTTAACCCTAGGAGTTTTTCTTAATCAAGATAATTAAATCCTTAATCTAATCTTGTTAAAAGTAATTAGGGCTCATGAGGAACCTATGTTTCAATTTTGGTCATGTTTGGACAATGTTGAAGCAATGTTTGCTTATTTTGGACTAAAGTGCAAATTACCCAAGTTGAGGGGTTAAATTGCAAATGTTGTATGATAAGATGTTCCTATGATGTTGAGACATCATAAGAATGAATTTGATGTAGTGGTAAGGTTTCTACAAGTCTGGACACCAAGATAGAGCTTGATTGACAATGTTGTGCATTAAAACCTAGTTTTGGTATAAAGTGCAATTTACCCAAAACCTAGGGTTCAATATGAAAATTACCACTTCAATAAGGTCCCTAATAATATTTGGCATCATGTAGAGAAAATAAAATGAGAAGGGAACCTCATTTGAATTATCTTGGAGGAGAGAGAATCTTGATATTAAAATAATCAAGATTTAAGCATATATGGAATTTTAATTCAAATTAAAGCAAATAAATTATAATAATTGATGGGTTTTCAATAAAAACTTAAATGGTGGAATTCATATGTGTGTGTGGACGTCCTTGAGCTTGCAAGGATAAAAAATATCCTAAGGAGGTGAAATTCCACTCACCTTATTATAAGGAAAAGAATTTCCACTCAAAAAGATATATTATTATTATAATGGATTAAGGTGCTTAATTTCTTTTCCATTAATTCTTGGATAATGAAGAGATTTTGCAAGCGTTTAAAGGTGGTTTCGTGAACAAGTAATGTAGTTGGATTTGGAGGAAATTAGTATGGAATTAAAAGAAAATGATTTCATTTTCTCTTTCATTAAAAGACCCATATACATATCCTATATGTATAGCTTTACTAATAACATATAGGGAACGTTTCCTTAGTCTTTTCCCTATCTTTTTGATTTGGCCGACCAAGGGAGAGTCTAGGATCAGTAGAAGGACGAACACCACCTGTTGGTAAGGTTATATCATCTTCTACCTTGGATTCATGGTGAAAACCCTAAATCAATGCTTGATTCTTAGTTTTCTTCACTTGATTTCCAATTCTAGCCATCCATTTCATCCAAAAGCTCAAGAACGAACCTTGTATAGTTGCCGGAGCTCCATCCACCATTAGAGACATGGATATTGGAGCTTTGAGATCATATTTGAGGTGGGTTTTATAACTTAAACCCTTAAACATTGCTATTGCATCAATCCTCTATGCTTTGTTGATTGATTTCTTCAATTTGATACACTTTTGTTTCTTTGCTGCAATTTCCATCAAGAACAGTTGTTGTTCTTGGGTGCACGAAGGAAGATTATGATGACATCATCATAATATAGCACCTCACCAAATATCTTGGGAGCAAACAGTTTCTAAAGGTGGGAACCAAACGGTTTCATAAAAACCGTTTGGTGACCAAACGGTTTGCAAACTGTTTGGAGGCAAACGGTTTCAAGACCGTTTGGTTGAGTTGACCAAGCGTTGAACATTTGGTAATATTGTTACTAATTATGTAGTCTAATGACCCTCCAAATTTTAGGGGTTAAATCCAAAGTAATCATAGGTTGAAGGCCAATCAATTAGGCAAATCGAATTGAATTAAGTGCTGATTTTCAACCTGATTAATTGGACATGTTTGGGAAAACGGTTTCAAAACCGTTTGATATGGTTGACCAAGCGTTGAACATTTGGGATTCCTGTTCATAATGTCTTTTTTTAATAACCCTCAAAATTTTAGGGGTTAACTCTAAAGTAATCGTGAGTTGAATCCTAATCAATTAGGGAAACCTAATTGGATTAAGTGCTGATTTTCAATCTGATTAACTTGACCTTTTTGGGAAAACGGTTTCAAGACCGTTTGAGTGAGTTGAAATAGTGTTGGCCGTTTGGGATTACTGTTCCTAATGACGTTGGTTAATGACCCTCCAAATTTAAGAGGTTAACACCAAAGGAATCACGAGTTGAAGGCTAATCAATTAGGCAAACCCTAATTGAAAACAGTGCTGAAATTCCAATGAGTTAAGTTGAGATTTTGGGTTGATTAGTCTAAACGGTTTCAAGACCATTTGGGGATCATACAAACGGTCTCAAGACCGTTTGGGGATCACCCCAAGACCGTTGGGAGGTCTGGGGTAAGTATAGTTGACCAATTGAAGGTCCAAAGGTACTAATCATATTGCAATGAAGTGCTGATTTGTTGATCAACTCGATAGACCAATCCATGATGATTTTTCACTAAAGTCCAAAGGATGGATGAGCCAAACTGTCTCAAGACTGTTTGGAGCTCATCCAAACGGTCTCAAGACAGTTTGGTGGTCACCCAAGACCGTTTGGAGGTCTAGGGTTGAGTATGGTTTGGTGTTTGAAGGTCTAAAGGTACCAAGTTGATTTGCAATAAATTGTTGATTAAGTGAGCACCTCAATGATCCAAACCTTAATTGGAAGGCTTCAATTTGAGTGATATGATGGTCAAACGGTCTCAAGACCGTTTGGAGGTCATCCAAACGACCTCAAGACCGTTTGGTGGTCACCCAAGACCGTTTGTAGGTCTAGGGTTGACTATGGTTAGGTGTTTGAAGGTCTAAAGGTACCAAGCTGATATATAATGCAATGCTGATCTGGTGATCAATCCAATGATCCAAACCTTAATTGGATGGCTTGGATTTGAGTGATATGATGGGAAAACGGTCTCAAGACCATTTGGAGGTCATCCAAACGACCTCAAGACCGTTTGGGGTCAGGTCATACCCCATTTGGATGGTGGTTCAATAGTGATAAAGTAACTAGTTACACATTGTTGAATATTGAAGGTTCATTGATTCCAATCCCTAATCCAATTGATTCAAACCCTAATTGATGATCAATTGAGGGTCAATTGGGTGTCAAATCAGTTGAGGGTTGATCTAATTAACTCAATTGATTAGTGGCTAACATGTGCAAGATCGATTGATAGGTTCAACATTGAAAACCCTAATTCAATGTGATTGATGGAAACCATATTTGGTCCATTCGGTTTTGAGGTGGTTTGGACCAAATGGTCTCAAGACCGCTTGGGACCAAATGATCCCAAACCGGTTGAGGCTCAAACAATTTCAAATGCTACATTACTAAATGGAATCACTAGTTTGTTCAAGATCATTTGAAGATCACTTGGAAGGTAATCAGCCAAATTGTATGAACTCTCAAAGTGGGTGAGGGTCAATGGTTTAAGTAATCAATCACAAGATGTAATTCAAGGGAAATTGAGCTCTAATGATCTTGGTATAATGACATAACCTATGATGTCAATTCTTCTTTCAAGTTGAGTTGACTTAGCTTAATCAAGGTTGAGGTAAACTTCATCATATAGAAGATGAGAGAGAGAGGATATCTTTCATGTATGGATGTCTAGTTAGGGCATGATTCTTAATAGTGAGATCATGAAACCCTAGTTATGAAGGTTAATGAATCATAACCCTAATTGAGAGCTTTGATAGATGAAATTGTATTATATGTTGATGATATAAACCTAATTCATAATGGTGATAAGGCAACCTTAAATTAAAGGTACTATGTTGATTATTCCTACATAGTGTTAATAGTAAAACCCTAATCAATTGGAAGAATTGACTTCATAAGTGTAATACAATTGTGGACTGCTGTAGCACGACCATGCAAGGCAGCACGGACGTGGTGACCTACTCAGCACGATCGTGCAAGGTAGAACGACCGTGGTGGATTCACTTTGCACAACCGTGCAAGGCTGCACGGCCGTGGTGTTCTATACTTGAATTGAAGTTGATATAATTTGATGAATAAGGGTATAAGAGGTAAGATGATGCTTAGATCATTATGCATCTAACTCAATACATGTATTTATCTTGACTCATATGTATCAACCCTATATACCCTATAAAGATGAGGATATAAAACTCTTAGGAATGATGTATGCTACTCTAATAATGATATGGATAACATCCTAAGAGTTGAAATATCTAAAGTGATGGATAATGGGTTATCCTATATTCAACAATGTCTAATCATTGAATAAGTCCATATCATTAAAGATAGTTGGACAATTCTAATGTGTAACCTATGCACCATATGATGGAAGTAACATGTTAGTGGATAAAGTATTAAGAGGGAAGATACCTTAATACAAGGTTAGTTGATTAAACTAAATAAGATAGAAATGAGAAGAGAGTGATACACCAAAACATGATAGATATCACATTCAGAATTTCAAGGTCGAAATACCTTGATGCATCTCAATCCAACATACTTGGATGAGAAACACATGAAGTGTGTGTGTTATGTAGATATTACAATGAAATTGTAATAAGTTGATATACTTTGATGAGTATAAGCTAATATACATTGTTTAAAGGGATGAGCCACTCTAATGGGTATGAGGTAATCATACCATAATAAGAAAGATGAGTGGACTTATACCTTGAATTGATGATCATTAAGGATATATGATGAGGATAGTAATCATAAGCGTATACATGATATCTTTAGTTGTTCATAGAAGTGTGGAACAATACATTAGGGTTGATCTAACAACATGAGCATAAAACCCTAATTGATGTCAGTTGGGAAACCCTAACCCTAATTTTGGGTAGAGGGAGTGAAAAGCCCTAATGAGTAATAAACCATAACCCTGATAAAGGAATTGTGGTGTTACTAAGGTATCACATGATATGATCAATGACTTGTATGGTTCTTATCATGTCTAATAATCATGTAGACATAATGAGATGAAAAGCATAGCTAGACCTGAGCTATGACATTCATATAACAAATATGTTGAATGGCCTTATGTGCCTAATGTTGTTGTTGTTTAGTAAAAGTAACAAAAGGTATATGGACCTTATAAGTCTCATGAATAAGTTGTTGTTGTCTAGTGAAAGGTGACAAAACATTTAATAGGCTTTGAAAGCCATGTGAGATAATTGTGTAACAAGTATCATACATACCTCGGTCTAAGGACCTGGAGATAGTAGTTACCTAGAAAATGGTAACAGTGACAATGATGAATTGAGGGTATGAATACCCAGATTTGATAAGCATGATAATGATGTGGTTGAGGGATGAGAAATCCCAGTATTGAAATGAGGGACTGAGATCCCAATGCCTCACAAAGAATGAGAAGTGAATGATGAAAATAGTACATGTTTGTTTATAGCATTTGTCTGAATAAAATATGTTTGAGAACTTGGTTCATGCTAAAAGAACATGATAATGCACTTAATTAATCAAGTGAAATCATATAATGTAGAGCCCTGACCATAGATCCATCATCGTAAGCAAACTGGTGATGGTGAAATGGGTGCTCCGCGGCAAAACTCGGACGGCATACTTTTGAGTATGTGGGGGTAATGGGCGAAAATATCCTGACACCCTAATGTAGGATTGGTGGTAGATAAACATGATATCCCACAATCCTTCATTACATATTCTGGGAAGGATGTATCACTAATCCCCTGATGATTGGGAAGATGCCGTACACATCTCCCAATAATGACAATGTCGGATCGATGGAGATAAACACAAGATCTCACGATCGTGAAGAGAGTGTAACACGCCACTGTAACTCTAATAGGGAAGTTTCCAGTATACCCTGGAAAGCTATATAACAGAGATACAAGATGTGCTGCATGTAATCTTGCTCTGACCGAGATATGGGAGGTCTTGGTAGCCGGCTCTACCTTTGACCTTGTATGGTACCGATTTCGACTTCGCAGTGGTCGGTTGGAGCATGAGCGGTATACCTCATCTCCTCAGGGCATAAGTGTGATTGTAAAATGTAATCAGCCGTCTAGCGTGTTTGCTATAGGATAGAATACAGAAATTCATTGGCTGATGTTATACTTCTAATATGCAATGTTAGTTGATAAATGTTATTCATGTCTCTTTACATTCCTTACAATTAGATGTATGGATTATGAATCTACCATGAGTAGATACAATGTTCTCCTTAAGAAAGGAGATTACCTTTCTCTGTTCATACAATGAATAATGTTGTTGTTCGTATGTAAGTACTCCTATTCAATTCTAATATAATAATCTACAATAACAATGTTTTGGCAAAGAGTTATATCTCCCGCTGGGACAATTTTCAATTGTCTCACCCCCATGGGATACAACATTTTTAGGTGGATGCAGACAAAGAAGCAGAGACTCTTTTGCAGGAAAAGGAAAACAATAGCAGTATCAGGAATAGCAGTGATGACTCATGTGGAGGCACTAGCTGCCAAGTTTTGTATAGTTAGTAGTCCTATGAGTCGTATTTGTACTCTCAGGTCCTCGGAGTCAGTAGATAGTGCTTTTATCTTCGACTTGAGATTTTGAATTGAATGCCTCGAGGTTTTATGTTGCTTATGTATAGTAGGGTAAAGAAACTATTGTATGTAATCCTCAAGAAGGGATGTTACATGGAGTGTAACTACAAACAAGGTCGTATGTGTAATGCTATGGTTTTGTTGTAAGAGTTTCCTAAGTTTGGATCTCTTTGCAAAAAGTTTTAATTTTTAGTGATTTTCAATAATCCGCTGAAATGATTTGCTTCCGCATTAGTTAATCTTGTGTTTTATAAGTTGGATGGCACACCTATGGTGTAGAATGGCTTTAGAATGTGGGTGGGGCGGTTCACCTCTGGATAATATGGATGAAATCATCCCTTGGATGTTTGAGATAACTATAAGGAACATCAATGTTAGATCCCTGGTGGGTGTGATCTTTACAAACATCATCTACTTTGTTTGGGAAGAAAGAAATGTAGGTTACTTGGTAAGAAGGCCTGCGATAACATTTTGGGTTTTGAGACGGTTGTAAATAGGTTGTGCTGGCATGTTAGAGCCATGTCGGACCTCTTGATAGGGATCAATACACATATAGCTCAGAGATGGGATCTTGCCTAGATCTTGTATAGTATTTGGGATTTTGTGCTTCCCTTATACGGTTTTTGATGTTTAATGATATTTTACCTTATCCAAAAAAAATATACACAAATCAACAATGCAACCTAATGTGACATAATGGATAAAGGAACTCAAAACATGCTTTGTATAAAATGATGGCTTTAAGTGTTCTCACTTTGTTTCTTGTTATTGACAATGATCGTGCTTCTGGCCAAGAAAGTTTTTTTTACTCTTGAACTGATTAAATGTTTTTCATTATGTACTTAATGCCTTAGCATTTATATGTTTTGTTTATCAATTTTTTTGTTGCCAACTGAAGATCCACTGCATTGAAGACTCTAAGAACTGAAATGAAACATCATGGGATGCTAGAAGTAGAAATGGGTACATGATCTCTATCCTCTTTTAGTATATTGTTACGTTGTTACTACTTTTACATATATCTTGCCTATGTGACATATTTGATCTACTGTATGGATAGAAGCCAAAACCCTATTGTCACTGACTCTGTAGTCAATGGGGGGGTGGGATGACAGTAACAAACAGTTCTGCGACAAATGGTATTAGAGCCATACGCATGCCTCTATATGTGTTTAAGGCGCAATCTATCTTAAGAACCTAGGGAGGACTAAAGTGCTTTCCTTAAAGTTTAGAGAGCCTTCTAGAATCTCATCTCTTCACTAAGGATCACCTAAGCCACCCAAGCAGATGATGATTAGCTAGTCTTCCTTTGTCCTCATATGATTCTCCTCTCATGAGTATTAATCACATGATTTCTCGATTGTGGGCTGCTTATGCATGGGAAAACTAAATTGGATTTGAAATGATGAAAGATGATTAAGATGATAAAGCCACGATCTGACATTAACTTGAAAAATCCTATTGCGATCAATAAACCCTAGGAAGTGAGGCACGCATGCGTAAAGTTTATAAAAACTCAAGATCAGACATAAGTGCTTTCTATGTTAGAGGTAAATTCTTGATATGGTGAAATAAGGAAGAACTAATGTTTTACACCTCAAGTTTGATAAGGTCCCTATTGATTAAACCTATGTAGTCCCTATTTTGAGCAAACCTCAAACATAGCTAAGAAAATATCTCCCTATATATGTATATCATGTTCATACATTTATGTGATCATGCCTTTGGAACCCTAGATCATGATGGAAGGAATTCTTACAAGAGGCATTTACCTATTGATTTTGATGCCCCTTCGTAGTCTCAATTTTGAATTAAATGATGGATATGGATCCCAAACTTGCCCTATTATGCTCAAACTCTTGAGTTCCCAATTTGACTCCTCGACTTCCAAAATATACCCTTACCTTGACCATAAAAGGGGGGAATGTAATTATGACATTGACCTCATAAAATCTTTAAATATGGTTTCCCCATTAATAGACTTGATGTTTGACCTATGATGTTGTGAAACATGATTTGGGAGTTGATACTCTACCTTTTTGGATATGCTTTATCGCTCATGAATAATATGGACTATTGTGCTAGATTGGTGTGATTTTTGACTCATGACTCCCCTAACCTAGGTCTCATCCCCATTAAGACAACTTCTAAATTTTCAGCTTGTTGCTTATTTAGAGTTTGGACAGGTAACCCCTTCCACCTGATTGTGATTTCTTGACCTAAGTTTCTAATAGATCAATTTATGAAAATATGATACTCAATGTTGAATCTCAATTTAGTGATGATCTTAAAATATGATGATGTTGACTATAGCTTGTGGTAAAGTTCCAAGAAATACCTAGGTCTAGATCATTCATCAACCTTGAATACCATGAAAATGAACTTGATATTGAAGCCATGAAATGTTGAATAATGCTCAAAATGTCAATTCATTGTTTCTCAATTGATGTATATGGATGAAGGGCCACCCTTAGTAGCGTGAGTTAACCAACCCGTTCAAGAATTGAGGTAACCTTGAATGACACCTAAAATTTTAAGGGTTAAATATACAAAGCATAGAAGAACATACATTGAGTATAATCCATTGAACCCAATTATGCCATCTCTAAGGGACAAAAGAAAAGTCACTGAAGAAGTGACTAACAATATGTGACCAAGCCCGAGAGGGAAGGTCACTAAGAGGCAAAGCCCAGGAGGGAAGGCCACCATAAAGACCAAGCCTAGGAGGGAAGGTCACCATGAAGACCAATCCAAGGAGGGAAGGTCACTATGAAGACCAAGCCCAAGAGGTAAGGTCACCATGAGGACCAAGCCTAAGAGGGAAGGTCATTATGAAGACCAAGCCTAGGAGGGAAGGTCACCAACAACCCCAAGCCTAGGAGGTATGATCTCCATGAGACCAATGTTGGGATACAAAGTAAATGATGTGCACCCTAAGAGATGGAGAAAGTCTGAGTTAAAGAATTACACCAAATTTAATGTGTTCAAATATCTTAGAGAAACCTCAAGAAGAGTGTGTAGGGAATCTAACTAGAAACCTTCTGAGGGTAGATCCCTAAGTCACACCTAAGGTATAAAGTGGATATCTAAACCCTAGGTTCACACCTAAAACTTCGATGGCCAAACTCTGATTCACGATATCAATTTATGAAATCTCAACTCATAATCATTGATTTTGTTTTGAATCAACTCCTGTGACACCCTACTTAAATCCTGATATCACCCTCGATATATGATTAATGATTTAATGCTACCAAAACATGAAAATTTGAAATGATGAATATGTAAAATCTCTCTCGATTAATTATTTAGGGCAAAGCTCCATCTGGGCTAGGGTGGTCCCGTTCATTGATTTTGAGCATAAAATCATGATGTTGAAATGATGTTTGTCTCAAATTATTGAACTACAAATTCTAAATCATTGATGTATAAACCACCTAGGAAAATGTTGAATCTAGGACCCTAAATGTTTGAAATAAAAGACATACCTTTCTCTTGATTAGAAGAACTCTATTTGCTAAACCTAAAATTTGATCTCTCCAAATTTGAGCTCTATGGGATAATTTCTCCAATTTCTGAGTCAATGAGTATCTTTCCTATTCAGTAATAAATAATATCATGCTATGATCTCGATGATTGATTTCTCAATTTTAAAATAGGAGTCGATGTTAAAGGAATTCCAAGTGATTATGATATTGGCTTTCTTGTATGTATGCTCGTATGAATACTTGGCTACTTACTTACTTGATTGAACTATTGTTCCTTGATTACTACTTCCTTGTTTGAGTATTTTATGCTGACAAACCTTGAATATAATATAATCAAATCAACAATGCAACCTAATGTGACATATTGGATAAAGGAACTCAAAACATGCTTTGTATAAAATGATGTCGTAACTGTTCTCACTTTGTTTCTTCTTCTTGAATATGATCATGTTTCTAGCCAAGAAAGTTTTGTATTACTCGTAAAAATTTAAATGCCTTTTCATTACATACTTAATGCTTTAGCATTAATATGTTCTATTTATTGAATTTTTAGTTACTAACTGAAGATCCACTGCACTAAAGACTCTAAGAAATGAAATGAAACATCATGGAATGCTAGAAGTAGAAATGGGTACATGCTCTCTATCCTCTTTTAGTATGTTGTTATGCTGGACTACCTTTATATATATATTGCTTGTGTGAAATATTTGATCCATTCTATAGATGAATGCCCAAACCCTATTGCCACTGACTTTGTAGTCATTGGGGGTGGCATTAGGGTAACAAATAGTTCTGCACAATTGCGATCGAGAAAAAGGTTGCGGCAGACACAATGGTTGCAACCACTATATAAGAACACGAGCAAGACAAAGGTTGCAACTGACACAATGGTGATGACCAGGACATGAGTATTGACCACAACAAAAGTTAAGTTGGTGGAATGCACCTATAAATAGGTCCTAACTTCATCCATACAAAGGAGGCATCATTAAGAGATGACGATGTGCTGTCACATCCCACACTCGCCCACCTGCCTCCCCATTGATCTTTGATCTCCTAAGATAATGGTTCGAGGAGAGCGAAGATCTACCACTATCTTCTCTGACAGAAGGAGTTTCCATCCGCTATGCCTACGTCGAATCTTGATCTAAAGGAGTATTATTAGTGTATCACCTTGCTTCCTCCTTTAAATCTGTCATCCCCCTCTACATTGTCCATCCATTCCTTCGCCTGTCCTAAGGTATCTTCAACTTTATAAACCCATAATGATACTCACCAACATGAAAGGATAAACTCATTCCTCAAGTTAGGAGTAGCCACCAAGGCTCTCCCAACATGTATATACTTACATCCATTTGAATATATATTCACTTAACAAAGATTATCTCCATTCACTTGGTCTTAATGCTTCACATGTATGATTAGCAACCATCTTGTGATGTTTGATTGTTAGTTCCTTGAAAGAGTAGCACTAGCCTTATATAAGTGTTTTTAAGCTGCATGAATGCATGAGAATGTTGGAATGTTAAAGCTTATGATCATATGGTTACTTTTGTGATTATTTCTTTGTCATCTCAAGAGAGAGACAACCTTATAATCTACATCTATCTTTAACTTGAGAGAGGAGGGAATAGACATATATGATAATTGCTTATAATCTTGCTAAGGTATATAAAGGGTGTGAGTATTGCATGTTGGTGAGAGACCAGAGTAGGTAAAATCCAATCCAAGTTCCCATCCATATATTGTTACTACATGCTTATCTACTTTTGTTCTTTTATTTTGTTCGTTATGTTCTTTACCTATTTTTATTTGTTTGGAGTAATATCATTCCATTTGGAACACCAACTTAATAAACCCCTTCATTTGGTGTATCTGAGTTAAAGATTCTATGTTCTTAGAACTTACCACCCTTGTACCTGTGGATCGACCTTGATCTACTATATCAAACCCTACATAATAGTTGCGGGTGCCTGAGTGTTGGCTTATAAATTTAATAATTTGACTAGTCTAGATCCACTCCGTTTTGGACTTGTGACTTAGGCTGGTCAACTTTTTGGCTCCACTACCAGAGATAAGACAAAGTAGTCCTATTAACAACATGAGTCTACTCACCATACATCTATAACTCAAGTTTAGCAACAAACTTGACTACAAATATTTAAAATCTACCGCATCTAATTACTTTGACTACTTCATTTTGTATGTCCAATTTTATGACTTGACTGTGTAAACTATTTAGGTAGATTTTTAAGACTGCACTACAAGTAGGTATGGAATATGAAAGAAGTGATATGGGCTCAACAAAGAAGGATAACTCTGAAGGACCCTCTGTCGAGGCAAAGGCTCTAGAGAACATAACTTCACAAATTCAAAAGATAGCTCTGGATGCCAAGAAATTGAAGGATATCGAAGGAAAGGGCAAAGTCAAGACTGAGAAAGTTATGAAATGTGTCAGCTGTAGTGAAGGAGGGCATGGCATAGATAATTGCATCTACACTCAACCAAAGTATGATGATGAAGGAGAAGATGAGGAAAAAATTGAGAACATCTCTTATGCAAACTTTAAAGAACCGATCACTCCAGTTTTAATTATTGAAATAAAGATGCTACTACGAATTCTCATCAATTGGGTAGTTTGTCTAAACCACCTACATGATTTGGAAGAGGAGGCAGGCACACTCAGTATACCAAAACTACAACCGACCAGTAAAATAAGAACAATACCCAAGGTTAAGGTCAATATAAGAATAAGAACATGAACTGGTAGAACCAAGATCAAAGACAAACCAAGAGTGGCAACCGACCGGACATGATGGCTCATCCATTTGATTCCACAAAGAGACCGGTCTCTGTGAATGATTAGCTCATTCAAAGAGCGATCACTAACTCAGGCGTCTTAACCATGATGCAAACTCAAATGGTCGACATGCAAATGCATCAAAAATAGAGAGATGGGTAACTCACACAAATTTATGATCTCGCAAAGAATCCTCAAGGAAAGATCCCCTCCAACACTGAGACTACAAAGATGGCTACTCTTCCCTTAGGAAAAGTCATTTAAGGGAAACAAGAATAAATTCTCCATGAAGGAGAGACCACCGCCAAGACATTACCTGAACCCACTATAGTAGAGGAGGAATCTAAGAAGGAAGAGTCTATAAAGAAGGACAAGTGTGAAGGAAAATACCAGGAGAAGAATGATGCAAAGACAAAGAAACCAAACTTGATATGCCCCAAGAGTTCCCTTCCCCTATAAATTGATTAAAACATATCTCAAGAAAAGATATGAGAAGTTCGTGGAGGATGTGAAAAAGCTGCACGTGGACATCCCTTTCCTTGACGACATTGAGGAAATGCCCACATATGCAAAGTTCTTCAAGGATCTTATCACAAAAAGAAAAAGAGGTGATCATATAGAGATAGTACAACTGGCCAAGATGTCAAGTGCCTTCATCTAGGCTGAATTTCCTACAAAAAAGAAAGATCCTTGGACATTCACCATCCCTTTCAATGTCGGAAATAACATGGAAATAAATGGGTTGGCTGATCTTGGGGTGAGCATAAGTCCAATGCCTCTTTCCTTTCCCATAGGCTTAGACTAATAGACATGGTATAGACTGAGATGATGATCAAGTTGTCTGATCACACTTTTACGAAGCCAATGGGAATAGTAGAAGATGTTCTGATTCGCATTGGGTGATTCTTTATACCATGTGACATAGTGGTGACACTGTTGAGGACCCGATATGTCCAATGATATTTGGAAGACCCTTCCTTACCACATATAGATCCCTATTCGATGTGGCAGAAGGAGTCATTACTCTCAGAGTTAGAAATGACCATATCGATTTTCATGTTCAAGATGCTATGAGAGGACCCACTCTATTTGATTCTTTCTATTTCATGGATATGTTACCTAGTATCGTGAAGAGGTGTAAAAGGATAATGCCATAGTCGATCCTCTCACATGAACCTTGAAAAATCCAGATCCCAGTCTAGAAGACCCTAAGGTGGTGGAGAGTTTTAGATTATTTGAATCAACCAGAAGAGAAGTTTCGTGATGATGAATATGTTACCTTCGAGACATTAAAGTATGCGTCACTAGAGAAAACCCCAAAAGAGAAAGAAGCACCAAAACTGAAATAAAAATTAAAGCCACTGCCTGAAAACTTGAAGTATGAATTCCTAGATGATGAAGAAAGGAATCCAATCATAATTAACTCAGACTTGACATATGAACAAATGTCAAAGCTGTTGAATGAACTCAAACTATGAAGGAAAGCTATAGGATACTCAGTAGATGATATTAAGGGTCTAAGCCTAGATCTATACATGCATCCCATAAATCTAGAAGATACCGCCAAACCTCTAACTCAACCACTGAGAAAGTTAAATCTAATGCTCAAGGAGGTTGTAAAAAAGGAGGAAATCAAATTAAGATACGTGAGAACCATATATCCTATAAGCGATAACAATTGGATCAAGCCAATTCATGCTGTACCAAAGAAAGGAGGAATGACTATATTAAGAGTAGAGAATGGAGATGAGGTGGCAGCACAAACTCTCACAGGTTGGCTTATGTGCATAGATTACTAGAAATTGAATGCTTCTACAAGGACCATTTCTCTCTACCCTTTATTGGTCAGGTCTTAGAAAGATTGGCATATCATACATATTTTGATTTTTTGGATGGATATTTAGGATTTTATCAAATACCAATCCACCCAGATGATTAGGAAAAGACCACTTTTGCCTATATATATGACACATTTGCTTTTAGAAGAATGTTGTTTGGATTATGTAATGCAACCACAACATTCCAAAGATGCATGATTTCCATGTTCTCTAATTTTTTGAAAGATATAATGGAATTTTATTATGGACGACTTCTCTGTATACGTGATTGAGCCCTATTCTGGGGCGTCATCTTGTGTCATATTGCATGTCAACACATCTATACATGTTAGATTACATGTTATTTCCCCTAATATGCATATTTGTGTAAAATGCACTTAAGGACATTATTTGCATGCTTTTTAGGCATTTAGACCTCACTTGGATGGAAGAGAGAGAGAAGGAGTGATCCTAATGTTTCTCTACACTTGGAGAGGCCTAAAGTGAAGTCTGAGACTCCCTCAACCTACCCCTAGTGGCCAAGCATTCATTAAAGCAAAGATGTCCAAGAATGAACAAATAATCAACACAAAGTGATGACACATAGACCATCATGACCATAGTGCAATCAAATGACCATGCTAGCTCACTCAAAAACAACAAAGTCAAGTCCAGAAAGTGCAATGATGAAAACGGTCGTGCAACCAAGAATGGCCATGCCATGAGACCACAGAATGGTTGTGCCACCTTGCACGACCATGTTGCAGTTGATCTAGAATGGCTGTGGATCCAAGAATGGGTAGAGTTTTCGAAGACACCACAACCGTGCTACCCTTACCCCACCACAATTGTGGTGACGGCCACTACTGTGCTACTTCTTGTATAAATTTGACCAAGTTACTGTGATTTTCCCCATTTCTCACCTCAACCATTCCACACCACCATGACCATTCTCACCCCTTCCCACCATGGCTGTGGTGACGACCATGGTCGTGCTACTCACAAAAACCTAGCTACTTTTGACTCCATTTTCCACTTTATCCCTACTTGACCTATTTCTTCCCCCACACCTATATATAACTAGGTGGTAGTTGGAGTATGAGGTTAGCTAACTTCTACCACCACCTAGCTCCCCATTTTTGAATTCCATCCATTCAACTCCATTTCCGCCCCATTCCACACCATTTCCACCACCAAAACCCTAGTTTCCTAGTGTTTTGACCCTATTCCACCATCATCCCATGCCCTTGCACCTTGGAAGGAGGAGGATGTCCTGCAATAGTTGAAGTGGAGGATTGATCCATCTACACCGAGCTCCATGGATTCTTCTACCTCTTTCTCCTTTCTTTTTGTATTTTGTATTTCCACAAGTAGCTAGGCCCTCTGGGTGGGTTGTTTGGGGATAAAAATATTACTTTGATACCATGTTGGGGGGGGGAAATGATATGTAAATATTGTAATTTCATTTGCTAATGATTATGATCTATTTCTATCTCACTCTTCATGAATTGCTTATTGGTTTGTTCTTGAAATCACCTAGGAATATAGGGAAATTGCTTATATGTGAGAATTTTGGGATTTTCTCCTAAGTCAAATTCTTGGATCCTTAGCTAGCCACACATCCTCCTACATGCGAACAATTATCCTAACCCTAGTTGAGAGATCTAAGTAGCTATTTTAGATGTATTTAGTATGCTTAGCATGGAGCTTTCTCAAGGATAGAATGTGGGTGATGGGAGGCCTTAAACCTCACTTCCATTCCTATTATAACCTCAGCCCCTAATCATAGTAAGATCATCTAACCTAAAAACCTAGGTTTTTTTAGACTCTAATTGAATTGCACCTAAACCCTAAACCAATTGATTCTTGCAAGGGTAGTAAGGGCTTTTAGGGACTAGTTCCTTTATACCCAACCTAGCATATCCATGGCTGGTTAGTAGTTTAGGATAATTCATTTGACTCTATCTTATTATTTGGTTTGATAATATAAATGAAATCATAATGTTCACATATCACCCCCTAACCTAATTGATAAGTGCACCCCCCATACAGCCCACACATCCCTTGATTGCATTAAAACCCTGAATGCCTTCTTACTTAGCTAGTATTAGCCTAGTTATCTCTTTACTTTCTTAGTTAGATTCTTTACTTGTCCTTGGTTTGCTTTTTCTATTTTAGGTCATTAATTTCTCTTTTTCCCTGTTTGCTATTTTAGTGTAGTGCAAACCTATTCTTTCCTGCCTTAGCAAAGCTTGTCTTTTTTCTAGGGTTAACTTAGGTTTTGATCTTGTTTGTTCTCCTTCAATTGCTTTCTTCTTCAAACCTTAGTGTAATCAAACAAATCAACCCTAAAACCATTAACTCTAGAATCCACAATCGGAACCTACCCCAATAACTAACCTAGCTCTAGTGCTCCCTTTTCTCCTTGTGGATCGACCCTATACTTGCCGCCCTCTTATACTATGACAAGACCCCGTGCACTTGTGGGTGTAGCATTTTTAGTAGAAGTAGGTGTGTAGAGTTAGATCCTTATAAATTTTGAAAGTCATCCCACTGTGTGTTTCTATTCATGCAGTTGCATATATTCAAACTCCAATTGAATAGTGTGTAACACCGTTAGAAGAAACGTACCAATACAAAACAATATTTGATGAATGTCTCAAGAATCTCTCCCTAGTTTTACAACAATTTGAAGATAAATACATGGTCTTGAATTGGGAGAAGTGCCACTTCATCATAAATGGTATAATGTTGGGTCATAAAATCTAGAAGAAAGGAATAGACGTTGATCTGAGAAAGATCGAGGCAATATCCAAACTCCCACATCCAAAATCAATAATGGGAGTGAGAAGTTTCTTGGGCCATGTAGAGTATAATAGAAGATTTATTAAAGACTTATATAAGATTTCCACTCCCTTGTCTAACCCATTGGTAAAGGATGGAGTTTTTGATTTTATGATAAGTGCCTTGAAGCGTTTAATGTCTTGAAGAATGCTTTTAGTACTACCCCCATTTTAAAAGGATAGATTGGGAACTCCCTATTGAAAGCATGTGTGATGCCAATGATTAAGACATTGGGGCTATTCTTGGACAAAGGAAGGACAAGAAACATCACACAATTTATTATGCTACATGCACCCTTGATGAAGCCCAAGTCAATTACACCACCATAGAAAAAGAGATGCTGGAAATAGTGTTTGCTTTTGACAAATTTATATCATGCTTGATAGGATCCAAGGTGAAGGTTTATATAGACCATGGGAAAGAAATTACCCGATGCAAAATAAAGATACAAAGCCAAGGTTGTTGAGATGAGCTTTGTTATTGCAAGAGTTTGATCATGAGATGATCGATACGAAGGGAACATAGAATATGTTTGTTGATCACTTATCAAGGATCATGTTCACTGATGAAACGAAGATGCCAGGTAATGACAGTTATGCAGATGAAGCTCTAATGATGGCCAAGTCAGTTAAACCTAATCTTCCTTGGTTCGTTGATATTTTTAATTATTTGGCTGTCAACAACTGCCCCCTAATTTAACTTACAACCAAAAGAAGAAGCTATTTTTAGATTTGAAGAACTACTACTGGGATGACCTACTTCTATTCAAGAGATGTTCTGACAGTCTATATCATAGATGTGTGTCGAAAGAGGAGCTATCTCAAATTTTGAAGGAGTGCCACTCTTCACCATACACGAGACACCATAAAGGAGAAAGGACTGTAACTAAGGTCTTACAGTTAGGATTTTATTGGCCAACCCTCTTTAAAGATCCTATGACTTTTGTTAATTCCTACAACAATACTAGCTTATTGGAAATGTTACCAAGAGGAATGGGATGCCAATGTATGATTGGGTAGAAGTGGAAATTTTTGATGTCTGGGGAATAGATTACATGGGACCATTCCCATCCTCAAGTTGAAACCAATACATCCTAGTGGTTGTTGATTACATCTTCAAGTGGGTGGAAGCTGTGGAGAACCCTACTTGCAACTCCAAAGCTGTTGTGAAATTATTTGAGAAAACTATTTTCCTAGATTTGGGGTCTTACGCCCCGTCATTAGCAATAGAGGATCCCATTTTGGGGAAAGACAATTTGAAGCACTATTAAAGAAATATGGAGTTGAACATAAGATCGCAACACCCTACCACCCATAGACATTAGGTCAAGTAGAAGTATCCAATCGACAGATTAAGGATATTTTAGATAAAACTATTGGCAAGAACCACAAAGACTGGTCCATGCAACTTTATGATGCATTATTGGCCTACCGTACTGCATATAAGATGCCAATAGGGACTACTCCCAATAGGCTTATCTATGGGAAGTCATGTCATTTACCGGTGTAACTAGAGCATAGAGCCCTTTGGGCCTTCAAGTTTTTTAATATGGATCTTGACAAGGTAGGGAAGAAGTTGTACCTACAGCTGCATGAGCTTGAGGAGATAAGGTTACACACCTACAAAAATGTTCGTATCTTCAAGCAAAGGATAAAAGTGTGGCATGATGCTCACATAAAGAACAAAGATGTATCTAAAGGGGACAAAGTCTTGATGTTTAATCCAAGGATCAGATTATTCCCAGGGAAGCTCAGGTCCTGGTGGTCTGGTCCTTTCACTATAGCCAAGATTTACCCGTACGGGATAATGGAAATTACTAGTGAGAAGGCTCGTACTTTTAAAGTGAATGGACACAATGTTAAAAGATATTATGAGGATGAAGCTTTCATAAGGGGAAAAAATTTAGATATAGAAGAGCCACAACCAGCACCAATAGAGGAGCCCTAGAAACTATATCAGAGAATCAAGCTAAAGACAATAAAGTATCTCTTCTTGGGAGGCAACCCAAGTATTTACTACTTTCTTATCCTTTTGCAGGATTTTTTCTTTAGCTTCTAAATTCTAGACTATATACATAACTGTCATTTTAATTTTGAACCTATATGCTCTAGATAATTTTTAATTTTCTTTAATCTAATTAATTAGTTTTGATTTATTATCTTCTTTAAAATAAATAGAGGTAGTTTCTTAATCCAATATTGCATGTTTGTGTTTACCAACCTCAATAAATGTTGTGACCGATACCCCCTTTCATTTCTATCTTGACCACTACACTTTAAACGTCTAGTTGTATCTGGTTTTGGACACATTCTGACTGAAATGTTGTTATGGAGTGGACTTTTAAGGTTTTGGACCCAGTAGGATAAGTGAGTTCATATAATTGAGATTGGAATGTCATATGTTTTATACCTCTTTGAATCATGGAATTGATTGGTCAAATACTGATATTATGATACCAAAATTGGATGGAATGTAGTTTGGATGATAATTGAGCTATGATCAACGTTTCATGATGATCAAATACTCCTAGAAGAAGTTATGTATGTTTGAATGTGATGAAATCATTGATGTTTTGATAATAGATGACCAAGGTTTTTCAACTAGGATCTTATCTTTATACCATGCCATGTCCCCCTTTAACCTTGTTGTGAGATGCCTTGTAGTGGAGATGGTAGGGAGTGGTAGGATGTGAGCCTAAATCATCCCACGTCGTGATCGTGGCTCAAGGGAGCAAACTGAACGAGCAGTCATTCTTGCCCAAGAAAGACTGGTCCTAAGACCCCTGTGCAAGTTCTCTAGAAGAGTGTTGAGAGAGAAGTGGTTTTTGTTAGTTGGATTCTCCACTGCTCCTCACTAGTGACAAGTGAGAGTTCGAAGGAGGTTTCAAGGCAGACAAGAATAGAAACTGAGATAGAAGAGGAGAGACCGACAATGCAGAGGGATGGACGACGGCTGCTTCAGTCTTCCCAACCGGGGTCTAGGTTCTGGTCATGGGCGTCGAGATCATGAAGGTCTGGAGGTACTATGGAGGTTTGAGGCGGACATTTTCTGGTGTGGAGGCCGTATGCCTCTATTTCTCAGCCACGGTGGGAACAAGGCGACACGCCTGTGGGTGGCAGGGCCTGGGGTCGCGGACGAGAAATTGAGGAACTTAGGAGGTCTGCAAGACCTCAATGAAGCTGATGGTCCTTATTTTTGTAAGGAGCCACAGATTTGCTTCTGTTTCTCACCAGGAGGAGAGCATAGTTGCTGATACCTCTTCGTTACCTTGCCCACCGAGATGCTCTCGTTCAGCATAGAGAACAGAGGAGCCACACTGGAACAAGGACCAAATCAGCGGCACACTGAGCAGGTTAGGAGAGGATAAAGGGAGCACCTTCTTTTGCTCACGAGAGATGAAACCCAGAGGAAGACGACCTCATGCAGACCCAGAGAAGGAGGTTCCATCGGCTATTCATAGAGGCTGGAGGCAGAGGCGATCTGGTATGAAGTTGCTGGTGGAAGAGACAACCTTGATGGCTGCACTAGCTCACCAGAGAAGAGGCTGGCGGCGGCGCACTCTGGGGTTGAGGCTGTGCTGTGGCGACGCTCGTTTCGGCGAGCGGCGGTGCTCGTGGATGCGGTTGCAGGATCGAGATCGCATTCTACGCGAGGAGAGAGAAAGAAAGAGATGTCATACTCATGAGCGTGAGAGAAGGAAAAGAAGTGGACCGGGTCCAGGACATGAACCTACCAGACCAAGTGAGAGCAACGCCTCCTCAAGGCCACGTGGCAGACGCCGATTGGCTTAAAAGGGGTAAATATTCTCATAATCTGTAGATCTTAGATAAATTGTAATAATTAGCCTGCTTATCAGAAAAATACAAACAAGGTACCAAAATGTTCAGAAAAATGCGTAAAACAAGATGTAAGTATAATATTAGGATTTTGAGTAACAAACATAGTTGATATCATGTAAGATATGTAATGCTTAGTTTGTGGATAATAAATATCAAAGATGATATAAAATTATGGGAAAATGTCAGTAACTCCATAATAATGTTTATAGTGCACCTGATGTCAGTAATGATCATGTTGACACACAAAATTATGTAATTTTATCCATATGGCTAATTAGGGCTAATAACCCTAAGTTAAATGTAATAAATACATGCATGCTCAATAAATAGTGAAATTTACAAAGTAAGCTCATATCAGTATAAGAAACCTCATTTTTAAATATGAGACCAATTTATACACGAAATCCATGTTATATGAAGATGACCCTTAATACATGGATTGTAACCCTAATTTGAATAATATACATGATCTAGGGTTGATATGTATAAATAATGATATGGAACCTTATATTCATATTATTTATCCTAATCTGGAACATAACATCAGTAACATAAATCCCACATAAGGATGAAGATAAGACAAGTAATAATTCATATAACATAATGATCTAAGTAAACCCTAAGATGAACACAATTAGGGTTAAGACGAGATGTAAGATGATGAGAACCTGATGGTGATATATGATCTTGTCTTAATCAGGGTTTGATCAAGTTAGAGTGACCCGAGGAATATGTGATGATTAGGTTTCTTTTGATCAAGGTACACCATTACATCTTACTTAGCATATTATACAATATGCTTGTGTTATATGTGTAGTAAGATACTTGGCATATGATATTGGATGAAATGACTGTTCTTGTATGATATGTTGCATGATTTTCCATACTTATTGTTATGAACATATGAAACATAAGATATCTGATCCATCATATATATGAAAGCACACGGTGCTCAGAAAGTGATCACAAACTCCTAGGGAGTAAATCACATGTATAATGATCACAAGCCACTTGGTGGTAGATCATAAGGCCTAAAAACATCAAAGCCCTAGGGGAAGATGTACGAAAATATGATGGAAATAAGCTTAAAACATGTGTTCTCTTTTGTTAATAGACATTCTTGTTCAAGTACGCTTTTCTTATATTCTTCTGTTACTGCCAAGTATTAGTTTTATATTATTGCCAAGATATGATGAGAGGTGTATAAAAGACATGTAGGCGTACTCAGTACAATATTCTAGAATATTGTGCTGATGTGTACCACATGTAATCTTTTTGTTTAGTTTGTGGTTATGTTATTGAAGATCCAAGATAGTTGAGAGTTGTATGGCAAGCTGATGTACAGGTGGCACTGTTGTCTTAAGATCATGTAGTTTAGTTGTAGTACATGTATATGTTTAGTAGTTTGCTGTTCAATATGTAATATCAAATGTTGTAACAATTCATGTTGTAATTATATGTTGAATGGTGAACATGTGTGTATGGTTTTATTATTGTTCATGTACATGTGCTACTGTTTGTTTCCTTCTTACTTCCTCTGATTTTCTTCTTCTTAGCCTAGTGTCTGGTGTTTAAATTGGGATTCTCGCTGAGGTGAGGGTTTCAATTTGGATGTCACACATTAGCTTATGTTTTAGAAAATATGGGGACGTCACAGGTGGTATTAGAGCATGAATAATAGCAAAGCCTGACATTTGCTCATTATACAACTTAAAACCAAAGAACCTTGAACTTAATAATCCTTTAGGGTTAGATTAGTCGTGTTTTAGAGACTAGATCTGACCTAGCCTAGCACGTAGATGTTCGAGAACTAGGTCTAGACTGGTGCTTGTTGAGTAGCAAGTCCTTAGATGTAATTCTTTCCTTGTAGTGCAGCAGTATGGGACATTGCATTATTTGGAAATGACGTGCATCAAGGGAAGAGAAACCCTAGACATATGGCCCTCATTGTCTAGAGTAGCTACACTAGTCTACACTTTGTTCTCACCCTTTTCACTAGTTTTCATGACACTATACTCTCTACTATGTGTGGGACACTCATTTTCAGGATTTGGTTTTGGATTCCAATCAGATTGAACCTTGATAGTTTTCTCTGACGCTTATTTTATCGGTGAAAAACTATATAATATTTTATTATGTATATGTATTACAAAAATGTGTCCCCACACATGTATGAGTAGGAGGTGGTCATGAAACCTAAGTGAAAGTGAATGACATCAGTCTGGAAGAGAGAGTAGTTCTAGATTAGATGTCGAGAGCCTTTTTGGAATGTATATAATGGATGGAATAGATGAGATAAGTTTTGATGATGTGATGTAAGTATTATATAGATGACATAAGATGGTTATGATGATCTATGTTTGTCTTTGAGGACCTAAGTTCAGTTTTGAGGATTTGAGATAAGTTTTAATGATGCAAGTAACTAGGTTTTTATGAGATAAGATGTCTTAAGTTAAGACAAAGTTGTGAGTCAGTATGAGCCTCAAGTTCTTTTACAAAGGAGGACCTCTAGTGCTAGGACCAGTTTTGGGGTTAGCTCAACAGAGAGCAAAACCCACAGGGAGAATGTTAGAGAACCTAAACTCCAAAATATGAGAATTCTGAGATATGTGTTATGATATGTCCTAAACTAGACTACTCCTGAGTGAATGAGTTGAGTTGCCTAATGAATGATTCCTATAGTCCTTTTGAACCCTAGATGTCCTTGAGAGAACCAAACCCCAAGAGTCAAAGAGAGGCTGGTTAAATGTGCAAGAGAACATGCATATGAGTGCCTACCATCTGGGTGAGGGAGAGAGCCCACGACCCCTGGAGGAGGTAACTATGTTAGTTCTGTGAAGCCTCATGCTCGGGTTGACAGTTTCCTACATAGGAATATTGTGGTGTACATAAGAGAGTTTTGGGTAAGCATGTCTCATGGTTAGAAAACCCATGAAGAGAAGGTGATAACATGTTTTGATTTGTGTTTTTGTGGCTAGAGCTTGTAAGGCTATCACTAGTGCCAATGAGGTAATACGAGAACCCTAGACTAAGAAAGGAAATATAAAGTATATTCTTATGAGATACTCATACAGTTGAGTTAGATCAGAGAGGCTGAGCATGGAATTACCCTCATGATATGGGTTAGAGGAACCTCATTTGGACTATATAATGTTTTGATACATGTTTCACGAGCCAATTGTATAAGTTTGTTAGCACAACCATGATATAATATATGTAAGATGTGATCTAATCTTGAGATGTGATATGTGGATATGATATGATGGAAACCTAGAGATGGTTTAATTGATATCAATGCATAAGTTGTTAACCATGTACATAAATAATGATGATTAATGTGAAACTGTTGTTAAATCTTGTGGTGAAATCACTAGTAAATGTTGCAACTTATTATGATCAATGAAATACGATTATATGAATGAAACATGTTACACGAGGTGTTAATCTTAGTGCTTAACAAAGATTGAACATATAGTTTGATAGCTAGCACAACATAATGTTGATGACACCTTGATAATGGATTAACTTTAGTTAACACCTTTAGAACATGATAATATGATGTGGGAACTCTAATGCATGAGTTAAGATAAGGGAGAAACCCAAATATACGAGATATGTCATGATATAATCAGAGTTTTTAAACCCTAGATTTAACCTTATTAGAAGGGGTGGTTAACCCTAGATTCTTTTAGAATCTTCTAGAAGGCGTAGATATAGTTATGGAGCTTATGTTTGTGTATATGTTGCACCTAGAGTTGTGCCCTACATATGGTCAAGACCTTTTGGTTTTTCCTTGGAGTACGAGAATGGCTTAATTTTGAGGATGAAATTTCATTTAAGATGTATATGATGTGACAAAGTGATTTTTTGTCTTAATTTCGAGGATGAAATTTCTCTTAAGGTGTTTAGGATGTTATGGAGTGGACTTTTAAGGTTTTGGACCTAGTAGGATAAGTGAGTTCATATAATTGAGATTGCAATGTCATATGTTTTATACCTCTTTGAAGCATGGAATTGATTGGTCAAATACTGATATTATGATACCAAAATTGGATGGAATGTATTTTGGATGATAATTGATCTATGATCAAAGTTTCATGATGATCAAATACTCCTAGAAGAAGCTATGTATGTTTGAATGTGATGAAATCATTGATGTTTTGATAATAGATGACCAAGGTTTTTCAACTAGGCTCTTATCTTTATATCATGCCACGTCCCCCTTTAACCTTGTTGTGAGATGCCATGTAGTGCAGACGATAGGGAGTGGTAGGATGCGAGCCTAAATCATCCCACGTCATGATCGTGGCTCAAGGGAGAAAACTGAACGAGCAATTATGCTTGACCAAGAAAGATTGGTCCTAAGACCCCCGTTCAAGTTCTCTAGAAGAGTGTTGAGAGAGAACTGCTTTTTGTTAGTTGGCCTCTCCACCACTCCTCACATGTGACAAGTGAGAGTTCGAAGGAGGTTTCAATGCAGGCGAGAATAGAAACCGAGATAGAAGAGGAGAGACCGACAATGTAGATGGATGGACGACTGCTGGTTCAGTCTTCCCAATCGGGATCTAGGTTTTGGTCATGGGCAACGAGATCATGAAGGTCTGGAGGTGCTATGGTGGTTTGAGGCGGACATTTGCTGGTGTGGAGGCTGTTTTCCTCTGTTTCTCCACCACGGTGGGAACAAGGCGGCACGCTTACGGGTGGTAGGGCCTGGGGTCACGGATGAGAAATTGAGGAACTGAGGAGGTCTGCAAGACCTTGATGAAGCTGATGGTCCTTCTTATTTCCATAAGGAGCCACAGATCTGCTTCTGTTTCTCACTAGGAGGAGAGCACAACTGTTGATACCTCGTCGTTACCTTGCCCACCGAGATGCTCTCATTCAGCACAGAGAACGGAGGAGCCACATTGGAACAAGGACCAAATCAGCGACGCACTGAGCAGGTTAGGCGAGGATAAAGCGAGCGCCTTCTTTTGCTCGTGAGGGATGCAACCCATATGACGATGACCTCATGCAGACCCAGAGAAGGAGGTTCCATCGGCTATCCATAGAGGCTGGAGGCAGAGGTGATCTAGACGAAGCTGCTGGTGGAAGAGACAACCTTGATGGCTGCACTAGCTCACCGGAGAAGAGGCTTGCGGCGGTGCACTCTGGGGTTGAGGCTGTGCAGCGGCGACGCTCATTTGGGCGAGCAGAAGCGCTCACAGATGTGGTTGTAGGCTCAAGATCGTGTTCTATGCGAGGAGAGGGAATGAAAGAGATCTCATACTCATGAGCGTGAGAGAAGGAAAAGAAGTGGACTGGGTCCAGGACATGAACTGGCCAGACCAAGTGAGAGCAGCACCTCCTCAAGGTCATGTGGCATACGCCGATTGGCTTAAAAGGGGTAAATATTCTCATAATCTGTAGATCTTAGATAAATCGTAATAATTAGCCTACTTATCAAAAAAATACAAACAGGGTACCCAAATGTTTAGAAAAATGCGTAAAATAAGATGGAAGTATAATATCAGGATTTTGAGTAATTAATATAGTTGATATCATGTAAGATATGTAATTCTTAGTTTGTGGATAATAAATATCAAAGGATGATATAAAATTATGGGAAAATGTCAGTAACTCCATAAAAATGTTTATAGTGCACTTGATGTCAGTAATGATCATGTTGATACACAAAATTATGTAATTTTCTCCATATGGCTAATTAGGGCTAATAACCCTAAGTTAAATGTAACAAATACATGCATGCTCAATAAATGGTGAAATTTATAGAGTAAGCTCATATCAATATAAGGAACCTCAGTTTTAAATATGAGACCAATTTATACACGAAATCCATGTTATATGAAGATGACCCTTAATACATGGATTGTAACCCTAATTTGAATAATATACATGATCTAGGGTTAATATGTATAAATAATGATATGGAACCTTTTATTCATATTATGTATCCTAATCTGGAACATAACATCAGTAACATAAATCCCACATAATGATGAAGATAAGACAAGTAATAATGCATATAACATAATGATCTAAGTAAACCCTAAGATGAACACAATTAGGGTTAAGACGAGATGTAATATGATGAGAACCTGATGGTGATATGTGATATTTTCTTAATCAGGGTTTGATCAAGTTAGAGTGACCTGAGGAATATGTGATGATTAGGTTTCTCTTGATCAAGGTATGCCATTACCTCTTACTAGGCTTATTATACAATATGCTTGTGTTATATGTGTAGTAAGATACTTGGCATATGATATTGGATGAAATGACTATTCTTGTATGATATGTTGCATGATTTTCCATACTTATTGTTATGAACACATGAAACATATGATATCTGATCCATCATATATATGAAAGCACACGGTGCTCAGAAAGTGATCACAAACTCCTAAGGAGTAGATCACATGTATAATGATCACAAACCACTTGGTGGTAGATCATAAGGCCTAAAAACATCAAAGCCCTAGAGGTATATGTACGAGAAATATGATGGAAACAAGCTTAAAACATGTGTTCTCTTTTGTTAATAAACATCCTTGTTCAAATACGCTTTTCTTATATTCTTCTGTTACTGCCAAGTATTAGTTTTATCTTATTTCCAAGATATGATGAGAGGTGTATAAAAAGACACGTAGGCATACTCAGTACAATATTCTTGGATATTGTGCTGACGTGTACCACATGTAATCTTTTGTTTAGGTTGTGGTTATGCTCTTGAAGATCCAAGATAGTTGAGAGTTGTATGGCGAGCTGATGTACAGGTGGACCTGATGTCTTAAGATCCTGTAGTTTAGTTGTAGTACATGTATATGTTTAGTAGTTTTTTGTTCAATATGTAATATCAAATGTTGTAACAATTCATGTTGTAATTATATGTTTAATGGTGAACATGTATGTATAGTTTTATTATTGTTCATGTACATGTGCTACTGTTTGTTTCCTTCTGACTTCCTCTGATTTTCTTCTTCTTAGCCTAGTGTGTGGTGTTTAAATTGGGATTCTCGCTGAGGTGAGGGTTTCAATTTAGACGTCACACATTAGATTAAGTTTTAGAAAATTTGGGGACGTCACAAATGTTATGACCATGATGCTTTTAAAAGTGTTTTGACTGCAACACCTCTGTGGATGTCACAGTCGATACACTGCTTATTAATTTAAGATAAAAGAGACAGATCAGAACAATAACTCTCTTCACTCGATCTATGACTCCGACATGTTGACCTAGAGGTTATATGTTACACCCCGATCTCACAATTTCCTCAAATCATGAGATTAGGGCATAAGATAGGATTTATATGTAACAAAAAGAACACCCTTAAATTTTTCTTTTTTCTTTAAAACTCTTGTTTCATCGCATTGAACCACATAAAATCTTAACAAAGGAATCTGAACATTTCTTTTACTAATCAGACTTTAATAGTAAAGATACATGTATAAGCATTCATGATGTCTCTCACATCTTATGCACATAAAACTTGTTAATTAGCATACATATCAAAGGAGGAACAATATTACACATCGTAATTATAACTCTCTCTCTTATCTCTTACTGAGGACCTAGAGTGACAAGGACCGACTGACTCAACTAATCTTGTACTTAACTCTTGTAGCAGGTCTACACTGATGCTCTGACCATCTTCAAGTCCACGCGGTTAACCCTAAAAATGTTTGAGTAGAGGGGTGAGCCTACTCGCTCAGTGAATGAGCACTTCATGGAAACAGACTAATGCACTAATGTGATTACAGATATAATTTGAGTAAACGATATGAAATTTAACAATAATAAATACTACACTGAGCAGTTCTAAAACAATATGATTGAAATAACAAAGAATGTAAATATTGCATCCAAAGAATAACTACTAGAAGACTATGCTCTAGTCTTCCTTAACTCTTTCATTTATAAGGAACTCTGTGAACCTATATGATCATATTTTAGATTATGCCCTGATCTATGCAGTGTACTCTGCATAGAGACTCGTAGTGCACTACGACCACACCGTACAACACTTAACGACACACCCGGGAAATGCTAAGTCTGACTGCCAGCCCTGTTCTGCTACAGGACCACATGCTCTCCGGCCTCAATGCACTAACTCCGAGTGCTCTAGACTCCTCCTCTAACCTGAGTACACAGGCGGAGAGTCTCACTGGGTTACCACCGTGACTCCGCACGGATTATTGTTGAATAACCCCTATTTATCTCCAGTGCCACCGTGACTCCGCACAGATTATTGTTGAACACTGCCTCTCTGTCCTCGTGCCACCAGAATTACTCAACCGATTTATGTTGGACACGAGTTTCACCCCTAAGGCGCAGACCTCCCAAAGGGGTTCTACGGTGTTCAGGGCACCTAAGTCTAACATTAACATTATAGGTACATTTTAAACAGAAATCATAACTCATTTAACATTTCTCACAAGGCTCACACGACCTGCCATATCATATCATAAGAAACATCATAACTCATGTAATCAACATATATCATGTCTCAGCAACATCCCTTTCTAGGGCATGTCATATCTCATCACCTGCAATTTACGAGATATGTATTAAAAATAAGAAGCCCTGCAGTATGTAGATATCAACTCAGAGAGAACAAGCATATAAAGTTAAATGCACTAGAAACATACAATTCAACAGTTAAGTATCACCACATCTCATATCGAGACCTTTCATATAACCATAACATGATTCATTGAACACCCTATCCCTTAGGGTTTCATTTGCCTTATTCATTCATCACATGTCAACACCCTACTCTTAGGGTTTCATTCGCCTCATTCACCTTTTCATTTACCTCATTCACTTGTCAAATGGCTCTCATAAGGATTTCATAGGATATAAGCATTCACTAAATAAAGATTGTTTCCAACAAATCATATACAATCAATATAGATATGAAGCATGGAAATTTAACTAAATTTAGGTTTTCCATACCATTCACTGAGATATCATGTATCAAGAATAAAATTCAATTAAGATAACCCATGAGGTATCCTAACCACTTATAGGATTACTAATCCTCTCTATTTAACTTTGACCTTTAAGTGTTCAATTAGGGTTTGTTCCAACACGGTCGTGGTGTCACCCCACGGCCATGGCACAGTCGCCTCACCACGGTCGTGGCTTTTCCCCACGGTCATGGTGTATAGAGATCAGAGTTTCAAAAGCATTCAGTACGGCCGTGCTACCTAGCACGCCCGTGGCACAGACCCTTCACCACGGTCGTCGTCACCCACCACGGCCGTGCCACAGCTCGATTGAGCTTCAACTTAGTGAAATCAAAGTCATAGACTTAGTGACGAATCCCAAAGGTTTAGATATTGAAATATGATAGCCTTAAGCTTGATTGAGAGCATTTAGACCTAGGTTTGGTTTAAGTCTAGATATCTCTTTAATTGGATTAAAACTCTAGTGAGATCTCAATTAGGTTAAACCCTAATTACATCATACGATATAAATCTGAAAAGCATTCTTACTAGGAAGTGTTGTATACGTTTCTGATATGAATCTATCATTTAGGAATCATTCAAACAGAGAAGGAATCCATATCATATCAAATTGCAATAACTTAAATCAAACGGACATTTCAGGGTTTAGAATCACATGCTAAGCATTTAGGGATTTGGATGCTATAATCAAATTTCGTGCATTACACTGTTTGAAGGAAGAACCCACTCATCCTAAGGTGTGAAAACACCTCAAAACTGCAGCTCAACTCAGGGAATCTCGAACTCATATCAAATCCCTAGCAAATCTCCCAATTCTTCTTCCATTCAACTCGGAAACCTTGAAAATGAGGGATTATGAAGAAAGGGTGAGAAAAGAGGGAATTTCGACATCATCTTGGATCAAATCAGAGAATGGAAGGAATCTTTATATGAGAAAGAAGATTCACCATAAAATTCTATGCAAAGAATCCAAACTTACTTGATTTCACCATCCCTCGGACCGCAAAACCCTAATTCAGCAATTCCTCCTCTTTCTCCACTCAAACCCTAACTCTCCCTCTCTCTCTAGGAGCTCGTTTCTCTGGAATGAATGATGAAGAATGAGAGCTATGTGTGTGTGTGGTCGATCATATAAGTCAATTTGAGCTGCTTGGGTCAATTGCATATTGACCCAACACTCAACTTTAATTATATTGGCTGAATATTCAGTTTCACAATAGCTTCTGTAATTAGCCTACTGAATAGCTAACAGAAGCTCCAAAAATTCTGGAAATTTTATATGTTATACCTAATGAAGTTCCAGACCTCCAGTAAACATTTGAGATCATTTCTGGTTACCAATAAATAAATAAAAATCAAACAGTGCACAGCTATATTGCAGTCTGCAGCATATTCGGTCGAGTTTGTCCTGCACAGAATTCGACCGACACCCTCACTGTAGATATAAAAAGTCATCCAAAAATTACGCCAATTTAATAAACTGTCTAAAATAGTATATATCAAATACTGTTAAAATTTGAGATCAATTGGATATAACAATAAAAAGATAAAATTCAATTACCACACTGCTATATCAATCTGAAAATGTGATCGGTTGAGTTTTCGAGTTTGAAACTCGACCGATAAACAGGTCAGAACATTCTTCAAAAATTCTGATATTTTCCAATGTTGTTCAAATTTTATATATCCAAATCATATCCAAATTTTAAGTAAATCAGAGTTACACATAAAATACTAAAAATCATTTAGTGAGACATTCTACTTATCAAATTCTGTATTCATATGTCATTAAAACCCTATTTTGAGCCGATTAGGGTTTATGTTTCTCAAACCCTAATTCTCAAGACAAAAGAACATTTTGACTTATTATCATAGTTAAAGAATCCTAATTGTGTTATCGTCATTAATTAGATTTCAAGAATGATTATTCCAATTAATCTTTGCAATTGTCTAGGTAAACCCTAGTTTACTAATTAAGCTCAGATGGGGTCGTAACAACTCTCCCCCCTTAGAATGTTTCGTCCTCAAAAGATAAACCTACAAGAAAGATACATTCAAGGTTATTCTAAGCTTCTAAAGCCTTCCATGTCATTATATTCTTGTATTTCATACCTGAATGTAGTTTCCAACATTAGATCTTTTAATTCTTTACTAAATCACAACATATTTCAAATAGTTCTCAATGATATCAAGCAAATTCTTTATGCCACAGTCAAACATAGAATGCAAAGATAGACCACCACGCTTTCGCTGCACAACTCTGATACTCTGATACAACTATCTCAACTTATGCGGCTCAGAAAGTTCTATTGTTCTGTATCTCCTTCAAGTAACAAAAGCGAATTCACCATGCTGTTTTAAACTTTAATAAAGTCCTATTCAAATAGCAAAACAGTCTTAAATTAAAAGACTAGATTCAACAATCAATTGCACAATACTACTCGTGGCATCCCCATTGGGTCATGGAATCATGAGGTGAAGCATTACCACCTCATTCCATACTATCCTGTTTCGATCCTGGGACCTGTGGGTTATGGGCCCACACACTATTCAAAGTGTGACCATCGCATTATATCATTTTAGGATTTCAACAACAGTAATATGGTAATCCACAATTGTATCAGTCATTCAAGCATTAATCATACTCAATTACCATCACTCAATTATATTAGATCTAGGTATAACAAGCTACACCTCATTAGGGTTACTTGTCCAGACAATCTGATTATCATCCCTTTCTATTAATATGAGTGAATAAGGATGACTACCTTGTTCAGGGTATCTCTCCATGTGTTCTGACATCATCCAAACTGTATCACCATATCACAAATACACAATAGTAAAATGCATATCAGGTATGAATTACTACAACTATCATACGCCTTTAATTTAACATATAACTTGCACAAATACACTGAAATCATATGTAGAACCAACTTTCATACCTTAATATGCCTTCAACAAATCATACATGTAAAAACAAATTCACATATTACACAAAGCTAGTGTTTTCCCATATCTCTCTGCTCATTCATTACTTCTTTACTTTTTTCTACCTATCCTTTTCATATGATTATATACAATAAACATCATTAACATTGAAGCATTTAAGATAGGAATAGACTATTCATCATTCTTGCTATCACACAATAATTTATTTCTTATCACACTTCATCATATTGTATGTCACTATTTCATTCACTAGATGACCCCACCAGGGTAGTTATGCACCGTATATGATTCATTTTCTCTTATCATTTCATTCCCACCTTGCTCTCATTAAGGAATATATGAAAGAGAAGATGATTTTAAGACTTGGAATACTTGTATTCAAACATTCCCTTAATACATTCTCGTATGTAGATTTACTTAGTTATCAACAGAGATATTTGATTAATTAGAACTTGCTTGAATCTCACAACCTCTTTATTTTATAACTTCTCCATCATATTTCAAACCCCTTTCTTACGCTTCATAGTCCTCTTACCATATACTACTCTTTAACCTGTCATATTTAATTCTAAATTTTTCTCTTAACCATGTTGCTTATTCATATGTATGGTCATGTATACCATGTTGCACATATTTCCTCCTTTATCTTTATACTATTGTGAGGTTAACGTTCTAAATTAATAGTCCTTCTGTTATTTATTTCCTCATGTTGAATACATTACGTATTCTTCATTTTTAAATCAAGTCGATCATGCATGGGTCAAACATAGTTTCTCTTTCAATCAAGTTTTTCTCTCCTGAATACAGTCTACCTTTGTATGACTTATTCATTCGTTAAACTACACCTATGTTCTTCACTTAGGAACTAGTTTGTTGTTCTAGTCTTATGAATTACATGTTCATACGATTCTCTTTACTTTTACTCTTTTGAAGACTCTTTACTTCTATGGACCTATTGAATGCTCAACCCTATTCTCTACTTAGCCTTTGCTTTAGAGTTCATAAAAGCATTATACTCAATTATATGATCCATTCTTCATGATCAATTCTTTCTATCCAGAACCATACATACATTTCACATATCTTTTCTATATTTCATATGTATAGTTCATATAATATTAATCAATAAACTAATTATGAACTTCATATCATATTCCATTATTCCCAATTAAGGGTTTCACATTTGAGACCCCAAAGTTGAACCTCAGATATCAGTTTCAACTGATTCTTAGTTATTCTGATCTTGTCCATATGTTTCAACATCTTACTGTATGTACATACTTACTCTGATGTGGGTCTAATTATATAAATTCTATTCTTATTATACTATTAATAGGATTCATTAGATCCTAGTAACGCATCCTGCCAACTGGACCAGGCCAAACCTGAAGTCCTGAAGCCAAGAACTACAAAGGATTACTCAACTCCTATTCATCTCAGAAGTGTGGAAGAAAACTTATCCACTAACAAAAGCTCATTAAAAGGTCAATTCTAGTCTACTTGTTACAAAGAATGAAATCAATAAATGCTACAACTGCATAGTGTACAATAGATATTAAAGACCCATATTTCAAAGTATTGAATATTTCAATTCAAACATATAAGAGCACTTCTATACATTTCCAACAAAAACAACATTATGAAATGTAAGTTCTATATCCTTTTACATTTATGCTCTTAATTCTTGTTGCTTTTCTCGTTTTCTAACCCTAACATTTCTAGGGTTCATCTCTAGCCCATTCTTCCATTGTATACCTGGCCAGGGTATATGTGAAAGAATAGACAAAGTAGCTTGTACTGGTTGATCCAAGTACTCAGATATCGAGCCAACATATCTAAATACTCAAATCCCCAAAGCTAACATCAAAACATCTCCTATCTGCCACACTTAGGACTCTAACTTACTAACTTAATGGTCCTTGACAACTCACCCTGAGCTCTGATACCAAGCTGTTACACCCCGATCTCACAATTACCTCAAATCATGAGATTAGGGCATAAGATAGGATTTATATGTAACACAAAGAACACCCTTAAATTTTTCTTTTTTCTTTAGAACTCTTGTTTCATCGCATTGAACCACATAACATCTTAACAAAGGAATCTGAACATTTCTTTTACTAATCAGACTTTAATAGTAAAGATACATGTATAAGCATTCATGATGTCTCTCACATCTTATGCACATAAAACTTGTTAATTAGCATACATATCAAAGGAGGAATAATATTACACATCGTAATTACAACTCTCTCTCTTATCTCTTACTGAGGACCTAGAGTGACAAGGACCGACTGACTCAACTAATCTTGTACTTAACTCTTGTAGCAGGTCTACACTGATGCTCTGACCATCTTCAAGTCCACGCGGTTAACCCTAAAAATGTTTGAGTAGAGGGGTGAGCCTACTCGCTCAGTGAATGAGTACTTCATGGAAACAGACTAATGCACTAATGTGATTACAAATATAATTTGAGTAAACGATATGAAATTTAACAATAATAAATACTACACTGAGCAGTTCTAAAACAATATGACTGAAATAACAAAGAATGTAAATATTGCATCCAAAGAATAACTACTATAAGACTATGCTCTAGTCTTCCTTAACTCTTTCATTTATAAGGAACTATGTGAACCTATTTGATCATATTTTAGATTATGCCCTGATCTATGCAGTGTACTCTGCATAGAGACTCGCAGTGCACTACGACCACACCGTACAAGACTTAGCGACACACCCGGGAAATGCTAAGTCTGACTGCCAGCCCTGTTCTGCTACAGGACCACAGGCTCTCCGTCCTCAATGCACTAACTCCGAGTGCTCTAGACTCCTCCTCTAACCTGAGTACACAGGCGGAGAGTCTCACTGGGTTACCACCGTGACTCCGCACGGATTATTGTTGAATAACCCCTATTTATCTCCAGTGCCACCGTGACTCCGCACAGATTATTGTTGAACACTGCCTCTCTGTCCTCGTACCACCAGAATTACTCAACCGATTGATGTTGGACACGAGTTTCACCCCTAAGGCGCATACCTCCCAAAGGGGTTCTACGGTGTTCAGGGCACCTAAGTCTAACATTAACATTATAGGTACATTTTAAATAGAAATCATAACTCATTTAACATTTCTCACAAGACTCACACGGCCTGCCATATCATATCATAAGAAACATCATAACTCATGTAATCAACATATATCATGTCTCAGCAACATCCCTTTCTAGGGCATGTCATATCTCATCACCTGCAATTTATGAGATATGTATTGAAAATAAGAAGCCCTGCAGTATGTAGATATCAACTCAGAGAGAACAAGCATATAAAGTTAAATGCACTAGAAACATACAATTCAACAGTTAAGTATCACCACATCTCATATCGAGACCTTTCATATCACCATAACATGATTCATTGAACACCCTATCCCTTAGGGTTTCATTTGCCTTATTCATTCATCACATGTCAACACCCTACTCTTAGGGTTTCATTCGCCTCATTCACCTTTTCATTTACCTCATTCACTTGTCAAATGGATCTCATAAGGATTTCATAGGATATAAGAATTCATTAAATAAAGATTGTTTCCAACAAATCATATACAATCAATATAGATATGAAGCCATGGAAATTTAACTAAATTTAGGTTTTCCATACCATTCACTGAGATATCATGTATCAAGAATAAAATTCAATTAAGATAACCCATGAGGTACATCCTAACCACTTATAGGATTACTAATCCTCTCTATGTAACTTTGACCTTTAAGTGTTCAATTAGGGTTTGCTCCAACACGGTCGTGGTGTCACCCCACGGCCGTGGCACAGTCGCCTCACCACGGTCGTGGCTCTTCCCCACGGTCATGATGTATAGAGATCAGAGTTTCAAAAGCATTCAGTACGGCCGTGCTACCTAGCACGCCTGTGGCACAGACCCTTCACCACGGTCGTGGTCACCCACCACGGCCGTGCCACAGCTCGATTGAGCTTCAACTTAGTGAAATCAAAGTCATAGACTTAGTGACGAATCCCAAAGGTTTTAGATATTGAAATATGATAGCCTTAAGCTTGATTGAGAGAATTTAGACCAAGGTTTGGTTTAAGTCTAGATATCTCTTCAATTGGATTAAAACTCTAGTGAGATCTCAATTAGGTTAAACCCTAATTACATCATACGGTACAAATCTGAAAAGCATTCTTACTAGGAAGTGTTGTATACGTTTCTGATATGAATCTACCATTTAGGAATCATTCAAACAGAGAAGGAATCCATACAATATCAAATTGCAACAACTTAAATCAAACGGACATTTCAGGGTTTAGAATCACATGCTAAGCATTTAGGGATTTGGATGCTATAATCAAATTTTGTGCATTACACTGTTTGAAGGAAGAAACCACTCACCCTAAGGTGTGAAAACACCTCAAAACTGCAGCTCAACTCAGGGAATCTCGAACTCATATCAAATCCCTAGCAAATCTCCCAATTCTTCTTCCATTCAACTCGGAAACCTTGAAAATGAGGGATTATGAAGAAAGGGTGAGAAAAGAGGGAATTTCGACATCATCTTGAATCAAATAAGAGCATGGACGGAATCTTTACATGAGAGAGAAGATTCACCATAAAATTCTATGCAAAGAATCCAAACTTACTTGATTTCACCATCCCTCGGACCGCAAATCCCTAATTCAGCAATTCCTCCTCTTTCTCCACTCAAACCCTAACTCTCCCTCTCTCTCTAGGAGATCGTTTCTCTGGAATGAATGACGAAGAATGAGAGCTATGTGTTTGTGTGGTCGATCATATAAGTCAATTTGAGCTGCTTGGGTCAATTGCATATTGACCCAACACTCAACTTTAATTATATTGGCTGAATATTCAGTTTCACAATAGCTTCTGTAATGCGCCTACTGAATAGCTAACAGAAGCTCCAAAAATTCTGGGAATTTTATATGTTATACCCAATGATGTTTCAGACCTCCAGTAAAACTTTGAGATCATTTATATTTACCAATAAATAACTAAAAATCAAACGGTGCACTGCTATATTGCAGTCTGCAGCATATTCGGTCGAGTTTGTCCTGCACAGAACTCGACCGACACCCTCACTGTAGATATCAAAAGTCATCCAAAAATTACTCCAATTTAACAGAGTGTCTAAAATTGTATATATCAAATAATTTTAAAATTTGAGATCAATTGGATATACCAATAAAAAGATAAAATTCAATTACCACACTGCTATATCAATCTGAAAATGTGATCGGTCGAGTTTTGGAGTTTGAAACTCGACCGATAAAATGGTCAGAACATTCTTCAAAAATTCTTATATTTTCCAATGTTTTTCACATTTTATATGTCCAAATCATATCCGAATTTGAAGTAAATCATAGTTACACATAAAATACTAAAAATCATTTAGTGAGACATTCTATTTATCAAATTCTGTATTCATATGTCATTAAAACCCTATTTTGAGCCGATTAGGGTTTATGTTTCTCAAACCCTAATTCTCAAGACAAAAGAACATTTAGACTTCTTATCATAGTTAAAGCATCCTAATTGTGTTATCGTCATTAATTAGATTTCAAGAATGATTATTCCAATTAATCTTTGCAATTGTCTAAGTAAACCCTAGTTTACCAATTAAGCTCAGATGGGGTCGTAACATTATACATTGCCTAAATTTTGATAATGACTTAACCATTCCATTCATATGTATCTAATATGTGTGTTAAAGATTGTTTTCAGACATTAGGTACATGAAAAGGATCCAAAATCCAAAGCCCTAATTTGGCTCAAGTTCAAGTCTAAAGGCTACAAGTGTGCTATTTGGGATTTCTATGTAAATGACCTTAGAACATTTCTGTAATCACTTGTAATGATGAATTGACTTATAACTTAGATGATAAAAATTATTGGGACAAAAAACATCAATGTTATATCAATTTAGATGCAACTTTCGAAATTGATTACAGGCACTTTGTCGGTTGAGTTTCTCAGCCTGAAAACTGGATCGATCATCCTTGATCAATTTTCTAGAGATTGCATCGGTCGAGTTGTGTTTACACAGAACTCGACCGATCAAGTAACTGAACATTTCGATTCCTAATGGTCGGTTGAGTTTTGTCAGGACAAACTCGACCGATCATTTGAATATCGGCCTTGTCGTTTACTTGATCGGTCAAATTAACTTTATTGGAACTCGACCGATTGCTCTATACGAAATTTGCTGAAAAAAGTGATGTGACCTTTGGTGAGTGTTTTAAGAAAAAATCGAGTCATTTCTTTGAACAAAAAAGGGATATTTTTGTATCCAAGTGTCCGACAACTTAAAGGGGCAACCTCAACTATAAATAGACCTCTTGGAGTTCATTCAAAGTCTACTCATTCATTTCAAACTTGGTGTAGCATAGTTGAGAGTGTTCCAACCCTTTGAGCCCCTTTCTCTCTGTACCTTCAAGTCAAATTCGTGAGTATGAGTGAGATATGTTCCTATGTAAGAGAGCTACTCCATGTATTGATGTAAAGATCTCCTCCTCCATCTTCCTACCTCCTTTCCCATTGAAGAAAAGGTTGAAGATTCTTATCCAAGTGAAGGAGAAGAGGTTGTTGTTCTTCAAGGTTGAAGAAGACAAGTTTCTCCAGATCTCCAACTGAAGGAGATAGGTGCTCTAGATCTCCAAGTGAAGGAGATGTGCAAGGAGACACTCAAGGAACATAGGTAATCCCTTGAAGGCATAAGACTTGAAGGAAGGAGTGGGTAAGCCCATGTTGATGGATGAAGACTCCATGGTTCAAGTGGGTAAGCTCCTTCTATAGGTTGAAGATCTTTGCTTGAGGTACTAAGCCCTTGTATGTGTGGTTGTTGTGTCTTGTAATCTTATTGTGGAATACAAGAGTACCAAGATTGCAAATCCAAGAGACTAACCCACTCTAGGTAGTAGATTGACATTGATCGTAAGTTTAGGACGTGGAACCACTCTAAACCACCTGTCCAAGTGCTTGCACTTCCTTTTCTCTTATCCTTGATTTGAATGTTAGATTAAGACATCAAATTGCTACTTGGTTTAGTTTTCTGCACATAATATAAATTGGTGGTCTAATTGCTTTTGTGAAGTTTGTGAAGCTCTATTCACACCCCCCCCCTCTAGAGCCCATTGATCCAACAAGTGGTATCAGAGCAAGTCTTCTCCAAGCTACTTCAACAAGTAAGAGAAGATGGGTGATTCGACATTTGGTTTGATTAACCTAGAGGGAAACTTTTCCATGAGACCTCCAATCTTCGATGACACCAACTTCCTCTATTGGAAGAGAAGGATGCAGTTCTACCTCCAAGGTGTGAGCTGTTAAATGTGGAAGATAGTCCACCTCATGTATGAAGATCCAAAAGGGGAAATCACCACATGGACTGAAGCTGAAATGAAGCATGCTCAACTCAATGCCAAAGCTATGAGCATCATCTACGCTGCCCTCACTCCATCTGAGTTCAATCGGATCTCCTCTTGGGACACCGCACATGAGATATGGCACAAATTGTGTGTCACCTATGAAGGAACCGAGCAAGTGAAGGAAGCCAAGATCTACATGTTTGGTGGTCTTCTAGAGAACTTCAAGATGGGTAAGAGGGAAAGAGTGGCTGATATGTACACTAGGCTCAATGTCGTCATAAATGGATTAGCATCCCTTGGGAGTGTGTTGGATAGAGGCACTATCAACTCCAAGATCTTGTGATCTCTTTCGAAGAGATGGGAGCCCAAGGTTACTTCAATTGAAGAGGTGTACAAGCTAAGTGAGCTATCAACCAAGGATCCGGTTGGTAACCTTAAAGCTATGAGCCTAGTCTTGACAAGTAAGAAGAGGAAGATAAGAGAGAAGAAAAAGAGTCCAAGAAGGTAAAGGACACAACCTTCAAAGCACAAACTGAAGAAATGGTGCGACAACAACAACTTGCTTTAAAGTCTCTCAACCCTTCCTCAAGTGAGATGAAGGCCCTAATGAGCATGAAGCAAATTACTCAAAGGAAAAACACTTCAAGAGCAAGCCTTCTTCTACAACTATAAGGTGCTATGAGTGTGGTAAAAAAGGCCACTACAAGAGTGACTGCCCCAAGGCCAAGAACAGTCACCACAAGAGAAACCACAAGAAAGATAAGGAGTACAAGAAAGAAGGCAAGTACAAAAAGAAGGACAAGAAAGAAAGATCAAGAGATACAACCCATGCTGCTTGGGAGGAATCTTTTTCAAGATCTTTAAGATCCGATGATGGATAATGACATCTTGCCCTCATGGCCTCCACTAGTGAAGATATTGGTGAGGTAAGTGAGGTAAGCAATGTTAATTTGCATGAGCTATCTAAGGAAACTCTCATTGACATGTTAAATGAATGCAAATCTAGCTTTACCAAATGCAAATCTAAAAGGAAAGGGTTAGGGAAGATAATTGATGATCTTTATACTAAATTTGAGATTCTTGATAAAAATGAAAAATTTCATCTTGATAGCATATATTCCTTGCAAGGGTAATTCCTTCACCTTGAACTTCAATACAATGGAGTAGAGGTTGAGAATGGTGTTTATCTTAAAAATATTGAAAATCTTAAGATAGATAACCAAAAATGCCTAGATGAGCTTGATGTTCTTAAAATTGAAAATGTGGAACTCAAACTCATTGATGATGTTAGGAGAGATGAAGTTTATGCTTATCAAAGAGAAATTGTCTTTCTTAAATCTGAAAATGCTAAGTTGCTTGCTCAAATTAATGATTTATCTTCTAGACCTATTTTGCAAAGAAATGGAGTTGCTAGCATATATTTATAAAGAGATTCCATTCATACTAAAGCCCTCTATTTAGAGGCCGACCTATTGCATGCTAGAGATGGTCTTGCTAGTCTTCTTCTACTGTCATAAATCTTAGTGATGATAATGCCAAGTTAAGATCTTCTTTGCAAAAGTTCCTTTCAGATAAGAAATCTCTCAATGATGTCCTAGAACACTCTATCAAAAAAATTAGTACTAGTGGTTTGGGATATGATGGGAATTCTTCAAAAGGGCAGAAGAAGAACAAGGGTAAGAATAAGAGTGGGGAACCTCCATTCTTTCATGGAGAGTCCTCCGGCTCTAAGGACACTATGGTATGTATCCATTGCAAACATGATGACCATTATTCTACTTACTATCCTTACAAGCCAAAAGGGACCAACCCAAAGATGAAATGGGTCCCTAAGATAACCCCGGATCTCAAAAGAGTTGGGTTCTGACATCCTTCTTTCTTACAGGCCAAAAAGAGATGGATTGTTGATAGTGGTTGTTCTAAGCATATGACTGGAGAAATCAGCCATTTCAATAAGATCATGAGAAAGAAAGGATGATCAGTAACTTTTGGTGACAAAAAGAAGGCTAAGGTCATAGGTTAGGGTGCTGTAGGAAATGAGCTTTGTATTAAAAATGTTTTGTTTGTTGATGTCCTACATCACAACTTGATTAGTGTAACTAAACTATGTGATAATGGATATCTTGTGTTGTTTACATCCTTAGAATGCTTGCTTCTAGATTCCCTCTCCTACAATGTCATATGTAAGGGAACTAGAAATGGTAATCTTTATGTTATTGTTCTTGATACTCTTAAGACCATACTTGATAGATACTTGGTCGTGGGTGAAAATGATGTTTCTCTTTGGAATCCCCATTTGGGTCATGTGAATATGCATCAAATGAATAAGTTGAGCAAAAAGGATTTGGTTCGAGGACTTCCTAAATTGGATTTTGATAAGGACGAGGAATGCCAACCTTATACACATAGAAAAAAACTAAATCCTCATTCAAGTGCAAAGGAGTCATGAATACCAAAAGAGTTCTTGAGCTTCTTCATATTGATATATTTGGACCAATGAGAACGCAAACACTTCGTGGTTCCAAGTATTGTCTTGTTATTGTTGATGATTTCTCTCGACATACTTGGAATTTCTTTCTCGTTTCAAAAAGTGATACTCTTGATGTTTTCTCAAGTTTTTGTAAATGGCTTGAAAATGAAGTTTCTTGCCAGATTGTTTCTATCCGCAATGACCATGGGGGAGAATTTGAAAATGATCTTTTTGAGTGTTTTTGTGAAAAATCAGGTTACTCGCACAATTTCTCTTCTCCTCGTATGCCTCAACAAAATGGGGTAGTTGAGAGGAAGAATATGTCTCTTCAAGAGATGGCAAGGACAATGCTTCTTGAATATGACATTCCTAAGAGGTTTTGGGCTGAATGTGTTAGCACCGCCTGTTTTGTGCAGAATCGAGTTTTTACACATCCTTCTTTGAAAAAAAACCACTATGAGCTGTGGCGTGGTAGAAAGCCATACATTGATTTCTTTAATGTTTTCGGATGTCCTTGTTTTGTTTTAAACACGAAGGATTCTCTCAACAAGTTTGATCCAAAATCTCATAAGGCTTTCTTCCTTGGATATAGCACTACAAGCAGGGCATTTAGAGTATTCAACATTGAATTGTCTAAAATTGAAGAACCTATCAATGTTAAGTTTATTGAAACTGACCCTATTGTTGGCAAGCATGTTGTTGATAATGATGTTGCAGATGATTTAATTCCTATCTTGAAAGACCTCAACATAAAAAATAAAGGTAAGCAAGTGATAGAAGAAGAAAAAGAAGAAGAAGAAGAAGAAAAGAAGGATCCTAGTCCCCTCTTTGCTAAGAATCATCCCAAGGAGTTGATCATTGGTAACCCTTTTAAGTGAGAGAAGACACGAGCTTCCTACAAAAAAGAACAAGAAGATAGTGATTTCATCTCAAAGCTCGAGCCAAAGAACATCAAACAAGCCCTTGGTGATGATGAGTTGATCTTAACCATGCAAGAAGAGCTAGAGCAATTAGAGAAGAATTGTGTGTGGAGTCTAGTGCCAAGACCAAGTGATGATCATTGGCACTAAATGGGTCTACCGCAACAAGCTAGATGAACAAGGAAAAGTGGTAAGAAACAAAGAAAGATTAGTAGCACAAGGTTACAACCAACAAGAAGGTATTGACTTTGATGAAACTTATGCTCATGTTTCTAGATTATAATCTATTCGCATGCTACTTGCTTTTGCTAGTTATAAAAATTTGCTGCTTTATCAAATGGATGTTAAAAGTGCATTTTTGAATGGTACAATTGAGGAGGAAGTATTTTTTGTTCAACCTCCGGGCTTTGAAAATGACAAATTACCCAATCATGTTTATTTGTTGCAAAAAGCTCTCTATGGACTCAAACAAGCACCTCGAGCATGGTATGAAAAATTAAATAACTTTTTGTTTGATAATGGGTATGTCATGGGCAAAGTTGATTCTACCTTTTTTCTAAAACACACTTCTAGCAATTTTCTTATTATTCAAATATATGTTGATGATATCATTTTTGGCGGTACTGATCTTGATCTTTGCAAGGAGTTTAGTTCTCTTATGCAGAGCGAGTTCGAGATGAGCATGATGGGTGAGTTGACTTTCTTTCTCAGCTTTAAAATCAAGAAAACAAAAGAAGGAAACTTCATCAACCAAGGAAAGCACACAAATGAACTACTCAAGTGGTTTGGGATGGAGAACATGAAGCCGATGGATACACCCATGTCCAACACCGTCAAACTTGACAAAGATGAAGAAGGTGAGAAGGTAGATGAGAAGCTCTATAGAGCTATGGTTGGAAGTTTAATTTATATAGCTGCCTCTAGACCTGATATTATGTTTAGTGTTGGATTGTGTGCTCGCTTTCAATCTAGCCCTAAGAAGTCGCATCTCATAGCTGTTAAGAGGATTTTAAGGTACTTAGCCAAAACCCAAAATTTTGGACTATGGTATCCTAAATCAAGGGATTTTAATCTTAGAGCATATAGTGATGCAGATTACGTTGATAGAAAGTGCACAAGTGACACTTGCTTCGTTCTAGGACCATGCTTGGTGTCTTGGTTTTCTAAGAAATAGAGAACAATGGCATTATCAACTACCGAGGCTGAATACATTACAGCCGGGAGTTGTTGTGCAGAGGTCCTATGGATGAAGCAAATGCTCCAAGACTTCAAGATATTTTTTGATGCTTCTCCTATCTTTTGAGATAATACTAGTGTAATTAATCTATATTATAATCTTATTTTGCATAGTAGAGCCAAACATATAGAGGTTCACCATCATTTTCTTCGTGACCACATTGCCAAGAAGGATATCTATATCATGCATGTGGACACCGAAAACCTGTTGGCGGACATTTTTACTAAACCTCTAGCTAGGGATCAATTCAATTTTATTCGATCTAAACTTCTCATTGTTGATTTGTATGATATTTCCATGTGATCTAGCTGGTTGGCATTTTCCTATATGTTTGCACATGGTTTTCTTCACCTTGTTTTTCCTATATATGCTTAAATGTGCCTAAATTGCTTGTTAGCATGCTAAGTCTTTGCTTATTTTTGGGTTTTTATCGAGTTTCATGTTTTATCATAAAATAGTACCCAATGATGAGATAAATGTGCCTAAGTATGTTAATTATACATAATAGAATTGAAAAATGAATTTCATCGACACACATTTGGCTAGAAACTAAGAATGTGACTTTTAGGTCAGGTTGACCTTCGGTCGAGTTTCCCCCAAGAAAAACTCGACCGATCAGGAGCCGAGACCAGTTCTTCAGTGGATCATTTGGTTGAGTTTTCCATACTCAGAACTCGACCGATCTGCAGGTTGAGACAACTTAAAAGTTAGGATCGGCTGACTATTTTCCCTTGCAACTAGAAAATAGACAACTGATTCCTCATCTCTAAGCCCTAAGCTCTCAACCCCAACCTTAACCTCCCGCTCGTAGCCCTAGATCGACCCAGAAACCTTGATCTTGACCTCCCTGGACATCAGTGGTGGTGTTTCTTCAGCGTTTGAGATTTGCTTTTCTTTCAATCTTTTCTATCTTGTATTTTCTTTCCCATCCAAGGTTATTGTCATTCTATGGTTATTCCATTATCCCTATTCTTACCCATGTTATATATATGTATATAATCAATATTACATACTCCACTTCTTTATCACTTTTCCTCTAAATTATGTAATATTATTCTATCTCTTATATAGAATATAACTCTATTCATTCTCTAAGATTATTATCCTTATTTACCAATATACGATTACTAGAGTTTTAGACATATCTTAACACACTATTGTCATATACCTATATATCAGTCATGTCCCCAATTAGAAGCGATATTTTGATGAACAATAGTAGAGTAGTTTCACATATTGATCCACGTACATATAATTTAAACTAATTATTTGTAATAATGTTAGTTTATCCTTTCATATAAGAGTTATCTTCTTATATTATATATGCTATATAACAATGTATTAACATTATAATTTACAAATCCATATTCCATTTGTCTGTGTATACGTATGCGTACATCAAGGGTATTAGTTTTAGGAAAATAATGGAGTTAACATTTTATGTGAGTACAATTACTAAGTAATGAAACCATATAATTATTTATTTATTTGGACAACAATATATATTCTTATGATGGCAATATCTTTACATATGTATCATATTGTCTATGTGTTACATTCAGTACACTTTAACATACTGTCAATACATATATGTATTGTAAGGCTTAATACTCAAATTCCATATTAGTGATATATTACTTTTCAATACTCTAACGTATATGAATATGTAACGTGGCATATTTATAGTTAAGAATTGATTAACTAGTCTATAACAATGTCATGGATATGTTCTAATATTATCTATCTTATTGTCTCCTTATATACATTTATATATTCATTGATTTATGTATACATATAAAAACCTACATAATATGGTTAGATAGTTAACCAAATAGTTACTAGTTTATTCTTTATCTTTGTAATCTTGTACAAATATGAATCGATGAAGACTAAGGCTAGCATATTGTGACTAAGGGAATTGTGGTCTCTATTGATGGTCTGCAATATGGTTCATGCCATCTGAATCTGTATAGCTTGGTCTCTGGTCAAGGTACTAGATACAATGGTCTAGGCTCCTGGTGTGCAGATGCAAGGGCAATGGTAGAATAGAAAGGTGTTAACCAAGGACTCTTTGTTCATGACTCTATGGATTTAAGGGGGTTACTCTATAGATGCTCTTATTGTAGATCACCAGCCACAATAGGTACTGGAGATGGTTTCGTGGTCGGTGCAGGGGATTTGTAGGTTGTTAAGTTCGATTTTTGGCTGATTTCATGGAGAGGAGATGCAAATAACACCTACAGATCTAAATCTCCAACACCCAAATCCATGGAAGGTCGATAATTCTTAGTGGTGGAGGCAGATGCATAACGAGAACAACATCAGAGACATGGTGGTAATATAAATGGCGATAGGTGATCTGTAAAAGTGCATCACCACTATCAGCCTTGTGCTTGGCAGGGGTGTTCTCAGTCTATCATGCGTCTGGCATAATGAAAGGGATATGATGACTAGGGTTTGGATGTGTTTACAGTAGATGGGGGGTCCTAGGTCTTATATGGTAGATGGGGGGTCCGATGTCTTTGATGTGCCATGTGGAAATGAGGAGGAGCATTTTTGAGAAGCAACAAAGTCAACAATTGAGTCATGGCAAGTGGGGCCATTTATTTTTAATGACTGAACTTCCATTTTCTGGGTTGTAAGGAAGAAGGACCATGATGACGAATGTTAGGGTATGAAGACACAGCTTCAGATGATTTTTAGCCTGAGGCAAAGAAATGTGGAGGCCACAATCTATGCTTTAAGGCCTACGGTGGCTCATTAGCTTGAAGGCCTTTCCGTTTCATCCATGTAACTATTGAAGTGCGTGTGTCCCAAGGAAGATGAAGATTTGATCCTTCCTCCCTATTAAGGACCTAATTTCTAGTTGATATTAATTATTAATTTATTCATTGTTTATATTTTTTCTAACCCTAAATGGAGAATATAATTTTCCTAAGGTTTTTGACACAGCTGAAACATTTATCAAGCTAAATTATGAGAATTCTAACTCTCCACATTATGTTTCTAACCTAGTTTATCCACACATTATTAGTATTCACTCAATTATTATTATCTAATATTATTAATGCTATTTGTCATTTGTTACAAGGCTATTAGTTGAAATAAGATGTATTATTGAAATGGAATATCTACTCAAAGAATTCAATCTTAAGGATATACTTGTTATACCAATTGATGTCATGTGGATAGATGGGAGGAATAATCTGCAAATATTTCGCAAGATAAGAGATTCAAGTCACTTAGTAAAAAAAAACAAAATTGAAGATTAATTATAACATGGAATATGATGATTGATCAAGATAGATAAATGATACTTGATATTGAAGGGTGAATTTGTAGATTTGCTCAAATAGGGAAGAAGATATAAAATACAATTCAATATAGAATTATGTCCTAGAATCTAGTATATTACGCAAATACACAAATATATGACTTTCAAATTTATCAACATTGTCCATTTTCAAATTTCTACCTCAATTTCTACATGGATAATACAATCTATCCACGAGTGATTTTTTTATATTCTCATCCACAAGAAGGATAAGATGCCACATAATTTTAACTGTGATGTGCTACAATTTTCAATTGGGATCCAACATTGACCATTTATGAAATTTAATTATGTTTACATTTGACAATAGTACGACACAAATCACACACGTAAAAAACATACAAATATGAAGTTATCCAAGCAACAATTTAAATATTAATTACATGTGTACTACCTATCCCATACTTTAACCTTTAATACCATTAGCAAGTGTATGTTGGTTACCAAGGATATTTCAGAAGCATTTAGCTATATTTCTCCAAGGTACACCTTTGCATGCAAGTGAACTCACCAGATATATTCCTAGAAAACATTAGTTGTCAAAATCTCCTTAGAACCAGAGTACATATGAGGTGATGAATTCCTACGTGAGTATAAATGTTCAAGAATTGTAACACCCACCATGAGAAGACACACGTACATAGCAGAAGTAACACTGAGTTATCCATAACTCATGTACTCAATGGGGCATTACATAAACCTAGCATTCATGACAACAATATAATCAATCACATAAATTGGAGTATTAAAACATTCTCACAATTGTTCTTACAAAAGGTAAATAAATGTCATTACATGGAAAAGCTCATATAACATCTTGAGTGTCTACTCTAAATTTCTAAACATTTAAAAGATATAGCTGATTCTATAAACTGGAGGATCATCTTATAGTTGGAACCTCACTAGATTGATTCACGTTCTATCCTTTTGCTTGATTCTCTAGAATCTACTCCTCTCCTTGTCTCCCCAATGGACATCGTGTTCCCAATCATGAATTAAAAAAATATTTGTTAGTGTAAGTGGCATGAGTATTCTATATGTGCAAAGCTAAAATAATTAGATATTACAATATATTTGTGAACATTATAAATATTAAACTAACATCAACCTCTATATAAAATCTTAACCATTTTGTGCATTGCATTAGCATAACATTTGTAGAAATTTTGGAGAATAAATATCTCTTCTTTCTTTAACTTAATTCTTGTATTTTATTTATCTTTCTTTGGATACCTGTACTTTTAGTAGATGCGTCTCATGACCTACACTAAGGTGCCTGGGTCACATAACCTGCACTGTGGGCCTGGGTTATGTCTCTAAATTGGCCTACACTCTGGTGCCTAGGCCACATGACATGCACAAAGGGCTTGAGTCACGTCTCTCTTATCTTAATATATTTCATTATACTTACAAATGAGATTATGTACATTCTCTAAACTAAGGCATATTTTATTTATGAATTCTTTCTGAAAGTGGCCACCATTATACAATAAGTCCTCCTGTATTGACACCTAAGTGTCCTCTATGGTGTAAGACACCCTCTAATGAAACCGAAGTGTCCTATATGGTGCAACACACCCTCTATTGACACCAAAGTGTCCTCTATGGTGCAACACACCCTCTGTTGGCACAATGTACCCTTTGAAATGGAGTAAACACTCCTCTGAATTGGAAATAGATGGCTCTAATTCGTCTGGAGACTCTCTGAATGAGGACTTATCATATAATGTATTATGCAAAGGTTCTGAGTTAATTATCTTAAGTCTACGCTCAGTAAATTGTAGATATGAACTTGTATGAAGCTGAATACTAAATAGTGAATATGTACTGGCCTCTAAATAAAAATCTCTACTCATAAATCTTGAATTGAATCTACATCTAAATATATATTATCTTAATGAAAAAAATTGAGATTGGGTCTAAAACCCTTATCATATATCTTCTTCAAACATCTGGGTACCCACATATTAAGTAATCTAAATTTGAATCTAAAGTTGATATAAGAGTTGAGATGGGCATATGGGTGTCATACATATTGTGAGTTGAATTTGGCTAAGGAACAAACTGACCCAAACAAACTGACTTGACTCAGGTTTCCAGACGACCGTCTGGGTGACTGATATGGTGTTGTTTGGCCTGGGAAGGTTCTATATGTTTCCCTATTATTATTGGTTGAGAAATATTGTTGCACCATGAAATCAATGTCTAACATTGATGGGAATTGATTTGCCTAATTTGTGTACAACTAGGAAACAACCAAATGGCAGTATGGACTTTGACAAACAACCGTTTGTCAAGGTCGATGATCGTATGATAAGGCAGACGAATGTCTAGGTTTCTAGATGATATTGGGCTATTCCAGGTTGCAAAATTTCCAGAATTGTTGTGAAAATTTGAGTTCTTTGGGTCCCTTCCACTCACGCATAAACTTCAAACTAGGTGCCAAACCCCTCTTATAAATTGAGGGGGTATTGGGGATTTGCAAAGCACACCATAGTCAATTAAAAAGTTGTTTCTCCGAAAAACATTGTCCTCTCTGGTTTTGGTAAGGATGAAAACCTAAGAAAGTTCTAACTAACTAGGGAGTAACAACAAGGGAAAGAGAAATTGAGATCACTGTCTAGGAGAGTAAGTTGGTTGTTAGTAAACCAATAGAGAGGGACCAATCTTTTGTGATCATTCTAGGTAGTCTGTGTGCACTACCATATAGGCAGGAGGTTGTTTTCAGCCGCTTGGAGGACAATGTTAACCAACAATCCATGACAAGAGGAGTTGTTGAAGAAGACGACATTCAGGGTTGTAGTCTGTGTTTCTGCGCAAGAGGAGAAGCAGTTAGACGAGTCCCAATGCAACTAGGAATCATAATTTTGCATCTACAATGATGAGGACCGTCACTATACTTGCTCCAAGACTAGGTATATCCATAAACCATCCTTCTTGCATTATAGTAATTGACGTGATCTACTGATTATGCGAATAAGATATATAATTTTTAAATTCTACTGCATAGTCTATAACTATATTTCTTAATACTGGTATCAAAGCCAAAGTAAATTTACTATATTAAGGGATAATTGATATGATCGGATTTTGGTTCTGTTGTTCTATTATTGCATGGGAAATGAGTAATACCTTATAAAATATAAACTCCATGACAATTGCAAACTAATATACATATATATATGTATATATATTTATATATATATATATATATATATATATATATATATATATATATATATATATATATATATATATGGCAATAAATGATAAAAAAATATAGGGCAACGATCTAGCGAGAAACATATCTTGGTGACAACATGAGAGGCATTTGAATAAGATTCTATCGCAATCCATTTTTAGCAATCCAACCATATGGCCTAAAAATCTACCTTGCTGTTTAGCTTTCTACAAAATTTCATCATAATAGGACTTGTATTGTATGCACAACAAACAAATACTTTTCAACGCTCAATGTTAAGTTTCAGGCTGACCATTGGATGTAAAATATGCATATTTTACATGTGGGCATGTAAATAATATCTGATCGCAATGATTTTTTGTGTAAAGGTAGATGAAATGATGATATTCCCATAAGATTGGATTATAAAATCAAGGTATAAATTTATACTTTCAAATGCCTCTCATGCTCTCACCATAGCATGTTTCTCGCTGGATCGCTACCCTATATAGATGTATATTATATATATACATATATACATATATATATATATGTGTGTGTGTAATATACATATATATGTAATTTACATGCATCATCCTAAAATCAGTTTTTATGGTGGATGTGTAGCATGATTATGACCAATAACCCCTATATTATGTTCATGGTTGTGTGGTTGGTTTACCTATTTATCTCAGTCTGCATACCGAGCCTCTATATTATCTTCCCAATGTAAAGTAAATTCTTTCCTACCAATGCTCCCTTAGAATGTAACTTGATGTTTCCACAAAATAATGTAAAAGTAGTATAGTATACTTTCTTGTTATGATGAAATCGAAGATGTCCTGAAGATAAGCCAATCGAATGAAGGACCTTGATGGACATAATTGACAAGCTGGATTGATCGGCTGGTGGACCCGGCCGATCCACTGGAGGTGCCATCTGATCATGGATATAAAGACCAAATGAACGGGGAGATGGCCTAACAACTGACAAAGAAGGTGAGCTATCTGTTCAAGGGTTGAACCAATCAACCCATATTGGTAAGTATAGATCTTCATCAACAATAGGTTGTTGCATGTGATGTAGACCTAGATGACCATAATTCCTTGGGGCTCTAAGAGTTTACATTAAGCTGCCCATAACCATCACTTTCATTTATTTCATGTTTTCATTGTGAGATATAACATGTATATGATGCATATTATATATATGGTGATCAAATAAAGTATATGTATTTATACAAACTCCCTGAACTAAAATATTAAGTCATAGATGCCTTCAATTAGTGATACACATGAAAAAATTGATAAACTAAGCATATATTTGACAAAGCATGGTACATAGTCTATCTCATGCAAGTGTGATGGCAGATATGTACAATTCTAAAAAGCATAGTGCATATCTATCATATTCATTATTTTGTCAGGCTTAACTGATGACATGGAGAGCCCAAGCCTAGAGGCATGTAGGTGATTAGGGCAAAGTGTTGTGCATATCAGCTATCCCTAAGTTGCATATAATGCAATTGGCATGATGGCCTACCTAAATAGTCAAGTTGTAATATATCGGCAATGGCCAACTCATGACATGATGAATTATAATTCTTGGCCCACTAGAAACCACAATATTTTGAATTGATATTGAGGGCTATCATTTCAAATAAAATAGTGGGCATGATAATAATTATAGACCAAACTAATATCCTCAAAATTTTAAAATCAAATCCAATAAAAAATGGTTTTTGACAAATACACATTTTCTCTTGTAGAATAAATGTTGAACAAATCTGATTTGCGATTCGTCCTGAAGAAGGACAAACTTGACGGGACAAAATTTGATGACTAGTTTTGGAATTTGAGAAGGGTTCTCATTGAAGAGTGAGAGCTCTACATCTTTGAAAAACTAGTTCTTGATATACCTCCTCCTGATGCACCTAGGGCACAAGTGGATGCTTACTGGAAGCATGTCAATGATGCCTTAGAGATGAAGTACCTTATGATAAGCTGAATGAACTACGAGTTGCATGAGAAATGTGAGGATATGAGTGTTCTTCAGATTGTGACACATCTTAAGAAGGTAACACTTGGTCTTGACATGCAAGAAAGGGAAGCCATCGTAAAGGTGTTGCTTGAGTCAAAGCTGATAGAGGGAACCAAAGTAGAAGAACATGTGCTCAATATGATTGGACATGTGTACCATTTCAAAGAGATGGGATTCACCTTAAGCCAGGAGTTGTCTACTGGTATGATTCTAAAGACTATGGAAAAATCATATAGCTGCTTTATTACATATTATCATGTGAGTAATTCGGCAAGAAAGATGTCAGAATTGATTGTCATATTGATTCATGCTGAAGTAAAAGTGAAGAAGGACAAGCCTGAAATGGTGATCAGCAGGCATGAGTCCAAGGAATAAAATAAGACTAAGAAGAGTTTTGTTGTCAAGCCTAAGTCCAATTCTTCAACACTCAATATAAGGAGAAAGAAAAGTACAACATGAACATGATTGATTCCATATGGCTTGCCAACTTTTCCAAGGAGTGATGCTATTTTGGGATCCTAGGTGACATGGTGGTTTCAGACATGGAAATTTGTAACAATTTTTGCAAAAGATTTACTAAATTCAAAGGGTTACAATGATAAACATCTATTCATATTGGCCGACTAGATAAAGGCCATTTTGTAACAAAAAGAAATAAAAGCATGGCCGACTAGATAATGGCCATGAGCAAAGCAACAACATGCAAAACAAAAAAAGGTAGAAATAATGCAAGAATAAAAAAGATAAAGGGGTGGAATAGAAACATACCACCCACCTCCACAACAGACTTAGATTTTTACTCTCCCCAAGAAAAATCGAAACTTGAGATGGAGGGAAGAGAAGAGCGAGGATTTCCAGGTGGCCTAGGTAGCTCAAACAATGTCTAGCTGAAGGGGATGTGTATGAGGAATGGGACCTTTATCTGAGGAGCTTCATAGTGTACCCTATGATAGGGTAATTATGGAAGCTCAGTGGGGTGCTCATATTTTCTTTCACCTTGCATTCCCTCCAATAATATCCATAGATCTTCCTTCGATAGCAAGGGAAGTTTGAAGATGGATGTGGATTGGAGGAGGTTGGTGGGTACCCCGACCAATAATGCCAGTAGAGCATGATGAACTGAGTCGGGTGGCGGATCTAGTTCAGATTTTCCACCATCATGATGACATACATATGGGAGAATTGATGCTAATACAAAAGATTTAAAATCATTTACAAAAATGTTTTGTTTCTCCTTAAAATTAATGCCATCAACATTGGGTTTGTAAAGTTTCATTATTGATATAACATATGTTACTAATGCTTTTGTACAAGGGTTCCCCAAGTATTTAGGAGGGATGATGATGTCTTCCTTGCAAAAAATACAAGGGGATGTGTGGGCTTCTTCCAATGGTGGTATCTCCCCTTCTAGATCAGCCATGTGTGGGATGGAAATTGGTTGTGGCGGCTTGGGAAGAATCATAAAGGGGATTAGATGCTCATTATCCAAAATAGACTCAAAAAAGGGTATTGGTCTTTGATGTCAATTGGATTGTTGTAAGTGGTGGAGGGTGTAGTTGGATTTTCATATTGACTCTCCTGCTTTGACTTTTCATATTCATGTAATAGAGTCTCTAAAGGAAAGATAGGGATACCAACGCCTTCATCACACACAAAATATGGCTCCATGGTTTGTGCTATTTGTTCAAGATCCGACATATATGACACGAAAGAAGGATCATCGCCATCGTCATCAGGAAGAACAATCTTGGGTTTCTCAAGCTCTATAGGGGGAGTTTATGATTGATCCTTTAGTAAGGTAGCTAACATGGCTTGACTAGATTCAAGTTTTGCTTGTCCTTCTGCTGCCATCTTTTTTAGGGCCTTAAGTCTCTCTTCTAGTTCAAGATTAATTTGCATTTCACCATAGGATTTATACACCCCAAATTTTTTGCCATCCTCACTATACTCCCCATAGTGTCCTTGGCCATAGTACCCCTCATATTGTTTTGGGTGGTAGTGATCCTCATAATAATCTCCAGAAGATGGTGGATTGTAATTTCCATTACGTACATCTTGGTAGGAAGATTCAATATTAGACGGTGTCACCAAATCATGAGGAAACATATTTGAACAATCTATATTTTAGGTTTGGGCTTCTAGCAGGGCAATTAAGAAGGCTCAACTAGTTTTTAGTTTTGTTTCTCCTTCTATATCTATCTTCTCTAGGGCCCTAAGTCTCTCTTCTTGTTGAGGATTACATTGGGTTTCATAAACATGTTCATAACACCCAGGTTTTGTTGGATACACCCCACAAAATTTTGTTGATCATATCCCCCATTAGAATTTGGATAGAAAGGTTCCCCATAATGGTTCTCAAAAAAATGTGGATTCACATTGTACCCAACAGGATGAAAATGCTCACAATTAAAAAGGGTGCTATTATAAGCATGAGGTAGAGTCGGGCAGGAAAAAGATGCATCGTGGTAAAGACCACAATAATAACATTGTGGGGGATATTTAGATGCCCACTCCATTTGAAAAGACAAGTTCCTGAAAGATATGTAAATTAACGAATGCGAGAAAAAAGATTATGAGATAAGAGGTCAGTCAAAAATTACAAAGAGAACTAAAATTTATAAATCTAAAAAAATTATGAAATAACTAAAATTACAAAAAAAAAAACTAGAAAGTAGTACTGCTAGAATAGAAACTCAGCAGAAAGAGGAGATACACTTCCAAAATTATGCTCGAAAGGCAAAAAGAAATTACAAAAATCTAAAAAATTATAAAAAGACTAAAGTTATGAAAGTTAGAGAATATGAACAAAGATTATATAATCTATACAGGCAACCAGATCTGAAAAATTACCGTGTTGTCCCCGGTAATGGCACCAAATTGATGTGCATCGTTGTACACGAAACAATCACTAGGAAAAGTCCTAGAGTTTAACCTTTTAACCCGGTTGTCAACTTGTTATGAACAACAAGTCAACTTAGTATAGATAGGTATCGATCCAAGCGACGGCGGAAAAGAAAAGTTGAAATCCAAATCCGATTGTAAGTACAAGAATTAAATCTCAATTTGAGATAGTTGTTAATACTAAGAATAAAAATAAAAGTGCTGAAATAAAATTTAACTAATCAAGAAATAAAGATCTGGGGTCTGGAAGATCGCCATCAAAATCATGTTCCTATTCAACTAATCAAGTTTTAAACTCTAGGGATCAAATTAGGACCTTGTGGTTACATGTCCTTATGGACAAACTCACAAGTATTGGACTTCCAATGAACCCGTTGGTACCAACGTTCATGGATCATTGCCCAACCGTCCAACATGCTATTATCCACGGTCATATAAAAAAGCATGTGAATTCAAATTGGCGTTCAAACCCAAGGCTTAGGTGGTCGCGTCACCAAGGGCTATAACGAGAATAAGATTACAAAGATGAAAATATGATAATCATAATTAAGGGAGTATTGTATCATTCTTACAGAGATCCATGGTCATATCACTCCATAAGAATATATCAGATCATCCAAATAACCACACATAAATAGAGAGAAGGCATTTGTTTGATGGAGGAATATAACAGATTATATTGAATAGAACCGGGATAAGGGGCTACTCCCATATTCCCAGAGAGATTTAGTCAGACATAACAAGACTAGAAGAAACACAAACTAAAATGAAATCCAACAATATACAAGATATGGTCTACAACTAAAAATTTGATGAAATGGAATGAAGAATAGAATGAAATGGAATGAAGAATGGAATGCCTTTACAAGTGGAGATTCCCTACTTTTATAGGAGGGGGAGGGGTAGTCTGTCCTCAAAAGAGGGGGGAAAAGAGAGGGAGATTGATTTTTAAAGCTTATGGATCTGGTCAAATTAAAAGTTGATTGTCTTTAATTATCTTGACCATGTAACTCTCTTTAATATAGATTCTCACAATTGCGATTTCGAAGATATGTCTCTCCTGATAAAAGCACAAAATCGGTCCAAACAATAGTATTTTCTTTTAGAGAATTAAATTTCCTTTCTAATGAATACTTGTACACTCAATTTGGAGTTTGAACACAAGAGTTATGTCACTTTTGATGACGGGTATACATGAATTTCAGGACTGCTACAAATTGTGTAATTTTCCTACAAAACCCAAGAAAATATAATTAAAACTCCAATTATAGAGAATAAAGATAAAATAACACAATTAGTTCTGAAACTAAGAGGATAAATAACAAAACAATCCTAAATAAATATCAAAAATATGTGATTAAAAGGGATAAATACACATTTATTAGCTTTACTTCTTGTCAGTTCATGCACATCAACATATGTCAGATATATAATCGGTATCACATACAAATAGGAAGATGTAATCAAATTTGTCTTATAATGTTTATACCTATAGTAGAGGCATCTTCTGCTTCCTTCTTCTTCTTCTTTAATTTCTCCAGGAAAGAGGGCAATTCCTCTTCTAATGCTCATGATGGTAATAGTGGTGATAATTTCCTCTCTTCTTTACTCGTCCCTTTGCATTGAGATCTAATGATTTGGTCTTCTGGCTAGCTTTAGAACTCTTCTTAGCTTTGCCTTTGCCTTTATACTTTCCCTTTATCTTGTTGATCATCATCACATATTTGGGCTTGTATTTCTACAATTGTGCCTCAGTTGTTCTCAACATGCTTAATAATTATGTCAATGACTTGTGGAAGTCATTCATGTTGTAGTTGATGAAAAATTAACTGTATGATTTGTTGGAAAATATGGTTACAGAGAAGGTAGCAAAATTTAAAATTTTATCTACCATATTCCCATAATCAGTAGATTACGTCTATTACTATAATGTAGGAATCATGGTTTATGGATATACATTGTCCTATAGGAAGTCCAGCGACAATCCTCATCATTGTAGATCTATAACTCTCATTTCTAGTTCCACTGGGACTCGTCTGACTGCTACTCCTCCTAGTCAGCACTACAAACAGCAACCACAAACATCACTTCTTGAGCAACTCCTCTTGTCACAGACTGTTGGTTGACGTTGTCCTCCAAGTGGCAGAAAATGACCTCCCACCTCTATGGTAGTCCACACATACCTCCTAGAACTCATTTTGTCCTGCTAGAATGATCAGGCAAGAGTCATCCCTCCTTGTTGGTGTACTATTTACCAACTTGCTCTCCCACGACAATGATCCCAATTTCTCTTTTCCTTATTGTTCCTCCCTCGTTGGGTAGAACTGCTCAGGCTCTCATAGTTACCACAACTAGAGAGGACAACGTTTGTTAGAGCAACTATTTCTCAATTGTTTGTGTTGTTCGCTAGAAAGCCCTAGTACCCCCTCTATTTATAGGTAGTCTTTGGGTTCAGGTTCCCAGTCTATGTGGGAGTTGAAGGGACTAGAAGATCTTGAATTTTCACAATAATTCTAGAAATTTTGCAACCTATGATAGCCTAGACGAACATTTGGTTATTTCCTAGTTGTACACAAATTTGACAAATCAACACCCATTAATGTTAGACATTGATTTCCTTGTGCAACAAGTATTTCTCAAGGGAAACCAATATGGAAACATCTATAACCTTTCCCAACTGAACTAGGCCATCTTGGCCATGTGAGACAACTGTCGTAGGCACCGAGATAGTTGTCTAGTTACCCGAGTTAAGCCAGTTTGATTGTGTTATTTTGTTCCTTATCCAAATTTGGAGTGTGATGTCCTAGGCCTCTTCATTAGAGAGACTGAGAAAAGAATGGACATGTGCATTTAAGCCAATATGTTATATTGAGTTTACATATATCTCCGACAGTCTACTCTTGGTTCAAGAAACAAGATTGAATAATAATGACGGTGATTGCTTCATTCCTCTAGTTCAACTTGGACATCACTGACAAAGGAACTATACAAACACAATAACACTAATCACATAGTATAGGTTGAAGTTGTTCTCCAACTTTCCATCCACTTGGGTAGCATTGATGTGCGACTAGGCACCAGTCTTTGCTTGTGGTCATAAGGGCATTCACTACCAAAGGGATATGGGACCTGTAGGGTCACACACATAGGTCTCAACCTAGAAGAGGAGTTTAGATCTTAATTTACATTTAATTATGTGCTAAAATGTTTAGGCATTTGATTCACATAAGAAACATGTTGACAATGCTGTAGTTAGAGCCAATCACCCTCATGACAGATAATCATTTTACATGATATGCCATTACAATCATCATTTGATTGGCTCTCAAGAAATACATAACCAATAAACTCCCACGTCCAATTAGAGCCAATCACCCACGAATCTTATTATGAGTGACTTCACATGATCGTCATGCTTCTGCTGTGAAAGTTCCTTTGTTAAGGGATCAACAACGTTGTTATAAGTTAATAATTTGTAAATATTTACATCTCCACATTGCATGATCTCTCATATTAGACGGAATCGCCTTTGTATATACTTTGAGCGTTGATGAGATCTAGGTTCCTTAGCTTGTGCCATAACTCCATTGTTGTCACAATATAGCTCAATTGTGTCACGGATGCTTGGAAGACCCCAAGTTTTGTGATGGACTTCTCGATCCTTACAACCTCCTTTACTGTAGTTGATGAGCAATATACTAAATTGACAACTATTTTTGCTTGGGAATCTTCCAGCTCACAAATCTATTGTTGAGATAGAAAATGAATCCTAATTGTGATTTGTAATCATCTTGATCAGTGTGGAAGCTTGAATCAATGTAACCTTTTACCAGAAACTCTTCCTCTACCCCATAGACCAGTAACTAATCCTTATTCCTTCTCAAGTACTTGAGGATGTTCATAACGACTATATAGTGAGCATCACCTGGATCTAATTGATATATGCTCATCATGCTCAAGGCATACGAGACGTCTGGATGGGTATACAACATTGCATACATGATTGATCCAATTGTTGTGGCATATGTAATCACACTCATGTGTTCCATTTCTTCACAAGAACTAGGACATTGATCTCTAGAGATGGGGTGACCATGATGCATAGGTATGTTTCCTCTCATTGAGTTATCCATGTTGAACCTCTTCAACACTTTGTCAATGTGTGTGCTCTGACTTAGTCCAAGAATCCATTTGGATCTATCTCTATATATCTTTATCCCCAAGATGTAGGGACGACATCCCTTGGAGGTTGAAGTGCATCTTCTTCCTTGGAGCTTGGAGCTTAAGGCGGGTTGCCTAACTTCTAACCCTAACTTCTTTATCTCTTGTTCTTGTTCTTGTTCATGGATTAGTAGCTTAGACTTGTACCTTGCTTGAGTTTCCTTTGGTGGCCGATATCCCCTTAGGGTTTAGGGTTTCTAGTGTATCTGGTGATATAGGGTTTGTGCTCCTTTGAGTTGGAGGTTGATGGTGACCTAGGGTTGGGCGTTATCCCTTCTCTGTTGGTGTGTTGGACGATACCCTTTTAATTTGGACGACATGGCACCTTTGTCTTTGAGTTGGACGATATGGTATCCCCTTTGATGGACGATATGTATGCTTTTGGTGTACGACATGATGTGTTCTTGAGGTTGGCCGATGCCCTTGCCCATGTGTTGGGTGATAGGGTGAGCTAGGGTCATGTTGCCTGATATGTTGGTAACCTTGGTGAACGATAGATGAGAAATGCTCTTGTTCTTCTCTTGGATGATAGGACTTTGTATCTTGGTGGGCGACAGGGCCTAGTGGGATGAGTTAGTTAGGTTGCACGACATGCAACAAGGTGTTGTCCGACAGCCCCCTTTGTGGTCTAGCTTTCCCTTGCACGTGTCACCTTATCGCGCGCGGGTAAGTACTGCCATGCACGCTCGGTTGAGCCGCACACCTAGCGCATCATACCCTTGCACACCTGCTCGCCCGACACACTCTGCTTAGTGCTCACCCGAGCTGTGTCGCCCGACATCATGATGCTCACCCGGTACCCCCTCTGCTCGCCTGGCACTTGTACCTTGCACGCCCAGAAGTGCTCGGCTCGCCCTACACCCGTGTCGCCCGATACACACCTACACGCCTGAGCTGCACGCCCGATATGCCTTGCACGCTCAGCAGTGAGATGCACGCCAAGCTTGGCGGCACGCCATGGGTTTGAGTGAGGATGAACCCTACCCGAGGAAGTCTTTTGTGAGGGTTTTGTTACCCCTTTTTGAGGGAAATTGGTGTCATGGAAGTTGCTCGACTAGTAGTTACTCTTAGTATCATTAGTGACTCCTTGTTCACCTAATAATCACGAGAATAACTATGATAATGCTTCTGTTATATGTCTCTTTTTAACATGATGTCAAAGCATGGTAAGGTACATAAATAGTTGCATAATAGTGTGTCTTGAGCACGCGATTATCAGGTGATGTATAGTGACATTTATAGCAATTTTTGAATGATACCTCATGATGATAGGTATAGTCCTTATATCAATGATATGCTAAACCTAATTGATCCTTGGTGATAAACCCTAGATGTAACCCTATGAATGGTAAGTTCCTTGGTTATTATTTTTTATTATTGAATGATGCTAACCCTACAGGAAATGCATATCCAAGTAAAGGGCTATGAGGGATGGTTATATGAGAATACTGTGGGACATGTGTATTATGATTTATGTTGATCATAATGATGATGGCAATAATGATAGTAATGACATGCATGAATTGACCCTTGTGCTTAATTGTTAGTGGAAATAATGATAGTTACATTAGTAGCTTGAAAAGTGATAAAATGGTAATAATGGTGATAGTGGATGGTAATAGTAATAATATTGGTAACAATAGTAGTTGACTTCTATACTCAACACAATTGTTATATAAAGTGAATACCTTGACTAATCCTGAGATGAGGGTAAGCATGATTATGGTATTATGTGCTTAACAAGCTTGAGCATCAAATAGTGTAATATTGATGAATAGATTATCTTGAATGATAACTCATGATAGTGAGCATATTCCTTATGTTGAATATATGGTTATTGTGTATTCTAACCATGCAGGTGATGTGTAGCCATGAAAGGGCTATGTGACATATGTGATGAGTAACATTACCTTGATATTTGTTCTATGAGATTATATATGTAATGTGTTGGTCCCATGATAATGATGTGCGCCTTGAGAGGCAGTGACAGTACATGATGAGGGATTAATATCCTATGTTATATGATGATCCTTGATCTGGATCTAGATGGTTGGTAAGAGGCCAAGTGGTAATAGGTGATGCTAGATCCTTGTGATGGATCAGGTTGATGAGGTTTCAATAATAATATAATGTTCTTTATCTTCTGTTATATCTTTCAAAATTATGACTTGGTTGAATCCTGTAATCCATCTAAAAGATACTAATTAATTATAGTGGAATCATATCATGTAGTATGCCCTGGCTGTAAATTCATCATAGCCGGTAGCTGATAATGGTAAACGGGTTGCCTACGGGTTAACCCAGAACGCATATCGTTGAATGTGCGGGATTGCATGATAGTGAGAAGGTAAGAGTACAGCTTCGGTTGTAGACTCTAGGGCGTGGGTTCGGGTTCGTAACCCAGCTATGTGATGATCATGGTGAATAGGCACATGGCTCAGGACAGCTATGGGATGAGCATGGTGAACAGGACCATGGCTCAGGACAACTATGTGATGAGCATGGTGAAAAGTCCCATGGCTCAGGATAGCTATGTGATGAGCATGGTGAACAGGTCCATGGCTCAGGACAGCTATGTGATGAGCATGGTGAACAGGCCCATGGCTCAGGACAGCTATGTGATGAGCATGGTGAACAGGCCCATGGCTCAGGATACGTGTCATAGGAGCATGAATACGTTCACGGATCAGAATGCGATTCATTTCCTTAGGGTATAATAGAATATGTATTTCTGTTATATAATAATTTCTGAGGCAAATACAGAACAATGATTAAGGCCTCGACTAGGTTGTTAATTTATTACATATGTAGTTACTTCTACATTCCTCAGGAGATGTGACAATATAACTGGTTCTGACCGTACAGTTGGTAAGTTTGTCGGTAAGAATATCCTTGTTTTAGATAAACTGCTCCTGTTATACATCTTATCAGTTACCTGTTGTTATAGCTTATCTTGATGAGGTTTTGTAGTTGCGGTGGGAAGTTATGTTTCCCACTGGGACAATGTTCAATTGTCTCACTCTGCTGGTTTACACCTTTTTTTAGGTGGTCGAGCTAGTCGTGGTGGTGGTCGTGGTGCTACGGTCGAGCAGACTGACAAGTAGTAGAAGGCAAGCGATGGATATGCTGCTGATTTTGATGTCTTGGTATAGAGTCTAGAGTCATCCATGTACTCTCGGGTCCTTGGCGATGTTTTGACGTTGTTTTACGATGTACGACCGATGTTGTTTGTATATCCTATTGCTGGCCGGATGTGGGCCTTTATGTATATAACAGGTGATGAACTCATGGTTATGACTGGGCAACTGTTGCTCTAAGCTTTGGACATGTGTCCAGGCTTGTGTGGGTATGTATATAACATGTTTTCTTGCAGGATATGGACTGGAATGTGATATGTTTCTCAGTTTATCGGTTTTCTGCAATCGGTTTTAATTAACCCGTGTTTTTGATAATCTGTGGTTATGGTGATTTCCGCACGTTTTCGCGTAACACCTCGTTATCTGTATGATAATGGGATGTGTTGCCACAAGTTTGGTATCAGAGCGTTAGGTTCTCTGAGTCTACAGGGATCTAGGACTAGGTTGAGTCGGTTCTTATGAGTTTTCCAGGTTATCTTACAAAATCTTCTGCCCTCAGCGGGAGAAAAGCCAAGATGTCTGGAAACCGTGAAGAACATGCTCCTGAGCATAGTGATGATGCATCGGTTGATGGAGCAGATGGACAGGCGCATGAAGATCGGGTGCTTGAGGTCCCCCAACCTGACCCAGCCATTCTTGAACATCCTGCCTACCAACAGCTTATGGGGCAGATGATGGCAACGATGAATCTCATGGTTGAGCGATTACCAGTGCCTCCTCCGCGAGCACAGGTTTCCCATGGAGAAGCATCGGGTATTGGGAAGACCTTCGAGCGGCTTCGCCGAGTTGGTGCTTCAGAGTATACTGGAACGGCTGATCCCGCGGATGTAGATCTGTGGCTGACAAGTCTTGAGAAGGCTTTCCGGATCCTTGACATCCCCAAAGCAGACAAAGTAAGGCACGCTGTCTACCTTTTGAAAGGCAGTGATGGGCACTGGTGGACCATCGAGGAAGAGAAGCGGCCTGGTGAAGTGATCTGTTGGGAAGTGTTTCGACGCGAGTTCGTCGCCAGATACTTTCCCAAGACGTATCTGAATGAGAAGACCCGTCAGTTTGAGAACCTACGGCAGGGAACGATGAACATCACCGAGTATAAAGCCAAGTTCATGGATCTGCTGAGATTTTGTCCTCATATGGCGACAACAGACGAGGAACGGATCAGGCGTTTCGAAAAGGGTCTGAGTGCTGAGATGATGACACCGATTTCTGCGTTGGAAAACCGGGAGCGGTTTGCTACGTTTGTGGAATCAGTTTGAAGGATTGAGGGGTCTGTAAGGGAGAGAAGGGGATCTATACTTCATCAAGGATCTGCTCAGTCTCAAGGGTAAAAGTCGGGAAGCTTTAAGAAGTCAAGATTTTCTGCACCACCAGCATCATCTAGATTCCACGCCCAGACGTAAAGGACGACGAGTAGGGATAGGGATCGTAGTGACATTCCAAGAAGAACCCCCGACATGGCATCGACATCAGTAACTGGATCTCATAGACCCTATCTTGCACCCAAGATCTGTTATCAATGTAGACAACCAGGACATCTAATAAAAGATTGTCCAAACGGGAATATGACGACGACACAACCCCTGTGGTCGAGTCAGCAGGGCTCTCAAGGAAGGCAGTTTCCTAGTAATGATCGAGGGCGTGGACGGACGTTCCAGACAGGTCAGATAAAATAGACTCATTCTGATGTTCCATTTTCTAACTCTGTGTGATAATGAGAAAATAGATGTTTTTGAACTTCCTTTTACCAGTCCTATAAGGACACTAGGGAGAAGAAAAATTTGCCTTTTTCTAAATATTCCTTAAAATGCTCAGTGATCTCTCTTATCTGTGTGATAAAAGATGAGATATGAGAGTAATGCCTGGAGAAAATCCTAGAATGAAAAATCTTGTGTGAATACTGATGTGAAAAATGTGGGAAAGGATAGAAAATAAAGTGCATACTACCTACTCTCAATTGTATACCCTGGCCAGGTATATGATTATTGTAGACAAGGCAAGTATGGAGCTCTTAGATTGTTATCTCTCTGATTACACTGATCAGGTAATCATTTTTGAAACAATCTAGAGAGTATAACTCAATTAAATAGGAAGATCTAAGTGAACATTCCTAAATGAGAAAAGCTAAGTGAACATTTTCAATTAAATAGGAAGAGCTAAGTGAACATTCCTAAATGAGAAAAGCTAAGTGAACATTTTCAATTAAATAGGAAGAGCTAAGTGAACATTCCTAAATGAGAAAAGCTAAGTGAACATTCTCAATTAAATAGGAAGAGCTAAGTGAACATTCCTAAATGAGAAAAGCTAAGTGAACATTTTCAATTATATTGGAAGAGCTAAGTGGACATTCCTACATGGGAAGAGCTGCGTGAACATTCCCAATATTGAGGAAAAGCTAAGTGAACTTTTCCCAGACAAATGAAAGATGCGTAGTTGATAGATGATACAATACAGTTGACCAGATTAGAGTTCGGAAGTGACAAGCGTGATGGGTTACATGAGTCCGAGGATGGGCTAGTTCGCTATCGGGATACGATAGTGGCTCCAGATGCGGATGAGCTAAGGAAGTTGTTACTTGAGAGAGCACACACATCGATGTATGCTATGCATCCAGGTGTCACCAAGATGTACTATAGTCTGAAGGACTTGTATGGGTGGCCCGGATTGAAGAAAGACGTAGTTGAGTTCGTGGCTAGATGTGTGGTTTGTCAGCAAGTGAAGGCTGAACATCAGAGGCCGGTAGGTACGTTGCAACCTTTGTCGATACCACAATGGAAATGGGATCATATAACCATGGATTTAGTAGTTGATCTTCCCAAGACAACTAGGAATCATGATTCCATTTGGGTGATAGTGGACAGATTGACGAGGTCTGCCCATTTCCTGCCTGTGAAGACGACACATACAACAGAGAATCTCGCTAAAGTGTATGTGGATGAGATAGTTCATTTGCATGGCATGCTAGCAACGATAGTTTCTGACCGAGGTCCTCAGTTTATAAGTCATTTTTGGGAACAGATGCACAGAGCGTTGGGAACGCAGTTGAGGTTCAGTACAACTTTTCACCCACAGACAAATGGACAGTCTGAACGGACTATTCAGATTGTGGAGGATCTCCTTCGAGCTTGTGTTTTGCAGTTCCCAGGTAACTGGGATGTGCATCTAAGTTTGATAGAGTTGCTTATAACAACAGTTATCAGCAAAGCATCGACATGGCTCCTTATGAAGCTCTGTATGGAAGGAAGTGCAGACCCCCTTTGTGTTGGTATGAGCCCAGTGAATATCTGTTGATTGGGTCTTGTGCTAGTGCAGCAAACTACAGATAAGATCAAAGTGATTCAGCAACAGTTGAAGGAGGCACAGGACACGCAGAAGTCTTATGCAGACAATCGCCGACGACCTTTGGAGTTCCAGGTAGGAGACAAAGTATATCTTAAGGTCTCACCTTGGAAGGGTGTGCTAAGGTTTGAACGGAAGGGTAAGTTAGCACCCAGGTATATGGGGCCTTACCCAGTTACAACACGTGTAGGAAAGGTAGCCTATGAGTTAGAGTTGCCTCCAGAGTTGCACAGGTTGCATCCGGTGTTCCATGTTAGTATGTTGAAGAAAAGTCATCCGGACTCAGGTACAGTGATACAACCAGTTGAGGTTGTGCTTGATGCAGATGTGACCTACGAGGAAGGTCCGGTGGTGATCCTGGATAGAAGAATCGAGAAGTTGAAGAAGAAAGATCTGGATCTTGTAAAGGTTCTTTGGCAGCGTCGTGGCGTCGAGGAAGCCACGTGGGAGCTTGAGGAAGAGATGAGGAGGAAGTATCCCTCGCTTTTCTCTTCGGATTTCGGGGACGGAATCCCTTAAAGGGGGTTAGATTGTAAGGACCCTGACCTGTGTTTAGGGTTTACCCTGTTTGCCTTGCTTAACCCTGTTTGTTTGATGCTTCCTAATCACCTTTAGTAATGATTAGGGTTTGGTTGTGCTTTGTTGAGAGTTGAAGGTGCTACTTGCAATTAACCCAAGTCTAGGGTTTTAGGAGCAAGTTTGTCACCTTCAGAGGTGCTCTTCTCTCTTTTTGCTTCCTCTAGGGTTGAGAGGAAGGCTTGGGCTTGTTGTTTGAGTTCTTAGGCCCTTGTTGAGCTTATTTGGGCCTTGGAGTTCTTTGCTTGGGCTTGTTTGGGCCTTGTGTCGGCCAAGTGGAGCTTGTGTCAGCCTAGGGCAGCTTGGTGTGTTGCCCATGAAGCTTGGTCCAACCTTGGTCATGTTTGGAGAACATTTGATGCTCATCTTGGACAAGTGTCTTGTGGCTTGCATGAGAGGTGGCTTGAGTTGGTGGACATGTGTCCCTTGGGTGGACGACACCTAGCAAGGGTTCACCTTGGCTTCTCCTCCCCTTCCTCCTATATATGTAGCTCTTCTCCTTGCCTTACTCTCCTTTGATCTTTTGGTCTCTCCTCCACCTTGAGTGCACGATATCCCTCTCCATCTTGCTTGTGTTGGCCGATAAACTCTCTTGGAGTCGAAGTGGTGGCCGACACACTCTCTTGGATCAGCTTTGGTGGACGACATCCCTTGGAGCTTGAAGTGCATCTTCTTCCTTGGAGCTTGGAGCTTAAGGCGGGTTGCCTAACTTCTAACCCTAACTTCTTTATCTCTTTCTCTTGTTCTTGTTCATGGATTAGTAGCTTAGACTTGAACCTTGCTTGAGTTTCCTTTGGTGGCCGATATCCCCTTAGGGTTTAGGGTTTCTAGTGTACCTGGTGATCTAGGGTTTGTTCTCCTTTGAGTTGGAGGTTGATGGTGACCTAGGGTTGGGCGTTATCCCTTCTCTGTTGGTGTGTTGGATGGTACCCTTTTAAGTTGGACGACATGGCACCTTTGTCTTTGAGTTGGATGATATGGTATCCCCTTTGATGGACGATATGTATGCTTTTGGTGGACGACATGATGTGTTCTTGAGGTTGGCCGATGCCCTTGCCCTTGTGTTGGGCGATAGGGTGAGCTAGGGTCATGTTGCCCGATATGTTGGTAACCTTGGTGAACGATAGATGAGCAATGCTCTTGTTCTTCTCTTGGATGATAGGACTTTGTATCTTGGTGGGCGACATGGCCTAGTGGGATGAGTTAGTTAGGTTGCACGACATGCAACAAGGTGCTGTCCGACAACCCCCTTTGTGGTCTAGCTTTCCCTTGCACGGGTCACCTTGTCGCGTGCGGGTAAGTACTGCCCTGCACGCTCGGTTGAGCTGCACGCCTAGCGCATCATACCCTTGCACGCCTGCTCGCCCGACACACTCTGCTCAGTGCTCACCCGAGTTGTGTCGCCCGACATCATGATGCTCACCGGTACCCCCTCTGCTCGCCCGACACTTGTACCTTGCACGCCTAGAAGTGCTTGGCTCGCCCTACACCCGTGTCGCCCGGACACCATGCTCTCCCGATACACACATGCACGCCTGAGCTGCACGCCCGATATGCCTTGCACGCTCAGCAGTGAGCTGAACGCCGGGCTTGGCGGCACGCCATGGGTTTGAGTGAGGATGAACCCTACCCGAGTAAGTCTTTTGTGAGGGTTTTGTTACCCCTTTTGTGAGGGAAATTGGTGTCATGGTAGTGGCTCGACTAGGAGTTACTCTTAGTATCATTAGTGACTCCTTGCTCTCCTAATAATCACGAGAATAACTATGATAATGCTTGTGTTATATGTCTCTTTTTAACATGATGTCAAAGCATGGTAAGGTACATAAATAGTTGCATAATAGTGTGTCTTGAGCACACGATTATCAGGTGATGTATAGTGACATTTATAGCAATTTTTGAATGATACCTCATGATGATAGGTATAGTCCTTATATCGATGATATGCTAAACCTAATTGATCCTTGGTGATAAACCCTAGATGTAACCCTATGAATGGTAAGTTCCTTGGTTATTATTTTTTATTATTGAATGATGCTAACCCTATAGGAAATGCATAGACAAGTAAAGGGCTATGAGGGATGGTTATATGAGAATATTGTGGGACATGTGTATTATGATTTATGTTGATCATAATGATGATTGCAATAATGATAGTAATGACAGGCATGAATTGACCCTTGTGCTTAATTGTTAGTGGAAATAATGATAGTTACATTAGTAGCTTGCAAAGTGATAAAATGGTAATAATGGTGATAGTGGATTGTAATAGTAATAATATTGGTAGCAATAGTAGTTGACTTGTATACTCAACACAATTGTTATATAAAGTGAATACCTTGACTAATCCTGAGATGAGGGTAAGCATGATTATGGTATTATGTGCTTAACAAGCTTGAGAATCAAATAGTGTAATATTGATAAATAGATTATCTTGAATGATAACTCATGATAGTGAGCATATTCCTTATGTTGAATCTATGGTTATTGTGTATTCTAACCATGCAGGTGATGTGTAGCCATGAAAGGGCTATGTGACATATGTGATGAGTAACATTACCTTGATATTTGTTCTATGAGATTATATATGTAATGTGTTGGTCCCATGATAATGATGTGTGCCTTGAGAGGCAGTGACAGTACATGATGAGGGATTAATATTCTATGTTATGTGATGATCCTTGATCTGGATCTGGATGGTTGGTAAGAGGCCAAGTGGTAATAGGTGATGCTGGATCCTTGTGATGGATCAGGTTGATGAGGTTTCAATAATACTATAATGTTCTATATCTTCTGTTATATCTTTCATGATTATGACTTGGTTGAATCCTGCAATCCATCTAAAAGATACTAATTAATTATAGTGGAATCATATCATGTAGTATGCCCTGGCTGTAAATTCATCATAGTCGGTAGCTGATAATGGTAAACGGGTTGCCTACGGGTTAACCCGGAACGCATATCGTTGAATGTGCATGATTGCATGATAGTGAGAAGGTAAGAGTACCACTTCGGTTGTAGACTCTAGGGCGTGGGTTCGGGTTCGTAACCCAGCTATGTGATGAGCATGGTGAATAGGCCCATGGCTCAGGACAGCTATGTGATGAGCATGGTGAACAGGCCCATGGCTCAGGACAACTATGTGATGAGCATGGTGAATAGGCCCATGGCTCAGGACAACTATGTGATGAGCATGGTGAACATGCCCATGGCTCAGGACAGCTATGTGATGAGCATGGTGAACAGGCCCATGGCTCAGGACAACTATGTGATGAGCATGGTGAACAGGCCCATGGCTCAGGATACGTGTCATAGGAGCATGAATACGTTCACGGCTCCAGAATGCGATTCATTTCCTTAGGGTATAATAGAATACGTACTGCTGTTATATAATAATTTCTGAGGCAAATACAGAACAGTGATTAAGGCCTCGACTAGGTTGTTAATCTGTTATATATGCAGTTACTTCTACATTCCTTAGGAGATGTGACAATATAACTGGTTCTGATCATATAGCTGGTAAGTTTGTCGGTAAGAGTATCCTTGTTTTACATAAACTGCTCCTGTTATACATCTTATCAGTTACCTGTTGTTATAACTTATCTTGATGACGTTTTGTAGTTGCGGTGGGAAGTTATGTTTCCCGCTGGGACAATGTTCAATTGTCTCACTCCGCTGGTTTACACCTTTTGTTAGGTGGTCGAGCTAGTCGTGGTGGTGGTCATGGTGCTGCGGTCGAGCAGACTGACAAGCAGTAGAAGGAAAGTGATGGATATGCTACTGATTTGGATGTCTTGGTATAGAGTCTAGAGTCATCACTGTACTCTCGGGTCCTTGGCGGTGTTTTGATGTTGTTTTACGATGTACGACCGATGTTGTTTGTGTATCCTGCTGCTGGCCGGATGTGGGCCTTTATGTATATAACAGGTGATGAACTCATGGTTATGACTGGGCAGCTGTTGCTCTAAGCTATGGACATGTGTACAGGCTTGTGTGGGTATGTATATAACATGTTTTCTTGCAAGATATGGACTGGAATGTGATATGTTTCTCAGTTTATCGGTTTTCCTGCAATCGGTTTTAATTAACCCATGTTTTTGATAATCTGTGGTTATGGTGATTTCCGCACATTTTCACGTAACACCTCGTTATCTGTATGATAATTGGATGTGTTGCCACAATTGTGCTGACGTGTACTACATGTAATTTTTTGTTTAGGTTGTGGTTATGCTCTTCAAGATCCTGGATAGTTGAGAGTTGTATGGCGAGCTGATGTACAGGTGGACCTATTGTCTTTAGATCATGTAGTTTGGTGGTAGTACATGTATATGTAGAATTTTGTTGTTCAATATGTAATATCAAATGTTGTAACAATTCATGTTGTAATTATATGTTGAATAGTGAACATGTGTTGTATGGTTTTATTATTGTTCATGTGCATGTGCTACTGATTGTTTTCCTTCTGACTCCCTTGATTTTCTCTTTCTTAGCCTAGTGTGTGATGTTTAAATTGGGATTCCCACTGAGGTGAGGGTTTCAATTTGGACGTCACACATTAGATTAAGTTTTAGAAAATCTGGGGATGTCACAAATATGGTTGATGGATGCTAGACATTTGTAGGGTAAATGTTATTGGCCCACCTCCCATATTTAGATATGTTGTGCATGATGCTGAGAAACCGTTATACTTAGGTTGTACTAAGTTCAAAAAGTTGAGCGCTATGCTGAGATTTTATACTCTGATGGCTAACAATAGATGGATTGACAAAAGCTTCACTTCTCTATTGTCTTTGTTGAAAGGTATTCTCCTTGAAGGAAACGAGCTTCCATTCTCAACATGTTCACCAAAAAATATGTTGTGCCTAATGGGAATGGAGGCTAGGAAGATACATTCATGCTCAAATGACTATGTCCTATTTCAAAAGGACTATATTGATATGAAAGAATGCCCAAAATGTGGGGCATATAGGTACAAAAGGACGACATCAATTAAGACCAGAACCAAGTCTCCTTTCAAGGTGATGTGGCAGCTACCTATAATGCCCCAGTTTCAAAGCTTGTTTGGTAATGTCATAGATGCAAAAAATGTATCTTGGTAATCAGAGGTAAAGAAAAACAATGATGGCATTCCATGGCATGCCTCTAATTCCCCGTAATGGAAGAAGACTACTTTTTTGTATCTTGAATTTGTTGAAGAAGCCAAAAATAGACTTTGTACTGACAAGATGAATCCATATGGAACATAAAGCATCCAACATAGTACTTCTAATGACCTCACTTTCTACGTCCCCCAATTAAGGAAATATCTTCAAGTTGAGAGCCATTACCTATATTCCCAAGGATCCAGATTAGTCAAATAACAAATAATAGAAACAAAATTCAATTAAATTTTAAATATTGATTACAAATTGTAAAATGATATACCTCATGGAACTAATACCTATTGAGAAGCAGTATATATCTATCAATCCTCCTTTAACTTATCTTTTATGCTTTTAGGTAATTTCCATCTGGTCTATCACATCTTGGCATCTTCATAATTAGCATATACCTGAAACACCAAAAAATGACACGTGATCAACATATTTCTATATTGGTATGTAGGTTCGTCCAATAATCACAAGTAAATATAATAAACCATCAAATTATTTGCACATAAGAGTACATATTTTCTTTCCTATTCTAACCCTTCATGATATATTATCTTGGGCATGATCATTGTCCCTTCTCAGGTTAGTGTGCATCACCGCTATATATATGTCAACCGAGGTATAGAATATTATCATTTACTTATGTAATACTCATAGGGGCTTTATAATTTGAAAGAAATAAATATACATCCAACAAATTTCATTCATTCAATCTTCAAGAAACTTTGACAAACATCGTAAGTCAATACATACAATCATAAGTGTAACCACATATCTTTGCCATGCAAATATTTTAGGTATATTTTATGCAATCCAAATCATCAAGTATAGTTAGAAAGAAAGCGTACATCCAATCAACCAACATGATCTGTAATTGTATACAACCCTAAAGCGTCACCATACAAATTTAACTAAATAAAACCCTACTTGACCCTAATCTCGAGTTTAGGTTTCCATGGTATCGAGTTACCATTAGGGTTATGTATCAAAACCCTAATTCCCATGATTCCCACTTTAATAACTTAAGAAACCTAATCCATATTAGGTGTTGCCATGATTATCAAATCTATTTCATCGTTGCATTATGAGTAATTAGATTCCACTAAGTTCATTAAAATCCTAACACGATATGATCTTTAACCCTAATTATTCCCATGCATGATTATTAGTCACATCAAAAACCTTAATTACTCATCATCATTATTATCTTTATTTCTCATGTTGTTCATCAATAATAGATAATAACATAAAAGAAAGGCTTTTAACATTTTCAACACTCCAATGTTGGGTTTAAATGCATTAGTCATCACCTTAACAAATATTTTCCCTACTTTGAGATGAAAACAATTATCAAGTCTCAATTCTATATTATTTGCATTCCCCTGGTTCTTATAATAAAATTTCATATATAGCATGTCTTCATCCGAGCATCCTATAAATTTTCTGTAATTTTTGTAAATAAAAAAAAAATGACCTATCAGACGTTGCCACATCAACAACTTACCTATTTCCCCTTTTCTTACAGTTGGGGAAGCCATGTTAGTAAAAAGACATATGTGCCCCTTCTTATTGAGCATGCTTGCAGGGGCACATGAGTCATTTGACTCTCTCCTTTGCTCTATTCACGGTCTGCGGACTACGCTTTCTGCCTTCCATGTAGGTCCGCACACCTAAGCTACCATAATAGACAACCGACCAACTGCACTCAATCACATAGTGCCCCAAGCACGGTGCTGATATGTCCTGTGACCTTGGGGCCTCTGATCATCCTTTATTGGCCACCTAAGAAACCCAAAAAAATCTTGTTGGTTGCTTCATGAAGCCTTGGCGATAGCACAACGAAAAGGTGGAAAAGAAGAGGATGCAAAAGGAGGAGTTTTTGTGGTTACCAGCTACGAGTATGGTGGTTGGAGTCCACCTGGTTGCCAATGATGAGGGCACTCTGGAGGGAAAAGTCCTACACCCACTCTGTGCTCCATCCTATTCTCCATAGGACCTTTGTCCGATCTGTAGGGCAATGACAGAGTGAACTAACTCGGTGCCTAGTCTAGTTGACGTATGGAGAAGGAATCTAAGAAGGAATTTTGTGGCTCCTTGTCCTTGTTGATCTAGTCTATGACCACAACAACCTCGAGAAGTCTGGGGGTTTTATTCATCAAGAGATTATGAGAGAGAGATAAGGGTAAACAGTTAGTTGTGTACCCATCGAGTATCATGGGAATCATGTATATAGACATATGAACTCCTTCTCATATCTTCCTTTGTTCTCTCCTCCAAACATGGCAAGGCACCCCCTTTCAAAATTGGTAAGGGACGCATATCAGAAAGAATTACATACATACCCACTATATTTCCTTTTTCATATGCATTAAAAGGATATTCCTTTTCATTCATCAATTGGCAAGGCATCCCTCTTAGAAAGTAAATAAACTTTTTGAATGAAATTTTTGCTTTTATTCTTATAACACAAAAAATCACAAATAGATATTACCATAATCTTATCAAAACTTGGATTTAGTAACCAAAAGACATCAAATGAGGGCATATACTTTTATGATGTACTTCAGATGATAAATTATTCTTCTATCTCTCTCCTTATTATATCTTTAAAATCAGTTATCCGCATTCCAAGCAAAGTCATCAAAACCTTTCCCAAGTCATATTTATAAATTTAGATTTGTTGGGATGTCATTCACATATCATATTTTCTATGTTTAACCAATTTAATGAAACCACTGCCGTTATTTCATGTAATTTCCAATTTTTAGAATTTTCTTCTTTTTGTTATTATTTCCAAGTATACAAAAGGTTATATTGATAAAATTCAAGACTGATACCTTAAATATTGTGTTGACAATCTCGTCTAGATAATTATCCATTAATTATCTAAAACACCATTTGTTCTATTTTCCCTTGACAACATCTCAAAAGCCATTGTCATTTACTCGCTTATGAATTCATTTTATTCATTTAACTTGTGCCACAAACACTCATGCCATGAAGGTGATTAATCTTTTTTTTTGGTCGGCAAAAAAACGTGTTACTATAAAACCAAAACTTTAGGTACAAAAGTGCCTCAAGAGTTAACTAGATCTATGTAACTCCACGCAGGGAGAATCCATCAGATCAAAGCAAAAGGAAACCCCAGGTATCCGAAATCTAAGAGCAGAGCAAAGAAAGCTAACAAGGAAGACGATCAAGATAAGCCAAGAAGAGAAGGCACACAAAAACATTAAACCCACCCACAAATGTATCAGTGAGACCCACCCCCCATCATTACACCAGACCATACGCCTCATTAGATCTTTGGTCTGCTACGTGGGACAACTGATAGCTGGGAAGCACGTAGAAAACAGAAGAGAAATGCACGATCTGCCACACCATAGCATTCTCCATGGAGAAAGCACGATCTTCCACATCCAAGCTTAACTCCAACAAAAGGCAGCATACCAGATGCACCTTCAGGCATAGAAGATCCAGTAGGCACACCTAAACTCTGCAACCAATCTTCATCCTATCAGGAGCACTTACAATCAAATCACCCACAAATGTGTGTTACTAGATAGGACTTCAACCAGCCACGTTGATCCAAGTGAACCAGAAGACAAGAACAACTCAGCCTGAACGGTCCTCTGCTTGGCAACCTACTCAAAAGAACTCAAACAACCAACTTCTTACAAGGAGGTTGCTCGTCAACACTGTAGGGGTGTTCCTGCACCCAACAAAGAGGGGGGAGTCAGGATGAAAGATCCAACCCCAACAGCTCCTTTCTGAAGCTCCAAGGAGCACACAGCTGCAATAAATGCAATGTCAAATAAAACTCTGTCACCCAACCGGTTCAATGAGAAGACCCAACCAACAAGCCATGATAAACAAGAAGGTGAATCGGTCCCCAAAACACTTCTTCTCGTATAGCATTATGTTCACCTTTAGGGTAGCAATCAAGAGAATAAGGGGAAAGGTGCACACCACCAGTCAGCACAGCCTAGAGCCAGAAAGCATTCGTCAAACCAGAGCAGGCCAAAGACATCTTCGCTAGGGAGGATAGGAGCTAGCGCCTGTCCGTTGTTGAAGGTGATTAATTAAGTGATTAATCTTATTATTCCATGAATAATATCATTGAGGAATTATTTATCAATTCATGATTTAAACGTATACTATTCAATTTCATCAAAATAGAGGATATAACAATACTTGGCCTATCAAGCTTATTGTATGCAATCTTCCTCCATGGTTGTGTAAGAAGTATAAGTATGTCACATTGTCATTGTTGATATCATACCCCAAACAACATGGAAATGATATTGATGTTGACCTTGAACCTATAATTCATGATCTAAAGAAACTAATGGCAGAAGGTGTGATGACTTATGATGCTTTTTTTTGGTCAAGAAAGCATGTTACCTTTATTATTACCTCCAGAGCAGGTGCCTCCCAAAACACCACACCTAGGAAAAAATATAGAAGGGTCTACATACAAGGAGAATAGCTATAAGAAGGGTTATTCAGAAAAAGGAAGAAAAAATTTGTACAAGGGAAGAGGGAGGGGGTATGGAAAAAGAAAACCATCTAAGGGGTAAACGAAACCTCAACATCAACTAAACATCAACTCATAAAAAGAGAAAATAATGTGAATCTAGAATGGGGCACCAAATCATTCTGCCTAAAAGCCAAAGAACATTAATAAACTTCTATAGAACATCAAACATCTATCATAGTAAGCTAAGGAACCTCAATTCACTTTTGATGAATTGACAAATACTCTCAATGTTAATGACTTCGTCCTTGAAAATCACCCTATTTATGAGCATCCAAATATGATGAAGAGTGGACATAACCCATCCAAAATACTTTTTTCCTTTGAAAAATAGGAGATCTTTTACGTTTGAAGGAGGGTACCTACAACCATTTAAAACCTCACACCAAATGGTTCGTATAGTAGGACAAGAAAAGAATAAGTGTCCAACTGATTCTTCATCTTTTCTACAGAGCAGGCAAATAAAAGAAAAGTATAATCCTCTCTTCTTGAGATTATTTATCACCAGAAAAATATTAAGACAAATCTTCCAAGTCAGGATCTTTTAATCTTTGGGACCTTGTTTCACCCATAACCATTTAGCCCATTCACATCTGAGTTCCTCACCTCTGTAGGCTATCCAGAACTTTTAGTTTGGGATGGCTTAGACCATTGAAAAGGATTCAATCAGGGGAACAAGAAGGTTTTAGAACCTTACACAAAAAAGTAGAGAGGGGTTTAAGTTTGCATTTTTATAAGTAGGTCCCATCTTGACCATCGATAATATTATTAATCTTGCAGAGGTGATCATTTCCAAGGTATAGGATCATTATGCTATCAACCTTATCTTCTAAAAACTTGTTATTTTGAGTCCTAGGATCACCCCAGAGATGAATCTTCTTACCATCTCCAACCATGAGAGATGTGAAAATAAAAACCTCCTCTTTGTTATTAATTAGATGCTTCTAGATCCAGGAATGATCACTTTTAGGCTTAACTTTCCAGATAGTGTCCTTCTTTAAATATTTTCATGCATCCATCTAACCCAAAGACTCTCCTTTTCATTTTTGATATACCAAAAATTAAGAATATAACAAACAATATTGATAGTATTACAAGTTCTAGTACCTTGGACACCTACTTCCTTTGGTTTACAATCTCCTTCCCAATTGAGAAGAAGAATCGTCGTTTTCTATTTACTATCACCATAGTGAAAATTTTTGCAGAGCCTATCAATTTCATTCAAGATGAAGGCTGACAGAGGGAAGATAGTTGTCTAGTAAAGACTATAGGAGGATAGAGTGGACTTGATCAATTCAAAATGACCTGCAAAGGAGAGAGTGTGATCTCTCCATCTATCAAGCTTGTTCTTTAGCTTATCCACAAGATGGTGGCACATATGCCTGGTAAGCTTTCCATGGAAGAGGGGAACTCTAAGGTATTTTGAAGGCAAGGAACCTTCTTTTATGTTTATATAGTCTAGAAATGCTTCTTTATCAAAAAATTTACTGAAGTTAACAAGACTCTTATCCTCACTTAACTTGAGCCCAAAAAACACACCCAAAATCAGTAAGGATATGCTTGAGACAAGTAGCATTAGATGTTCTAGACGATCCATAAATCATCAAGTCCTCAGGAAAGACAGTATGGGAAATGTTAAGCTTCTTAGAGTCCTTGATAGGGGAGAAGAAACCTTGATCTTCGTTAAATTTCATGATAGAAGAGAAATGATAAATGTATATTTATCCCTTTATTTACATCTTTTAGATATCTTTCTAGGATTGTTTTATTATTTATCTTATTTATTTTGTTATTAATTGTATTAGTTTGGAATTTTCTATTTATTTAGAGTTTGAATATATTTTCTTTTTTTTGTAAGTAAATAGCTAATGAGTAAATTCCCCTAGAAGATATTTTTGCACAAATTCCGACAGTCTGACTTTAGAATATATACCTTTCACCAAAATTGGTATAACTCCCACATCCTAAGTCGAAATTTAATGTGCAAGTATGTGTTGGAAAGAGAATTCAATTATCAACAAGAAAAATATATTTTAGGACTGCTTCCGAATTTATGACTGGGCCAAAAATAAGCATGAAACCTCTGTTGCGGGAAATTACTGCAGAAAGAATGCAAAGCAATCAATTGTTTCCTCTATTGACTAGATCCAGAATGTTAGCAGCCGCCGCTGGCCATTTCTTTTTCCCTAAACGTAATGTATACCCCCCTCTTTCTCCTATAAAAGGAGGGGAACTTACTCCTAATTTAAACATCTTGGATTTCACTTTTGTACTAGCATTCTCAGAGCATCTTATTCTTGTATTCTTCTTCTAGTTCTGCAATAAAGTAATTTTTCTTGAAGCATTGTTCATTCTCAGATTGTTCCTCAACTCTTTTATTCCACTTTTAGATCTAGATCTCCTTTTCCTCTTTCTTTAGTTCTAGAGCAAGGAACATGGCCATTTCATTGTCTCTAGCATAAGGATTAATTTCCTATTTGGGGCTAGACTATGGCCAAGGTACTTTCTTCCTCCGTCTCTCCCTTCTCCTCAATCATCAGCGAGTAGTTCCATATCGATGCTAGGGGAATAGCCCCTTAGACATGGTTTGATCGAATCAGCTTTAATCGAATTCTTTAGACAGAGATTGGTTTATTTAGTCGATGATCTAGTGAATTAATTACTCACTTAGATATATATGTCAACTCAGATGGAAATGACCATAGAAATCTCGGTTTAGAATGATTAAACCAATTCGCATAGAGATTCTGATGTGACCACAGATTTATCTCCTTTTTCGATGACGAACTAGGAAACGTGAGCACCAGGACCAATGGGCTCTTGTGGAGTTCATCTTTTGTCAGTTTTTGTGATTAACATGTTGTCGCCTATTTGTCGATTAATTGTTAATTTGTTTTCTTATCATGGCTAAGGTGGTGAAAACTCCTAAAGCCACGATTATCTTCCTTTGATTTGAATCATCGACTGTCTTGTTTACCTTAGTTTTTAGTATTTTCAATTCACAATAGTTTCCTGTGCTAACAACAATCTTTGTTTACCTTTTTGTAGGGCAAATAAAATTCTTGTTTAGTGCTTCTTTAATTTCAGCAATTTCCTTCCATAGTGTAACCATTCATCACCCAAACCAATTTTATTTTATGTTCCTATTTTTGTGTCATATATGTCAGATCCTGAAGAAATAACACAAAAGATGGAGCCATATTTTGCATGCAGTGAGGACGTGGGTATCCCTATCTTTGTTTTACAGACTTTACTACTTGAATATAAAAAATCAAAGCAGGAGAGTCAATCTAAAAATCCAACTACTCCATCCACCACTTACAACAATCCAATTGACATCAAAGACCAATACCCTTATTTTGAGTCTATTTTGGATAATAAGCATCCAACCCCCTTTGACAAAATGATTCCACACGTTCTGTCGCAACCAATTCCCATTCCATGCACAACTGATTTAGAAGAAGAGACACAACCCTTGGGAGAAGTCTACATACCCCCTTCCACTAAATGCAAGGAATATGTCTCCATTTTTATCCCTCATGAACCCTTGGGAACTCCTTGCATAGAGGAACTAGAGTTACATGCTATATCAACCATGAATCCCATATATCCCAATGTTGATTGCATGAATTTAGAGCAGAGAAAAATTACTTATCATGTTGATTTAAATTTATTTGTCCCTTTCATATCACCACCAATTCTCCTATATGCACGTCAATATGACCAAGGGAAACCAGAGCCATATCCTCCACCTAACTTTGCACATCTGGCACTGCATGTGTTACCAGTAGGGTACCCACCAACCTCCCCCAATCCACATCCATCTTCAACACTTCCTTCGCTATTGATGGAAGATCTATGGATCCTACTGGAGGGAATGCGAGGTGAAAGAAAATATGAGCAACCCACTGAGCTTCTACAATTACCCTATCATAGGGTACACTATGAAGATCCTCAGATAAAGGTCCCAACCCTCATACACATCCCCTTCAGTTGGATGTTTTTTGAGCTACCAGGGCTACCTGGAAATCCTCGCTCTTCTCTTCCCTCCATCTCGGGTTTTGATTTTGCTCGGGACGAGAAAAAATATGAGACCGGGGTGGAGGTGGGTGGTATGTTTCTATTCCAACCCGTTATCTTTTTATTCTTGCATTAATTCTACCTTTTTTTTGGGTTTTGCATATAGTTGCTTTGTTAATGTCCATTATCTAGTCAGCCATGTTTTTATTTCTTTTGTTGCAAAATGGCCTTTATCTAGTCAGCCAATATGAATAGATATTTATCATTGAACCACTTTGAATTTAGTAAATCTTATGCAAAAATTGTTACAAATTGCCATGTCTGAAACCACCATGTCACCTAGGACTCTTAATAACATCACTCCTCAGAATAGTCGGCAAGCCATAAGGAATCGATCAGAACCAACCATAATTTTCTCTATATTTAAGTAATGGATTATCTTGTTATGCAATTTGTATGATGTGATTTATAGGAATACTCTAACTAGAGCAATGACACTCTCTGATAAAAATATATGAAAAAAAATGGAAGTTATAAGTACAAGAACATCTCTTCCTTCCCTCTATGTTTTTCTAAAAAAGAGAACGAAAGAATCACCACCAGACAAAAATCAAGTCCGGGGTGGCATGCTTATCAAAATAAAAAATTCATACCCCACAAAGGGGTGTACCATCAAAAGATGCCAAAAGTGCACATAAAACATTGTGACCAATGTAGCCACAACTCCATAAATTCATATCCCGAGTCGAATAGAGGAGGGATCAATATATTTTCGTCACTTCTTTCTTTGTTTTCACACCCCCAAATTTGTCCTGTTCTTGTGCAATAACTAAAAAAAAGTAATAAAAATTGAGAGTGTCAAAGTGAAAGTAAGAGGTTGCCTATTTTTCTACAAATTCTTATTTTAGAGGCTAGATGTGACAATTGTTTTGATAGGAATTATAGAATTTTATGCTATGTGGTTCTAGGAGATTGGGTCACTTGGCCAAAATTTGGAGGTGAGGACTGTAGTGATGTTATTAAGTTGAGGATGGCATATTGGGAATTCAAATTGGACTTTGTTTGTAATTTTATTTGCTTGATGACAAGCAAAGATTCAAGTTCGAGGTATTTTGATAAATGTATATTTATCCCTTTATTTACATCTTGTAGATATATTTCGAGGATTTTTTTGTTATTTATCTTCTTTATTTTGTTATTAATTTCATTAGTTTGGAATTTTCTATTTATTTAGAGTTTTAAATATATTTATTTTTTTTGGTTGGAAAATAGCTTATGAGTAAATTCCCCTAGAAGATATTTTTGCACAAATTCCCGCAACCTAACTTCAGTATATATCTTTCACCAAAATTGGTATAACTCCCACATCCCAAGGCAGAATTTTAATGTGCAATTATGCGTTGGAAAGAGAATTAAATTTTATACAAGAAAAAATATATTTTCAAACCATTACGAATTTATGAATGACTAAAAAAATGCTTGAATTCGCTGTTGTGGGAAATTACTGCAGAAAGAATGCAAAGTAATCCATTGTTTCCTTATTGACTAGATCTAGAATGTTATCAGCCGCCGCCGACCATTTCTTTTTCCCTAAGCCTAATGTATACCCCCCTTCTCCTATAAAAGGAGGGTCACTTACTTTTCATTTGAGCATCTTGGATATTACTTTTGTACTAGCATTGTTGGAGCATCTTATTCTTGTATTCTTCTTCTAGTTCCGCAATAAAGTAATTTTTCTTGAAGAATTGCTCATTCTTAGATTGTTCCTTGACTCTTTTATTCTGCTTTTAGATCTATATCTCCTTTTCCCCTTTCTTTAGTTCTGGACTAAGGAATTAAGAACTTGGCCATTTCATTGTCTCTAGCATAAGGATTAATTTTCTATTTTGGGCTAGACTATGGCCAAGGTACTTTCTTCCTCCGTCACCCCCTTCTCCTCAATCATAAGTGAGTAGTTCCATATCAAGGCAAGGAGAATAGCCCCTTAGCCATGGTTTGTTTGAATTAGCTTTAATCGACTTCATTAGACGGCGATTGGTTTATTTAATCGATGATCTAGCGAAGTAATAACTCACTTAGAGATATACGTTAACTCAGATGGAAATGACGATGGAAATTTGGGTTTAGAACAATTATACTAATTTTCATAGAGATTCTAATGTGACAGCAGATTTATCTCTTCTCGGATGACGAACTAGGACACATGAGCACCATGACCAATGGGATCATGTGGAGCTCATCTTTTTTGGGTTTTTGTGATTCACATGCCGTCACCTATTTGCCGATTAATTGTTAATTCGTTTTCTTATCATGGCTAAGGTTAAAGCCACGATTCTCTTCCTTCGATTTCAATCACTGACTGTCTTGTTTGCCTTAGTTTTTAGTCTTTTCAATTCACAATAGTTTCTTGTGCAAACAACAATCTTTGTTTACCTTTTTGTAGGGAAAATAAAATTCTTGTATAGTGCTTCTTTCATTTCAGAAATTTCCTTCCTTAGTGTAACCATTCATCACCCAAATTGATTTTATTTTCTATTCTAAATCTGAAAATACCATAAACAAATAAAACAATTCTTCAAACAATTGGGTTTTTAGAAAAAAATCTTTAAAAGTTGTCTTTTAGGATTCGACCCTTTCTATACTAGCCTTATCCAGAGAGTTAAAAGGATTAAACTCTAGGATTAACAATCTTAGTGATTGGTGTGTTAAGAGACACATATCAAGAAACCCTACATGCATACAACAAAGAGAAGAGGGGTCAACATATCACCCTGTCTAAGCCCATTGCTAGGGGAGAACAACTCTCTAGGTTCTCCATTAATAAGAATTTGATAACTGGTAGACTGTAGAATTGTTTTCAACCAATTTAACCAACATATAGGAAAGTTCATATGTTTCATGACTTTAAGGAGAAACTTCCAATAAGTAGAATCATAGGCTTTCGAGTTATCAGCTTTAAGACAGAATTTAGGTAGGAGTTAGGGTTATTGAAATCATTAAGCAACTCATTTGCAAGAAGAATGGAATCAGAAATCATCATGTCTTTGATAAAGGCACTTTGAATATAGTCAATGATGTCTGGATGGACTGACTTGATCCGATTTTCTAGGACTTTAGAGATGATTTCATAAAGGAAGTTACACAAGGCAATTGGCCTCATTCAAAAATAGAGTTGGCATTTTTGAATTTTGGAATGACAGTCAGGAAAGTCCTATTAATTTCTTTGAGAACCAGATTCTTGGAAAAGAAATCCATAACAACATCAGATATATCATCTCCAATCACCTCCCTAGAATTTTTAAAGAACACAACATTAAACCCATCTGGCCCAAGGACCTTATCCCCATTAGCTTCTTTTATAACAAGATTAATATGCTCTCTAGTAACTTGGGCAAAAAGAAAAGAGAATTGTTTAGATATCATCTTAGGGTGGGACCATGAATCATCCCAAGAACACCAATCATCTTGGTTCTTATTAAAACAAATCCAAAAAATACTTGACAATGTGATCTTTGATTGTCATCTCATCATAGCATTGCCATCTATTAATGTCCAGGGACTTAATGAGATTTCTTTGCCTTCTAGTATGACTGGAAGCGTAGAAGAATTTATAGTTTTCACTACCCAAATTTAGCTACTAGACTCTTGATTTTTGCCAAAGAAGGGATTCTTCTAGCTCAATGGTAGTGTAAGCTTCTTTTCTATGATAGACAACTTCAAACATTAATTCCTCATTATATGGGTGAAGACAAGCCTTTTCCTAAGCCTAGAGGGCAGCATATTCAAGATATCTAGCATTCTCATTGATGTTAGCAACCCTTATCTTATTCCAAGAAATGAGATCCTTCTTCACTTGCTTGAGATTCTTCAAAACTCTAAACATCTGGCAACCTTTGATCTTGGTATTCCAAGATTTTCTTATAATATCACAATATCCCTGTATACTTACCCAAGCATTAATGAAACAAAAAGGAACATTTCACCTCCTACCTTTACTGCTTAGGGACAATCCTAGAATGGTTTGGTCATTATGGATAGTAGAGAAATTTTTGCTAAGAATATTTGGCCAATCATTAACACAATCAGAATTATTGAGGATATGATCTATTTTAGAGGTAGTGAACTTCAGACCCTCTTATCTATTAACCTGGGAACTTGTAAGGTCAACTTCAAAAATACCATTGTACTGCAAAAGGGAGTTGAATTCAAGCATATAAAGGTAGGAGGGATTGGATTTTCCAATTGTATCAGAGTTATTTCTAATACAGTTAAAGTCACGAATGACAATCTATGGTCTATCAATATTAGTAGTGATGGAATCAATGTTTTACCACATAATACTCCTCTTCCTATCATCATTCTACCTATATATCATAGTGAGATAGAAGCTGACACTATTCCAATCACAACAACAATGTATGAAATGGTCAGAATTGTGAGCAATAGAAACAAAGATACAACCAGGATCCCAAAGAAGAATGTTCCACCTAGAGAATGATGATTGTGATTATATTTCGAATTAAGGGAACACCATAAGAGATCTGTGACCTTATTGATCTTTTTCTTTCAAATCTTCATTTCAAGGAGTAAAGAGATTGGCGAAGAGACCCTCCTAAGTTCCTTCTGGACTTTATGCTGGTGGTCGATTCTATTTAGACCGCTAACATTCCAGGAGGTGATGGCAAGGATGTCAGTCATTATGGACATAGGTGACTTGGGACTTACTAGTCACAGTAACCAATTCTTGTTCATCCACAATCTCCAAATCCTGAAACATGTTGGGGAAGACAAAAAAATTTTGGTGCCCTTCAAAATATTTGTCCTTTATCATTTTACTAAGGCACTTTAGAGGAGACTTGGGTTTACTTTTAAACATTTCAAAACCTTCTTTATCCATGAGTGGTTGTCTTGAGAGTACATGGGTAGCTAGATTAGGATTGATCTTTTGTAACATGAAGACTTTTTCTTCTATAGTATTGAAACATGGCAAATTTACCAAAGGCAATGGGTTAGGAGAGACTTCAAAATAAGTAGGAGGATTTTTGTCCATCATAGTGTTGTTGATACCCATACCCCTATTCAACCTTGTCACTGTACTAGACGGAATATTTCTAGATATGTTAGGTAACGATGAAGGAGCAGGCTCCACTGGATTCACAGTCACCATAGGAGCCTCACTAGTTATGGAACCTTAGTGGATATTTGAAGTCTTAGATCACATTCTGACCCATTGTTGGGTAGTAGGTTTTTCCATGAAAGTAGGCCTGACCATGGGAGGAACTATGCATGAAACCATCTCATCTCCAAATGAGCTACAATGCAATTCTTTGGTATCCATTCGTATTTGATTGGAATAGTATGTTTCTTACTTGTGCCACTGATCAACTCAATTTTATCTGGGAAGTTTGAATTAGCTACCAGGAGGACATAGACTCTAGCAAATTCAATCCTACATAGGGATTTGGCGGCTCTATCACAATCATTCAGGACTCCCAGAAAACTTCCAATACGACTAAACATCATTATACCCTAGAGCTCTAGAGGGAGGTGATAAAGTCTAATCCAAATAGGAACCTCTGAGAGGGTTTCTTTTTCAAGCACATCACCAAGATGTCATTGCTTTAAGATTTATGGTTTCCCATTGACAAAACACGACCCATCCTCTATAGCATGAGTTGAACCCTTTTGATCAGAGAAATTGATAATGAAGAAACCATGAGACCTAGAAAAAATCTTGATGCTACCAGATTTCTTTCAAATCTAGGCAAGATGCTTAACAAGGGTAGGGAGATGGGGTTTGAAATCAATTATATAGCCTACTACTATATTCTGCCATTTCAACGCATTAGTTTTCTCCTCAGACTCTGGGTAGACAACCTTACCTTCATGAAAATCCAAGCGAATGGGGCTGAGTTTCTTATATTGTTCTTCTGCACCTACCTTGAGAAGACTCAACCATCTAGACCATTACACAGCCGACTAAGAGAGTAAATTGGAGCTAGTTCAGACATCCTGGATTACAAAACCATCTGGGGAGGAGACATTCTTTTTTGTCCTAGCTCCTCCACCCAAATTTGCCTTCTCTGTCGTCTTCTCCACCACCACTCCATCCACCTTATTCGAAACCTCAGCACACACCATATCATAGGTATGATATAAGTGGATTTCTCAATGACTTCTAATGATTTATGTTGAGAGATGTTTAATTTACATTCTATGTTGTTTTCACTATTAATGATTTTCCTACTTATGGAAACTTGTATGTCTACAATGTCAAAGGATCCAAGGCATGATCTATATGTGAAGAAAAGCATATTCTATCGTAATGAAACACGGTGGTAAGATTTTATATCTTGGTCATCGAAGGTTTCTCCCAAAGGTGCATCCTTACCAAAAGTTGCACAAAACATTCAATAGCTCAACTGAGGAATGAAGTCCCCCTAACCTAGGATGTTTATGTAAGAGTAAACAACATTATAAATCATTTTGGTAAGAGGTTGTATACTACCCCCACATGTGAAAAGTCTTTATTCAAAAAGAGGTCGATATTCTAGGATCCTCGTTATTGGAGTTCTTTAACAGTTAAACATTATATCGATGTCATGCATGTTGAGAAAAATGTATATGATAGTATTATTGTCACTTTATTGATATACCCGGTAAGATGAAAGATGGTCAAATCTAGAATGGACCTACATGAAATGGGTATAAGCAATGAATTAACAAAAGATGTTACCATAGATCATCGTACATATCTACCTCCTGCTTGTTACACCTTATCTACAAAGGAGAAGAGAACTTTTTATGAGTGCTTGCATAATGTTAAGGTACACATGGATACTCTGCCAATATTTGTAGATTGACATCAATGGAACATTTGAAGCTTATAGGTCTTAAATCTCATGATTGTCACACTGTAATGCAACATATATTGCATGTGGCTATTCGATCTATCCTTCCTAAGCATGTAAGGTTTGCAATTACTAGGTTTTTCTTCTTTTTCAACACTCTATGTAGAAAAGTAATTGATTATGAGATTCTAGATATTTTGCAAAGAGAAGTTTCATTACCATGTGTCAATTTAAGCAATGTTTCCCTCTTCATTCGCTTGATATCATTCTACAACTAGTTGTCCAATTAACTAGGGAAGTGAAAATGATGGGTCTCATTTTTTGCATTGGATGTATCCCTTTGAATGGTACATGAGTGTTTTTAAAGGTGATTTCAGAACCATTATCTCCCGGAAGGGAGTATCACTGAGGGATATTTCTCTAGGGAGGTTATGAAATTTTTCAATGAATGTTTGAGTTGCAAAGAAACTTATGCTAATGTCATGAACCCCAATGTTTATTCTTCCAATGGTATATTGGGAGAATGAAAAATTAATATCAGTCATGGGCAGTGGGAACGAGCACACTTGTATATTTTACACAACATTGACAATGTGGGTTTTTATATCACCGAACACACTAACGATCTCAAGAAATGTTGTCCCTTAGCCGGTTCAATGTGATTTACTAGACAACATAATCATAAATTTATTAGGTTGTGCGAAAAGGAAGTATTCAATCAACTATGTCAAACACCAATAATGTTATAAAAACTATCAAATGCCCCACATATAAGCCAAAGATAAACATCACATCTTACAAAGGGTTTGACATAAATGGATTTTCATACTACACAAAACATCAAGATGATAAAACTGTCATCCAAAATAGTTGGGTCACCCTTCAAGCTTCTTCATTGTATTTTTCTAGTGCCAAGAATAAGAGTCCACGTGAAGGAAAGATGTCTTATTACGGTGTCATCGAAAACATATGGGAAATTGAATACATATGGTTTATATTTATGTATAATTGGGTTGATAACAATGAAGTAGTTGTAGTTGATGAATTCGGTTTCAGAATAGTGAATTTTGAGTGGACAGGTGTGAAAGATGAACCCTTCATCATAGCATCATAGGGTAAACATGTATTCTATATCAACGATCCTACAAAAGTAAATTGGTCTGTCATTCTTCATGGGAAAAGATAGTTAATTTCAGATCATATTGATGAAGAAGAGTATTATGACAAGTATGATGACTCTAGTCCATTTTCTATTGGCCTACCAAGTGTTAATGTAGAATCTAATACTGATGATTATACACATGAAGATCACACATTAGGGATATTAATCTATGGTATATTTGTCATATGTGATCTTAATTTTTTTTTCATTATGTAACATGTTTATTTGTTCATATGTGATCTTACTTTTTTCAATATTGAATTTTTATATGTGATCGAACTTTTTTTAGTGTTGACTTTTTATATGTGATCTGACTTTTTATGTGACCTGACTTTTTTAATTTGTTTACTTTTTATTTTATAGATGGCATCTGACTAGGAGCATAATGATCAAAACCATGAGCATTCTGACCAGGGTACTGATGGTGCTTTCTCTCCAAAATGTAAGGGAGTTAGAGAGATAACTGTGATGAATGATGTTGTAAATATGCATGGAAGGAAGGGCATTGCAAAATTCAATAAAGTAGGAATGCCACTTAGTAAAGAGTTTGTTAGCTATTGTGGGGTCCTTGCTCGAAAATAGCTACCTCTCCTTGTTGAGGATTGGAGACAAGAGAGTATGGTCCATAAAAACCTCATCTGGAGGGAGTTAGAGGTGAGATAAATGAAGTTATTTTTGTATAGTATTCTTCCTATTCTTTTATTTTAGCATTTCTAAATAGTATTGAATGTTGAACCATTTTATGGTCGGTATGAACATGATAAAATTAGCATCACTAGTCTGTTATGTAGACTATTAGAAGAACACATAGAGATTAGTAGAAAATCCTCACAAAACACTATGTCTTTGGAGACAAGAAGGAATCCTGGCGTAAATGGAACTATATTAGTCAAGAAGATTGGAAGGAGTTTGTTTGGCGGAGAGAATCATATGCGTTCTAGGTATTCAAATAAATTACATCTTTATGATTTCTTTTGGAAACTTAACAATATCACTTTTATGAATTGATCAGGCCCTTCATAATGCTAAAAAAGAGAGGCATGATAACAATGTGCATAACCACTAGTCAAGTTCAAGTGGTTATTGGAAATGATGCCACATGAGACAGTTTCTACAATGAGATCAAGTGCTACATCAAAAACAAGATCAAGGGGAAGATGGAGAGAACGGACAAGAGTAAGGGAAACAACAAGGGCCCTTCTACTTCTACTCCTTCTACTATTGAGCATTCTAGTGCTTATGGATGGGTGCCTCTGTATGTTGAATGGATAGATGTGAGGAGAAACAAAGCCAAAGAATCCTCATCCAAGCAACATAGGAGACGTAAAATTAAATTATAAATTTCTTGGTTTCACAATAATTTACCATGTTCTTTTTTAATCGAATTGTTTAATGATTAGTCCAATTTTTATGATAATTAGTTAGACCTGGCTACCAAAGAAAAGGAGGGAAAGTTCATCCCTCAAGGCACACACGATTAATTAACAGTTTCTTTAGGGAAAGAAGAGGATCCTGGACATGTTAGTGACATTGAAGTTGGGTATGGGATAAAATAATATTTTAATGGATCCCGAAAAACCATAAACAACCCAACAAAGGGGAAGTGGATGTGGAGTACATGCAGAGAATTGTAGATGTAGTCTTGGAGAAATATATTGCAAAATCCCAATTTTCAAGATAAATTAAAACATAGAATGTAGTTTTTCCTAAACAACAAAAGTTAAGGGGTTAAATGCAAAAAAATTGATAATGGTTGTCTTTATATGAAAATGGGATAATAAAACATAAAATAAGACTCAAATATGTTTTTCCATTTCAAATGTACCTTAAAGGATTCAATTAACTTAACTAGATAAGTAGTAGTTCTCCTTTTCTTTCTCTCTTCTCCAAGATGACCATAAAGCATAGGAATAGGTTAAAGAGGTGACCATGTGACTATTGAATGAGTAAAATTCAAGTGTGACTCAAGGATTCAATAATAAAAGCATTTTTCAATTTATCTCCTTTTTAATGAATTTTAATTAAGTTTAATAGACAAAATAGGATTTATGGACCAATAAGTATACAAAAATGAAATTCTAGTTATATATGAATATTCCAAGCCTTCTATTTTTCCTATAGTCCAAATTTGAACTCATTTGACCCATGTTTGACGCTCCATTTCATTTATGAGATGTTTGAATATGCTTTTAGTATAGAATCATTTGAAATGACCTTAATTGCATTCATTTCTCTAAAGTCCCACATTTCTCGCAATATCACACATTACTGGGTTCATTTTTTCCTTCTAACACACACATCCAACAGTGGTAATTTGATTTAACTCTGATCTGACGGCCAAAGAGTCATCCTCTACCTTTTCTCAAACCATAAGTATTAACTCAACAACGCGCCTTCAATTCGAAGCCTCCTCCTCCCACTCGTCGTGTCCATTTTACTAGATCACTTATCCAATGAGATCACCTCAGTCTTCCAAATATATCAAGCCATTTCTTACCCTCCATATTGGCCTGATGAGAAAACACCAAAATAGGGTTTTGAATCCATATCTACCATGGTCTACCAAACACCTTCTCGAGGCACCTTGTTCCAATTTAAAAGTCCCAAAGGCATCACCATCCTCCAATCACCCCTCCTCTTTGGGCAATTTACTCGCCAACACCCAAAGACCCCAAACCTACTCTTACTTCATCTCTGGAAAATGCCTCTCTAGCATTGGCTCCTCCACCACCTTTGGCCCAATTGATGCATTGATGAGCATCCCTACCACCTATTCTTTGATTCCTCATTACCAGTTTGTTTTGTGGTAGCTGGGTTCAATGTATCCTATAGACTAGTTTTTTACCCCATCGACATTCATCGCCATGGAGAACCAGTGGTCACCTGACCTTCGAGAGGTTTTTTCTATTCCCTCATGACCTTCATGTACATGTTCCACATCTCATTTTGTTCTTTCAGGCTTTACCAACTGATTGTACATCTCAAAATTTTGCCCCTTATTCTTCCCGTGTGGAGGAGCATTCCCTTAGATCTTGGGCACTGTGAGGCTGAAGTTTGGGCTTGACATGTTCTCTTGGTAGCTTGGATGGGCATGATGCTCTTGGTTTTCACTAACATGCACTGGTTCACAATCTAGATACCCAATGTAGAGAATGGGTTCCTACTCTTTGCCATGGATCAAAGTTGATATCCAAGGATTCAATTTTACTTTGTTTCTCTAGGTGGCTTAATTGTATTATTAGAACCGCAAGGTAAATTGTGGAATTTGACTGCACATTTCATCTAGAAAACTGTGAGGTTCATTTGGTTCAAATGAAAACTTAACCCATGTATGTTTAACTAAATTATGGATTTCTCCAGTCATCTTACTTTCATCTAAATCAATTTTATTTTCACTTTCATAAATGTCATTAATATGATTCACTGGATGTTGATTGGTCAGTTTTCAAATATTCATAATAAATCATAGGATGCATAGAAAATACAAACAAATAGTCATTGGAAAGGTTTCTTTTGAGAGGAACACAGTTTTATGATTTTTAAGCAATGCATTGCATTCCCATTTTGATGTTATATTTGAAACCCTAATTTTACCATGAAACCCTAATTATGAATTACATGTAACTAATATGATCTAAGTCAATCTAGTTTTCCTATGTTAATGATGTTGATAGATGAGCCAGATGCTATTGCATTCAAGCCCTAATTCACCCTCTATCAACCTAATATTAATACAAGGCATTGATTAACGATTTTTATGAGAAGGTGTTTAAAGCCTAACCAAGTTAAGGGGAGATTTGACCTAGATTTGACTCAAGGAGCAGGAAGACTATCTTAGGATATACATTGCTCCAAGGTAAATGGGTCATGTTGTTCAACACAAGTAATTATGATTGTTTGCATGTTAAGTACAAAGTTGACAACCTTATTGCTAGTTTAGTATTGAAACATTTCACTCTATCTTAGTGTTTTATGATTTATATATGTTATATCCTATGGTTAAAATGTTCATTATGATTAAGGTTTATTATTTATGACTCATGAAATTAGTGTTCATGTTTAAGAGGGAGAAATCCCATCATGTTAAGAAATCTTATTTGAGAGAGAGAAATCCCATCATATTAAGTCCAACAATCATGATTATGTTAGTGTTAATGTTACTGTCATGTAAATGATCAAGTTAATTATAAATGAACTAGTTTTTATATGCTCCCGAATCATGAACCTCAAGGGGTCAGCTTTCCTAGCATCAATGGCTTTCCTAACAATCATGTGCTCCTTAGAGGGCATTATAGAGGGACACATACACTTACAATTCAATTATTCATGTTAAAAATGATTAAGGAATTCATATAGTAATTCAAGTCAAGTTTTCTTACATGTCAGGTATATTTACTTTTCTCATATTACAAGTGACAGATCATTTACTGATGTGTTGTTTTTCCACTTTGCATGGTTGGGGATGCGATATTCCCAGGAGGTGGATCAAGTAAGGACTCATGAGGAGCAATCAAGGACTACAAAACCTCAACGAGATAATTGGCGGGGTGTCATCCATATTAGGCGATCCAGTCATGTGTATCTTTATGTATAGTTTCCATGTTTAGAAATGTTTAGACATGATAACAATGAAGTAGTTGTAGTTGATGATTTCGGTTTCAGAATAGTGAATTTTGAGTGGAAAGGTGAGAAAGACGAACCCTTCATCATAGCATCATAGGGTAAACATGTATTCTATATCATCGATCCTACTAAAGTAAATTGGTCTATCATTCTTCATGATAAAAGATAGTTAATTTTAGATCATATTGATGAAGAAGAGTATTATGACAAGTATGATGACTCAAGTCCATTTTCTATTGGCCTACCAAGTGTTAATGTAGAATCTAATACTGATGATTATACACATGAAGATCACATATTAGGGATATTAATCTATGGTATATTTTTCATATGTGATCTTAATTTTTTTTGCATTATGTAACATGTTTATTTGTTCATATGTGATCTTACTTTTTTCAATATTGAATTTTTATATGTGATCGAACTTTTTTTAGTGTTGACTTTTTATATGTGATCTGACTTTTTTATGTGACCTGACTTTTTTCATTTGTTTACTTTTTATTTTATAGATGGCATCTGACTAGGAGCATAATGATCAAAAGCATGAGAATTCTGACCAGGGTACTGATGGTGCTTTCTCTCCAAAATGTAAGGGAGTTAGAGGGATAACTGTGATGGAAGATGTTGTAAATATGCATGGAAGGAAGGGCATTGCAAAATTCAATAAAGTAGGAATGCCACTTACTAAAGAGTTTGTTAGCTATTGTGGGGTCCTTGCTCGAAAATAACTACCTCTCCTTGTTGAGGATTGGAGACAAGCGAGTACGGTCCATAAAAACCTCATCTGGAGGGAGTTAGAGGTGAGATAAATGAAGTTATTTTTGTATAGTCTTCTTCCTATTCTTTTATTTTAGCATTTTTAAATAGTATTGAATGTTGAACCATTTTATGGCCGATATGAACATGATAAAAAGTAGCATCACTAGTCTGTTATGTAGACTATTAGAAGAACACATAGAGATTAGTAGAAAATCCTCACAAAACACTATGTCTTTGGAGACAAGAAGGAATCCTGGCGTAAATGGAACTATATTAGTCAAGAAGATTGGAAGGAGTTTGTTTGGAGGAGAGAATCAGATGCGTTCTAGGTATTCAAATCAATTACATCTTTATGATTTCTTAGGTAAACTTAACAATATCACTTTTATGAACTGATCAGGCCCTTCATGATGCTCAAAAAGAGAGGCATGATAACAAATTGCATAACCACTAGTCAAGTTCAAGTGGTTATTGGAAATGACACCACATGAGACAGTTTCTACAATGAGATCATGTTCTACATCGAAAACAAGATCAAGGGGAAGATGGAGAGAAAGGACAAGAGTAAGGGAAACAACAAGGGCCTTCTACTTCTACTCCTTCTACTATCGAACATTCTAGTGCTTCTGGATGGGTGCCTCCGTATGTTGAATGGATATATGTGAGGAGAAAAAAAGCCAAAGAATCCTCATCCAAGCAACATAGGAGGCGTAAAATTAAATTATAAATTTCTTGGTTTCACAATAATTGACCATGTTCTTTTTTAAACGAATTGTTTAATGATTAGTCCAATTTTTATGATAATTAGTTGGACCTGGCTACCCAAGCAAAGGAGGGAAAGTTCATCCCTCAAGGCACACATGATTAATTAACAGTTGCTTTAGGGAAAGAAGAGGATCTTGGACATGTTAGTGACACTGAAGTTGGGTATGGGATAAAATAATATTTTAATGGATCCCATAAAAACCACAAACAACCCAACAAAGGGGAAGTGGATGTGGACTACATGTAGAGAATTGTAGATGTAGTCTTGGAGAAATATATTGCAACATCCCAATTTTCAAGATAAATTAAAACATAGAATGTAGTTTTTCCTAAACAATAAAAGTTAAGGGGTTAAATACAAAAAAATCAATAATGGTTGTCTTTATATGAAAATGGGATAATAAAACTTAAAATAAGACTCAAATATATTTTTCCCTTTCAAATGTACCTTAAAGGATTCAATTAACTTAACTAGATAAGTAGTAGTTCTCCTTTTATTTCTCACTCCTCCAAGATGACCATAAAGCATAGGAATAGGTTAAAGAGGTGACCATGTGACTATTGAATGAGTAAAATTCAAAAGTGTGACTCAAGGATTCAATAATAAAAGCACTTTTCAATTTATCTCCTTTTTAATGAATTTTAATTAAGGTTAATAGACAAAATAGGATTTATGGACCAAGAAGTATACAAAAATGAAACTCTAGTTATATATGAATATTCCAAACCTTCTATTTTTTCTATAGTCCAAATTTAAACTCATTTGACCCATGTTTGACGCTCCATTTCATTTATGAGAGGTTTGAATATGCTTTTAGTATAGAATCATTTGAAATGACCTTAATTGCATTCATTTCTCTAAAGTCCCACATTTCTCGCAATATCACGCATTACTGGGTTCATTTTTCCCTTCTAAGACACACATCCAATAGTGGTAATTTGATTTAACTCTGATCTGACGGTCAAAGAGTCATCCTCTACCTTTTCTCAAACCATAAGTATTAACTCAACAACGCACCTTCAATTCCAAGCCTCCTCCTCCCACTCGTCGTGTCCATTTTACTAGATCACTTATCACTTGACATCACCTCAGTCTTCCAAATATATCAAGCCATTTGTTACCCTCCATATTGGCCTGATGAGAAAACACCTAAATAGGGTTTTGAATTTATATTTTCCATGGTCTATCAAACACCTTCTTGAGGCACCTCCTTCCAATTTAAAAGTCCCAAAGGCATCACCATCCTCCAATCACCCCTCCTCTTTGGGCAATTTACTCGCCAACACCCAAAGACCCCAAACCTATCTTACTTCATCTCTGGAAAATGCCTCTCTAGCATTGGCTCCTCCACCACCTTTGTCCCAATTGATGCATTGATGAGCATCCCTACCACCTATTCTTTGATTCCTTGTTACCAGTTTGTTTTGTGGTAGCTTGGTTCAATGTATCCTATAGACTAGTTTTTTACCCCATCAACATTCATCGCCATGGTGAACCAGTGGTCACCTGACCTTCGAGAGGTTTTTTCTATGCCCTCATGACCTTCATGTACATGTTCCACATCTCATTTTGTTCTTTCAGTCATTGCCAACTGATTGTACATCTCAAAATTTTGCCCCTTATTCTACCCGTGTGGAGGAGCATTCCCTTAGATCTTGGGAACTACGTGGCTCAAATTTGGGCTTGACATGTTCTATTGGTAACTTGGATGGGCATGATGCTCTTGGTTTTCACTGACATGCACTGGTTCACAATCTAGATACCCAAAGTAGAGAATGGGTTCCTACTCTTTGCCATGGATCAAAGTTGATATCCAAGGATTCAATTTTACTTTGTTTCTCTTGGTGGCTTAATTGTATTATTAGAACCGCAAGGTAAATTGTGGAATTTGACTGCACATTTCATCTAGCAAACTGTGAGGTTCATTTGGTTCAAATGAAAACTTAAACCATGTATGTTTAACTAAATTATGGATTTCTCCAGTCATCTTGCTTTCATCTAAATCAATTTTATTTTCACTTTAATAAATGTCATTAATATGATTCACTGGATGTTGATTGGTCATTTTTCAAATATTCATAATAAATCATAGGATGCATAGAAAATACAAACAAATAGTCATTGGAAAGGTTTCTTTTGAGAGGAACACGGTTTTATGATTTTTAAGAAATGAATTGCATTCCCATTTTGATGTTTTATTTGAAACCCTAATTTTACCATGAAACCATAATTATGAATTACATGTAATTAATATGATCTAAGTCAATATATATTTCCTATGTTAATGATGTTGATAGATGAGCCAGATGCTATTGCATTCAAGCCCTAATTCACCCTCTATCAACCTAATATTAATACAAGGCATTGATTAACGATTTTTATGAGAAGGTGTTTAGAGCCTAACCAAGTCAAGGGGAGATTTGACCTAGATTTGACTCAAGGAGCAGGAAGACTAGCTTAGGATATACATTGCTCCAAGGTAAATGGGTCATGTTGTTCAACACAAGTAATTATGATTGTTTGCATGTTAAGTACAAAGTTGACAACATTATTGCTAGTTTAATATTGAAATATTTCACTCTATCTTATTGTTTGATGATTTATATATGTTATATCCTATGGTTAAAATGTTCATTATGATTAAGGTTTATTATTTATGACTCATGAAATTAGTGTTCATGTTTAAGAGGGAGAAATCCCATCATGTTATGAAATCTTATTCGAGAGAGAGAGAGAAATCCCATCATGTTAAGTCCAACAATCATGATTATGTTAGTGTTAATGTTAATGTCATGTAAATGATCAAGTTAATTAGAATTGAACTAGTTTTTATATGCTCCCGAATCATGAACCTCAAGGGGTCGACTTTCCTAGCATCAATGGCTTTCCTAACAATCATGTGCTCCTTAGAGGGCATTATAGAGGGACACATACACTTACAATTCAATTATTCATGTTAAAAATGATTAAGGAATTCATATAGTAATTCAAGTCAAGTTTTCTTACATGTCAGGTATATTTACTTTTCTCATATTACAAGTGACAAATCATTTATTGATGTGTTGTTTTTCCACTTTGCATGGTTGGGGATGCGATGTTCCCATGAGGTGGATCAAGTAAGGACTCATGAGGAGCAGTAAAGGACTACAAAACCTCAACGAGATAATTGGCGGGGTGTCATCCATATTAGGCGATCCAGTCATGTGTATCTTTATGTATAGTTTCCATGTTTAGAAATGTTTAGACATGTTAGAGCACTAAATTATAGTTTCCTACTCAAAAGAACAATTTATGATTCTCAATGGTGAATTATGTGTTTATATGCTATAATTTCATAAATGTGACATCCCCTTTCAAGATGAAAGCTTCTGCTGAGTTATGTTAAATATCATAAGGAGGGTTGTTACATGTATACCTTCTCAAGCAACATAGAAACTAGCTTCTTTAGCAGTCATAGAACCAGTCCATCACTCGCTCGTACAATGTATTGGGAGTTGTTCTTTGGACCTGCAGGGCACAATCGGGTTATGGTTTAGTCCAAGTCCATTTATATTACCTTGTGATATCATAATCCTTCAAGTCAATTTTTATTTTTGTCAAATTAAAATTTGTATTTTGTAAAAATGTAGAAGGACAGAAGATGTAGTCTTGTCATCAAATTTCCAACCGACAATGTTGTGGCAGATGTTGAGGCTGATAACACCAAAGTGGTTCATGGTAATCATCTTCCTACTGATTGTTGCCGTGTGATAGTCATACGTTTCATTCAAAAAAATAGCGTGATGCCTCTCACATGTGAGTACTCATATGCCACCACATTCGGAGAGGTAGAAGGTGGATTTACTTGGTGGGACAAATGACTCGTTATATCTTCAGGCATGACAAATGTATATTTAAACTTATATAAATTAATTGATAGCTAATATTAGAATACATGCTGCATGCATACTACAACAACTAAGAAGCCCCCTAATGTTCTGAAGCCTCCACCCCCCTCATTTTATTCTACATGAGTTGTTCAACTCCTTAGGCCCTCATAGTCACGCTTGACATGATGGTTAGACACTATAGATCATATAGATACCATTGTGATCAACCTTGGAGAGGACACGGTAGGTGTACAACGAGACACTGCTATAGTGTTAACATATGTTTCTGAGGTATTAAAGTATGATTGGTTGAACACAATAGTGATAGAACTTTTAATACAGAGATAAAAGTGCACCATATGTGAAAATTGTTTAATTGTTTCCTACATATACTTTGGTTATATAATATACTACAATCATTTATATTATGCTCCTCAAGCCTTAGAAGTAGTAAAGGTGGGTTTCTAATGCCATCATTGATTAGATATGTAGAGAGAGTTCTGAGTGGAGCCAAAGAATATACGGCATCTACGACGTAGTATTTTAGTGCTTCCAAGAACATGATCTTAGTTCCCTTCAAAATTAAGTAAGTTTTTGGATTTATTGTTTATATGTATAACCTACATATTAATACAATAATGTTGTGAGATTTAATTTAGCATTTTATTTGCCTTTTATTCACTTAGAGGTATGCACTGACAATTTTTAATGATTTTTTATGAGACTTGGAGGGTGTATGACTTTGATCTTTCCTATGAAAAACTGTCACCAAATGTGGGACACCTAATAAATTGGCGGTTCATGCGTAAGTATTGTTTATCGATGCCCATTATTTGTGTTAATGTTTGTATCACTAATGACAGTTTAATAATGCAACATATATGTTAATTTAATTTATAGGGGTTTGAAAGAATTTCGTGATGGTGAAGTGAAGGTAGATAAGAAAAAGAAATCAGTAACTTGGGTAAGTGTTGATGTATAGGCTTCCCATTCCAATTGCATAATATATTACCAACTCTACATGATTACATTTATTAATGTAATTGTAAATATATAGGCCACTATTCAAGACGATGGTTGGGCATGCACATATTATGTGATTATGTATTTGTAGGTGATTGTCAATCACAAAACAAATAAAATATATAGAGAATGTAAATTAGTAGTCTTGGATCATATTTTAATGAAGTAGCCTCATCACAAACAATAAAATCTTATTTCATGTCTCGTTCTCTTTGCAATTTTTTTAGAAGACTGACCCATATACATTAGAGCAACTAAATGACCTACGTGAGCAGTGGGCAGCCTGCTTCATTGGAAATGTGGATTTGAACAAAAAATTTGACGGTTCATTAATATTTTTTGGTAGTTAGAACTTTGATGTCAGGTTTTTTATATGTATTTGGTGAGTGTGAATTGGATTTTGATGAGTTAAAATCTGAGATGATAGATGATGTTGATATCTATTTTTTGAGTGAGAAATATTTAATGTTAATTGCATATGTATTTGTGATTTTGAATGTGATATATGAAGAAAAGAATGATGTTTGTTCTTGCATATATGTATGAATTTGAGGTTTGAGTTCATGGATTTGTGTACAATTTGAACTGAACAAATGAAATAATGTACATTGTTTAATTTTGTCTTTTCCTTGTAGGTGTTCTGACCTGGGGTTAAGCCATGATGCTTGTAGAGAGCGTGTTGTTCTTCAGAACATTCAATTCTAAAAAATAGCAGGCTCCAGATAAGCTAGTAGACTGGACAGTGGTTCTATGGGCATGTTATATAAAAAAAATCCTAAACATTTATCATCAGTTATTTGTGAATAAGTGACTATATATATAAATATATATATATGTATATATATGTGTATATATATGTGTATATATATGTATATATATATATATATATATATATATATATATATATATATATATAAAGACAGAGAGAGACAAAGTTAGGCTAGAATGCACTCAAGTGTACAGATCAAACTAATACACTCAAGTGTGTTTGCATATCAAGACTATTTTTTGTAAAAATGTAAACCATTGAACTTCACTGGCATACTATAATTAGGCTACATACAAATTATGAGCCAATTTGGATGATTCCAAGGGCTACAAAATTGACGCACGCAACTAATTTGAAATGCATACTTTTTGCGGTCTTTATAACATGCCCTATGAGTGTCCAAATGTGCTCAAGTTTTGCGTATGAGCTATTCACAAGATGTTAAGAATATCAACAGATTAGATTTTTGAAAAAAATATTACATCATGATAAACTATTTGAGTGTATTCTATTCTGAATACACTCAACTATATTCTAGCCTGACTCTGACTCTCTCTCTCTCTCTATATATATATATATATATACATATATGTATATGTACATATATATATATACATATATATACATATATATACATATATATACACATATATATGTATATGTACATATATATATACATATATATATATACATATATATATGTATATGTACATATATATATATACATATATATATGTATATGTATATATATATACATATATATATGTATATATATACATATATATATATATATATATATATATAGTCAGGCTAGAATACATTCGAGTGTATTTGGAGTAGAATACATTCAAGTAGTTTTTTAGGATTCAATATTTTTTTGAAAAATCTAATCCTTTTATCTTCTTAAACATCTTGTGAATATCTCATAAGAAAAATTTGAGCACATTTGGACATTTATAGGTCATGTTATAAAGACTGCAAAAATTATGCATTTCAAATTAGTTTCGTGCGTTGATTTTGTTTCCCTTGGATGAGTGACTTACACTCATCCAAATGGGATAAACATTTGTATGTAGCCTAGTTATAGTATGAATGTGAAGATCAATGGTTTACATTTTGCAAAAAATAGTCTTGATATGGAAACACACTTGAGTGTATTCGTGCAATATGTACACTTGAGTGTATTCTAGTCTGACTCTATAAATATATATATATATATATATATATATATATATATATATATATATATATATATTTATATAGAAGTTCCACAAGATAGTCACCATGTATGACCATAGTCTCGAATAAGAGAGAAAAAGAGAGGGTATTGTTTGATATAACGAGATCAAGGAGGTTAGCTTACTTATCCAGCAAAAGGATCACAAAAGGATCCACAAAGAAATATGCCCCCACCCTAGGTTCCCACTTGCAAGGGGAAAACAACCACCTTCTTCATGCTCAACACACCACTTACATCACCAAGAACGAGGCCAAACTCTAAACAAGAAGGGAAGAAGAAGATAGAGCTAAAGAGGTTACTTGAATGTGAAAGAAGGGGTATAAATACCCAAAAGTAGGAGAGAGGTGAGGAATACGAGGTGTCAAGATACTAGAAACTCTTAGAAAACTTGTCCCTAAAAACCTCATACATCCAAGAACTCAAGACATACATGAACCAAAGATCACTAAAACTAAGGTTATGTAGCAAACACTTGGTCCACTACACCCTTTTGTTGAAACAAAACCAAAGGTTATCATGGTAGCAGACACTACCCTTGGTACCCAAAGCCAAGGCGTCACAACACATCACCACATGATAAAGTATATCAACCAAGATCAAGGACAAGGCATGGTGGTCGCTACAAACACACCCCAAGGAAGCACTTCGGTAGCTTCAACCACAAAGCACATCATGTACTACCAAGGATCAACATCAACATGGTCGACACAATCATCAACTCATGCATCCATGCAATCCATGCAAACCCTAGTATCAACACATGATTCCACCTCATCAACCAAAGTCCAACAAGGTGCCCCTATGCACCATTATCACTCTATTGATGAAAAAACATAGGAGGCACAACCAACATGTGACAAATTGCAAGATAAACCATCAACTTATATAATTGTAATTAGATTCAAAGAAACACACGTAAAGCATAACAAGCCCAAACATCAACCAAACTGAACCAAACATAAAATGTAAGCATGTTCCATGTAATTATGGCATATCACATGGTTAGATTAAGGGTTTTAAGAATCTCATCAAGCAAAGCAAGTAAGATCAAATAGTAAGCTAGGTCAGGGGTCTTACATTATCATATGTATCTTTGTTTTTATTTCTAGTTTCATAATTTTGGGTTTGTAGGATCCACAAATATCTAGTGTAATCATGGATCACTATTATCATGATCTCTACCTCCATCATAGAGAGTGTTCTTCTTTGTTTTTACAATGAAATTTGACATACTTTTAAAGTGTAGTTGAAAATTTTAATGACAACATATCCTAGAGGAAGTGTATGGGTTAGTCAACTTGAGGACATTTGATATGAATGGAAGTCTTAGTTATTTATGAAATGTGGATGATGATATAGTTTGAGCCCTAACTAAACAGACAATTAATGAGTCCTTAAATGGGACTTTTGGAAAGAAACCCTAAGGCTACCCTATACATAGGTGGACATGAGAGGGATTTCCCCTTAATCTTGTGACTCCATCTACTTCTCGTACATGTGATCCACCACCCTAATATGACTAAGTACCATGAATGGTTTCCTCTTGATTACATTGCACTGCATAATAGGTGACATGATAGGTAGTTTTTAAATTTATGCATTAGCTATTGCATTGAAAAGAAGAAGAAAAATGTGCAGATCAATTAGTTACATAACAAATCCTTGTAGATTGCATATCTTGCATTATTCATTCTTTATCATGTTTTCATGATTTCGTTTTATGAAAAAATGCAGGGATAAACATCCATACCCCTCAAAATAAAATAAATGAAAAAGAGAGAATTTTGAGTGTTTTATTGAAGCCTGAGCACACTCTACAACCATGCTAAAATAGTTCAACTAAAGAAAAAAAGAGAAAACAAATTTCTATAAAATCAGGAGGGAGAAAAGGATGAATTGAGCCCAATTCTTAATTTTTCTTCCAAAAGAGATAAAAACAATTGCATGATGCATTCTTTTATTAGACCGTCATCAATTAGATGAGACTTTTAGTGCATGCATCATTCCACTTGTAATAGTAGGCATTAGGATTCATGCATCTCTTGCTTCTTCCATTTTGTATGTTCATCATGTTTTATTATTGCATAAATGATTCAAATGTTACTTGTGATTCTTCATAAGCCACCTAATTCATTCCACTCATTTCACTTATTGGTAGGCCACAAATATGATTTCTCTCCTCATTCACTCTTATAAGGAATCACATGATACACTGAGTGAATGTATGATTTGTTGGGTTTTAGAAGAGGCAGAGAAGCAGCGGAAACAAAAAAAAATTTCTCCCAAACCCGGAACAAAAGGAATCGCGTCAACATCTATATAATAGGAAAGATGGTTTGTGAATCATACCTTGTCCCGAGGCTTGCTCGGCGACAATACCACGCGCCTTGCGCGGTCTTCACCTCCGGTCTTGGACGGTGTCTGTGCAGCTCCTGGTCGTATCGGGACTGAAGACTCCTCCTCCTACCGGACTGTCGGATGACAGTTGTCCTACTGAGTGGCAGTGACCTCCCGCCTCTGAAGTAGTCCACACGGACCACCCGGAACTCCACTCTCCTTGTCCCACAAGGAAGTGGAAGGAGTCGCACCCTCCTGTTGACGTACTAGTAGCCAACACACTCTCCTGCTGTCAATTGCAACTGCAGTTGTCCTTCCCTTGCTGCACCTCCCTTTGCGGGAAGCACTTGCTCGGGCTCTCTCTCGGTTACCAAAACCAGAGATAACGACAACTTTGCAGAGCAATCAACTTGCACTGAGTCGTACTCTGAGAAGCCCCCAATACCCCTATATATAGGCGGGTCATCGGATAGGGTTCTCTGTGCCTGGCAATACAGGACTAAAGCAGGAGTAGAAGGGTTCGAGATTTTCCACAAAAAGCAACCATCTCACAACCTGAACCGATCGGTTCACAAGTGAACCGGTCGGTTGGGGACCTGAACCGATCGGTTCACCACTGAACCGATCGTTTGGGACCCTTGAACCGATCGGTTCACTCATGAACCGGTTGGTTGGGGTTCCAGGTTGGTTCCCGATTGACTTTCCTTGTTTCTTTCTTAATTGGTATCGAATACCAATATTATTCCCAATCGAATTGGGCAATTGAAACGAAAGGAAAATTCTCACCAATCCTACTTTCCCAAGTTGCTCGATTGCACCAGTTGAACCGATCAGTTCAACACTTGAACCGGTCATTTCACTCTGTACATGAGCTGATCGGTTCAACAATTGAGCCGACTGGTTCAGCAACCTCAGTCGACCGGTTCATCACATGAACCGATCGGTTGGGAATGCAGATTGTGCAGAATCAGTCAAATGCGATTTCAATCAATCCGATACTCCAATCAATGCGTCCAACACCTTGAACATTATGATATTGAGCTATCGATTAATTGAGTGTTTAATTGAACTACTAAACTCCTTTAGTAATCGATCTAAACATTGCTTGTGGACAAAACTCCTCTTCCAGGTTAAATCCTATGTGTGTGACCCTGCAGGTCCATTTCACGTTGGCAGTGAAAGTCCATAACACTTATGACTTCACAAGCAAAGAGCGGTGCCTAGTCACACATCATTGCTACCCAAGTGAAAGTAGAAAGTTGGAGAACAACTTTCATCCTACAATCTGTGAATGGTGTTACAGTGAATGTATAATTCCTTTGTCACTGATATCCAGAATGAACTCGAGGCATGGAACAGTCATCCTGTCAATGTTCATTCATTTCCTTGATCTCAGAGTAGACCGAGTGAGATGTGTATGACATCAATATCACATATTGATTCACACGTGCATGTGCATGCCTTTCTTAATCCTACTCATCAAGTGGCCAAGGATATCAAACTCCCTTAGGAGGGACAAATCCCATATCTATCACTCACCCCTCAAAAGCCCCATGTGTCAAAGCCACCCAATCATCACCTTTATAACAACCCATGTTTCAGGATTGCGTTTGATGATGTCAAAGTGTACCCAATGACATGTGTTGAGTGCAGTAATTTCAGGTCTAAGAATCACAATCACCACCATCACTGTGAGAGCTGACTGTGACTACCATGTCATGGTTCCATGTGTCACTCTCACGGTGGGTTTGTCTGATACCTTGTTCTCTAACAAGTACCTATGTGCTTGGTTTGATATCACCATATCATGACTAATGAGATTCTGTCATCAACCAACACACAATCTAGTCTTAAGTGTTATTGATGTCTATGGTTATTTCCACAATAACAACCGACTAGGGACTAAACAAGAATGTATACTCTTAACATCCATATGATCTCATCGTTTAGGTCATGAACCTAAAAGCATATGTCATTGAGTAAGACAATCTTTAGACATCTATCATGTTACACCATCATCTCAGAAATAGTTTAAACATATAGATTGGAAATTGCCTTTATTATTATTCAAATCATTTACAAAGTATCCCATTACAATCATCATATGACTTGATCTATGGGCATACATACCAACAGACTCCCACTTGCACTTAGAGCCAGTCACCAAGGAAACGCAGTCCTTGTGACCTAGCAAGACCATCATGCTTCTGCTGAGAAAGGGCCTTAGTCAGTGGATCAGCTGTGTTGTCTTCATTTGGTACTTTGCAAATCTTCACATCTCCTCACTGTACGATCTCTCGTATGAGATGGAAGCACCGCAGTATGTGCTTGGACCGCTGATGTGATCTGGGCTCCTTAGCTTGTGCAATAGCTCCATTATTGTCACAATAAAGATCTTCACATCTCCATTATTGTCCTCAGAAATCAACTTCCTGATCCATACAGCCTCCTTTGTGGCATGCGAAGCAGCAATATACTCGACCTCTGTAGTAGAATCGGCAACTGTTTCTTGCTTGGAACTCTTCCAGCTCACAACTCCATTATTAAGGCAAAACACAAATCCTGACTACGATCTGTAATCATCTTTATCGGTTTGGAAGCTTGCATCGGTGTAACCCTTTACAACCAGCTCTTCCTCGCCGCCGTACAGAAGAAACTGATCCTTAGTCCTTCGCAAGTACTTGAGGATGTTCTTCACGGCTGTCCAGTGAGCATCCCTGGGATCTGACTGGTACCTGCTCGTCATGCTGAGAGCATATGAGACATCTGGGCGTGTGCACAACATAGCGTACATGATGGATCCGATTGCTTATGCATATGGGATCCCATTCATATGCTCTCTCTCTTCACAAGATTGGGGACATTGAGCTCTAGAGACGGTAACTCCATGTAGCATAGGGATGTTGCCTCTCTTTCAGTTCTCCATGCTGAACCGCTTCGGCACCTTGTCAATGTACGTGCTCTGACTTAGTCCGAGAAGCCTTCTAGATCTATCTCTATAGATCTTAATTCCTAGAATGTAGGATGCTTCTCCTAAGTCCTTCATTGAGAAAGTTTTCCCAAGCCAAGTCTTTACCTTCTCTAAGGCTAAGACATCATTCCCCATCAAAAGTATGTCATCCACATACAATATGAGAAATGTGGTCGAGCTCCCACTAGCCTTCTTGTACACACAAGGTTCATCTTCATTTTGAATAAAGCGAAACACTTTGACTTCTTCATCAAATCGAAGATTCCAACTTCGAGATGCTTGCTTCAATCCATAGATTGACCTTTGCAGTTTACAGACTTTATTGGCATTCTTTGGATCTACAAAACCTTCAGGTTGTGTCATGTACACATCCTCATGAATATTCCCGTTAAGGAATGCGGTTTTAACATCCATCTGCCAAATCTCATAGTCATAATAAGCTGCAATAGAAAGCATGATCCTGATGGACTTAATCATGGCAACTGGAGAAAAGGTTTCGTCATAGTCAACACCTTGAATTTGTCGAAAACCCTTTCCAACCAATCTACCTTTATAAGTTTTCACATTGCCATCCATGTCGGTCTTTTTCTTAAAGAGCCACTTGCACCCTATGGGTTTTACCCCTTCAGGTGGTTCCACCAAAGACCATACTTTGTTGGAGTACATGGATTCCATCTCGGATCTCATGGCTTCTAGCCATTTCTCAGAATCTGGTCCCTCCATAGCCTCTACGTAGGTAGTTGGATCATCATCTATGATCAACTCTCCACCTTCCTGAGTTACAAGGTATCCAAACCTCTCAGGTTCAAGGCGAGTCCTACTAGATCTACGAGGTCCTTGTTTACCTGAGGAGACTGAGATTCCACAACACCTTGTGAATCTACATTTTCCTCTGGTACATCTACCGGTTCAATGTTCTCTTGTTGGGCTTGAACCTCTTCAAGCTCTATATTCCTCCCACTGTTTCCTTTGGAAATAAATTCCTTCTCTAGGAACACAACATCCCTGGCAAAAAACACTTTGTTGTCAGTTGGGTGGTATAAATAATATCCCTTGGTCTCCTTGGGATATCCAACAAAATAACATTTATCAGATTTGGGTCCAAGCTTATCAGGAAACGTTTTCTTGACGTAAGCCTCACAACCCCAAATCTTCATAAAAGACAAATTGGGATGCTTCCCAGTCCATATCTCATATGGTGTCTTTTAAATCGATTTAGATGGTACACGGTTAAGCATAAACGCGGCGGTTTCAAGAGAATGACCCCAGAAAGAAATTGGAAGATCAGCAAAACTCATCATTGATCGCACCATATCTAACAATGTGCGATTCCTTCTTTCAGACACACCATTATGTTGTGGTGTTCCAGGCGGAGTCCATTGTGATACAATACCACAGGCTCGCAGAAGGTCCTCAAACTCCTGGCTCAAGTATTCTCCACCTCGATCGGAATGAAGTGCCTTAATACTATTACCAAGCTGGTTCTGTACTTCATTCATGAAATCCTTGAACCTTTCAAGGGTTTCTGACTTATGTTTCATCAGGTACACATAGCCATACCTACTGAAATCATTATTAGTGAAGGTAATGAAGTACTGACACCCATTTCTGGCATTAGTTCTAAAAGTCCCACATACATTAGTATGTATGAGTCCTAATAGATCACTAGCTCTCTCACCTTTACCTGAAAAGGGAGTCTTGGTAATCTTGCCCAACAAACAAGATTCACATGTCTCTATTGATTCATAATCAAAAGAGTCTAGATAACCATCTTTATGGAGTCTAGAAATGCGCTTCTCATTTATGTGCCCTAGACGATAATGCCAGAGATATGTTTTGTTTGAGTCGTTGAGTTTTTGCTTTATGGTGTTTACGTTGTATACACCTGTCTCCAAGTCTATCAAGTATAGACCATAAGACATAGGGGCACTGCCATATAAGATCCCATCTTTAGAAATGGAACACTTTCCATTCTTAATAAGAAATTCAAATCCATCGTTGTCCAAACAAGAGACGGAAATGATATTCCTATTTATGGCAGGTACATAATAGAAGTTCTTCAACTCTATTATTAGCCCACTAGGTAGAGTTAACTCATAGGTTCCTACGGCACTGGCGGCAACTCTTGCCCCATTAGCAACACGTAGTTCAACCTCACCTTTCCCCAAAGGCCTACTTCTCTTAAGATCCTTCACATTTGAACAAATGTGAGATCCGCATCCGGTATCAAGTACCCATGACGAAGAAGTAGTAAAGTTAATCTCTATTACGTATACACCAGAAGTAGAGATCTCTATCTCTGACTTCTTCTTCCATTGTTCCTTCCATCCTCTCCATGTAGAAGAAATTGGTTTGGCGAGAGAACACTTCTCTTCCTTACCTACTTTCTTCTTCACCAACGCATTATGCGTACATAGAGTGGATTCTAAGGCTCCTGGTATATCTGGATTGTGCAGAACACTTCTCACAGTCCTCAACCAGTTATGGAATTTATTCTCAATTAATTTGCCCATTTTAAAAGATGATTCTTTTGCCATTCTACAAGAGAAAATTTGCATTTGTCAAAACCTTTTTGATTTGATTTGAATAAAATTTGACGATAGTTAATTAGGCCTTTAATTAATTACCGCTCCCACTATTTTGACTCAAATTGATAGCCCTCTCCATCAATTCGGAAGATTGCAGCGTACAATCTTCTAGAGGGTCAAGATCCTAGAATCCTCTAAGCCATGGACCAGCTTTGGCTGTCACCCACAACTCAGATCTTCCGGGTAGGCAACTCTTGCCAATTGCATCATATGCATCTCTTGATGAATGAACATGCACAACACCTTGCCATGAACATTCCGTGCCTCTGGGCTTAGACGCTCTAAGAATCACCAGTTAAGTCTAACCCAAAAGCCGACACGGTAAACATGCACCCTGCTTTGGCAGAACCTACATGTCGACCCTTCACACTTCCACAAGATAGACGGCGCACCACGCTTTGGCGTAACCTACGCTTGGTCGATCAAGTTTGCCATGTGTGTCGCTAATGGAAGGTATAGAAGACTTAATATTTTAATGAGGGATTTGGTTTTATATACATATACATATCCAATCACCACAATATATAATATGTATCATATACATGCTATACCCCACAGAAAACATGCATAAACGATAAAAAGCAATGATTATGGCCATCCTATTTGTGATTCCTCGAGCCAAGAGGAATCACGGTCATCTAGGTCTACATCACATGCAACCTGTACAAGATGAAATCTGTGCCTGCCTTTCTGGGTTTGATCAGCTCATCTCCATGACTGATCGGCTCGCCATCAGGTAGTTTGTCCGGGTGCCACCAGCCGATCGACTAGTGCCTCCAGCCAATCGGTTCACCGGTCATCGTGCATCTCCTCAGGTCGCCACCCGCTCATCTCGTTCCTCGAACCGGCTGTCTGGATCACCAACCGATCGGTTCACTCCTTGAACCGATCGTCTTCAGGTTGTCTGCCGTTCTTTGACATAATAGGAAATAAAATCTATCCTATTTACAATTGTATTGTGAAAACCCCGAGTTACATTCGGGGGGAGCAAAGGTAGGAAAAGAATTCTCTAATTATTTTGAGTTACATCAGGAATATGAGAAACGGAATCGCTGCGCAGACCGAGATGCAAGCAACCACACAAACAACCACACACAGATATAGGGTTTTATAGGCCATAATCATGCTACACATCCACCACAAAACTCGTTTAAGGGAGACGCGTATCGAGTGCATTAATATTACATATCATATATGTATATTAGGGATTTGTGGATTGGACATGTATAAAGCCGATATTATTCGCATCGCATGCAATAAATAAAGGCGACAAACCAAAATCGATCACATCGATAATCCTAAAATATAGAGAGGTTGACGTGGCTCTGATACCACTGTTCGGTATTGGAAGAGGCAGAGAAGCAGCGGAAACAAAAAAAAATTTCTCCCAAACCCGGAACAAAAGGAATCGCGTCAACATCTATATAATAGGAAAGATGGTTTGTGAATCATACCTTGTCCCGAGGCTTGCTCGGTGACAATACCACGCGCCTTGCACGGTCTTCACCTCTTGTCTTGGACGGTGTCTGTGCAGCTCCTGGTCATACCGGGACTGAAGACTCCTCCTCCTACCGGACTGTCGGATGACAGTTGTCCTCCTGAGCGGCAATGACCTCCCGCCTCTGAAGTAATCCACACGGACCACCCGGAACTCCACTCTCCTTGTCCCACAAGGAAGTGGAAGGAGTCGCACCCTCTTGTTGACGTACTAGTCGCCAACACACTCTCCTGCTGTCAATTGCAACTGCAGTTGTCCTTCCCTTGATGCACCTCCCTTTGCGGGAAGCACTTGCTCGGGCTCTCTCTCGGTAACCAAAACCAGAGAGAACGAAAACTTTGCAGAGCAATCAACTTGCACTGAGTCGTACTCTGAGAAGCCCCCAATACCCCTATATATATAGGCGGGTCATGGGACAGGGTTCTTTGTGCCCGGCAATACGGGACTAAAGCAGGAGTAGAAGGGTTCAGGATTTTCCACAAAAAGCAACCATCTCGCAACATGAACCGATCAGTTCACAAGTGAACCGGTCGGTTGGGGACCTGAACCGATCGGTTCACCACTGAACCGATCGTTTGGGACCCTTGAACCGATCGGTTCACTCATGAACCGGTTGGTTGGGGTTCCAGGTTGGTTCCCGATTGACTTTTCTTGTTTCTTTCTTAATTGGTATCGAATACCAATATTATTCCCAATCGAATTGGGCAATTGAAACGAAAGGAAAATTCTCACCAATCCTACTTTCCCAAGTTGCTCGATTGCACCAGTTGAACCGATCGGTTCAACACTTGAACCGGTCATTTCACTCTGTACATGAGCCGATCGGTTCAACAATTGAGCCGACCGGTTCAGCAACCTCAGCCGACCGGTTCATCACATGACCCGATCGGTTGGGAATGCAGATTATGCAGAATCAGTCAAATGCGATTTCAATCAATCCGATACTCCAATCAATGCGTCCAACACCTTGAACATTATGATATTGAGCTATCGATTAATTGAGTGTTTAATTGAACTACCAAACTCCTTTAGTAATCAATATAAACATTGCTTGTGGACAAAACTCCTCTTCCAGGTTAAATCCTATGTGTGTGACCCTGCAGGTCCATTTCACGTTGGCAGTGAAAGTCCATAACACTTATGACTTCACAAACAAAGAGCGGTGCCTAGTCACACATCATTGCTACCCAAGTGAAAGTAGAAAGTTGGAGAACAACTTTCATCCTACAATCCGTGAATGGTGTTACAGTGAATGTATAATTCCTTTGTCACTGATATCCAGAATGAACTCGAGGCATGGAACAGTCATCCTGTCAATGTTCATTCATTTCCTTGATCTCAGAGTAGACCGAGTGAGATGTGTATGACATCAATATCACATATTGATTCACACGTGCATGCGCATGCCTTTCTCAATCCTACTCATCAAGTGGCCAAGGATATCAAACTCCCTTAGGAGGGACAAATCCCATATCTATCACTCTCCCCTCAAAAGCCCCATGTGTCAAAGCCACCCAATCATCACCTTTATAACAACCCATGTTTCAGGATTGCGTTTGATGATGTCAAATTGTACCCAACGACATGTGTTGAGTGCAGTGATTTTAGGTCTAAGAATCACAATCACCACCATCACTGTGAGAGTTGATTGTGACTACCATGTCATGGTTCCATGTGTCACTCTCACGGTGGGTCTGTCCGATACCTTGTTCTCTAACAAGTACCTATGTGCTTGGTTTGATATCACCAGATCATGACTAATGAGATTTTGTCATCAACCAACACACAATCTAGTTTTAAGTGTTATTGATGTCTATGGTTATTTCCACAATAACAACCGACTAGGGACTAAACAAGAATGTATACTCTTAACATCCATATGATCTCATCGTTTAGGTCATGAACCTAAAAGCATATGTCATTGAGTAAGACAATCTTTAGACATCTATCATGTTACACCATCATCTCAGAAATAGTTTAAACATATAGATTGGAAAGCCTTTATTATTATTTAAATCATTTACAAAGTATCCCATTACAATCATCATATGACTTGCTCTATGGGCATACATACCAACGTGATTGACCATGATAACAACTGCTCTATAGATACTTTACACTAATCTGGGGTGGACATTTTTAATGAATGTTTGACTATGTCCATTGGTCGGTAAGGGTTGATTTGGGACTGCCAACTGGAGATAGTTGAGAAATGATGTTCATATTACTTTTCCTTTTCATGATATGTCTCATATAGATCTTAGGGTAGGGTTGTTCGAGGGAGAAAAACTTTTGAGCCTAGGGGATTATGATGAATTAAAGATTAGTCACTTTTCATATGATATTTTATTATGTATTTCATGCACATTTTCTAATTTTGACACTATTTATGCATGGTTTATCTTTGTTTTCCTGTGACATACTATTGCATCAAGTAGTGATTATTTACACCATTTCATATTAATTTTTTATATTTAATGGGATTTATGTTCTTCTTTGTTGAATTTTAGGAAATTAACAAGTCTTGGATCATCTCAGTTATCCCGATAGCTCTGTTGATGGTATTGACAATTGAGGGAAAAGAAATAACATAAGTTAAATACACTTTGTGGAAATGACATAAGAATATGCACTACTGACTTGATCAAGAGTAAATCATCCAAAGCCATTCAGTGATAAAAACCTTAAGTCAGTAGTACCGACTTGTACCTAGAAAATCATCAAGAGATGTTAGGGAGCAACTCAATGCTACTGACACCTTAGTCGATCGTACCCACACTCACATGGAGTCACGACCCAAGAAAGGATCGGTTCCATTAACATCCCATCGATGGTACCGACTTGTCGCGATCAGAGTAGATCAAAGATGGTGATTAATCTGACAGCCACGACTTAATGATGCCCTATGTCAATCCTATGACTAGGGAAGATTTTGGCCAGAACTAATGATCATGTTGTTGTTCATTGTATGACAACGGAGAGTCGTGAGAAGAGGAAGGAGAGGATAAAGCTACATTCTTAACAATTCAAGCTTTTTTGGTGGACATTTTTGCAACCAAAAGATAGCAAATCCCCACTTCATTAGAGTAAGTCATCTAGATCATCATCTTCAGTTGTTTTCATTTATTCATTGATGTTTTCCTCATATTTCCATTATATCTCTCTCTATATGGCAATTGAAATCATGCGGGGACTAATTTTCTAATTCCTAAGGACCCTGGAGTAGCCTAATTTTATCTTGTATTTGACATTATGAGTTAACATATATATTCTTACTAATTTTTGGGCATAACTCTGTGATTGCTTAATGATTAATCTATGCTTGATCTCCATAGTTGATTTCTTAGACCATTAATTACTTTGAGAGAGGGAATAAGGGTTTGATCAGTTGTAGATTTTCATAGCCTAGACCACGTCTCAAGAAAGGGGTTATCAATGTGATGAGTGAATCCCAGAGGAATCATTGAAGAACCTAACTAATAATTAAATCATTATGAGTGGGGATTGTACAAGATTAGGTTGTGAATTATTTTATGAGAGTGGGTAATTTTTGCTACAAGTCCCTTGGTTCAGGGATAGGAGGGCTAAATATTGATAACTAATGTCATTTGCACTATGAAACATGGTGAAATTGTATTCCTAACGAATCCATTACACTTGTGATCCTGACCTCAGTAATTTAGGTTTAGTTCTTACAATTAGTCAATTAATCACTCAATCATCTAATTCAATAGGTCAAAATAATTGATTCATAGTTAGTAGTAGACTTTGGATTCACATTTCCCTGAGTTTGATATATAAGCCTCTTTTGGACAATCTTACTGCGATACATGCACTTTCATTTAACGCATGTAGCAAACACACATCAAGTAAATCTTAAAGTCTATCCCTATATGTCATGTAATTGTTTTTACCCCAATCCCAATCCCACTACACCAGACAGTGGTAAAGGGATTGAAGTGCCCATCTCTGAGTGGCCCAAAAGGATCTCACACAGTAGTATATAAAATAAGAAATAATAACTCATAAAACATAAGGTCAAAAGAACTAACCAACCCAAATAGGAGTTTTTGTAGATTTGTCCTTGTCATTAAAGTATAGAAAGAGGGGAAGTGATCTAGCCAATTATCAATTAAGATCAATCTAGTTTGCCTAAAATCAGGTAAATCAAGACGTAATCAATGGAAATGCATCAATACGCTTTGAAAAGAATAGATTTTGAACAATTGAAAACTTTTATAGAAAAATATAGTAATGGGTAGGACTTATATTCAAAATGTAGTCAACATGTGATTTTCAAAACATCTAGTTTATTTCAAACAAATCAATTTTTCTTACAAGTGTCCCATTATGTTGATATCAAGAAGTATGCTTATATATTTTATGTGGTTCCATCACCCCAACAAGATGGGGTAGGTCACCAAGATCCATCTGTCCATATGAAGTAGGAGGTTAATCGAAATGTACAAGTCCTACCCTCTGAATGAGGAGGTCGCTTGTACTCAATATCAACATCATCAACATTATCATCACCATAATTCAGGCAGTCAAAATGGGAAATTCAATTTCTGTTATCAAGTTTGTGGAAAACTATAATATAGAAAAATGGAAGACTAATTAGTAGGGAAAAATAGTTCAAATAAATGCATAGCCAATATATTCAAGAGGTACATACAAGTATCACTCAATATCACTAGTCTATTCAAGGAGGAATTAAATAGATAATCATACCATTCACCAAATATTTAGAGTACAGATTATAAGAGATAATAGGCCAACCCTACAATCAGATCCTAGATCAACACGTTTGGATCAAGGGTCGAGATCATTGATAACACCAAAATTTAGGCATTTATGCTAAGCATTTATTTATTGTTTTGTGTCATTATATCCTTAATATGCCCAAAATAAACCTAGATTCTTATGTTTTAGCAATTCTAATCGTTTCTTAGAAGGACTTTCTCAACCAGCCAATTTCAGGACTTGCAGGCACCAAACTGAAGAAGACATCAATTCTCCAGATTATGCCCCACAAGCGTCGCAATATGAGCACCAACTTAGGAGAAAGGTGGTCCCACTAACTGATTAGAGGTCCCCGAAATCTTTTGATATCTTGGACCCTATTTTTTATGGGTGGTCCTTCATCAAAATCCATCTCTGTTAATTAGAAGGTTCATCAATGCAGGCCCATCGATCACCAGTTATAACCCCCCTAGGTTTGTCCCTAAAGTGTAAGGTCGCGACTAATACAAAGGGTTGTGACCACTACAAAGGGGTTTCAGCTGCTACAAGGGTCGCAACTACTACATCGTGTCGACCACTACGCTCAACACAACCATGCCTAGCCTGATAAGGTCGGGACAAGGTCAAGTTTTGGCGACCGCTACACACCTCGTGACCACTACATGGCATCTCAACCGCTACAACCACAACCCCTGCAAAGACTATCACAACTACTACACTCACTATAATTTCTACATCCACCACGACCGAGACACCCGGCACAGCCATGCCCATCCTAGCACGGTCAGGCCAAGGACAAGGGCTTGTTACAACCCCATTTTCTCAAAATATAATGTAGAGTGTATTTCTCTTTTAATGAATAAATGAGATCCTTTTCTTTGAATTTTGTTAGATTTCGTGAGAAATGGCTTTGATTGATTGATTGTGGGCCTTATAGGCCATTGAGCCCAATTGAAAAGAAAAGGGAATTAATCAGGAAAAAGGATTGATTAATAAAAGGGAAATGTGAGTAATTGATAATTAAAAGAGGATAAAGGAAAACCAATATTCCCCAATGTGGGAATTCGTGCTTTTGGGTTTCCTTGAGGTCCAAGGGACACAAAATATTAATATAATGGCAAGAGGAATAGGAATATAAATTAATTTGGATGAATTAATGATTAAATTGGGAGAGAAGTAATCCTTCTCATCCATTGCAATATGTTTCCCAAATTTCGTATAAGGTTAGATAATGACAAGAAAAAACTTTCCTTAAAATTTGAGATAAAAATGAGTTATGGTTTGGGAGATATCAATTTTGCAAGATATACTCAAATTGAGAATTAATCCTGAATTAAAAAAAAGGGTTTTCCCTTGGTTGATCGCGAGCAGCGAGGCCTGTTGGATCTTCATCCAATGGTCGAGGGTCATCGTCTAAGTCCCACTGGGACTGGGACTCTGTTCATTACAGGGAGAATTTTCAATCCTACTTCCTTGTGAATCCAGTGCTTAAGCAAATCTGGAAACTGTCCTGTTGGATTCGGGAGAGCAAGCCGAAGGGTTTCACCCCTGATTCGAGTGGGTTTCATCACCAAACTAGGAAACGCCCAACTGGGTAGGTGCCTTCCTCGACCCTATAAATAGGGGAGGGTGATATAGGGCACCAAAATCCCCTTTCCCTAGTCCAATCACTGCGGCGGAGAGCAAAGATCGAGTTCGTGCCTTCAATTGCGCCAGCAACCCTGACCTGTACCCTCAAGTCGGCGGTAGACATCGCCGGAGTCTGGTGAGTTGGAGGCGACGTCGTCACGTGATCGACGAGGAATTGAACCCTTGGTCAACTTCGGCCAAGGGAGACGAAGCTCCCTGTACCCTCAGCCCACTCGTAGGAGGACTGAAGCCCGAAGTCAACTCAAAGGTTAACCGTCGAAGCAGCTGTCCTCGCACGAGGTAGAAGACGAAGGCCAACCTGGCCTTTTACCAATCTGCCCCTCTGCGCTCTGTGATCAAGTAAGGACACTTTCATCCTTTGCTCCCTTGTTTTGCAAAAGCAGGGCACGCTCCCTCAGAGCCGTTGGATCCTCAGTGGATCCAAGGCCCATAGATCGGGCGGTCCTAGCTTTTCTAGAAAAATAACAAATAAATCATAAAAAGGGGTTTTTAATGTAAAAATCGTATATGGAGCTAGGAAGATCGAATGAGAAAACTTAATACATGAAAAGTGATTAGAAAAATAAGAGGAATATATTAAATAAATAGTTTGAACATCTAAATCTATCTCTTTTTGCAAAAGTGCATATTTTAGAATAAAAAAAGGGTTAATTGTGATTAGGAACCCTAAATATTGATCAAAGATATGTTTAATCTTGCAATTATGTTATTTCGAGTATGGTTAACTTATTTACTGATTTAGATGGTTTTTAACCTATTTTAATGATAGAATTACATGTTTAGGGTTTTTAATTCAATATGTTGATTAATATGTTTAAGAACCCTAAATTAGAGAAAAAGAAAAGAAAAGATAGAGTAATTCGAAAATTAGGGTTTTGTGGACCAAACCTAATTTTAAGAATCTTAATGGAAAATAAGACAAGAAATTAGGGTTTGATGTATATTTTGATAAAAGTGAAATAAAATTGGTAAAAAGGTAATGAAACCCAAATTATCAAGAAACCCTAAAATTGGGATAGAAATCATAAGGAATAAAACGAAAATTGGATAAATATTGATAAAAGGAAATTGGAATGTTTATTTCAGGCTTTCTGTGCACCTTGCTTGCTTGATTGAATTTTTCTCTCTCTACATAATCTGTCTTCAAGTCTGCATAACAGGTATGTGGTTACACTTATGACTACACGAATTAGTTTTCCGTGATTTTGTCACAGTTTCCATCGTGAATTGAATTAAACTGTTGGATGTTTTAATTCATGCAAATTCTAAAGTTAATATGACTATCACGTAAGGATTATGCCTACTATCTCAGATCCCAGTCCCCTCTGTAGCTTAATGGGTTGACCTAGTAAAAGGCTACCAATGGGGTAGGCCCATCAGGTCACTAAAATGACTTAGTAAATGGCTACCAATGGGGTAGGTCCATCAAGTCACATTGAGTCAAAGATTGGGCTACCTATGGGTAGTGCCATGCGACTCAACCCTAGATATTGATCTACCTGTTCGGTAGTATCATGCGGGGTTTAATGAGGATCTACTGTGTGAGAGAGGTAGTATCCATGTCCACTGCATGGACAACACAGAGGAAGGGGATAGGAAGGGATTGAGTAGTACTGCTTAAAATGTAATTTGAATGTTAAATGATAATTGGTTGTTTACATTGTTAATATAGTTTCACAACTTGTTGTAATCCCCGACATACCAGCTTTATGCTGATCGTGTATTTGATTGTCGGTGTTTTAGGTACAACCCTAAATGAACAAACAGTAAATTGTCATCTTGCAAAATAAGAAGTAAAGTGCAAGGAGGATTAGATAGAGTAGATTCAAGATGTGGATACTTAAAATTTTCAAGTTTTTCAAAGGTAATAAAAGTTTTAATTTTCACCAGATTTCAGTTTAGAGTAGTAGAATTTCATAATTATCATTGATTATTTGTTGAACCTTTGATCATGTTCAATTGATTAACAGCTCTGACCTTCGGGTCTCCCTTGATTGGGTGTTACCGGGAGGCGGGGTCGTTACAATTGGTATCAGAGCGTAGGTTCTTCATCTAATAATTAATAATTATTAAAATTTTCAAATTCCATAGAACCGAGGGAGTTATTAGAGGATTTTCCGAAAGACTGAGGTGTCTAGAAAAGGATCACATCTGGGGGCTGGAAAATTTTTCCTCCGCACTGCTAGTTAGAATATGAGGACTCCCGGATCATGTGACTGCCTGGCCGATGTCTTAGGATAGGAATCGAAATAAGATACCTTTAGGACTCTCTCATCTTGTTCATCCCTTCGCAACTCAATTTTCTTTTAAGGATCTTCGAGATTAGGGTTTCCCTCTCTTCCTCACCCTCATGTGGTTTGGGGCAAGTAAGTTAAGGATTTAAGGAATCCTCCATCAAATTAATAAAAAGATACGTAATGAGACATGACCGACATAAGTAGAATTATCTTAATGATAAACTAAAAGTTTGTCTATTATACTTATGTAGATGGCTCGTACAAAGGCAGTTGCTATCCCGGAGGGCACGGGAAACCCAACTAGGAGTGATTGGCCTCCCCGCAAAGGAAAGGGGTCTTCTGAGAAGAGGAAGAGGAACCAGGATGGTGAATCCTCTAAGAAGAGAAAGAGGCCTGAAGAGACTACTCATGAGGTCCCTAACCCTGATCCGATACCCTTCGACAACCTTGATCAAGAGCAGGACCAAGAATATGAAGAGCAACATGAGTATGAGGAAGTAGCTCAGATGGAAGAAGATCAGTTTGGTGGTCCGGAACCAACTATGGTAGTTCACACTACGGAATGGATGGAACAACAGAAACGACTGACTGAGGCTATTCACGCCCTGGCTCTGAGAGACATAGCTCGAGATGAGAATGGAGAGCCACTTCCAGTATGTCCTCGACTGGGAGCCACCATCCTGGACTTCATCAAGCTGAACATCGAGAAATTCTTTGGAGAGGATAAGACTAAGGTGTTTGACAAGGCCGAAGCTTGGCTGCTTGCAGTCGAGAATGGGTTCTGAATGCTTGAGGTGCAACCAAGTAAGAAGGTTCTGTTTTCTACTCACCTTTTGGAAGGTGCAGCCAAAATAAGGTGGGAGAACCATATCACGGGAAGAGACCTAAGACAGGAACCGATGGTGTGGAACGACTTCAAAACCATCTTCACCGCCAGATTCATCCCCGTCTCAGCAAAAAAGGAGAAAGAAAGAGAGTTCACCAACATGACTCAGGGAAGTTCATCAGTTGCAGACTTTGGTCGCAGGTTCCACATCTTGGAATGTTTTGGATACAAGATGGATGAAGAGAGAAGGGTGGATCACTTCATAGAGCACCTGAACCCTGCCATCAAGCCACATGTGATGGCTAATAAGTCAAAGACCTTTGCTGAAGCCTACAACACCGCCTTGGACATGGAAAGGACGGTGATGCCAGTTCAGAATCCACCCAAGGGCTATTTGGGTTTCACTGAAGGGACCCAAGGTTAGAAGAGCAACTACAAGAAAGGTCACGGGCATCACCAGGCCAAAGGTAGACATGGAGGGAAAGGAAAACCCCATCAAGAGAACAACCGACCTCGATGTTGCACCTGCGGGAGATGGCATACTGGTGAGTGCCGCTTCAAGAAGAGGGTCTACTACCGGTGTCAGCAAGAAGGACATCTTATCGCCAACTGCCCTCAACCCGACCCTAGAGGACCCTTGGGGTCATATCCTGTGGCAGCAGAGCCAGTAGATGCAACACCTCCAGCTGGAGAGAGAAGGCAAGCTAGGGTGTTTGCCATTGACAATGAAGAAGCTCAAGCGAATGCTAATAAGTTGATTGAGGGTAATAACCCATAGAATTTTTCCTTTTAGTTCAGTAGATCATGTAATAACTTTTCTAATATGGAATAACTATATAGGATTGCTGGAAGTCATGGGACAAAATGTAAAAACACTCTTTGATTCTGGTTCAACTAATACTTTTATTTCAAGAAATCTGGCAACTATGCTTGGTTTGGATATCAAGGATTTGGGTTATGTTTTTGATGTCACAACCCCGAGTGGTCGTATTTATACCTCTCTTTTGAAAACCCCTATCTTTCCAGTAAAGTATCTGAACCATGAGCTTCCCACTGACTTCATCCTCCTCGATATGAATGATTTTGATGTAATCATCAGTATGGATTTACTGTCCACCTATAGGGCCCAGATTGACTATAGAGAGAAGAAGATTCTCATTAGGAAAATTGGATGTCCACACTTCACCATTCGAGGAAGGAAGGATGCAACAACCAGCCTTTATGTGTCCACCATGAAAGCTGAGAGGATGCTATCCAAGGGTTGTCGAGCCTACCTAGCCATAGTTACCGTACTCGAGGTTAAGGGGCAATACTTAGAGGACATAGAGGTGGTTTGGGAGTACGCAGACATATTCCCAAATGATCTACCAGGGATTCCCCCTGAGAGGTAAGTAGACTTCTCGATTGAGTTAGGTCCTGGGACTAACCCTATATCTAGGGCACCTATAGAATGGCCCCTGCTGAGTTGCTTGAGTTGAAAACCCAATTGCAAGAGTTGTTGGATAAGGGTTTTATCCGACCCAGTACATCACCTTGGGGATCACCAGTCCTCTTTATGAAAAAGAAGGATGGGTTGCTTTAGATGTGTATTGACTATCGGATGATCAACCAAGCAACCATTAAGAATAAGTACCCTTTGCCTAGAATAGATGACCTGTTTGACCAACTCAAATGAGCTCGAGTGTTTTCCAAGATCGATTTGAGGTCAGGGTACCACCAGGTGAGAGTGAGGAGTGAGGATATACCTAAAACGGCTTTCAGAACCCGCTATGGCCACTATGAGTTTGTGGTCATGTTGTTTGGATTATCCAATGCACCGAGTGTCTTTATGAACCTCATCAATAGTGTGTTCCAACCTTTCCTTGACTCTTTTCTGATAGTGTTCATAGATGACATTTTGGTGTACTCAGATGACTTAGCCCAACACCGTGACCACTTGGGTAGAGTCTTTGATATCCTGAGAAAGCATAAGTTCTTCGGAAAGTTCTAGAAATGTGAGTTTCGGTTGGACCGAGTCATGTTTCTTGGACACATCATCTCAGGAGGAACAATCATCGTAGATCCAGCCAAGGTATCGGCAGTTCGAGACTGGCTGACACCGAAGAACCCCTCCGAGATTTGCAACTTCTTGGGATTGGTCGGATACTACCGACGCTTCATCAAGGATTTCTCCAAGACTATTGTACCGCTGACCATGTTGACTCAAAAGGATGTGAAGTGCGTGTGGTCTGAAGTATGTGAAGCTTGATTCCAGGAATTGAAGGAGAGGATGACTACCGTTCCTGTGCTGACTCTGCCTTCTGGCAATGAGGGTTTCATGATATTCACCGATGCTTCCAAGATGGGAATAGGCTGTGTGCTGGAATAAGATCGGCATGTGGTTGCATATGATTCCTGACAGCTCAAGCCAAATGAGGTGAATTACCCAACACATGACCTGGAGTTGGCTGCTATAATCCATGTCTTGAAGATATGGTGGCACTATCTGTACGGTGCTACCTTCGAGATCTTCACCGACCATAAGAGTTTAAAATACCTACTGACACAGAGAGACCTGAATCTGTGACAAAGACGATGGATGGAGTACATGAAGGATTACGACTTCACCATCGCCTACCATCCTGGTAAGGCGAATGTAGTAGTTGATGCTCCGAGTCAGAAGCAGCTTAAGTGTGCAGCTATTCTGTCCAGTCAGTGGAAGAGTTTAGAGGAGCTTGTGGAACTCCACAACTACTAGAAGACCGAGTTCGGTTGGCTAATATCCAGATACAGTCTGAGTTGTTAAGTGAGATCATAGCAGCACAGTTGACCAGTGAAGAGCTTGATAAGATGAAAGGTTTGATGATGAAGCCACAGACTCGTCTATCCATGGGAGTAGACAGAGGAATCAGGTTTGAGAATCACATTTGGGTTCCTGCGGATTCACCAATAAAAGAGAGAATCCTAAAAGAGGCACATGGATCCAAATACACGGTACACCCAGGAACTACTAAGATGTACAAGGACCTACAGCGGTTTTTCTGGTGGCTAGGAATGAAGAAAGACATTGCATCATGGGTGGCCAGTTGTCTTACGTGCTAGATGGTGAAGGCTGAACACCAGCAACCCGACAGACTTTTACAGTCAATAGAGATTCCAGAGTGGAAATGGGAGTAGATCACCATGGATTTTGTGGTGGGTCTACCCCGGGACAAGAGAGGTCATGATGCAATATGGGTCGTGGTAGATCGTCTTACCAAGTCAGCACACTTCCTTGCCTTAAAGACCACAGCCAAGGTATCAGACCTAGCTGAGCTATATATTAGACAAATAGTGCATTTGCATGGCGTAACGGGATCAATCATTTCCGATAGAGATCCCAAGTTTACTTCCAAGTTGTGGAAGCAAGTTCAGGAGGAACTTGGTACAAGGTTAAAGTTTAGTACAACTTATCACCCCCAAACAGATGGTCAGTTAGAAAGGACAATCCAGACATTAGAAGATCTGTTGAGAGATTGTGTGCTCGATTGGGGTAGCTCATGGGAGCAATACTTACCGTTAGCAGAGTTCGCCTACAACAAAAACTACCAAGCCAGTATTGGGATGCCTTTGTATGAAGCTTTGTACGGAAGACCGTGTTGGTCACCACTTCACTGGGATGATGTGGGTGAGAGGACCCTGTTGAGGTCAGATGAGCTCCAAGTGTATGTAGATAAAGTGGCTTTGATCAAGCAAAGGCTAAAGAGAGCCCAAGATCGATAGAAGTCGTATGCTGATGCAAAGCGTATTGATGTGCATTTCACCGTGGGAGATCATGTGTTTTTGAAAATCCAACCGCTCCGAGCTATAGCCAAGAACAGAGGAAAGTTGAGTCCCCGATACGTGGGTTCGTTTGAGGTGTTAGAACGGATTGGTGAAGCTACATACCGTTCAGCGTTACCCCCTCAGTATAGCATGATGCATGATGTATTCCACGTATCTAACCTGAAGCGATATGTTCAAGATCCGAGCCATGTGCTGAACATTGAACCTATTGAGCTTCAAGGGAAGCTGAACTACCCCGAGTCACCTTTGCGGATTCTAGATACCAAGGTGAAAGAACTCAGATGCAAGAATATAGAGATGGTAAAGGTTCTTTGGAAGCACCATGGAGAGGATGAGGCCACATGGGAGCTGAAGGCAGACATGGAGAAAGCACACCCTGAACTGTTTGTTTGATTGTTTGAATTTTGAGGACAAAATTCCTATAAGGAGGGGAGGATGTTACAACCCCATTTTTTGAAAATATAATGTAGAGTGTATTTCTCTTTTAATGAATAAATGAGATCCTTTTCTTTGAATTTTGATAGATTTCGTGAGAAATGGCTTTGATTGATTGATTGTGGGCCTTGTAGGCCATTGAGCCGAATTGAAAAGAAAAGGGAATTAATATGGAAAAAGGATTGATTAATAAAAGGCAAATGTGAGTAATTGATAATTAAAAGAGGATAAAGGAAAACCAATATTGCCCAATGTGGGAATTCGTGCTTTTGGGTTTCCTTGAGGTCCAAGGGACCCAAAATATTAATATAATGGCAAGAGGAATAGGAATATAAATTAATTTGGATGAATTAATGATTAACTTGGGAGAGAAGTAATCCTTCTCATCCATTGCAATATGTTTCCCAAATTTCTTATAAGGTTAGATAATGACAAGACAAAACTTTCCTTAAAATTTGAGATAAAAATGAGTTATGGTTTGGGAGATATCAATTTTGCAGGATATACTCAATTTGAGAATTAATCCTGAATTAAAAAGAAAAGGGTTTTCCCTTGGTTGATCGCGAGCAGCGAGGCCTGTTGGATCTTCATCCAACGGCCGAGGGTCATCGTCTAAGTCCCGCTGGGACTGGGACTCTGTTTTTTACAGGGAGGATTTTCAATCCTACTTCCTCGTGAATCCAGTGCTTAAGAAAATCTAGAAACTGTCCCGTTGGATTCGGGAGAGAAAGTCGAAGGGTTTCACCCCTGATTCGAGTGGGTTTCATCGCCAAACTAGGAAACGCCCAACTGGGCAGGTCCCTACCTCGACCCTATAAATAGGGGAGGGTGATAGAGGGCACCGACATCCCCTTTCCCTAGTCCAATCACTACGGCGGAGAGCAAAGATTGAGTTCACGCCTTCAATTGCGCCAGCAACCCTGACCTGTACCCTCGAGTCGGCGGTAGACATTGCTAGAGTTCGGCGAGTTGGAGGCGACGTCAGCGCGTGATTGAAGAGGAATTGAATGCTTGGTCAACTTCGGCCAAGGGAGACGAAGCTCCCTGTACCCTCAGCCTGCTCGCAGGAAGACTGAAGCCTGAAGTCAATTCAAAGGTTGACCGTCGAAGCAGCTGTCCTCATGCGAGGTAGAAGACGAAGGCCAACCTGGCCTTTTACCAATCTGCCCCTCCACGCTCTGTGATCAGGTAAGGACACTTTCGTCCTTTGCTCCCTTGTTTTGCAAAAGCAGGGCGCGCTCCCTCAGGGTCGTTGGATCCTTAGTGGATCCAAGGCCCATAGATCGGGCGGTCCTAGCTTTTCTAGAAAAATAACAAATAAATCATAAAAAGGGGGTTTTCATGTAAAAATCGTATCTGGAGCTAGGAAGCTCGGATGGGAAAACTTAATACATGAAAAGTGATCAGAAAAATAAGAGGAATATATTAAAAATAGTTTGAACATCTAAATCTATATCTTTTTGCAAAAGTGCATATTTTGGAATAAAAAAAGGGTTAATTGTGATTAGGAACCCTAAATATTGATCAAAGATATGTTTAATCTTGCAATTAAGTTAATTCGAGTATGGTTAACTTATTTACTGATTTAGATGGTTTTTAACCTGTTTTGATGATAGAATTACATGTTTAGGGTTTTTAATTTAATATGTTGATTAATATGTTTACGAACCCTAAATTACAGAAAAAGAAAAGAAAAGATAGAGTAATTCGAAAATTAGGGTTTTGTGGACCAAACCTAATTTTAAGAATCTTAATGGAAAATAAGACAAGAAATTAGGGTTTGATGTATATTTTTATAAAAGTGAAATAAAATTGGTAAAAAGGTAATGAAACCCTAATTATCAAGAAACCCTGAAATTGGGATAGCAATCATAAGGAATAAAATGAAAATTGGATAAATATTGATAAAAGGAAATTGGAATGTTTATTTCAGGCTTTCTGTGCACCTTGCTTGCTTGATTGGATTTTTCTCTCTCTACATAATTCTGTCTTCAAGTCTGCATAACATGTATGTGGTTACGCTTATGACTACATGAATTAGTTTTCTGTGATTTTGTCGCAGTTTCCATCATGAATTGAATTAAACTATTGGATGTTTTAATTCATGCAAATTCTAAAGTGAATATGACTATCACCTAAGGATTATGCCTACTATCTCAGATCCCAGTCCCCTCTGTATCTTAATGGGTTGACCTAGTAAAAGGCTACCAATGGGGTAGGCCAATCAGGTCACTAAAATGACTTAGTAAATGGCTACCAATGGGGTAGGTCCATCAAGTCACATTGAGTCAGAGATTGGGCTAACTATGGGTAGTGCCATGTGACTCAACCCTAGATATTGATCTACCTGTTCGGTAGGATCATGCAGGGGTTAATGAGGATCTACCGTGTGAGAGAGGTAGTATCCATGTCCACTGCAGGGACAACACAGAGGAAGGATAGGAAGGGATTGAGTAGTACTACTTAAAATGTAATTTGAATGTTAAATGATAATTGGTTGTTTACATTGTTAATATAGTTGCACAACTTGTTGTAATCCCCCACATACTAGCTTTATGTTGATCGTGTATTTGTTTGTCGGTGTTTTAGGTACAACCCTAAATGAACAAACAATAACTTGTCATCTTGCAAAATAAGAAGTAAAGTGCAAGGATGATTTTATAGAGTAGATTCAAGCTGTGAATACTTAGAATTTCCAAGTTTTTCAAAGGTAATAAAAGTTTTAATTTTCACCAGATTTCAGTTTAGAGTAGCAGAATTTCATAATTATCATTGATTATTTGTTGAACCTTTGATCCTGTTAAATTGATTAATGGCTTTGACCTTCGGGTCTCCCTTGATTGGGGGTTACCGGGAGGCGGGGTCGTTACAAGGGCTAGTAGCCACCTTGACCATGAAGAGCGTGTCGATGTGACACCTGTATCAACTGCTACAAGCTCTACTCCCATGATATCCACTTTGACATCAACACATCTCGACCGCTACACCTGACATAGCTGTGTCGAGACTAGTGTAGTGATCGAGATAGGTTTTGGGACCACTTATCTATTGGCATAGCATGTCCAGAGAGCCAATCATATGATGATTTCAATGAGGCATGTGATACTTCATTTAATAATAATAAAGGTAATTTTGTCTATTATGTTTGTCTCATTCATGAGATGATGACACATACATAATAGATGTCTAAAGAATGATGTGACTCGATTACATATGTCTTTAGGTTAAGGACATTAACAATCAGACCAAATGTATGATAAGAGTACATATATTCTTGTTATGTCCCTTATCAGATATTACTATGGAAGAAAAATAGACAATAGTAATACATAAGACTAGAGTGTGTTGATTGATGACAAATTCTCATCAGTCATGATATGTGATATCAAGTCATGCACACAGATATACGATAGTAAATAGCATATCAGACAGACCCATTGTGAGAGTGATACATGGATACCATGGAATGGTAGTCACAATCATCTCTCATAGTGATGGTGGTTATTGTGGTTCTTAGACCTGAAATCACTACACTCATCACATGTCGTAGGGTACACTTTGACATCATCAAACACAGTTCTAAAACATGGGTTGTTATAATGGTGATGATTGGATGACTTTGACACATGGGGACTCGATTGTTAGTGATAGACATGGGATGTGTCCCTCCTACAAGGAGTATGATATCCAAGGACCCTTGCTAAGCGAGACTGAGAATTGTATGGCCATACTCATGTGATTAAATATATGATATGTGAATTCACATGCATATCAAATAGTTTTCTCGAGGTCAAGGAACATGGATTGAATGTTGAAGAGGATGATGTTCCATGCCTCAAGTTCAATTTGGATGCCAGAGATAAAGGAACTATACAATCATGGTAACACTAATAATAGATTATAGGTTGAAGTTCTTATCCAACTTTCTAATTTACTTGGGTAGCAATGATGAGTTTCTAGATTTCTCTCATTTCTTGTGATGTCATAAGTTAGTTATGGACATTCATTGCCAACGTTAATTGTAACATGTAGGGTCACACACATAGGATACCCCTGGTAGAGGATATTGTCCATGAATAATGTTTAGATTGAGACTAAAGGTGTTTAGGTTACTCAAATAAACATACAATTGAATGACTAGACTCAGAATCATCAAGTGCAAGTGTTGAACTAGCTAGTTAGAGTGTTAGGTCAATTAGAGACAACATTGGCAATGTCAAGACTATCAACCGACCGGTTCACCCAGGTGAGCCGATCGGATGGTGTGAGCCCACTGACCAATTCATTTGGTGAACCAGGTGGATCACAGTCTTGCCAATTGAGGAAATTGGAATTTTCCTGATGGGAAGAAATCTTTTGCATTTCACTTGTTCAATTTGATTGGAATAAGGATTAATCTTTGAATTAATTGGAAACGATTAAGTAAAGTCAATTGTGGGCACGTCTGGGAAGTGAAACGACTAATTCACTTAGTGAACAGACTGGTTCAAACTCCCAACTGACTGGTTCACTGGTGAACCGATCGGCTCACCTTGCTAAACGACTGGTTCATTTATGAAATGACTGGTTATCTTTCTACAGTACAAACCATTCATGGAATTTCCAAATCCTTCTACTCCCAAATAGACTGGGAAACCTAACCTTGCCCTCTACTATAAATAGAGGAGTACTGGGGGCTTCTCAAAACACATAACTCAGAACATCAGCTGCTCTACAAAGTTGTTGTCCCCTCTAGTTCTTGTAATTGAGAGATCCCAAGCAAGTGATACCTGACTAGGGAGGCACAATGAGGAAAAGGTAACTACAGAAAAGTAATCTGAGTTTGGGAGAGCATGTTGGTGCTAGTACACTGACAGGAGGGTCGTGTCCTTCCTACCAGTTCTTCTGGAATGGCAGGAGTTCCCGGTGGTCCTTGTGAACTATCTGTAGAGGCAGGAGATGTCTTCCGCTCAGGAGGACACATCAGATGCAGTCTGTGGTGGAGGCTAGAGGAAATGGCGAGATCAGGAGTAGCACAAACACTGTCCAAGACATGGCATTGAAGATCGCACATGGCTGTGAGGTAATGTCGCTGGGCAAGCCCTAGGACCAGGTATGTCTCGCTAAAAGCATCCTTCCCATTACATAATCATTGATGTGATCTCCTATTATGCGATAATGTCCAGTAAAATTTTTGTTTTTGTTGCCTACTCTAAGGCTTATAATCCCAATAGTGGCATCAGAGCCACATCAACGTACTCTGTTTTGGGATAATTCGATATGATCAGATTTTGGTTTTATCATCATTTATTTATTACATACGATGGGAATATTTAAAATGACTAATGTGAATATGTTACAACCCCAATTTTGGGTTCATATGATGAGAATTGTAAACTCTCATATTGGACAAATAATGATGTAATTTTGTTTACAACAGCCTTCATGATTGTATTGTGGCCTTTATTGGCTATTGGGCCCAATAACAAGGAAATTCAATTAATTAAGAATTCGAGAAAAGAAAGATATGGAAACCTCTAGAAGGCAAATCCAAAGAGGATTTCGTGCCTCTTAGATTCCTTGGGTTCCAAGGAGTCCAAAGTTGCAAAGAAAAGGCAATAAGAAAAGAAAATATCAATTAAGTATTTCTTTAGTAAGAAAGAAATTGAAATTAATGTTAAAAGGTTGGAAATAAGTGGAAAAAGGTATAATTGGGATATCCTTAGTGGAATTTAGTATTCCAAGGATTCCTAATGATAAAAGGAATACTAATGAGGAAAATAGAAGAGAAATAAAGAAAAATCCTCAAAAAGGAAATATCTTAATAAGGAATAAACAGGATAATAAGGAATAATTAATATTGATGCATTTAAGGATAATGAGTATTCCTTCAAAAGGAATTTCGAATTATTAGAGTTTCTTGGGGTCCAAGGAGCCCCAATGAAGAAGGAGGAAAGAGGAAATACCAATAATGTCAAAAAAAAGAGGATAATGTGAATATGCAATTAATGAATGTTGTGGTTTTGTTAATAAAGTGGTATTTTCTACTTAAGGAAAACTTAAGTTCGTGGCTAATGGACTAAAAGCCAAAGAATAAAGGAAAAGGTTTTTGAATTCCTAAATACTCAAATATTAGAGAAAATTAAAAGGATTAAGAAGAGAGAGAAGGATTTCTTCTCCTTAAGGGAATAGGAGTCCTTATGGGAGTGGGACTTGTCCCCTCTTAGAGGGCCACATTAGGACGTATATTACCTCCCCTATAAAAGGGGTAGAACCCCTGGTTCACAGTAGAAAGAAATCCCACACTCTTCTTCCAGTTCCTTGCATGCAAACCCTATACATGGAGAATCACCCTACCAACAGAGCAAAAAGTGGCCATCATGGGTTGCAACGATCATTCGGTGTTCCGGGAGGTCAGAGAGTTGTGTGGCCATCGTGGCTATACCAGAATCGAAGCATAGCAGCCACCCGAGGTCCCCAACAGGGCTGCGGGTTGCAGACCTAGCCCACGCAAGCTGGCCACCTTGGCCGTGGGATCTCGATGCCTCTGAGTGCGAGAGGGTGCGGCGGAGCCAGGGGAAGGAGCTGGGAGGACCGACGGGTCCATATTCGAGGGAGGAAGCCACGTCGTGGGCGGCTAGGGCTGAAGCAGGTCGAGCTGCGTGAGGTTGAAGACGGAGCTGGCTTTGGACGGAAATGCCCCTCCGCGGGCTGAAGCGATGCCCACTTACGCAAGGGTAATTTTGAAAATCTGTTATGTTCCCAAAAACTTAAGGAACGTTGCATGGAAAGGGGACACATGGCTCCCTCCGATTGGTCAGAAGTAATTTAATTTTGTTAAATTCATATCTCCTCAATCGTAGCTCGGATTAGCACGAATAAAATATGAATTTTGCTCACAAAAACGAGCGGAATCGATTAAAAATATATTTGGAACCTGATTATGCTTTCAATTCAAAACGTATATAGAGATACTATTTGTAATGGTTTAATCAATGAACAACCCTAACCTTTGATGATTAATGAATTAGAAAGGATTAGATGAGTGTTTAAAGTTGATATTAACCTGTTAATGATGAAAGGGCACATTAGGAACAAAATGAATGAACTTTGCATATTATTAGTTAATTTCGAGTTTAATGTGCAAGAATAACACTTTAATGGGCCTTGAAACCCTAATGTTGGTAATTAGGACTACTAATGGCTTTAATTATTCGATTTCATGTATAGAACTGAGTTTTCAAGGTTATAAGCTATTTCAAGCATTAAAGTTACTAATTTTTGGATAAATATCCTAAATATAGTAATAAGGGTTTTCTCATGAATAAAAGGTGGAATTAATAGCAAAATCGAGTTCATATGGGAATTAGACCATCATGAATAATGAGTTGTTAATCCGAAAGTAACTAAAGACGATAATTGAGTCTAATGACCTTGAAATAACTTAAAAGGATAAAGAAGGTAGTTTTGGTATAAAAGAGAAATAATCAACTTTAATGGGGCTTATGATGTTGAAATTAGGGTTTATGAACTAAGGGAGCTTTTGATATGATAAAAGCGTTATGAAGACAAAAACCATAATAAAAGCCTTATGTGTTCTAGAAAGCCTAAGGTAGAATCCAAGTCTTGCTTTAGAATGTTCTGGATAAACTATAACACTAGGATCCCATGCATTAATTTCAGGATATTGTTGATTTCTTGTTGATTGATTCTTTATCCTTATTGCTTGGACAATCAAGTTTCTCTGGATCAGGTATGTGGTTAATTATGAATAACCTCTTAGGTTTTATGATGGATTCCTGGATGTTTAATATCATTGAATGCAACTAAACTGTTTGGATTTTCATATTGCAATTATAAAGTGACTATGACTATCACATAATGTATATGCCTTCTAGCTCAGATCCTGGTCCCCTCTGTGTCGTAATGGCTGACCTAGTATATGGCTACCTAGAGGGTAGGTCCATTAGGTCATAAATGACGTAGTATATGGCTGCCTAGAGGGTAGGTCCATCAAGTCACAGTGAGTCAGATATTGGGCTACCTTTGGGTGGTGCCATGCGACTCTACCTTTACAGAGGTACCATATAAGTCCTTACAGGGACAACACAGAGTTGGGGATAGGTATGGATTGAGTAGTTTGGCTTAAAACGTAATCTTGGTTGATAAATGATTAATTGAATGAGTACATTGTTAACATATTTTCATGATTTTTTCTCCCCCACATACCAGCTTCTTACTGACCGATATTTTGTTTGTCGGCGTTTTAGGTACAATGAAAAGGAGAAATAGTAAAGTGGCATATGTGGTACTAAATGATAATTAAAGTGCAAATGAGGATTAGATAGATTAGTATCTGTGTGGATAGAAGTTTTGAAATCCCAGTTTTTTTTCAAGGTAAGAAAAGTTTTATTTTACTCCATATTTCAGTATAGTTGGTAGAATTTAATAATTCTCATTAATTTTTTGTCGAACCTTTGATCCGGGTCATTGGTTAACAGCTCTGATCTTTTGGTCTCCCTTAATTGGGGGTTACCGGGAGGCGGGGTTGTTATAGAATATCTGAATAAATACCATATGTGACCACAAAATAATATACATATATGATATGTTATATATGCAATTGATATGCATCACCCAAAAGTAGTTTTTATGGTGGATGTGTAGCATGTTTATGACCTATAAACCCTAAGTGTGTTTGGTTGGTTATGGTTTGCATATGTATTTGCATACTGAGCCTGTACCTTTTATTCCAAATGTAACTTGAGATAACTCGAGATCCTTTCTCTTCTACCTTTCCTCCCATCGAATGTAACTCGGGGTTTCCCAATGGTTATGTAAAAGTGGGGTAGTTTATTTTCTATTACAACGAAGAAGAAGATACTCAGTACCAGATGATCCGATTACCAGGAGGATCGAGGAGAATTGCAAAGGAGCTAGACCAACCAGCTGATGGCCCAACTACTTATTGGAGGAGTCCAGACATCGGAGGATAGACCGACCACCAACTAAGTTACCAGGAGGTGAGCCAATCATGTCATAGGATGAGTTGATCAACCTAGAATGATTCAAGCACAAAGATCTTCATCGACAATAGGTTGCACATGTTGTAGACCTTAGATGACTGTAATTCCTTGTGGCTCTAAGAAATTACAATAGGATGGTCATAATCATTGCTTTTATCGATATTGCATGTTTCTCATTATGGTTATTGCATGTATATGATTTGTAATATAATAATGTGGTGATTGGATATGTGTATGTACTTATATAAAATCCCTCAAATAATATATTAAAGTCTAAGATGCCTTCCATAAGTGGAACATATGAAAAGCTTGATCAACCAAGTGTAGGTTACGCCAAAGCATGGTGCACAGTCCATCTCGTGGAAGTGTGCTGGTAGACATGTAGGTTCTGCCAAAGCAGGGTGCATGTTTATCATGTTGGCTTTTGGGTCAGACTTAACTTGTGATTCTTAGAGATTCTATGGTCCATAGGCATGTAGATGATCATGACAAAGAGTAGCACATGTCATCTATCCAAGAGTTGCATATGATGCAATTGGCATGATGGCGTACCTAAATAGTAAAGTTGTGGGCGATCAGCCAAAGCTGACTCATAATTTGATGAAATATGGATCTTGGCTACTAGAAGATTTTACGTTGCAATCTTCAAAATTGATACAAGAGGGTTATCAATTTGAAAAAAAATAGTAAGAGTGATAATTAATTAAAGGCCTAATTAATATTTTCAAAATTATCAAATCAAAAAAATCAAAAGTGTTTTGACAAAGTTGTAAAATTCTTTTGTAGAATCCAAATGAAAATCACAAATATAATATCGTTGCGATCAGTTCATAAACGGGATAAACTTCAAATCTGGTTTGGGATCTTTGAAAAGTGTTCTCAATGGTTAGTGTAAACTCTAAAGTCCTTGAAAGAATAGGGCCAGTTGAACCACTCCAAATTCACCTAAGGCTAAAAATTGGACGCTTAATTGAAGTATGCCAAAGATGCCTAAGACATCAAGAACCTTATGCTGAGCTATATGAACTATGAGTTGCATAAGTAGCTTGAAGCATGGATATTCTTGAGATGGTTATACATCTTAAAAATCATGTAAAGCATGAAGGGTATAATGTCTTTAAAGTGATGTTTGAATATAACCAGACTGAGGGAGATTGAGTATAATCTTGTATGCTCAATATGATTGTGCATAGATTAACTGTGGTTTTTTATAGGTCAAGAGTTGACCAAAAATATGATTCTACAAATCATTGTGTGAATCATATAGCCAGTTTATCAAATGTTGAGAAACTTGACCAAACCACTGTCTAAAATACTTGGCATGATGATGCTAAAGGATGAATGCAGAAAGGACAAATCTGTGATAATGATCAGTAGAGTAAAGTCCATTGACTAAAGCAAGGTCAAGAAGTGTTTTGAAGCCAAGGTAAGGTCCAATTCTTCATCACTCAAGATATGGAGAAGGGGTAAGTGTAAAAGGGAATATGTCCTTTTTCACTTATAAAGACAAGGAAAGAAAGTGCCACCATTGTCACCTATTTGACATTGGAAAGTGAAATAACCTCTTTATAGAAGATTTTGAGAAGTTGAAAGAGATAGAGATCTCTCCTTTAGGACCTAAGAAGAAGTAAGCTACAAACTATGCAGAGTAAGAGTTGCTACTATTATAGTTACATTATGACATTCATGGGCATGTAATAGAATTAGTGAATTTCTATTATACATCTGCCATCAATGAAAACACCATACATCTTGTATGGGCAAGAGTATTATGGTCTGATGTTGCATTTTAAAGATATGAGCTTTGACAGAAATTCCTATGTATCACTAACTATACTTGATAGTTTAAGACACAAATGTGTGTGACACATGTAATGAATGACATGATAACTCAAACTTGAATGCCTATATCATAGTCATCTGTAGTGCATAAATGAGAATTGCATTTCTAGAAATCCATATGATGGTTATCTAGACTCATTTTGGCAATTGAACCGATAGAGACATGCTAATTTCTTTTATTGTGTAATATACAAAGGTTCTTCACTAGGTGTAGTGGCAGAACAATTATTCTACTAAGGATTATACATGTAAATTTATATAGACCTTTTAGAATAAATGCTAAAGGTAATCAATAATACTTCAATATATTTATTCATGACCTCAGTTGATATGGTAATTTGTGTTTAATAAAATACAAACATGGATCTCTTGAAGTGTTCAAGGAGATCATAAATAAAGTACATAACAAACCTAGTATAAGTATTATGTTTCGATATGATCATCTTGGAGATACTTTGAACCAAGAGTTTGAGAACCTTATGGAAGATCATGATAATGTATCATGATGGACTCCACCTGAAACACAATGATAGTGTATCATGAGAAGTATATTAGAAAGAAGGAATCACACCTTGATAAGTCAGAGTGTGAATACTAGCTAAACTTCAAATTTCCTTTTGGGCACATGCTTAACACTGGGAATAAAGAGAATTACAAAATTTTGTGGAATCTCAAAGTTCCTTAAGTAACACACAGAACTCATGGTTCTGGTAGAACATGCCTAGAGCTTGAATTATATATCATATCTTATGGACAAGAAGGCGGTGAGTTTATCATCTGATGACTCAATATTCTACCTAGAAGCTAATGACAACCTTAAATTGAGATATGACTTGAATCCATGAAATCCAAGATGGACTCCATGTACATCAACAAAGTATGACCTTAGTTGATCCACCTGAAGGGATAAAACCCATATTGTACTTTTGGGTCTTCCAAAACAAGACTGACATGGAGGGTAATTATGTTGCAAAGCTTTTCTAACAAGTTCAAGTTGTTGAACATGATGAAATCTTTTCAGCAGTTACCAAGGATAAATCCATCTAAATAATGTTTGCTATTTTAGCTTAATGTGACTATTATATTTGGCATATGGATGTTAAAACTACATTCCTTAAATGGAATATTGTGAATGATGTGTATATAACACAGCCTAAAGATTTTATAAATCCAATAATGCAAATAAAATCTATAAAGCTGCATAGATCATTCTTTGGATTGAAGTAAGAACCTCAGAACTGAATCTTCAATTTAAAAAGACAGTCAAAGTGTTTGACTAGAGTCATAATGAAGATGTAATGTGTGATTAGAAGAATTTAGTGGGAGCATATGTATATTCCACATGTTGATGGGGAACAACATATCTATACTACAAAATCTGGAAACGAAGTGCATTCTAAAAGGTTTTTAAAGAAGCATCCTATGTGATAGGAATCAAGATTTATGGAGATAGATCAAGTGGGCTTCTTGTCCTAGGAAAATGAACATACTTTGGCTAGATGTTGAATGAGTTCATCATAGTGAGAGAAAACATGTCCATGTTCCATGGAGTTAGTCTCTCAAGAGCTGAGTGTCCCAATTCTTTTGAAGAATAAGGAACACATCGATATACACCATATGCATTTGCAATTGGATCTATCACGTATGAACACATCTCGTTATCATGTATGTATTAAACATGACAAGAAAATATGAACTAATTATCTTATATATATTAAACATGACAAGAATATATGAATTCATCATCTTGTATGACAAGATGGTATCAATATCCAGTTATCTCGTATGTATTGGACATGACAAATGGATATCTATAGAACTCCAGTAAGAGTTTTCAGAATACCATGAAGAACATCTTTGTTTGCTTGTGAAGTACTAACAATATTAGTTCTTATGTTATGGTAACAAGGAAAAGTTGGGTGTAAAGAGTTACACTGGTGCAAGCTTCCAAAATGAAAAAAAATTATGTTTGAACTTGGAATAAGAATTGTTCGTTGGAAATGTTCCAACATTAGGCAACTGATTAATTCTACAATAAGAAGCTAAGTACCTTAGTGTTACGAACACTATAAAGGATATTGTATGGAAGTTCATAGGGAACTTGTGGGAGGTTCTGACCGTGGATGACTTAGTAGTAATACAGTAACAACAATGGAGCTAATGGTTAGGCAAAGGAATCTCAGATAGCATACTATGGCACTTCCATCTCATATGACTTGTCGTGCCGCGAGGGGGTGTGAAACATGCAATATACCGACTTTAATCAAATGTTGCTTACCTTCTATATAAGCACTTGTGCAGCAGAAACATGATGGACATGTTGAGATCACATGGAATATGATTTGTGGGTGATTGTGCGGGAGTCTATTGGTATAGTATGCCCCGAGAGCCAATCATGTGATGATTGTAATGAGGCATATGATACTTGATTGGATTTTAATAAAGGTAATTTTGTATATTATGTTTGTCTCAGTGATGATATGATGACACATACATGATAGGTCTCTAAAGAATGATTCGTCTCGATGACATATGTCTTCAGGTTATGGACATGAACAATGAGACCATATGTATGACAAGAGTACATACATTCTTATTATGTCCCTAGTCAGATATTTCTGTGGAATAAAAATAGACAATAGTTGTAATGACCCCGAATCCCGATAACCCCCAATTAAGGGAGACTAAAAGGGCCAGAGCTGTTATCCCAATTAATAGAATCAATGGTTTGACAAATAATCAATAATAATTACTAAATTCTACCAAGAATATACTGAAAAGATGTAATAAAATAAAAAATTTGCATACCTTTTTAAAACTTGGATATCTAACTTCTATCCACAAATGGAATCTATTCTAAATAATCCTCCTTGCACTTTATTTCTTATTTTCGCAATATGCCACTTTACTATTTGTCCTTTTCAATGTTGTACCTAAAATGTTGACAAACAAAACATCGGTCAGCATAAATGAATATGTCGGTATGTGGGGGAAACAATAATCGTGCAATTGTAACAACACATTGCAAGAAATTATGGTTTAGCAAGCAAATTTTACATTTTAAACATAACTACTCAATCCATACATACCCTAGCCGATGCGCTGTCCCCACAGTGGACCTAGATACTACCTCCCATATGGTGGATCCCAATTATCCCCCATGATCCTACCTAATGGGTAGATCAATACCTAGGGTGGAAGAGTCGCATGGCACTACCCATAGGCATCCCAATCACTAACTCATGATATGTTGGAGAGTCGCATGGCACTACCCATAAGTAGCCCATTAACTGACTCATGATAACCTGATGGTCCTACCTAATAGGTAGACCATGTACTGGGTCATCCTTTTCATCATTATCAAGCCACAGAGGAGGACCAGGATCTGAGCTAGTCATGTACACTTATTTATAGTGATAGTCATAGTAACTTTATAGTTTCATGAAATAAAAGTCATCCAAGCAGTTATTTTTAGGAAACCGTTAAAACATCTGGGAATCACCATGAAACTAAAGAGATTTAACCATAAGCATAACAACATACATGTGATTGCATATTTTTGAGACATAATTAATCAAGTAGAGAAAACCCAACCAAGCAAGCAAGTATGCACAAAAATCTTGAAATATATATACAAATTTCCTTTTATCAAGATTTATCCTAACCCATCTTGCTTCTTAAGATTTCTATTCCAATTTTAGGGTTTCTTTTATAATTATAGATTTTCCTCAACTCTTATCATCATAAACCCTAATTCAACAAAACTACATAAAAACCTTAAATTTCTCGTCTTGTCACTCCTAACAAGCTTAGGATCATTATTTAGTAACATATTTCCATAATTCGAATTAAACATGGTTTTTCTCCTTTTTACCCTAAATTAGGGTTTCTAAATGTATTATCCTTCATACATAGGTTAAACCCCTAAATTAGTCAACTTTTCATGTAAAATAGATTGAAACTCAAATTTAATATTCAATAGGTTAATACATCTCAAATTAACCTATTAAGCCTCAAAGATTCATCCTTTATACTCAATTAGGGTTTCTTAGGTTTCTTATTCACAAAACCCTAATCATCTCAATTATCTTCATTAAGGATTCTTTAATCCAAACTATGTTCAAGAATCATTATATTACAGTTGCATACTTGCAATTCCAGATTATGACCACTAAAATTCATATTTTCCCAAATTAGGGTTTTTGGTTCATTAAACCATGTACATGATCATAAGAACCCTAAAACCAACATTCTAAGCATCCTTTTATGATTTTACCCTTTCTTTTACTATTAACAGGTTAAAATTGATCAAAAACATATAAAGATTCATCATGATTGTTTTTATATCTTTCTAGGGTTTTTTTATCAATTAATGCATTAAAAGATGTAAAACCCTATACTTTTTGAATTTCAAGCAGAATTAGGCTTCAATTACATTTTTATTGCATTACTTGCATTTTGTTGATCAAAGAGCACTACTTGTTTGTATTTTTTAGCCAAAGAATGTATTTTTAATTATTTATACAAGATTTGCCTATTTCTTTGATTTTCTGTTCAAAGAACGAGTAATTATCTTAAGTTAGAAAAAGGGCCAGCCGTTTGATCAACGGTCGCACTGACCGATACACAGATCTTGCGACTCACATTGATTGTAGCCACTCACAGTAGATCAAAACGTAGAGGAGATCTCAGCCCTCCGTTCCTCCCGTGAGCCCATGGTGTTCTCCAATCTTGTGGCTCCTACTCCCCTCCTCCTTCTTCATCTTCTAACTCTGCTCACAGAGGCTCCGCGGTGGAGTAGCTTCTAGAGAAAGGCTAATAGGGAGGGATAGGGGAAATCTAGGGCTATGAGCACACCGTTTGAGTTTGCAAGACTTAGTCGAAGTCAAGGGTTGTGCTATATATAGGTGAGGCATTCGGATTAGGGTTCCCAATCCATCAATGCCCCCTAGGTTTCATGTGGTTTTGGGAATTCCTTCCAGCATCCTTCAAACTACCTAAAACCTAGGATAGGTTGGCTCAGAATCGTCTCTTGGAGCCGCCTATCCCCTTTCCATCCTTGCACATGGTTAGATTCATGGGGAAAAATTGAGGGAAAGGTCCCCCCTATTCATGACCCCTTTCCTTTTCAGAATTGAGGTAGGGGATGCATAGCTGGCATCATATCTTGATCTGAAGGCTGGCGTCGTCCTTACTATTTTCATTTAAATCGATAAATATATAGCATTGATGATAATCACAACACTTTAAGGAATTTTTTAAAATCCATAACTCCCAAACCGAGTATCCAATTAATCCCAAATTTTGAGGGAAACTTAATAATGAAATTATCTACCTCTCTACCAAATTTGGGCTCATTATCTAAAGAAAAAGGATCCTTTTCTTTAGTTTCAAGTTATCACTTAATTGTATATATATATATATATATATATATATATATATATATATATATATATATATATATATATATAGATATATATATATATCACATATTTTATCTTTCCCTGGCCATTTAATTATTATTCTGAGTTCCTTGAACTTTAAGGAACCTTAATGGCTCTAAATCCCATCTTGGTAATATTCCTTAGCCTTTTATTTATCTTTTATCCATTTTCTTATTTATTCCTTTATTCAATTGATTTTCTTTTTCTTTTCTTTTTATTTTGACTACTATTTCTATTTGAAATCATATGTAAACAAAATTTAATCAATTGTGGCCATTAATGCCACTTTCTAGAGATTTCTATGTATTTCTCATAAATATCTGCTTAATATTCATTATCTTGTATATTTTTCTATTATTTGGACCTTTCTTCTTTTCTTCTCTTTTATATCCATTATTGGATTAATATATTAATAGTAATCACGAAATTCCTATCAAGAGGGAGATTTGCAAATAAATCTATTGTTTGAAGTAAATCATACAATCTTTTCAATTAGGTCCATATTCACAAAATCTTTACATTTCAATTATGAAAACATATGCAAATCAAGGTTGTAACATCCTTCCACTCTTATAGGAATTTTGTCCTCAAAATTCAATCAAACATACAAAAAAAATAGGATAAGACTTCGTCATGTCCATCAAGGCTCCCAAGTGACTTTACCCTTCCCATGGTGCTTCCCAAGAACCTTCATCATCTTATATTCTTATATCTGAGTTCTTTCTCACCTCGGTATCTTGTACCCTTATAGGTGACTCAGGTCATTTTAGCTTCTCTCAAAGCTAAATAGGTTCATGGCTTAGCACATGGCTTGGGTACCTCACATAGTGCTCTAGATTGGACTCATAGAACCCATCACCTATCACATTATCCTGAGGGGTAAGGCTAAGCATAACCGTCTCCACCAATCCATCTCAATGGACCCATGTATTCGGGACTCATCTTTCTTAGCTATAACTTAGAGGGGTCAGATTTTCATATCTCATATTTTCCCATAGTGAACTGCATGTTAGTTTGCTTTGCATCATCTCACGACTCATGTCACCCCTGTTCCCTCTTTTAGCCATTACACGATCAAAGCGACTTCATCTGCACACACTGTGATCTTTTTCAGACCTCCGTAAGGTCCCTTCACCAACATAATCTTAATGAAGTGGTGACCGACACAACCTCCCTTACAGAGCTTCTTATATCCTGATACTGGCTATGGTGGCTATCATCACATCTTTTATAGGACAAGAACTATCTCCATATATTACCCTAAATCAGCACACACACTCTCATCAAACCTTCTAGTCTGGATCATACTAACCATCAGTTAGGGTTGATAAGTTTTACTAGCATCAAGTTCTTCATGTATTTTCTTCCACCTCATGGAAATAAATCTTTAGGTCATACTCAAGAACCTTTGAACTCACATCAAGGTGTAGCTAAACCATCTCTCTTTCATGTAGTTCAATCAGATCTGTCACTCAACAGTACTCTCTCTTTTCTTTGATTATGTCTTCCAGGTAAGGCGATCTTCTATAACCCATATTACATCTTGACCTTCTTCAGTCCAGGGAGACCTACCACAACATCCATAGTGATGAACTCCCATTCCCTCTCAGGGACTCTTTATCCTCTATATCAACTCACTAGGTTACTGGTGTTCATCCTTCACCCCCTGTCATGCATGGTGGCAAGACACATGCAACTATGTATGCTTTTCATCTTAGGCATCCAAAGTACTAATGCTACTCACTATCTTAGTATTACTACGGTGTATGGTGAACTCAAAATCATGATCTCCTATTTTTTCATGATTCCTCAGGGCTGGTTCTTCAGAAACCCTAAAGCACTCTAGTCGTAGGTTTTATCGCCTTCTTCTTTCAAAGAAGTGTATCTGAGGTTCTACAACCTACCTTCTATCACAACAAGACCTTGGCTGGCTAACCAAACAACTATTAACTCGATCAACGGATCTCGTTACATATGAGTGTTATCCAAAAATATCTCACAGACTTAGGGTTCACCTAACCACCTCTTCCACCTTTCCACTAGATAAACTAGGAAGCTGCATCTCAACTAGAGCATCCATTACCACCTCACATCCTTATGTATTAGGTAATGTTGACATCATACACCTACATGTATTTAATTTATTATTTTATCTAAAACTCTAAGTCTATCTCTCTCAAGAAACTTTGAGCTCATCCTCTTGGTTATCAAACTCATCCACATAGTTCATTATAAAAACATCCTCATAAGATGACTACCTTAGTTCTCTCGCTACTTGTAAACCATCAACATATCATACACTCCACTAGGGTACATTATTATATCTGTCTTCATACCTCATAGTAACGTTTCCACACACATAAGCTTTATCCTTGGTGTATGGCAAGCACACTATCCTATCTCTCACTCCCATAACAAGACGAAATAAGCATTTGGCTTCCGTCTAAACACAAAGTTCATCCTATTCCAAAAGTAGAGATGGTACATCCCACATTGCCAGTACGCCTTCAAATCTAGGTTGAAACATGCATCACATGTCCCCACATCATGAACATCTCGATATCAAGGTTACTTCCATGAAAATTGGTTTTGAACCCACTTGGGTCATCACATCATCCTTGGTCATCTCCTCTAGGTCTATAGGGTGCCAGCACTTTTGGGGTCATCCCTCTTCCCTTATGCATCCATAGAGTGACCTCCTCATCTACCCTTTTAGTCCCATGAGTTCATGAAGGTGATAAATCTCCTAACCCATGGCCCTTAGACAATGATAGTTGTTACCTCCCAACCCTATGGTCATGTGCAACTAGGGATTTAGGCAACTCCTACTCCCATCAGTCTTATACCTACCTGGACCTAGGATAGACTTAGGCTTAGTACATAGTACATATCCATCTTGAAACCTTACCCAAGTCTCCATCATCTCTCTCAATATTTGAGGTTTGACTTACACCCTTTCATAGTGATCATGGTAACCTACCCACCTCGGTCAGGCCCCATCCATATGCAATTAGAGATGATTATCTATGGGTCTGTAGGTTCACCCTCATACTATGTACTCTTCACTTAGTTTCTTAGGACTCTATGAGACCTATTAAGGTTACCTCAAACCCAAAAAAGCTGATCTATACCCTAAAAGGGTCCCTCTCCCAGGATGGGAGGAAACTATCTTTTGATAGCAGCAAAGGTCACAAATGTTCTTATGTCTAGGGTTTACATCCACATGAGAATACTTAGTCTTATCAAGCTACTTGAGCACTTAGTTAACAAGCAGACCACTTACTAAACCATGCTAGGTCTCCATGGTAGGTTCTACTTGTTCTCATTCCTTAACATTGTACCAACATTATACATGCCAATATATCACCACCTATATGTGAGGGGTTCATCAAACATGTACCTTAGTCCAAGAGGTTTCCTTTTCCTATAAACATGAGGAGTTACATGCTTGAATCTATAGAAATTCAAATATCATCATAAGCATCAGGTGCACCAGGAACTACCACTTCCCCTATTAGGCCTAGGGATCCTAGGTTTACTTTTTTGCAAGAGTTGTCCAAATGCATGCTCAGCTTTCCAACCATAAACCAAACATGTATGAGGTATACTATGCACATCCTATAGTTATTCCATATGAACAACACCTCATAGTCAAATCCTCCTCAATGACAACCAACTAGGTATAAGGCCTTCCAACTTGATACTATACCTTTTCAGGGTCTAAGGAACTCTTCTTCCTATCCTTAGAAGGTAAGAACCTATATCATTAGTATATAAGTACCTACAGCCTCATCATTTTTCTAGGGTTTGGTTCCTTTAAAGGCAACCAAGAAACCACAAGGATCTTGCATGAGACACCACAACCATCCACTTAGGTTGTAACATACTCAACTTCTCAGGGTTCCTCCTATCTCAGAGTCTAAGTTTCTAACCTTCTAGCTTGGGTCCTACTCTCTCTCTCTCTCTAGTGCTAACCTTACAAACAACCTTACTAGTATAGGTTCTCTCTCTAAGGTGGACCAATCTCACATGCATACACTTACAGGGGTGAAACCAATGTTCACACAAGATTATCTAGAGCTCTTCATGCTTATCCCATAAGCTATCCATCATACCTTTTAGGCTTGGGTTTTAAACCTATTGCCAGTTCTACTGATGTACTGCACAGGTGCATACTCTTCCATGCTCATATAAGCTCATTGGGTTTCTATATGGTCATCACTATCCTCATCAGTGAAGGAATTATCCTTCACTCTAACATGCACGACCCTTCCTAGAGTTGGGTCACCAAAGGTACTAGTTCAGCTAACCTCACATGGTTCATACTATCATAAGTATCCAAAACCAATAGCATGTCAACCCACACACATGGTCGACCATGACATCATGCCATCTCTACCTCTCTAACCACTTCTTAGGGTTAGGGTTAGCATCATCCTCAGAGGATGTGCCTGGTCTCTACCTTTAATGGAGATCTTTGCCCACAAGACCCACACTCTACTCATCCTCCTCACAAGAGGGTCTATCCTCACATCTCTCCTGAGGGTATGTCAAGACATGTCATGCAATCTAAGCATGCAACTATTCTTTAGTTTACGCTTAAACTATTAATATTATTTCCATGACATCTTATTTACATGCTTTTCATTAATTTGGTGCATGATTCCTTAATCTTATCATGCACACCCTATCCTCAAGAGGGTGAGGAAGAGAGAGAAAACCCTAAACCTTAAAATCCTAACAGAATTAGGGTCGAGAAGTGATGAAAATAGATGAGAGAGTCTTAAAGGTATCTTATTTTGAGTCCAATCCTAAGACATTAGCTAGGCAGTCACACAAATCTTGGAGTCCTTGTATTCTAACTAGCGGTGCAGAGGAAAATATTGCCAACCCCCGGACGTGATCCTTTTCTAGGCACCTCTGTCTTTGGGAAAAATCCTCTAATAACTCCCTCGATTCTATGGAATTTGTAAAATTTAATAATTACTAAAAACTAAATGACGAACCAGTGCTCTAATACCAAATGTAACGACCCCTCCTCCTGGTAACCCCCAATTAAGGAAGATCAAAAGGGTCAGAGCCGTTATCCCAATTAACATGATCAATGGTTCAACAAATTATCAATAATAATTACTAAATTCTACCTAGACTATACTGAAAATATGTAATATAATAAAATTTTTGCATACCTTTTTAAAACTTGGATATCTAACTTATATCCACATATGGAATCTAATCTACCTAATCCTCCTTACACTTTATTTCTTATTTTCACAAAATGACACTTTAGTGTTTGTCCTTTTCAATGTTGTACCTAAAACACCGACAAATAAAACCTCGGTCAGCATAAATGAATATGTCGGAATGTGGGGGAAACAATAATCATGCAATTAAATGTAACAACATATTGCAAGCAATTATGGTTTAGCAAGAAAATTTTACATTTTAAACATAACTACTCAATTCATACATACCCTAGCCTCTGTGCTATCCCAGCAGTGGACCAGGATACTACCTCTCATATGGTAGATCCCAATTACCCCCCATTATCCAACCTAACGGGTAGATCAATACCTAGGGTGGAAGAGTCGCATGACACTACCCATAGGCAGCCCAATCACTAAATCATGATATGTTGGAGAGTCGCATGGCACTACCCATAAGTAGCCCAATAACTGACTCATGATAACCTGATGGTCCTACCTAACAGGTAGATCATGTACTAGGTCATCCTTTCATCATTATGAAGCCGCATAGGAGGACCCAGATCTGAGCTAGTCATGTACACTTATTTATAGGGATAGTCATAGTCACTTTATAGTTTCATGAAATAAAATTCATCCAAGCAGTTATTTTCAGAAACCTTTAAAACATTCGGGAATCACCGTGAAACTAAAGTGATTTAACCACAAGCGTAACCACATACATGTGATTGCATATTTTTGAGACAGAATTAATCAACTAGAGAAAACCCAACCAAGCAAGAAAGTATGCATAAAAATCTTGAAATAAATATACAAATTTTCTTTTATCAAGATTTATCCAAACCCATCTTGCTTCTTAGGATTTCTGTTCCAATTTTAGGATTTCTTTTGTAATTAGAGTTTTGCCTCCACTCTTATCATCATAAACCCTAATTCAACAAAACTACATAAAAACCTTAAATTTCTCATCTTATCACTCCTAACAGACTTAGGATCATTATTTAGTAACATATTTCCATATTTCAAATTAAACATGGTTTTTCTCCTTTTTACCCTAAATTAGGGTTTCTAAATGTATTATCCTTCATTCATAGGTTAAACACTAAATTAGTCAACCTTTCATGTAAAACAGATTGAAACTGAACTTTAATATGCAATAGGTTAATACTTATCAAATTAACCTATTAAACCTCAAAGATTCATCCTTTATACTCAATTAGGGTTTCTTAGGTTTCTTATTCACAAAACTTTAATCATCTCAATTATCTTCATTAAGCGTTCTTTAATCCAAACTATGTTCAATAATCATTATATTATAGTTGTATACTTGCAATTTTGGATTATGACCACTGAAACTCATATTTTCCCAAATTAGGGATTTCGGTCCATTAAACCATGTACATGATCATAAAAACTCTAAAACCAACATACTACTCAATCTTTTATGATTTTACCCTTTCTTTTACTCTTAACAGGTTAAAATTGATCAAAAACATATAAAAGATTCATCATGATTGCTTTTATATCTTTCTAGGGTTTCTCTATCAATTAATGCATTAAAAGATGTAAAACCCTATACTTTTTGAATTTCAAGCAAAATTAGGCTTCAATTACATTTTTATTGTATTCCTTGCATTTTTCTTATCATAGAGCACTACTTATTTGTATTTTTCGGCCAAAGAATGTATTTTTAATGATTTATCAAAGATTCACCAATTTCTTTTATTTTCTATTCAAAGAACGAGTAATTACCTTAAGTTGGAAAAAGAGACAGCCGTTTGATCAACAATCGCACCGACCGATACACGGATCTTGCGGCTCGCATTGATTGTGCCCACTTGCACTAGATCGAAACACAAATGAGATCTTGACCCTTTGTTCTTCCCGCGAGCCTATGGTGTTCTCCAATCGTATGACTCCTACTCCCCTCCTCCTTCTTCATCTTCTAACTCTACTCACGGCGGTGTCATGGTAGAGTAGCTACCGGAGAAAGGCTAATAGAGCGGGATAGGGGAAATCTAGGTCTATGAGCACGCCGTTCAAGTTTGCAAGACTTGGATGAAGTCAAGGGTTGTTCTATATATAGGTGAGGGATTCGAATTAGGGTTCCCAATCCATCACCACCCCAAGGTTTCATGTGGTTTTGGGTGTTCCGTCCAACATCCTTTAAACTACCTAAAACCTAGGATAGGTTGGCTTGGAATCTTCTCCTAGAACCGCCAATCCACTTTCCATCCTTGCACATGGTCAGATTCACGAGGAAAAATCGAGGTAAAGGTCCCCCTATTCGCGGCCCCTTTCCTTTTTGGATTTGAGGTAGGAGACACACAAATGGCGTTAGATCTCGATCTGATAGCTGCCTTCGTCCTTACTATTTTCATATAAATCTATAAATATATGAGATTGATGATAATCACAACATTTTAAGGAATTTTGTAAAAGCCATGACTCCCAAACCAAGTATCCAATTAATCCCAAATTTTGAGGGAAACTTAATAATGACTTAATCTACGTCTATGCCAAATTTGGGCTCATTATCTAAATAAATGGTACTTTTATTTAGTTGCAAGTTATCACATTATATATATATATATATATATATATATTTCTCACATATTTTTTCCTTCCCTTGCCATTAAATTATTATTCTAAGTTCCTTGAACTTCAAGGAACCTTAATGGCTCGAAATCCCATCTTGGGAATATTCCTTAGCCTTTTACTTATCTTTTATCCATTTTCTTATTTATTCCTTTATTCAATTGATTTCCTTTTTCCTTTCTTTTTATTTTGACTACTCTTTCTATTAGAAATCATATGTAAATGAAATTTAATCAATCGTGGACATTAATGCCACTTTCTAGAGATCTCTATGTATTTCTCATAAATACTTTGCTTAATATTCATTATCTTGTATATTTTTCTATTATTTGGACCTTTCTTCTTTTCTTGTCTTTTATATCCATTATTGGATTAATATAATAATAGGAATCATAAAATTCCTATCAAGAGGGAGATTTGCAAGGAAATACATTGTTTTAATTAAAGCATACAATCTTTTTAATTAGATCCATATTCACAAAATCTTTACATTCCAATTATGAAAACATATGCAAAATTGAGGTTGTAACAATAGTAATACATAAGACTACAGTGTGTATTAATTGATTGTAGAGTCCCATTAGTCATTATATGTGACATCAAGTCAAGCACATAAATATGTGTTAGAGACCAACATATCAGATGGACCAACCGTGAGAGTGATACACAGATACCATGGAATGGTAGTCACAATCATCTCTCATAGTGATGGTGGTGATTGTGGTTCTTAGACCTAAAATCACTGCACTCATCACATGTCATTGGGTACACTTTGGCATCATCCAACACAATCCTAAAACATGGGATGTTATAATGGTGATGATTGGGTGACTTTGACACATGGGAACTTGACTGTGAGTGATAGATATGGGATTTGTTCCTCCTACAAGGAGTATGATATCTAGGGCCCCTTGATTAGAGAGAATGGGAATTGTATGGAAATACTCATGTGATTCAATATATGATATGTGAATTCACATCTATCAAATACAGTATGCTCTTGGTCAAGGAACATGGATTGAATGTTGACGAGGATGACGTTCCAAGCTTCGAGTTCAATATGGATGTCAGAGACAAAGGAACTATATGATTACAGTAACATTAATCACAGATTGTAGGTTGAAGTTATTCTCCAACTTTTTGAGTTACTTGAATAGAAATGATGAGTTACTAGGTTATGCTCATTTCTTGTGATGTCATAAGTTAGTTATTGACATTCACTGCCAACGTAAATTGGAACCTGCAGGGTCACACGCATAGGATGCCCCTTGAAGAGGAGATTATCCATGAGTGATGTTTAGATTGAGACTAAAGGTGTTTAGGAACTCAATTAAACATACAATTGAGTGATTGGACTCAGAACTATCAAGTTCAAGTGTTGAACTATCTAGTTAGAGTGTCATGTCAATTGGAGAATGCATTGGCAATGTCATGATTGACAACCGTCTGGTTCACCCAGCTGAGCCAATCGGCCGGTGTGAGCCAACTCATTGGTTCTCTTAGTTAACCTGGTGTCTCACAGTCCTATCAATTGAGGAAATTGGGATTTTCCCAGTTGGAAGAAATCTTTCACGTTTCACTTGTTCAATTTGATTGGAATATGGATTGATCTTTGAGTTAATTGGAAATGATTAAGGAAAGTCAATTGTGGGCAAGACTGGGAAGTAAACGACCAGTTCACTTAGTGAACTGACCAGTTCACTTAGTGAACTGACCAGTTCACTTAGTGAATTGACTAGTTCACTTAGTGAACTAATTGGTTCACACTCCCAATTGATCGGTTCACTAGTGAACTGATCGACTCACCTTGCCAAATGACCAATTCATTTATGAAACAACCGATTCGCCTGCCGCAATACAAACTATATATGGAATTTCCATATCCTTCTACTCCCGAAAAGAACGGGAACCTTGACCCTTCCCTCTCTATTAATAGAGGGGTACTGGGGGATTCTCAGAACACACAACTCAGAACATTAGTTGCTCGGCAAAGTTGTTGTCCTCTCTGGTTCTGGTAACTGAGAGAGTCTGATATAGTGCTACCCAACTAGGGAGGCACAACGAGGGAAAGACAATTGTAGAAAAGCAGTTTGAGTTCAGGAGAGCAGGTTGGTGCTGGTACATCGATAGGAGGACCATCTCCTTCTTTCCCATTCTTCTAAGATGGCACAAGTTTCAGGTGGTATGTGTGGACTATCTGTAGAGGTGGAAGATGTATGCCATTCAGGAGGACACATCATCCGTAGTCTGTGGTGGAGTCCAGAGTCCATGGCAAAGACCAGGAGCTGCACAGAAACTGTCCAAGATATGGCGTTGAAGACCGCACATGGTAGTGAGGTATTGTCACTGGGCAATCCCTAGGACTAGGTATATCTTGATAAAACCATCCTTTCCATTACATAGTCATTGATGCAATCTCCTATTATGGGTTAATGGCCAGTAAAATTTTGTGTCCTCTGCCTACTTTGAGGCCTATAAACCCAACATTATCACATACACTCCCTTTCACCTATGCCCACCCCTCGCTTCCTAGAGAAGGGGTTCGACCTATTTTTGGTTCCACATTGTGGTTCTAATACTTTTGGGTTCCTAGATCCCCATGGTAGAATTCTAAGGTCTGAAAAAGATGAAGTTCTCATCCTATGCTTGTCTCTTCATTTTTCTTCCATCAATCATCATTTTCCACCACCATTCACCCACTTCCCACAATTCCCATCCATCTTCCATCGCCATACATCTACCAAGATGCTATTTGGGCGAGAATCAAACAGAAAGGAGGCCAAAGAGTCCATAAGACAAAGGAGGAGGACCCAAAGACAAGATCCAACCTATGTAGAGCTAGGAGCGAGTGCCACCCCTCCTTGGGCTAAATTTCTTCTTCTTCTCCTTTCTTCTATTATTCTCCTTTTTTTCTGTACAAATGATGTTCTTCCATCTTTGTTCGGTGCCAACTATGCTTGTCCATTTCTAGTTCAGCTTGTTTTTTGATATGTAGCCCATTTTAGGCATGTTTATGTACTTTTACCTTAAGCAAGCAATTTTATTCCATATCTAGTATGTTTTCTTTTGTATCTTCTTTTTTTTATGATTGCTAATGTGGTTGATCTCTTTATTTAATGATCTTTATTTATGGTTATATCAAAAGATTTTTTGTAGAAATAGACAAGAGAATGTAGGTTGCATTGAAATCTAAAAAAAGGATGGTTCAACGTGATTTGTGCAGAACTGTAGACCTAGGCACAGTCGGGCCTACCCTGACACAGTTGGGCCCACAACTAGGTCCTACCTAGATCACCCCTGTTCCTAACATCTCATAATATTCTAGACCTGAGAGAGTATCTCAAATATTATGGGGTGTTGATTTGTCATCCTCAAGAGAGGTTGAATATCATTGATGAGTTTTCATCGCACTGCGTGAAAGAGAGTGAGATAACCCCACAGGAACTAATACCATAGTACATACTATGTTTGGATGTAGGTAATTTCTTGGGCTGTCATAGGGTTGTCTACGCCCACGAATGGGTGCATATACTGCCCAACTTGTGGTTACATATCTAGGAACTCCTTTTTTTAGTAGAATATATCAGACTCTATTTTGCTTTCTTTTCTTTATTTTGTTTTATTTCATGACATTTTCTAGACTAGTTCTAGTTCCATACTTTTATCATCTATAGGATTGTCTCAATTGACGTAAGAGTGAGATCTTAAGGGTCCTAAACGTAACCACATCCCAATGTTTGACCCTGTATATTGAACTTGACCATATAATAAAGTTGTGGGGGTCCTTGAAGGTTTCGTGTTATAAATTTAAAGTTCAATCCTTCAGAGTTTGCCTCTTTTCAAGACGCACAATTTAGTCAATATCAACTTTTGGCATCGTTGTAGGGGATGTGGTTTTCCATATTTACATGCTCAAGGATTTAGTTCCATCATCCATAAAATTATATATATATATATATATATATATATGCATAGGTCTTTTATTTTACACATAGTTGTTCATATGTATTGAATAGCTTTCATTTTTTCTTAAACATCTTTTACTACCATAGACCTTGATTGAGCAAGGCAAATTATCTTGTCTACCTGTCCTCCTAAGTTTTTCTACAGTTTTGACTGTTGGCAAATAATTGAATGTTGTTATGTACGGCTAGCCGAGCTGTACTCACCTCGACCATCATTGTACATAGACATGTGAACAAAGGAGATGGACGATTGGCCCTCAACTTATGCATTAACATGGGATCAAGAATTGATTAGAGTAGTATAGATAGCTGGAGAAAGTATTGATGCACTCACATCGTCCTTAGCTCTTCATCTCCATGAACAAGGTGATCTGCTTCAACAACCACCACAAAAACAAGATCATCATCACCAAGTAGCCACCAAGGTCATAGACCACATAAGAAGTATACTTCAAACTATTGAACTAGGATTCATTCAAGAGCATAAGTTTGATACAATAGATTCCAAACAAAAGTGTATGGCATAATTGACAGATTTTCAAAGAAATGTTTCTCATGTACAACAACTTCATGATAAGGATGTTGAATAAGGAAGGAGGCTTCAAGAGCTCATCAATTTGGTTACCATTCAATTGCAAACACCATCACACATCCATGAATATTACAGCCATCTACTCATTCCATTAGGCCTGAAATGGAGTTTTTCTCACCATCCTATTCAGACCATCAAACTAGGTTCACTAGGATTTTTCATAAAGACCGACCCACCTAGGAAAACCCTTCATTTTATCCAAATGATTCAGCTGATCAACAAATGTTAGATACACACCACACACATGAATGGTTCTATGATGATGATGATTAGGGTAGTCAAACAACCTCACAACAAGAGGGTCAATTTGAAAAACCTAAATCAAACACTGATCTAGAATAGAGTGATACCTCTCATATTGAGACTTGACACTTGGTTTTGTAAATGATGGGAGTCATGGTATGGATCAATTTGTTCGATGAGGATGATAACAACAACTACTCAAATTGGAGCACTGAGTATACTAATTACAAAAAATGGGGGAACATGAGCGAACATTGTCCACTATCCCTTTTCAAAGGGTAGTCGACATTAAGGGAGCATGATGGGAAATCTATCACAAAATGGTTGTTGTGAATGAAGATACCCCAGACCCCATAGATTGTAACAAGATTAGGTTAGCAGATCCAAAATCTGAATCACTTGGGGGCACTTCATGTTGAGAAAATTATTGGATGACTCAGAGTGTACATAAAAGTATGTTCGAGCACCCAAGCACTTATTCAAAGGTGAAGGGAGAAGAGAGGAGTTCTCTCAAAGAATTTTGGCATCTTTCCTCCATCCCATATTGTGTCAACATTGTACATGCCCATTATGATTCATACCTTGATGGGTACTGTGAAGATGTTCTACCCAAGAATTCATTTCAGTGCAATTCAAGTCCATTCCAGCACAAAGATGACTTTGCTGAGTCGTCGTAATTTTTTTTCCTTTTCTTCAAACTCATAAGGGCCAAAATATATCCCTATTTTACACCTATGTGCTGCAACCCATCAACATGACATGGGTAACCTAGATCCCAAAACTGCATATTTGGGATCCAATTGTAGGAGTTGTAGGGAAGTCAACCCCCATTACCAACGCAATATTTATTTAATTTTAAAAGTTTAAATAATATCATAATGAAGTAAATTCAAGTTGTTTCTTTCCTCTAACTATCAAAAGTTGGTCAAGATGACAAATTTTGTCGACTTGTCTCTAACTTTTCTGCCTTTTTGACTGACTATTCCATTTTTGACCAACTTTTGGAATCTTTGACCATATTTTTTCAATTTTTTACTTTTTCACACCGTTCTCACCTAGAAGACACGGTCTGGCCCATCCTCAACACAGCTATGCCCATCTGACCACAAAACGCTCTGGCCTATAAATAATCCCAGGTCGATCCCTTATTTCCCACACAACTTCCCAATTTTCATCCTCATCCTAGTGAAGCCCTGGAATGCAGCCACTGTTTTCCCTCTTTCTCTTGCTTCCTCCACCTCCTAGAAGGTCGAAAACAACTAAGGTAGTAGAAACCGTTGCTATAACATCAGAAGCTGTCAGAACAACAGATGTTGCCGCCAACAACACCTCCTACCTTCACAATTCAACTCCCCTTCCATCCGGGATGAACACATGGCTGCTCTCCCCATGCCACCTTGAGCACTGCCATCCTCTTTCCCTCCATCTCTACTTGATTCACTTGAGACAATTATCTATGCTCATCTGCATGACCATGGAAAAGCTCGACATGACTGTGTGTGGTGTTGGTAGGAACATAACACCGACAGACCATTGTCTTCTCTGTGATCAGCACCAGCAGCGGCAACCACTGTTGATGTTGTCACAACCACCCAACATAGATACTCTCTTTACCTGAAACAAACACTTGTTTTCTACCTATGTCAGCCAGAAACTCCCCATCGGCACAACCACATCCTCCTCTGCACGACTGTGCCGAGAGTCAGTGGGATGAGACATCACAACTCCACTTCATCAACCGCCTTCCTTGCCAGACTGTGCCACTATTGGCATGATCATGCCAGGATGTAGATGACCACAACCGTTGATTCCCTTACCGACACATTTTCCTCCAAACAACCATGCATAGCTCTTCCTAGTAGGAATAGAAAAATATCATCACCGCTGATGAAAACCATGGACGTGATGCGCAATGGATTTCACAAATTCAAACAAACTGTTTTGCACAAGAAATGAGAAGGGAGGTCATGCTCAGCCACGTGGAACAATAGTTCCTATCTACCCAGATCAACACAAATGATCAACCCAATGTATGAAGATCAAATGATGACCTCAGCATCAATTGGGTTTGGCCTATACGAATCTGACTTAGACTACGATGAAAGTCTGCAACACTGATGGACAATTACACTAGTGATTCATTGGAGGAAGTCTCGAGTGAAAGATGGTCCAGAGAAAACTATGATGTAGAGCTTCATACTTTGATAGGACATCAGGAGGGCCCGCCAACAGCAACAATGCACAACGATTCATCTATAGGGGATCAACATCAAGGGTTAGTAAAATAGTCTACGTCTTTACACCGGTCAACTTAATCACACAATTCAACCCAGGGGATATCACACCACCCTACTCTTAATGATGTTAACCACAACTCCCTCCCCTCTCCTCTGTTTAGAAATATGAATCAAAAGTTGTTGTTTGAAGCCCTAAAAAAGGACAAGCGTAGATTGTGGGCCCATAATATGTCGACCTTGCCACACTCATCAAGCTTGGGATACAAGCACAGGTCGACAAATATCTTGATGCAGTTGGCCTCAAATTCCTCGCTTATGCACAGTGTGATTCTTATCATAGACTCATTTATGTGTTCTATTCTATGCTTGAGATTCTCAAAGACCACCAACACAATATCATGCATTTTTTCCTGCTAAACCAGAGTTTTCATGTCACTGAGTATCACCTCAACAACTGGTTGTCACATTTTGTTGAGGACTACACCGAGATGTCTAGGGGGCGGATGGAGTTAGGGAACAATGATTTTGAACCTCTTCAGGCATGGAAGATGATTACTGGGGAGGATAAATATGTCGCTAGAGCTGCCAAAGCATTGCACATCTACAATTTGACACTTTGTTATCTACAATGGGTGATCAAAAATTGAACGTGGGGGTCCTACGTTTGGCCGACCTCTAGATCTTATGGTGTGCAATAGTAGGAAGAAAACTGAATGTGGGGAACTTCATTATTTACCACATCGGAACTCATTCAGGAAGCAAGTCCACCTCATGACAATGTAAATCATTATCACTTTCATGGTGCACCATCTTGGGATCGGTGATGGCCAATTGGTTCTTATGTAGTACAAGGTTGAGTGGTTCAAGTTGAACTTGGATCACTTAATTTGTGCAATAGTGATCAAAGATAGAAACATAGGCTATCCTTATATCTTTGGTCACAACAGGTAAAAAGTTCTACTACCAGCAAATGTAGGGTTCACATGCCAGGCAAGTGTCATGGACGTCTCTCGTCTAGACGCTCAAGGAAACATTTGTTAGACAGACGACATTGTAGGAGAATCTTCCTCAGCACCACCAGTGCCAGAAACTTGGGAGGTTGAGCAACAGAAAGGGGCAACCTTCCACAACATCCCATGTCAGGTAGGGCCCTACATAGAGATACCCTTAGCAGATTACCAGCAGTCTCCTTAGTAGGAAAAATATGCCCAAAATCTCAACTTCAGGAACCTTTATGAGTTTATGATAGATTTCAGTGATGACTCCAACAGACGGTTTGATGCGCTGGAGCAAAATGTGTAGTACCTTAGATAGAGGTTTGGCATAGTCTTCCCATCACAGCCGTCTCTGACTTTTCAGTAGCAATTCTAGTAACCCTTCCAGTCGTTCTACCAGATACCCTAGGACATTGGACAGTCATTCCAGTTTTTGTCGGTGATGCATCGAGACTATGAGAATCAACCAGGCGCATGGACGATCTGAATTGGTATGTAAATAGTGACTATCAGTAGCAACTGCACTACACATCATCTTGAGTTTGAGATTTTCTCAAGGACAAGCAAAATTTTAAGCTTGGGATGGTGGTAGGGTGTACCAAACTCTATCTATAGCCTTTCCCTTTTAGTTCTTCCCTTTCGTGCATGCATGCTTATCTTCTATGTTCCTTGAATTTAGAGTAAATTTCTAGCTTTGTAAGAATTTGTATCATAATTTGTATCTTTACAATTAAGGTGGTGCAATGCAAGTCTTAGAACTAAAATGCTTATCTTTACGCACGAATAAACAATTTTCATGTTAAACTAATTGATATTTTGCTTGACTTGCTCATTTACGCTTTCCTTAAGTTTGGTAATAAATCTAAGGTTATGCGCCTCTTTCATAGCTTAAAACATTATTCTCTTAATCTATATTATGAATGAGAAATCTAGGATATAGGACCATTAGAAATAGCTAGAGTTTGATCAAAACCCCAAGCTACGTTATTCACAAACTTGCCTCTACTCTAAGGATCCTTGAATCGTAATTACTACTTTGCACACAAGTATCAAGTGGATAATGATGAGTTATGAGATGTAATAAAGTAGGATTGTTTATCTTTAATGGTCTATGCAGCCTCTCACCCGAGATTGAGCCAAAAAGATGAAAAATAAAAAAAATGTGCAAAAGAGGCTTGGCCGCCCAAAAAATCCAAAAAACTTCAAAATAGTTCTCACCTTGGATTATAAAACTAGAATGTAGAGAATAAAAACCTAAGTGTGAATAAATGGCCATTGTTTTCTCTATTAGGAGAGTTGAGGATGGTGCCCAGTAAGTGTGGGATTGTGCTCATGAATGTGGGTATGTCGTGCCTGGTAGTGCCACCCTAAGTCTCATTAGAGAGTCACTAGGAACCCCTAGGCGACCTATGAGATCATCCCAGTAGAAGGTTTGGTTCGATCACAGTATGAGGAGTTTGTCTCACTTCTCTGGGCCAACTAACTCGGACTGTAGGGATTGTTACTTGTTACATGAACCAACTTGACACAGATCAAGATTCTCAGAAGTTATTAGAGTGTTCTTCTTTTTGTTTCTTCTTTGGACCTAAACAAGTGGGTGGCACGTTGTTCCTGATTGGTCTACATGAATACATGATGATGGCTCATTTCTCATCATTTAGGTGATCGCCTATATGATAATGACTTAATGTTGTAGAAGTATAATTCAAACCCTCGTAAGTACCGATAGGTTGCAATGAATTCTTTTAATCTTGCATGGATGCTCTTTGATCATACTTCAGCAGGATTGTGCTTGATTGGTGGGGGTTTGTTATGAAACGACACATCTCAAGAAAGTTTTTGTTTTAAACTATTTTAATTAACCCTGGCATTTGTCTGCATGCTTGATTAGGATGTTATATTTTTGTTCTTTGAGCGTAGTCTTGCTTGAGAACAAGCAAAGTTTTAATCTTGGGGTGGGTGATAACACCCAAATTTAGGCATTTATGCTAAGCATTTATTATGTTTTGTGTCATTAGCCTTAATATGCCCAAAATAACCCTAGATTCTTATCTTTTAGTAAGTTATATCTTTTCATAGACATAGTCACTCAACTAGCCAATTTTGGGACTTGCAGTCACCAAACTCAATAAAACATCAATTCTCTAAATTCTTTCCTACAAACTTTGTGTTATGAGCACCATCTTAGGAGACGGTGGTCCCACTAACCAACTAGCGCGTCCAACAAGATTTTGATATCTTAGACCCTATTTTTTATGGTCGATCCTTCATCAGAAAACATCTTCACTAATCAGAAGGTTCATCAATCACGGGCCCCTCGAACACCAGTAATACCCCCCTGGGGGTGATTTTGTCCCTAAAGAGTAAGGTCGCAACTGCTAGAAAGGGGTTTTGGCCATTGTAAGGGTTGTGACTACTACACCGTCTCAACAACTATGCTTGGCACGACTGGGCCAAGGTCAATGTGTAGCAACAACTACATGCCTCACAACGGTTATATGGCTTCACGGCCGCTACAACCATAACCATAACAAAAACTTTTGTAACCACTACACTCATCGTGATCACTTCATCCTCCATGATGAAGATGTTTGACACCGCCGTGCCTAGACTGGCATGGTCGGGCTGAGGACAAGGGCCAACATCCATCTCGACCGAGACATCCGTCTTGACCATGAAAACCATCTCGACTCCACACCTATCTCGACCGCTACAAGATCTGTTCCCACGACATATGCTTTGATCATGACACAAATAGACCGCTAGACCCAAGACAACCATTCCCATCCTGGCATGTCCCTATAGAGACAATTGTAGCGACTAAGACAGGTGTCCCGAACACTTATCACATACACTTCCATTTACCTATACCCACCCCTATCTACTTGAAGAAGGGTTCCGACCTATTTTTGGTTTCACATTGTGGTTCTCAAAGCCCCGTGGGATAGTTCTCAGGATTGAAAAGGCTGAAGTTCTCATCATACTCTAGTATCATTAGTTTTCTTCCATCCACTATCATTTTCCACCACAATTCACCCACTTCTAATCATTCTCAGCCATCTTTCACATCCACACGTCAACCAAGCTACTATTTGTGGTAGAATCAAAGAAAAAGGAGGCCAAGGAGTCTAGAAGACCAAAGAGGACAACTAAAAGATGAGATCCGGCCTAAGCAGAGGCTAAGGAGCAAGATCCATATCTCCTCTATGGGTTAAAAATCTCTTCTTCTCCTTTATTCTACAACTCTCCTTTGTTTCTGTACAAATGATGTTCTTCTATCTTTGTTTGGTGCCAACTATGCTTGTCCTGTCTAGCTGACCTCGTTCTTGACTATGTAGCCAATTTTTGGCATGTTTATGTACTTTTACATTAAGCAAGCAGTTTTATTTTAGATCTAGTATGATTTCTTCTCTATCTTCTCTTTTTGATTATGATTGGTAGTTTGGTTGATCTCTTTTTTTATTAAACTTCTATTTCTATCCATATCGAGAGATTCTTTATAGAAATAGTTAAGAGAAGGTAGTTTGTATTGGAATCTATAAAGAGGATGGTTCAATGTGATTTATGCAGAATCATAGACCTGGGCAAGATCAGGCCCAGCCCGGCACGATCAGGCCCACTACCAGGTTCTGTCCAGACTACACCTATTCCTAGCATCTCACAATATTCTAGCCTTGAGAGGGTATCTACAATATTCTAGGGAGTTGATTTTTCATTCTCGAGAGAGGTCTCATATCATTCCTAGGTTTTACTCATGCTACCCCCACAGGAATAGATACCATGATACATACTATGTTTGGATGTAGGTTTCTTGCTAGGGTAATTGAGGGTTGTGTACACTTGAGAAAGGGTGCATTGACTACCTAACTTGTGGTTGCATAGACATGAACTCCTATTTTATTAGTGGGATCTGATAGACTCTTCTTTGCTTGCTCTTCTTTGTTTTGTTTTATTTCGTGACAATTTTCTAGACTAGTTCTAGATCCATATTGTATTAGCAATCAGATTGGCTTAACTAACTTAACAGTGAGATATTAAGCATCCTAAACATCCCCATGTCCATGTGTTCTACCATATATTTCTAGTTCTACCTTGTAATAATGTTGTGGGGGTCCTTGAAGGTTTTGACTTTTAAATTGAAAGTTCGATCATTCTGAGTCTACATCTTTTCGAGATGTGCAATTTAGGAAATATCAATCTTGATGTTTAGAAGATCATGTTTCAATGTTTAAGATTAGTTTTACTCATTCTTATTAACCTTGGGGTTAGTTCATCCACTTATGATAAAAAATATTTCAAGATGTTCAATATTATTTAAGTGTCAAGAATATTACAAAATGTTTAATATTATTTAAATGTCAAGAAAATTTCAAGTATGAATGACCCACTTAGGTATTTAAGGAACATGTGTTAATCCTAATTATTACGATCATAATTAAAGTCATTTTAAGTATTTATGTCATCATGGTGAATTTTCATCACTGTTATTCAAGCTTAGTTCAACATTCTATTGATATAATGAGTAAAGTCAAAGATGAAGTACTAGGTCAATAGATCACGTATTTCACATGATTTAGAAAATAATATTACGATGAAACATTTATTTATAGATATCATATTCAAAATCATATCAATTCAAAAAATCTAGATCTAGATAAGTGTTTCAAGTGAATCATCAGAGTCAGATACTAGGGTTTCCAAGAATTACTCATGATTATTGAGTAATTTGACAAATTAAATAAGCAAGATATCTAAGTCTATGTATATCAGTGACAAACATATAGAATTAGGCTTCACAAGAATTTTTAAATGGTCCACTGGATTTTTTTGATCAGACTTGACTATTTATTCATTTTTTTGGAACTAGAATCCATTTTCTATGATTTAAAGAAGATCTAGCCATTATATTGATTATTTGTCAGCTAGAGAGGAAACAATACTTTTAATACAAAAATGAGGACCGTACGATTAAAAAATTGGACAGATACAATCATGCCACATAGAGGTGCGACTTGGTAGTTTAGTGGTCCAGTTCAATCCGGATCCGTGGGGTTGAATCTCTAATAGATTGGTTTGAATCTTGGGTTTTGTTGGTTTATTGGACATTGTTCATTTCTCCTGAATCGATGGTTTGGGATACTTTCCCTTACATTCATCACTTCTTCATGAGCCTAGTTTCTAGGCAGAGGGCCTCACCACCATGAGGGGGAATGGGAGTAGGAGGCACTAAGGCTAGTTACAAGGTTTCCACTTGGGGTCGTCGTGACCTCACGGTGTAATAGTAGGTATTGATTTGAGGCGAGGTATTAAAGTTACATGAGATGCCCAAACGGAGTGTGTGGCAGTGCCACTACTGGTAATAGGTGGAATTGGGGATGATCTGGATTGAAAAAGCATGAAAGCAAGGATTTATCGCATGGGACGGTGACAACGGTCTCTTGGGTGTTTTTATAGTGTTAGGAATAGGTTTTAGGGAAAACTGAGTCTTGGTTGTAGCCATGGCCGCCACAGTGAGAGAAGAAAAAGTGAAACTCTATGTGATTATTTAACTGGTCATAAAAGGTGGTCAAACTAAGTATGTTTGAGCATGAAATCATGAGAAGATCACTTTTGTTTAGTTTAAAATTTTTACCTTAGTTAGAACAAGAAGATTTATCATTGAAGATTCCTAGTTTCCTACCCACAATCAGCGGGACATAGGAGAAAGCCTGCATCCCTGAATTAGGCATTCGATCTATGGGAGCCTGATCTGAGGTTTAGGGTTCATCCCTAATTTCTTATTCGGCCTGCTGACTTGCCAAAAGGGGAAAATAAAAGGAAAATAAATTGGTTTTCCGAACATTAACTTCAAGAATTAATAGAAATTAGTAGGAATCTCTGACTCAAGTGAAATTTGGGCCAACGGTTCAAAAATGTTTGAAGAACATTTAGGAGACGTTTGAGAACAAAAATATGATGTTATAGGGGAAAATATATTACTTTGAGTGTATTGATGATTTAATCCAATTTGTGGTGTCATAATGTGTATAAAAATTACATTGCTCTTCATTTTTTGAATTTGAGTATCAATATTGATATATTGCGGTAAAAAGTGAACATAATGAAGGTAAAATTGTAACTAATTCATACTTATTCAAAAATTCACTTTGTCCCATCCTTCTCTTCTAAAGAGGAATTTTATCCTCAAAATTAAAAATCATCCTAAAAAAAGGGACTATTCAATTCAAGTCATATCCTCAAATATTGGACCATCCTCAATTATATAGTCCAAATCATGTCCTCAACATTATAATCACATTAAGAATCTATGATAAACTTTTATATATCAAATAAGAGGTCAAGGGATCACATCCAACTTATTGAGTTCACTTTCAAGTCATGTCTCCACACTAATTGAGAATTGGGATCAAGAGTCAAAATTATGCATCATGAATTAAATTGGGTCATGTACTAACAAGATCATAATATAAGATTCAATATTTCAACATTAGAATTTTGGGTTCTAAAAGTGCAAGTCTAGGGTTTTGATTCCTATCCGGACCATAGCTTTAATCATTCATCAATAACAACAATCTAGCAATATTTCAAAATTTCAACATCAATTTCTTCATCAAGGATATTCAAGTTGGGTGATGTATTCGGATGTAGGTCATTTTTAGGAAATTAACTCTATTCAAATATTCAAAATTACCATCCTTAAAATATCATTACTGAGTCAACATCTACTAGATTTCATTTTTGGGGAAAATGAAAGTCTCTAGCCATAAAGTGGATGATCTAAAGATCCATATGGGTGATTATAATCATGTTTCAAGATTGTTTTACATCAATATCAAAATTCAAAGTTTGAGAATCAATATTGTTTGTCAAAACATTTCAAATCTAGGGTTTAAATTCCAATTTCGACATTAGAGTCTTCCATATCCAATATTTGAGCAAAATAATTCAAGCAATATTTGAGCACTATTTGTGATATCAGTCACCAATTTTATTACCATGGTATCGAGATTCGATGAATGATCTAGATTTAGGTCTTTCTTGAAATTTTGCCACAAGTTGTAGCCAACATTGTATTTAAAATTGGGTTTCAAGATCGAGTATTAGCTTTGTCATAGACCTAACATATTTGAGTCTTAGGTCAAAAAATCAAAATTGGGTGAAAGGGTTTACCTTTCCAAACTCTACATAATCAACACGATGACAATTTAGAGGTAGTCATAAATAGGGCATAAAATTTCAATTTTCAAAGATATGGTGAGTACAAGATTCATTTCAAAAATTACAAAGGGTTGCAATAACAACATATCATAATCTGGATCTAGTAATGAATACATTGGTTCTTTCATTACTAGCAAGTCTTCAAATGGCCTTCTCACTAATCATTTGATTTTGCAATTTGCATGTCCTCCTTTACAATTTCAACCTCTATATTTGTATCTATATCCATGACTACGAGCTTGGATTTGGGGGTAAAGGCAGTCGTGGGGATTTAGATTCATATAGGAACTGTCAATGTTGTGTATCTTGCCCATTTGGTCATGGCATCCATCAATATTTTGGTTTGTACTTCCCAAGCATCATCATTGGTAGTCTTTCTTAGTTCATCCTCATTGTCATCAACATTATTGGTTATGGGGTCTTTTTCCCTTATCTACATCATTCTCAAATTATTTTTCAAGAACATTCATATTCTCAATTGTCTTTTCCCTTTCTTCTCATCTTTTCTTCTCAGTCTTCTTATTATCAATCTTCCCTTCTCAATCATTATTTGTTTCAGAAGGTCTTGCTTTTTTACTATGGGTTTGTTGGGCCATTTATAAGGTACATCCATTTATGAGTTCTTTTAATCACATAGGTCTAGTTAAGAGTATATCAGATTATTAGATATTGATCACTTATATAGTTCTAAAATTTATTTCACAATTTTGTTGATTCCCATACTACCCAAAATAGAGAGAGTGCATATCCAATTATGATACCTTGCATAGGAAGAGATGGGGAGTCACCCTAATTCAAATTAATTGGTGGTCTCTGTGTAATCCATAGATAGAAGATAAGATAATTGGAAGAATCTCTAGGGTTTCCAAATAGAACCTTTGGGTCAATTCTAGATCAATTAAGGCTAAGTAGAGTGGGGAACCTCAACCACCGTGAAGATGGATAGGTGGTAATTATGTCAGAACTGTGAGGATACACCTCAATTTTCACCATTATGGACTTTAGGGTTTCCTGGGTTCAAGGGACTGGAGATGTTGTTTACTTAAATTATATGGGAGTGTGTATGCTATGATATCAACTATCACATAACCGTTCTTACCCCAATCCCACTTGCTAGATAGTGGTTAAGTGATTGAAGCACCCGTCTCTGAGTGGCCCAAAAGGATCTCACGCACTAGCATATACAATAAGAAATAATAACTCATAAAATAAGACATTAAAAGAACTAACAAACCCAAATAGGAGATTTTGTAGATTTATCCTTGCCTTTAGTGTTTATCAAGTGTGGAAGCAATCTAGTCAATTATCCATCTTGATCCATATAGTTTGCCTAAAATTAGGTAAATCGAGACACAATCAATGCAAATGCTTCGATACACTTGGAAAGAACAAATATTCAACAATTGAAAACATTTATCGAAAAATATAGTACTCGGTAAGACTTACATTCAAAATGTAGTCAATAAGAAATTTTCAAGCATCAAGTTTATTTTGAACAATTCAATTTTATTTCAAGTTCCCCACTAAGATGATATCAAGAATCATTCTTATATATTTTATGTGGTTCCATCACTCCAACACAATGGGGTAGGAGGTTACTTGTACTCATTATCAACATTATCATCATCATAATTCTAGCAATCAAAATGGGCAATGCCATTTATGTTTTCAAATTTGTTGGAAACTATAATATAGAAAAATGGATGACTAATCAGCAGGGAACAATAGCCTAAACAAATACAAAGAAAAGATTTTCAAGAGGTACATACAAGTATAATTCAATACCACTAGTATGTTCCAGAAGGAATTAAATATACAAGTGTACCTTTCATCGAAGATTTAGAATATAGATACTACGAAATAATAGTCAACCCCTTGAGTCAAATCCTAGATCAACAAGATTGGATCAAGGGTCAAGATCATGATGTATAGAAGATCATATTTCAACATTCAAGATTAGGGTTACTCATTCCTATTAACCTTGGGGTTAGATCATCCACTTATGATAAAAAATATATCAAGATGCTAAATATTATTTAAGTGTCAAGAATATTTCAAGTATGAATGAACCACAAAGGTATTTAGGAACATATTTTGACGCTAATTATTATCATAATAACTCAAGTCATTGTCAAGTCTTTAGGTCATCATGATGAATTGGCGTCATTGGTATATTCAAGATTATTTTAACATTCGATTGATATAATGAGTAAAGTCAGAGATCAAGTACAAGGTCAATAGATCAAGTATTTCACAAAATTTAGAACATAATATTAAGATAAAACATGTATTCATAGAAATCATATTCAAGTTTGAATCAATTCAAAAAATATGGATCTAGATTTGTGTTCTAATATAATCATCAGAGTCTGATATTTGGGTTTCCAAGGATTACTCACGATTATTGAGTTATCAGACAAATTCAATAAGCAAGAGATCAAAGTATATGGATATCCATGAGAAACATCTAGAGTTAGGTTTAAAAACCATTTAAACCATTGGTTTTTTCTGATCAAAATTTACTATTTATTCCGTTTTTGGAGGTAGGATGCATTTTCTATGATTTAAACAATATATGGCCATTATATTGATTATTTTTCTGTCAAAGAGGGAAAAATACAGTTCATTGGAAAATGAGGACCGTTTGATTACATGATTGGATGGCTAAGATCACACCACATTGAGGTGTGGCTTGCTAGTTTAGTGTTTAGGTTTGATCTGGTTTTGTGGTGTTCAATCTTTGATTGGTTTGAATTTTGGGTTTTGTTGGTTTATTAGACCTAGTTTGTTTCTCTAGAGCCAGTGATCTCGTATCCTTTCCCTTTCATTCAATACTTCCTCGCAATCCCAGAAGCTAGGTGGAGGGCCTCTCCGGTGTTAGGGGTAATGGGAGTAGGAGTCTCTAAGGCCAACAATGAGGTTGTCTCATGGGGTCGCCATGACATCCCAGTGTGATAGTAGGTATTGATTTGAGGAGAGGTACTGGAGTTGTGAGATATCTAAATGGGTTGTGTTGTTGCAGTGCTGCTAGTAATAGGTGGAACTGGGGGTGATCAGGTTGTGGGAGAGAATGAAAGCAATGTTTTATAGCATGGGATGTTGAAGGCGGTCAGTTGGGGGTGTTTTTATAGTGTTAGGATTAGGTTTTATGGGAAATTGAGTCTTGGTTGTAGCTGTGACGTCCCTAGATTTTCACCTTCTCCAAACCCTATTGGGAATGAGAGGTCAGAATCTGAGAACATCATCCAATCATATCAGAAAGTGATGCGGAAGCATAATACGCATACATGAACATACAACCATAACATTTCTCAACATTCAACATGTACATTATTACAACACGATTTACAATTACATATTGAAAGATGATTTACAAGTCTATGAACATGTATGCTAATCAGGATCTACATAATAGGGAAACTTGGACAACTGCTCACTTTCCATACTTTTCCTCCCATGCTATCTCTGAACCTAAAACATACGTGAAACAACAAATCAACACACAAGGTGTTGTGTACACAGGTAGAAAGATACATATATTTATGGTTGTCATAATTTTGAAAATGATTTGCAGAAGGAAAGAAAATCATAGAAAATACTTCTTTATTAAGTGAAAAATGCCATTTAAAGTCATTTTCCTAGATGAATTGCATTATCAAGGTGGACTAGTACCAAAACATAAATATTGGGCCCATCCCCGTGTACCAAGTACTCTAGGGAAACTCCCCGTACACCGTGTGCTCTAGGGAGGTGTACTAGCCAACATTAATCCATTCCCTCATAAGGGGGATAATGAACACCTTAAATAACTAAAAAACATCTACTCATAATTTATGTTTTCAAGTGACAAAACAACGAGTACTACATAGCAATACTACATACAATATTTCCAAATAGAAGAGAGCATACATACCTATCATGATTGCAAGAAAGAAACCATAATCATATAATTAAATAAACCCATGTACCTGAGTTCAGAGATTTCTAATAATTCTTTCTCATCTAGATATCTAGTCAGCACCTGATTAATAACCAAATAATATACTAACATCAGATTCTGATCATCTTAACCCTAGTCGTGTTCATTAGGGTTTATATTATCTTATTAGGATATTCCAACATTTACTTGCATTATTGTCTTATATTTATCTTACTAATGTCATTCTCCAGATTATGGTTCATTATCTGAACATTAGGTTCCATATCCTTTTTGTGCACATATTAACCCTAGTTTATATACATTATTCAATTTAGGGGTACAAATCATGTATTAAGGGTCATCTTCATATAACATGAATTCTGTGCATCATCATGATCTCATAATTAAATCTGAGTTCCAAAAACAGATATGAGCTTACTTTGTAAATTTCATCATTTATTGAGCATGCATGTATTTAATACATCATCTTTAGTGATATTAGCCCTAATTAGACATATTAATCAAATTATATGGTTTCGTACATCAACATGACCATAATTGACATCATATGCATTCTATACATAATTGTGGACTTACTAATATTTTTCCATGATTTTATATCATCCTTTGATATTTATTTTCCATTAAATAAGTATTACATGTCTTATATGATATTGCTAATATTAAAGCATAAAAAGTCTGATATTAAGCTTTCATATTATTCTACATATTTTTCTGAGAATTTCGATATCTTATTTACATTTTTTTGATCAGTAGACTATTTTCTATGATTTATTGAAGATTTGCAGATTTAATGAAGATTTTACCTTAATCAGCCAATGGGAGCTCGCCACGTGGCCACTAGGTCTGGCGTAGCTCCTTTGCTTGTTGTGGCCGGTTCACTTGGTCTGGGCCTGGTTCTCTAGCGGTTCACGCGGATGGACCCGGTCTAGGATTTATCTGGTGAACCAACACCCCCATCTTTGTCCTGCGTTCACGATCTCAGCGCCGCACCCCCGATCGTGAGTTCTCAGGAGCCACTCCTCCATCTTCTGCAAAGGAGGAGACATCTCAGCATTGATCATTGGCGAGCTCTGGTTCACGTGTGTTGGCTGGGTCGTCGACATGCATCCTCTCTCTTTCTCGCACGCGGTCTACATAGCCTCTAGGACTAGGAGCCTGAATCTCCGGCCTCCAGAGCAGGGCGCCGCCTGTGCTAACTCTCCGACGAGGCTCGGCGCCTGGTTCTCACCTCCATGTGAGGCCTCTCTGTGCTCGTCCTCCTGCATCCCTTCATCCCGGAGATGGTAATTGCCCTGGATCCATAAGGCAGTCAGCCCGCCGGCCTCCCATTGTCGCCACCGTAGAAATGGGGTTTTGAGGAGGAATCAAACTGGTGTCCAGAACCTTACCCATTCAGTCACGCATCGCCGTCTTGAGGTAGGTGGATAGGTTTTCTATCATTCACTAGGCGGTGACGGCGCTGGATCATAGCGCGGTTGGCTCGCTAGCACCCATCACTGTCGCTGGGGATGAGAAGAGGATGAAGATCCTCCAAGTCTAAACTCCTAAGAGATGGAACCGCATGCATTGTAAGACCTCTGGGAACTCATCTTCCTACATCCGACACCCTATCATGAGTTAGGCCTACTCCATCGACCTCTCCTTCTTCCTCCTAGGAACTGGGCACTAAGATTGGAGACTCGACACAGAGAACGATCCCTGGTTAGAAGATGGTGTCGTTGGTCCTCGCCTTGACTTTGTGGAGTCCTGGCGGGGGTTTTCCCTCACCTTGTGCTCTCCTTGAGTCCCTTCTACTCTCCCTTCTTCTGGCTACTGGCCTACGCTAGATGATGGAGAATGATTGAGAAGGTGTCGCATGTTCTCCTCCCACACGTCTCCATCTGCCACAAACTGAAGGTGGTTGGGAAGTTGCGTAGGATGCGGATCTAAAAAGCCAGTAATGATCACATTTGTTTCGGGGGTTGCTCCTTACTCGGAGGAAACAGTACAATGACAAAGTCAGTCCTTTGCTCCGTTTTAACCGAAGGTAGGAGACAACTAAAGGTCGTCCGATTATAGCCATTGAAGGCTGAGATCACGTTCTCACTAGACTGTGGACCGCGCCCAAGGAAAGGGCCAACATGACACATAATTGTCACAAAAACCATTACTTGCCCATGAAAAATAAATTTTCCCAAAATATATAAACAGGCGTATCAAACTTTGAATTTAACTCGGTACATAATACAATCTTGATCCAATAAGCCCAACTATACTATTTATGATGTTAATATACCTTAAGGCTTATCAACTCGCCACTTGAATTCATTATGATTGCCAAAAGGGACTCTTGGCCTCAAAGAACCTAAATCTATTAATAAATAAAGAGACCATTCATCATAATTGAACTCATAGCATCATCAATGCAAGGTCAACTTACTAAAGTGGAACATATAAGCCTCATGTGTCATTATTATATTGTTTGACTCTAAATATATAAAATCAATATTAGATTGGGCATTAAAACCATAAAAATCTAGGCTATCACAGCAGCCATGGCTGCCGGAGTGAGAGGGGAAAAAGAGAAACTTTGTATGGTGGTTTAACTAGTCTTAAAAGGTGGTCAAACAAAGTATGTTTGAGCATTAAATTATGAGAAGATCATTTTTGTTTGGTTCAAAATTCAAATCTTGGTTAGAACAAGAAGATTTATCATTAAAGATTCCTAGATTCCTACCCACAATCAGTGGGAGGTAGGAGACAACCTGTAGCCCTCAATTAGGCATTCGAGCTATGGGAGCCTGATATGAGGTTTAGGTTTCATCCCTAATCTTTTGTTCGTCCTGCTGACTTGGCAAAAGGGGAAAATAAAAAGGAAATGAAGGGGTTTTCTGAACATTAACTTCCAGAATTCATAGAAATTAGTAGGAATGTCCTATTCAAGTGAAAATTGGGCCATATGTTCACAAAAGTTTGAAGAACATTTAGGAAAAGTTTGAGAACAAACATATATTTCTTTGAGGATAGTGAAAATGTAATTGAATTTGTGGTGTCACAATGTGTATAAAAATCACATTGCTTTTCATATTTTGAATTTGAGTATCAATATTGGTCAAGTAACTAAGAAAAATATATTTGGGTAAAAAGTGAACATGATGAGGGTAAAATTGTAAATAATTCTTACTTATGCAAAAATGCACAGTGTCACATCCTTCCCTTCTTAAGAGGAATTATGTCCACAAAACTCAAAATTATCCAAAAAATTTGGGACTATTCGATTCAAGTTGTATCCGCAAATACTAGATCATCCTCAACTATATAGTCAAAATTATGTCCTCAACATTATAAACACATTAACAATCTATGATAAACTTATATTTATCAAATAACAGGTCAAGAGATCAGATCTCACTTATTGAGTTCACTTTCAAGTCATGTCTCCATACTAATTGAGAATTGGGATCGAGAGTCGAGATTATACATCATGAATTAAATTGGGTCATGTACTAACAAGATTGTAATCTAAGATTCAAGATTTGAACATTAGAACTTGGGTTCTAAAAGTTCAATTCTAGGGTTTTGATTCCTATCCGAACCATATGTCTGATCATTCACCCATAACAACAATCTAGCAATATTTCAAAATTTCAACATCAATTTCTTCATCAAGCATATTTGATTTGGGTGATGTATTCAGACCTAGTTCATTTTTAGGAAATTAATTGTATGCATATATTCAACATTACTATCCTTAAAATATCATTACTAAGTCAACATATTCTAGATCTGTGTTTTTTGGGATATGAAAGGCACTATCGATATAGTGGGTGATCTCAAGATCCACAAGGGAGATTATAATCATTTTTCAAGCTTTTGTACATCAATATCAAAAGTAAAAGCTTGGGCTTCAGGATTGTTGGTCAAATCATTTCAAATCTTAGGGTTTAGATTCTAATTTAGACCTTACAGGCATCCATATTCAATATTTGAGCAACAAAATTCAAGCAATATTCGAGCACTATTTGTGAAAGCAATTACCAATTTTATTACCATGGTATCAAGATTTGATGAATGATCTAGATTTAGGTTTTTTTAGAAATTTAGCCACAAGTTGTAACCAACATTGTATTTAAAGTTTAGTTTCAAGATCGAGTATTAGCATTGTCATAGATCTAACCTATTTGGGTCTTAGGTCAAGAAATCAAAATTGGGTGGAAGTGATTACCTTTGCAAACTCTACATAATAAAAAAGATGACAATTTAGAGGTAGTCATAAATTGTGCATAAAATTTCAATTTTCAAAGATAAGGTGAGTACAAGGTTCATTTCAAAAATTACAAAGTGTTGCAAAAACAAAAGATCATAATCTAGATATAGTAATGATTACATTATTTCTTTCATTTCTAACAAGTCTTGATATGGCCTTCTCACCAATCACTAGATTTTTTGTTGACATGTCTTCCTTTACAATTTCAACCTATATATTGTACCAATATCCATGACTATGATCTTGGATGTGGGGGTAAAGGAAGTCATGATGATTTGGACTCTTCCAGGATCTATCGGTGTTGTGTATCTTGCCCATTTAGTCATTGCAACCGTCAATATTTTGATTTGTACTTCCCAAGCACCATCCTTGGCCGCCTTTTTTAGTTCATCCTAATTGTAATCAACATTATTGGTTATGGGTCTTTTTCCCTTGTCTACATCATTCTCAAATTATTTATCAAGAACTTCCTTATTCTCAATTGTCTTTTCCCTTTCTTCACGTCTTTTCTTCTCATTCTTCATTTTGTCAATCTTCCCTTCTTGACAATTATGTGTTCCAGAAGGTCTTGCTTTTTTACTACGGGTTTGTTGGGCCATTTGCAAGGTACATCCATTTATGAGTTCTTTTAATCACATATGTCCAGTTAATATTATATCAAATTATTAGATATTGATCATTTATATAGTTCCACAATTTATTTCCCAATTTTGTTGATTCCCATACTACCCAAAATAGGGAGAGTGCATATCCAGTTATGATACCTTGCCTTGGAAGAGATGGGGAGTCACCCTACTTCAAACTAATAGGCAGTCTCTTTGTAATCCTTAGATAGAAGATAAGATATTTGGAAGACTATATAAGGATTCTACATAGAACCTTTGGGTCTAGTTCTGGATCAATTAAGGCCAGGTAAAGAGGGGAACCTCAAACACCGTGAAGATTGATAGGAGGTAAATTATACCAGAACCCTGAGTCTGGATACCTCAATTTTCACCATTATGGACGTTAGGGTATCCTGGGTTCAAGGGATTGGAGATATTATTTACTTAAAGTATATTGGAGTGTTTATGTTGTGATACCAACTTTCACGAAATCGTTCTTACCCCAAACCCAATCCCACTTTCTAGACAGTGGTAAAGGGATTGAATCCCGTTCTTTGAGTGGCCCAAAAGGATCTCACACACTGGCATATAAAATAAGAAACAATAACTCATAAAAGAAGACATTTAAAGAACTAACAAACCCAAAATAGGATATTTTGTAGATTTATCCTTGTCATCAGTGTTTATCAAGAGCAGGAGTGATCTAGTCAATTATCCATCATGATCCATCTAGTTTACCTAAAAAATTAGGTAAATTGACACGCAATCAATGAAAATGCATCGATACACTTGAAAAGAACAAATATTCAACAATTGAAAACATCTATAGAAAAATATAATACTTGGCAAGACTTATATTCAAAATGCAGTCAACAAGAAATTTTCAAACATCAAGTTTATTGCGAACAATTCAATTTTATTACAAGTTCCCCATTATTCTGATACAAAGAAGCATTCTTATATATTTTATGAGGTTCCATCACTCCAAAAAAATGGAGTAGGTTACCAGGATCTTTCTATCCATATGCGGTAGGAGGTTGCTTGTACCCATTATAAACATTAACATCATCATAATTCTGGAAGTCAAAATGGGCAATGTCATTTATGTTTTCAAGTGTGTTCAAACTATAAAATAGAAAAATGAAAGACTAATTAGTAGGGAACAATATCTCAAACAAATATAGAGCTAAGATTTTCAAGAGGTACATACAAGTATAATTAAATACCACTAGTATGTTCCAGAAGGAATTAAATATAGTAGTGTACCTTTCATCAAAGATTTAGATTATAGATTCTAAGGAATAATAGATCAAACCCTTGTGTCAAATCCTAGATCAACAAGATTGGATCAAGGGTCAAGATCATGATGTAAAGAAGATCATGTTTCAACATTCAAGATTAGGATTACACATTCCTATTAACCTTGGGGTTAGGTCATCCACTTATGATCAAAAATATTTCAAGATGTTAAATATTATTTAAGTGTCAAGAATATTTCAAGTATGAATGACCCACTTAGGTATTTTAGGAACATATTTTAACCCTAATTATTATCATCATAATTCATGTCATTGTCAAGTCTTTCGGTCATCATGATGAATTGTCATCATTGGTATTCAAGATTATTTTAACATTTGATTGATATAATGAGTAAAGTCAAAGATCAAGTTCTAGGTCAACAGATCAAGTATTTCATAAGATTTAGAACATAATATTAAGATAAATCATTTACTCAAGGAAATCATATTCAAGATTGAATCAATTCAAAAAAATATAGATCTAGATTAGTGTTCCAAGATAATCATCAGAGTCTGATATTAGGGTTTCCAAGGATTACTCATGATTATTGAGTCATTTGACCAATAAAATAAGCAAGATATCAAAGTATATGGATATTAGTGAGAAACATCTAGAGTTAGGCTTCAAAACCATTTAAATCATTGGTTTTTCCAGATCAAAATTGACTATTTATACATATTTTTGGGAGCTAGGATGCATTTTCTATTATTTAATAAATATAAGGCCATTATATTGATTATTTGTCAGATAGAGAGGAAAAAAATACGGTTAATAGGAAAACAAGGACCATCTGATTGCACAATTAGACATCTGATTTTACACCACATCGAGGCATGACTTACTAGTTCAGTGGTCAGGTTCGATCCCAGTTTGTGGTGTTCAATCTCTGATTGGTTTGAATCCTGAGTTTTATAGGTTTATTGGACCTAGTTCATTTCTCCAGAATCGATGATCTGGGATCCATTCCCTTTCATTCAACACTTCCTCACAATCCCATAAGCTAGGTGGAGGGCCTCTCTGACGTGAGGGGTAATGGGAGTAGGAGGCTCAGAGGCCAACAATGAGGTTGTCTCCTGGAGTTGCCATGACCTCCCACTGCGATAGCATGTATTGATTTGAGGAGAGGTACTAGAGTTGTGAGATTCCCAAATGGGTTGTGTTGTAGAGGTGCTACTAGTAATAGGTGGAACTGGGGGTGATCAGGTTGTAGGAGAGAGCGAAAGAAAGGGTTTATAGAATGGGAAGGTGACCGCAGTTTCTTGGGGGTGTTTTTATAGTGTTAGGATTAGGTTTTATGGGAAATCCAATCTTGGTTGTAGCCATGGCCATCGAAGTGAGAGGTAAAAAATAGAAATTCTCTATGGTGGTTTAACTGGTCATAAAATGTGGTTAAACTTGGTATGCTTAACCATGAAATCGTGAGAAGAGCATTTTTGATTGATTCAAAATTTGAATCTTGATTAGAACAAGAAGATCGATTATTAAGGCTTCCTACTTTCATCCCCAAAATCAATGGGGGGAAGGATATTACTTGTTGGTCACTCGATCATTCCTCGATCTATGGAAACCTAATATGATGGTCATGGTTCATCCCTAATATTTAGTTCAGTCTACTTACATGGGAAAAGGGGCAAATAAAAGGGATATAAAGGAGTTTTCTAAACATTGACTTAAAGAATTATAGAAATTAGTAAGAATGTACAATTCAAGTGAAATTTATACATAGGTTCAAAACAATTTGAAGAACATTTACAAAAAGTTTGAGAAACATGAGATAAAATTATTAGGGAAAATATATTTCTTTAAGAAGAGTGGTGATTTAATCTAATTTATGGTGTCATAATGTGTATAAAAATCACATAGGGCATCATATTTCAAATATTATTATAAATATAGATCAAGTAGCTAAGAAAAATATATTGGGGTTAAGAGTGAATATAATGAGGATAAAATTGGAATTAATTCATATTTATGCAAAAAATGCTCTTTGTCACACAATGTCTATAGAAACCAAGCTCTTCATCTTCTTGTTCAAAGTGATCTTATCACAAATCTCCCATTGTTGTCACTTATGCCCATCCCTAAATGAATAGAGGAATTGGGCCACCCTTAGTTATATTCTTTTAAGGATGGTTTGGGACCACATATTTTGTTAGGTTGTGTATATGAGTCGTCGATATGACAAGTCCAATCAGAGTTAGTTTCCCTTTACAGATAAAAGCTTTCCATCCCAAGATGTGATTCTTGTCATGATTGTTTCCAGTAAAACATCATAGAACCTAATCATGATTCTTCCTAGAATAAGTAGAATGACAAGGTACTGAATCAATTCTATTCTACCTTCAAAATTCCCAATGCCATATAAGACTCTAAATATCTCATGTGATGCATTTTCTATGGTGAAGGGTAATTCATCTCCCTTGAAATGTGGTCTAGATGATATCTCATAGGAAGCTATCAAATTTATAATGACATATATGCTTCCTCCTCTATGGATGAGAAAGAAAATATGATCTTTTATAACATGATATAGAGTGGCTCAACCCGCATTCCCCAAGTCTCAAACCTATATATATTACCTTTGTGTAAGCCCCTTTGTGTATGTGGCCCAAGAGCTACATGTGCTAAAACTTAGAGCATATGTGAAATTGGGTCGTCTTGTATGGGCCCTCTGGATGCTTGAATGAACCCCCAAGTGCCCATTGATGGTGATGGATGACCAGACACATGGAACGACCCTAATGAGGATCAAGGGTAGTGACCAACACTCAAGAACATTGATGCGACCACAACAAGGAACCCATGTGTAGCTACCACAAAATCAACACTACATGTTGCAACTGCATCATATGTAAAACATAGAGACCACTGCACATGGACAAGGAATAGAGACCATAAGATAAATCAATGCATATAGACCATAACATAGGACATCATAGTGACCAAGAAGGAAACCTAGTGTCACAATAAATTTGGTTTAGGGTTGTAGCGACCCCACCAAAACCCAACATCAACATCAATCAATGGTTGAAGCAGCCACCTAAAAATAGATGAGAGTAGAGATCAAAGTAAATATGAAATGCTGAGAATATCAAGTGTTACCAAGGCAAAATCTAATGAAGGTGATGATCTTCAAAACCATAAATCAAGCATCGCAAAGATCAACATGGAAAATCATAATATAAGATAGAAAATCAAGTGTCAAACACGTGAGTACAAGGATAAAAAACATCCATCTACCACATGAGAGATGAATAATATCATGGTGATAGAAACAATGTTCAAAAGGTTTTTATTGATACATTCAAATGGGTACATGCAACAATCAACAACTCCACCATCCATCCATAACATCTCGAGTTTAAGAATTATGGTTTAGGAGAAATATCTAATCAATAAAACATTAAAATAGAATCATAACCCTAAAGCATGGTAACATCATCAAGCATCAAATAACAACTTTTTAGTGATGTGATACATGCATATAAGATTAAGTAGAAAGAATAGTAGAGGAAAGAGTTATATAACCCGCCTTCAAATGAAGATCCACTCCCTAGACACAAAGCTCCAAGCGAGAGAAGAAACGCCAAGCTTGCATCAACTCCACTATCATAGAGTGAACGTTGAATGTTCCTGGCTACTGAATTCATTATTTGAATCATGAGTTGGAGAATGGAACAATCACTATGAATTCATATGTATGTATGTGAATGATGATGTCAACTTCATTAATTTTATGCATTGATGAGCCCAATTATGAAGATAAAGGATTTTATTACTATGTATGATATAATGATGGTTTGTATAGTGTGTTGGTCATACAAAGGCATCTTATTTAATTGGATGGTTGAACAATGTTATTTGTCATAAAAGTTGCACTAAATATACATCATATGAAGTACAAGATGTGGTCTTTTCTCATGACGTTTAGATAAATCAATATATTATTACCACCATTGGTTTATATGTTTATAAGGCCCAGGTTAATGGTAATGTCATGATTCATTCTTATGTTGTGGCTTTTGGGATGTCACCCACACCCTTGTAGAAGTCGGATGTTGTAATCCGCTTCAAACTCATCCTTGGCCCTTGGATTCTAAGAAATAGTAGTGGATGGATCCCCCTCACAGTTACACAATCGTGGACAAGGATTTCACCACCCCCTTCCATGATCTGTCACTCAGAGGTCATGGGTTGAGGGAGACTTTAAGTTGGCAGTTAGTTTGGCTTGATGAGTTCTCCATAAAGACCACTTGTTCGCATACGAAGCCACTAGCACTGACCCAAGCAGCGGCAACCCAAGGAGCCTAGAGGTGAGGGATTCCTTACCTGGGGAGGGTTGTGTAGCAGCATCCATGATGGGGTGACACTAGCGGTGAGCCTAAGGGCGCTGGACCTACAGAGAGAACAACCAAAAGGTCTCGGCATACTGAGGAGCTTTGAGGTGCAGTGCCAACAGCCAGACTAGGAGGAGGAGCTTTTTTTAGGAAGAGACCACAATTGCTCTCTGATTTGGAGAAGGAGAGAAGGCAATGGCAGTGTCTCTGCTCCAGATACTGAGTCCAGCGGACTCACAAACAACACACTGGCGACAGTGATTGTGTGAGAATGGGAAAAACACAATCAACGATGGTAGATGAAGAGGGCCCTGGTGGCTCAATGGAACCTGAAGAGGAGTCTCCTCTAGCCTAATCCAAGTGGAGAAAGAATGTAACATGAGGGTGTAGATCATGGGGGTGGAAGAACCACCGTCCGCAAGCCAGAGAGGTTCTATGCATAGCACTAGTGAATGAAGGCAGACGAGCGTGACAGAGGATAAACTTTGGGGAGTCAAAGGATCATTCCCCATGGATCACTCCATGTATTTGGGCTCCCAGGCGGTGGCTGTATGAGATGACGCAGCGTTAGGCATCCCATCTCTCACGCAAGAGCGAAAGGAGCCCTGAACCAATGAATAAATCAGGTCTAGGATAGGAGAGGCAAATCGAGTCCTATTCAATATGAATCGGACAATGCAAGAAAGAACCGACCGGCTCAGGAAAAGAGCCATAGTGCCACATGGAGGATGGTGATTGGTCGACAAAGGTAATATTCTCAAAAATAAGTGGATCTTCAATTATTCATAGAAATTAGCTCGATGATCAGAAAAATACAAATACAGTATTGAAATTTAGAGAAAAATGTGTGGAACACCATTAAAGCATAATATCAGGCTTTTGATGCATGAATCTTAGTGATATCAAGTAAGTTGTGAAATACTTGTTTAATGGATAATAAATATCAAATGAAGATCTAAAATTATGAGAATGCATCATTAACTCTAAAATATTATATATAATCTATATGATGTCACATATGGTGATGGGTCAACCTGCAATTATGTAATTTCTTCCATATGTCTAATTAGGGCTTTTAACCCTAAATAAAATGCAATAAATACATACATGCTCAATAAATGATGAAATTCACAGAACATCCTCATATCAGTAACTAGAAGATAATATGTAAATCTAATATCAGTTTTATACATGAAATCCATGTTATATGAAGTTGACCCTTAATACATGGTTTAAAACAATAATTTAGGTTAATGATGTAACCTAGGGTTAATATGTGACATAATGTTAATATGTTCACCTAATTACAAGAAACACAATTATCACTTAACGAACAATAATCTAGAATATAAGATCAGTAAAATAATCCCATGATAAGAACACAAGTAACAATGAGAATATCTCAATGAACTAAGTAAAACCCTAATGAATCAATTAGGGTTAAGATCAGATGTAAGATGATGAGAACCTGATGGTGATATGTGATCTTGTCTTAATCAGGGGTTGACCAAGATATAGATGACATAAGGATTTTGTAGTTTAGATTATCTCTTGATCAAGGTACGCCATTACCTCTTACTTGGCTTATTATATAATATTCTTGTGTTATATGTGTAGTAAAATAGTCGGCATATTATATTGGATGAATGACTATTCTTGTATGATATGTTGCTTTTTCATATCTATGGCTATGAACACATGAAACATAAAATATATGATCTATCATATGATAACGCTAGGCACTTTGGTAGTAAAGTGCATTTAAGTGATCACAAACTCATGGGGGGTAGATCACATGTATAATGATGACAAACTCCTCGAGGGTAGATCATAAGGTCTACAAAATACGAAAGATCTTGGGGGAAATGTACGAGATATATGATGGAAATATGCTTAAAATACGTGTTCCCTTTTGGTAACGAATATCTTTGTGCAAGTATATACTTTTTCTTTTTTTTTGTTTAATGTTGCCAAGTATTAGTTTTATCTTATTTCTAAGCTTAGTAATGAGAGGTATATAAAAAGACACATAGGCGTACTCAGTAAAATATTCTTGAATATTGTAAAAACATGTACCACGTGTAATCTTTGTTTAGGTTGTGGGCATATGTTTCTTGAAATTCTAGGATAGTTGAGAGTTGTGTGGTTAGCTGATGTACAGGTGGACCTATTGTATTAAGATCATGTTGTTTAGTAGTAGTACATGTATATGTAAAACTTTGTTATTCAATGTGTAATATCAAATGTTATAATAGTTCATTTTGTGATTATATGTTGAATGGTGAACAAGTGTTGTATGGTTTTATTATTGTTCATGTGCATGTGCTACTGTTGTTTCCTTCTGACTTCCTATGATTTTCTTCTTCTCAAACTAGTGTGTGGTGTTTAAATTGGGATTCTCACCAAGTGAGGGGTTTCAATTTAGACGTCACACATCATATTAAGTTTTAGAAATCTGGGGACATCATAGGTGGTATCAGAGCATTAACCAGAGCAAAACCTGACATCTTCTCATTATGCAACTTGAAAGTAAAGAACCTTGAACTTAAAACAAATCTTCAGGGTTAGATTAGTTGTCTTTTAGAGACTAGATCTGACCTGGCCTCTAGGTCAGTACCTATATGTCTGAGAACTTGGTCTAGACTAGTTCTTATTATATAGAAGGTCCTTATATGTCATTCTTTCCTTATAGTGAAGCGGTATGGGACATTGCATTATTTGGAAATGACGTACATCAAGGGAAGAGAAAGCCTAGACATATGGTGCTCATTGTGTAGAGTAGCTACACTAGTCTACATCATGTTTTCACCCTTTTCACTAGTTTTCATGGCATTGTACTCTCTACTATGTGTAGGATACTCATATGTGGATTTGGTTTTTGATTCCAAATGGATCCAACCTCAATAGTTTTCTCTAAAACGAGTTTTAAATGAGAAAAACTATATAATATTTTATTATGGATATGTAAATACAAAATGTGTCCCCACACATGTATGAGTAGGAGGTGATCATGCAAACTAAGTGAAAATTAGTGACATTAGTCTAGCAGAAAGAGTAGTTCTGGATTAGATGTCTAGAGCTTTCGTGGAATATGTGATAGATATAATAGATGAAGTAAGTTTTGATGATACAATCTAAGTTTATATAGATGATATAAGATGGTTTATGATGATATATGTTTGTCATTGAGGACTTAATTTCAGTATTGAGGATGCAAGATGAGTTTTGATGATGTAAGTAACTTGTCTTTTATGAGATAAGATATGCTAAGCTAAGACAAAGATGAGAGTCAACATGAGCCTCAAGCTCTTTTTCAAGGGAGGACGTCTAGTGTTGGGACCAGTTTTAAGGTTAACTCTAGAGAGAATGAGACCCATTGGGAGTAGGTTAGAGAACCTAAACTCCAAGATATGAGAATGATGAAAAATATGTGATAATGATATATCCTAAACTAGAATACTCCTGAGTGATTGAGTTGAGCTTCTTTATGCATGATTCCTTTAGACTTGTTGAACCCTAGATGTCCTTGAGAGGACCAAACCCTAGAGTCAGAGAGAGGCTGGTTAAATATGCATGTGAACATGAATATGAGAAACTACCAACTGGGTGAGGGAGAGAGAGTCTCAGGACCCTAGAGGAGACAACTATGTTAGTTTTTGTAAAGCCTCATGCTCAGGTTGATGGTTCCTTATATGAATCACGTGGATGTGTATAAGATAGAAAGTTGAGAAATAGTATGTCATGGGTAGAGATCTAAGAAGAGAATGTCATAGTGTGCTTTGGTTTGTGCTTATGTGGCTAGTGCTTGTAAGGCTATGACTAGTTCCAATGGGGTATACCTAATAAACTTATATCAGAGAGGAAAGACAAAGTATATGCATATGAGATACTCATAGAGTTGAGTTAGCTCAGAGAGACTGAGCATGTCACTACCCTTGTGATAAGGGTTAGGACCTCAATTGAACTAGATGATGTTTTGATATATGTTTAACAAGCCACTTACATAAGCTTGTTTAGCAAAACCATGATATAATATATGTAGGGATGTGATATAATCTTGAGATGTGATAGATAGACATGATACCATGCAAACTTAGAGATGTTTTAATAGATATCAATGCATAAATGGTTAAATATATACATGAATAATGATGATAATGTGATATTGCTAGTTAATCATCAAATGAAATGACTAGTAAATATTGTAATTGATTATGAGCGATGAAATAAGATCATATGAATGAAACATGTTACATGAGGTGTTAATATTAGTTCTTAATAAAGATTAAAACAATATAATTTAACATTAGCACAATATGATAATGATGAAACCTTGATATGATCTAGATGAATAAAGTGGATTCACTTTAGTTAACTCCCTCCTAAAAGGCATATGTTAGAGTTGAACATGTTATAACATTTTTTTGCACAATATAACGATAATAATACCATGTTATGATATATATGGATAAATCGAGTTAATTACAAATAACTCTCCTACAAAATGAGGACATAATGTTAGAATCGGATGTTTGGATAAAATAAGAATGTAAATCCTAAAATGTGAAAAATGTCATGTAAAATCTATTTTTTTTTGACAAACCGATTCCCTTTATTCATTAATTTCCTCTACTCCGCTATTACAATGCAATCTATCAGAATCAAACATAGCCATTAGTTCAGTTGGGCATACTAACAAGCTTCTATCCCGATCAGGAATCTTCAGAAACCACTTTGCTAGTTTATCAGCAAGCTTATTGCATGTTCTTTTTATTTTCTGAATCTTTATGTTCTGGCTGGCTATATTCAACAGAATCCCAGTCACCAAGTTCTTGAACTTCGGGGGGATCTCAGCAGTTCCATTCATATATTCAACTGCTAACTTGGAATCTGACATGATCTCCACACATGGCCACCTCCTCATCACACATACATCCACAGCTTTTGCAATGGCCAACAACTCACCTTCTAGAGGGTCAGTGCCAATATGTTTCCATGTACCTCCCTCGATCCACTGTCCATTTTCATCCCTAACAATGAAGCTCGTACTCTATGTGGAATCCCCGATCCTTTGTGCCAGGTCCACACAGATTTGAAGCACTCCCCTCCGTGGAGCTTTCCACCTGTCAGTAGTAAGGCTAAGCACATTGTTGCTCATACCAGAGATCCCATTCGAGGTAGTGTTAAGGACATTCATCCACGCCTGAACCTCCGTGGACACTCGGGTGAAATCCCTGGTCGAATGTCTGAAGATGATCTCATTCCTTGCTTTCCACACCTGCCAAGAGGTGATGGAGAACCGCTGACGCCACCCCGCCTTCAAAATATTCTCCCAGAACCAGTTGGTTCTATTCTGCGAGAGGTGCATGTACTCCTGAAACCCTGGTGTGGTGTCCCAAATTTTACTAGTTTTGGGGCAGAGCTGGATTGTGTGCAGCAAATCTTCCTCTTCTCCATTGCATAAATGACAGATCTTGTCATCCGACAATCCCCGCCGGTATCTTTCGACATTAGTCAGCAAGCGATTGTGTCCAGCCAGCCACAAGAAATATTTGACTCTTGGGGGCACCGGGGTGCTCCAGATAAGATCCCAAGGGTAGGACACTTCTTCCTCCTGTAAGTAAGTATCCTTATAGAAGATCGCCGTAGAAGGTCTCCCACCTTGCGCCATGTCCCAGTAGAAAACATCCGGATGAGGTTCCGGTAATGGTGGTCGCATACCACGTAAGTGATTCCTAGACTCAGCATTGAAATAGGACTCCACGAACTGCCAATCCCAATCTCCATCAAGGTTTATCATGTCTGCTACCTTCAGGTGTTCGAGTTCTGGCGGGATCAAAATATCCGTCCTGGGAATTGGGCACACTCCTCCTCGCAGCCACCTATCTCTCCAAACATTCGTCTTCCTTCCATCCCCAATCGCAATAGCCATATGATTTCTTATATACTCTCAGTTTCCAAGAATACTTCTCCACACCATAGAACCGAACTGTCTGATACGAGGTCCCTTCGTGTATTTCTCCTGCATGAGGGGCTTCCACACCGGAACCGCATCTGACTCGAAGCTCCAGGCTTGCTTCCTCATAAGAGCTATGTTAATTCTCCTAGCACATCTGATGCCCAGACCTCCATGCTCCTTAGGCTTGAGAATGGTCTTCCAAGCTACGAGATGAGTCTTCCTCCTATCATCCGTAGTCCCCCACACAAAGTTCCTGGTAATCTGATTAAGTCTGTCTGTGATAGAGGCAGGTAGCTGCACAGCTTGCATCAAATGAGTGGCCGTATTGGTCAGGGCCGCATTCACCAACGTGACTCGCCCAGCCATAGACAGCCTCTTATTGCTCCACGCATTCACCTTGTTCTGAAACGAAGCAACCAAGTCAAGGTACAGATGTTTCGAATTTCTTTTGTGAATTACTGGGATACCGAGGTGCTTTCCTAAATCATCCGTCTGTCGAATACCCAACCTTCTGCTGATCCCCCTTGCAATCACCGGTGTAGTGTTCTTCGAGAAAAACACCATGGATTTCTCCAGCGCAACTTCCTGTCCAGAGACTTGTCCGAATTCCTCCAGAACTCTCCGCACCACCCCTGCTTGACGAGCCTCCACCTCCGCAAAAAGAACTAAATCATCTGCAAAACACAGGTGAGTAAATTGTACCTTGTGTCTCGTGAAACTCGCTGGTTTCCATGCTCCGAGATTGACTTCCCGTTCAATTTCCTGACTCGGACGGTCCAGGCATAACACACAGATGTAGGGCGATAACGGATCTCCCTGCTTGACGCCACGAGAAGGTTTAATAGGAGGGATGGTTTCTCCATTGAAGACAATGGTAGATTCACCCGTGGTAAGTATTTGCAATATCAAATTAATCAGATTGGTAGGGATAGCCGTACGCCTGAGGGTATCTTCTATGAACTTCCAGCTAAGCCGATCATAGGCTTTAGAGAGATCAATCTTTACTGCCATGCTTTGTTTTCTCGAATGGACCTTCTCCATGGAATGTATGATTTCCTATAACAGGATTGTATTATCGTGTATCTTCCTCCCAGGAATGAAACTAAGTTGCATCGGGGATATCCACCCATCAAGAAAAGGTTTGATTCTATTGACAATGATCTTAGACATCAATTTAATGCAGACATTGTTCAACGAAATTGGTCGAAGGTGTGAGCACTTAGTAGGATGTTTTAATTTTGGAATAAGAACGACTATAGAATCTGTAGATCCAGTAGCAAGAGGCATGCCCGAGAAAGCTTCCTGGACTTCCCTAACCAGACCCTTCTCCAGAACCGACCAGTTGAATTTCAGGAACCCTGCATCAATCCCGTCTGGCCCCGGTGCCTTGATAGAATGCATAGCTTTCAGATTAGTGAAGATCTCTTCTGCCGAAGGTATCCCACTCAGCTGCTGAGTAATTCCCCTGGACAAATGAGGAAAAGCACCAATGTACCCCTGAACATTTTCCCCACTCTGAATCAGCATAGAATCAGTAAGTAAACTACTAAAATAATTCCGCACCATATCTTTAAGCTCAGTGCTTTGAGTAATCCAATTGTCGTCATCATCCTGGAGCCTGGTGATCTGATTCCTCCATCTTCTGCGCTTCACTGACGCATGGAAGAAGGCGGTATTAGAGTCGCCTAATTTCAACCACGTACATCTCGCCTTCTGCCTCCATTCAATTTCTTCCCATCTCATATCTTCGAGAATTTGTTCTTGCACATCCAGCATCGTGTTTTCCAGCTCTGGTGTATAATGCCTCGCCATCTCCTCTTGAATCAACAACAGACGGGTTTTGAGTGCTCTAGTCGATCTCCTTTCTTGCTTACGGACCTGATCATCCCACTTCATAGCTTTGTCCAGGAACTTCCTTGACGCATTCGAGAAAGGTAGATTAGTATCCCAATTCTATTTTAACAACTCCAGAAAATCACTCCTCTCATGCCACACATGTTGGGTCCTTGGTACTCTAGCGTATACCTTCCTAGCACCATAAGCTGATACCAGGATGGGCGAGTGATCGGATTTCAACCTCTCCAACACCTGCACAGACAAATTGCCGAACTCCTCCCGCCACTTATGGTTTCCCAAGGCACGATCCAGTCGCATCTGAAGCATACCCCGCCTAAACGTCATGCAAGGTCCACTTGCTTCCAATTCAGTAACATTGCAATCCGCCAAAGTAGAAGCAAACTCATAGCAGCTTCTAGCATCCAGAGTCCGTCCTCCCGTCTTCTCCTCCGGCGTCAGATGAGCATTAAAATCCCCTGCTAGCACCCAGGGTAAGATCATGTTACCAGAAATCTCTCTCAACCTATTCCACAGGCATCTTCTTCCCGAACGGGTCGTGTGTCCATAGACACTAGTGACGGCAACCTGGTCGTCTACTTCGATATGAACAAACTGTTGATGGCTCCAGATGACCTTGACGTTGTGAACCTCTTCCCTCCATAAAATCCAAATCCCTCCCGAAAACCCCACTGCCTCCACTCTATGGGAGCGTGAGAACCCCAGGTTCAGGATGATGTCTTCGGCCCGCTGTCCACTGGTTCTGGGTTCAACTACTGCTAGCACCGACACTTTGTATTTCCGCACCAGATCTCGTAACACATCTTGGGTATCCTTATCGTAGATACCTTGCACATTCCAAATCATGTAGATCATTAATCAACGATTGGTTGTTGTTCAGATCGCTCTTCTGCAGTTCTTCCCCTATCAGCATCTTCGTCCTCATGAGATTGTTTCCCCCGTTTCCTTGACGTAGACAGAGGCGGGGGGGTTTTGTATACTATTCGTCTGTTCCGCAGATGTACCCCCACTCCTGAAGAAGACGCACCTCTCGTAGCTTGTTCCCCTCCGTCCAACCCATTCTGAACTCCATGTGAGTGGTTGAAGAACTTCGGACCCCTTGTCCTTCCACTAGGTTATCGCCTGTCACAATGACAGCTGAGTGTGTATCATTCCTTGTCGGTGTTTGCTGCTCTTGCTGTGTCCTCCACGTTTCTTGTGGAATCTCCTCATTGCTTGCACCATTACGGGTTTGTTTTGCTTTCTGTTTCCTTGCCCTCCAATCCACGTTGTTTGTGATACGGGACGCCACTTCCTCTGGCTGCAATTCCGTATTCCCATCCTCCTCCTCCAAATCCTGTAGGTTTTCAAACCTGTTCCTTTGGGCATCCTTGTTCGTCTGCTCCTTGTCTCTGTTAAGGGTATTCCTTCGATTCCTTCTTCCCACTGGTCTCGCGAAAATTTCATCCGAGTACTCCGGTCCTCTGGGAATCACCTGATCCTCCTGACTTCCATCTGCCACAACCATGTTGTCCCCCTCTGTAGGTTCCTTAGTTAAGCATGAATCTGCCAAATGACCGACACGCCCGCATTTGATGCAAATGTTAGGCAAATTTTCATATTGGATAAGGTACCTCGTGTCGTCCAAGAAGAAAGCAGGCAATAAAGGTTTTGTAATGCATACTTCGACTGCGATTCTAGCAAATCTCCCCCGCTTCTGGGCTGACGTATTGGTATCGACTCTCAGGGTCTGACCAATCAAGTCTCCAACAGTCGATAAGAACACATCATTGTACAGATGAATTGGGAGATTCGGAATCCTCACCCAAACCACAATCTTCTCAGGAGGTTTGTTATGCGGAACAAAACACAGATCCCATCTGTGCACCCATAAGTACGATCCAAACAGAGGCCATGGTCCTCCCAGCAAAGCCTGAAGATAATCATCCTTGCTCTGCATCTAAACCAGGAAAAAATCATTGTCCAAATCGATCAGATTGAATTGTCCTTTAGGTTTCCAAAGAAGTCTAATCTTATCTCGTAGCTTCATGTATCCTATCTCCTTCCCCAGTAGTTTAACAACTACGGTGTGCTCCCAGGGTAGAAGGAGATCTCTCTTTGCCGAATCTGAAATAGAAACCACCGGCCCTCTCACAGTTTGTTTGACAGTGATATCTTCATATGTCAGCGTCCGTCTACGATCATTGACTCCAGTACCCCCTTCCAGAGCACTTTTGTACGACCCCTGTGCCATACCGGTGGTCGGAATAGTTTCTTGAGCGGCGCTAGCCGGATCCGGGGAGAACACTGCCTCACCTTCTCTTGGACTGCTGATCTCCATGGCGGCATCGTGGAAGATGTCGCCGTTCTCGCTACTCGCATCTCCCTTGTAACTTCCGTAGTTCAGGTTAATCCCCAGATTACTAAGAATCTTGTTCGAATTACTCTCCTCCTCCGGCGGACGCCCATCCAGAGGTCTCGTCCCTCGTCCTCCTCCGCTTGTTCCCGTACGACCGCCGCCACGAGCGCTGCCAAACCCTGGCACCATGCCTCCGCGATTAAGGAGTGATCCCACATTTCTTGAATCTATTTCTTGAATCTTATGATTCGATGAAATGACCACAAAAATCCTAATTCGAAATATGACACAACCTAAGCATCTAATACATGTCACAGGGTGAGTGATGTTTTACCCTAGATGTTTTATAGCTTCCTATTAGCGGTTTGGATATGTTTATGGGGCTTTGTTTTTAGATACGTTGCACCTAGAGTGGTTCCCTAGAGATAGATGAAGTTCCTTGAAGTGAGAGGATATCTTAATTTTGAGGACAAATTTTTTCTTTAAGATGTATATGATGTGAAGGATTGGATTTGATTTTAAGTTTGACGATGAAATTTCTTTTACGGTCTATAGGATGTGATAGAGTGAACCTTGGATGTTCCCGGCTACTGAATTCATTATTTGAATCCTGAGTTGGATAATGGAACAATCACTTTGAAATCATATGTACGTATGTGAATGATGATGTCAACCTTGTTGATTTTATGTATTGATGAGACTGACTATGAAGATAGAGGATGTTATAACTAAGAATGATATAATGATGATCCTTAAAGTGTGTTGATCATACAAAGGTGCCCTATTTAATTGGATGATTGAACAATGTTATCTTGGCATAAAATTTATACTAAATATACATCATGTGAAGTATAGTATGTGTTCCTTTCTCATGAAGTTTAGATAAATCAATAGATTATTACCACAGTTGGTTTATATTTTTGAAAGGCCTAGGTCAATGGTAATATCATGATTCATGCTTATGTTGTGGCTTTTGGAATGTCACACACACGCTTAGGGAAGTGGGATGCTGTAATCTGCTTTAGACTCATCCTTGGCCCGTGGATGCTAAGAAACAGTAGTGGGCAAATCCCTCTCACAGTTACACAATCGTGAATGAGGATCCCCCCTTCCATGATATATCTCTAGGAGGTCGTGGGTTGAGGGAAACATTAAGTTGGTAGTTAGTTTGGCTTGATGAGTTCTCCATAAAGACCATTCGTTCACATATGAAGCCACTAGCATTGACCCAAGCAATAGAAACCTAGGGAGCCTGTAGGTGAGGGATTCCTTGTTGGGGGAGGGTTGTGTAGCAGCATCCATTATGGAGTGACACCAACGGTGAGCCTAAGGGCACTGGACCTATAGAGAGAAGAACCAGAAGGCCTCGACATACTGAGGAGCTTTGAGGAACAATGCTAATGGCCAGACTAGGGGGAGGAGCTTTTCTAGGGAAGAGACCATAATGACTTTGTGATCCGGAGAAGAAGAGCAGGCAATGGCAGTGTCTCTGCTCTGGAAACTGAGTCCAGCAGACTCACAAGCAGCACACTAGCTGTCGTGATCATGTGAGAATGGGAGAAAGACAATCAGCGATAGCAGATGAAGAAGGTCATGCCGCTCTATGGAACCTAAATAGGAGTGACCGCCAACCTAATCCAAGTAGAGAAAGAATGTAGTAGGCGGGAGCAGATGATGGGGGAGGAAGAACCACCATCCGTGAGCCAGAGAGTTTGGGTGCATAGTGTTGATGAATGCAGGCAGATGAGCATGAAGGAGGAGAGAGTTTAAGGAGTTGGAGGATCATTACCCACAGATCACTCGTCGGATCTGGGCTCCCAGGCGACGACTATAGGAGACGACACAACATCGGGCATCCCAACACTCACGTGAGAAAGAAAGGAGCCCTGAACTAGTGATTAAACTGGGTCCAATCTAGGAGAGGTGGGTTGAGTCCTATTCAATCTAACCCAGACAACGCAAGCAAGAATTGACCGACTCAAACAAGGAGCCATAGTGCCACATGGCAGATGGCAATTGGCCAAAAAAAGTAATATTCTCACAAATAAGAAGATCCTCAATTATTCATTGAAATTAGCTTGATGATCAGAAAAATACAAATAAGGTATCAAAATCCTCAGAAAAATGTGTGGAATAGCATTAAACCACAATATCGGGCTTTTGATGCACGAATCTCAGTGATATCATGTAAGTTGTTAAATACTTTTTAGTTGACAATAAATATCAAATGAAGACCTAAAATTATGAGAATGCGTCAGTAACTCTAAAATATTATATATAATCCATATGATGTCAAATATGGTGATGTTTCAACCCGAAATCATGTAATTTGCTCCATATGTCTAATTAGGGCTTTTAACCCTAAATAAAATGTAATAAATACATACATGCTCAATAAATGATGAAATTCATAGAACACCCTCATATCAATAACTGGAAGATAATATGTAAATCTGAGATTAGTTTTTATACATGAAATCCATGTTATATGAAGTAGACCCTTAATACATGGTTTAAAAATCCTAATTTAGGTTAATGATGTAAACTAGAGTTAATATATGACATAATGTTAATATAATCACCTAATGATGGGAAATACGATTATTAGTGAATGAACAATAATTTGAAATATAAGATCAGTAAGATAATCTCAAGACAAGAAATCAAGTAACAATGAGAACATCCCAATGAACTAAGTAAAACCCTAATGAATCAATTAGGGTTAAGATGAGATGTAAGATGATGAGAACCTGATAATGATATGTGATATTGTCTTAATCAGGGGTTGACCAAGATATAAATGACATCAGGAATATGTGGTTTAGATTATTTCTTGATCAAGGTACACCATTACCTCTTACTTGGCTTATTATATAATTTTCTTGTGTTATATGTATTGTAAAATACTTGGCATATGATATTGGATGAATAATTGTTCTTTTATGATATGTTGCTTGATTTTTTTCCATATCTATGGCTATGAACACATGAAACATGAAATATCCGATCCATCATATGATAGCACTAAACTCTTAGGTAGTACAGTGCATTGAAGTGATCACAAACTCCTCAGGCGTAGATCACATGTATAATGATAACAAACTCCTCGGGGGTAGATCATAAGACCTAAAAAAACATCAAAGCCCTTGGGTATAGATGTATGAGATATATGATGGAAATATGCTTAAAATATGTCTTCCCTTTTGGAAACGAATATCTTTGTGCAAGTATACACTTTTTCTTATTTTTTGTATAATGTTGCCAAGTATTAGTCTCATCTTATTGCCAAGATTAGTAATGAGAGATATATAAAAAGACATGTAGTCATACTTAGCACAATATTCTTGAATATTGTGCTAACATGTATCACATGTAATCTTTGTTTAGGTTGTGGACATATGTTCTTAAAGATCCAAGATAGTAAAGAGTTGTGTGGCGATCTGATGTACAAGTAGACGTGTTGTCTTAAGATCCTGTTGTTTCGTGGTAGTACATCTATATGTAAAAATTTGTTGGTCACTGTGTAATATCAAATGTTGTAATAATTCATTTTGTGATTACATGTTAAATGGCGAACATGTGTTGTATGGTTTTATTATTGTTTATGTGTCTGTGCTACTGTTGTTTCCTTCTGACTTCCTCTAATTTTATTCTTCTTAGCCTATAAATTGGGATTCCCGAGGTGAGGGTTTCAATTAGGAAGTCACTCATCACATTAAGTTTTAGAAAATTTGGGGATGTCACATCCATGGTCATGCAAGATAATCTCCAGAGGAGAAGAGAAAAACTAGGTCAAAGGAAGATCAAAGAGAAGAGGGTACTAACCCTAGTCCGAAAAAAGAAAGGGGAAAGAGTAAAACATCATCTCTCTCAAGTACTACAATGGAGAACCATGGATTTGACCTCTATGGAGAGAACCTCCTTCAGATAGACACCATGGAGGTCCATAGTCTCAGATGAGAAAAAAAAGAGGGTAGGGTTCAAGATAACGAGATCAAGGAGGTTATCTAACTTACCAAGTAAAAGGAACACCAAAGGATTAGCAAAGAAATATGCTTCAACCCTAGGTCACACCATGCCAGAGGAAATATTCAATCTTAGCACAACCACTTGCACCACCAAGAATAAGGTCAAATTCCAAATAAGAAGGGAGGAAGAAGAGAGAGCAAAAGGGGTTACTTACATGTGAAAGAAGTGGTATAAATACCCAAGAGTAGTTGAGAGGTGAGGAATATGAGGTCTCAAGATACAACATACTCTAAGGACAACTGTTCCTAAAAACCTCATCCATTCATGCACCCAAGATATGAATGCACGAAAGACCATTAAAACCTGTCATGTAGCAAACACTTGGCCACTACCCACTTTTGGTTGAAACCAAACTAAATGTTATCATGGTAGCGACCACTACTACTGATACCCAAAGCCAGGGGGTACAATACATCAACACATGACGAAGCATATCAACCAATATCAAGGACAAGCCATGGTGTTCACAACAAACACACCCCAAGGAAGCACTTTGGTAGCTACAACCACAAAGCACATCGTGCAATACCAAGGATCAACATCAACACGGTTGACACCTCCATCAACTCATACATCAATGCAATCCATGCAAACCCTAGCATCAAAATATGATTCCACCTCATCAACAAAATTCCAATAAGGCACCCCTATCCATTGTTATCTATCTCTTGATGCTAGAAAATAGAAGGCACAACCAACATGTGACAAATTTCAAGATAAACCATCATCATGTGTAGATTGCAATTCGGTCCAAAGCAACACACATAAAGCATAACAAGCCCAAACATCAACCAAACTGGACCAAACTGAAAATATAAGAATGCTACATGTTATTAAGGCACATCGAATGGTTAGATTAAGGTTTTAAGCATCTCATTAAGAAAAGCAAGCAAGATCAAGCACTAATCTAGATTAGGGGTCTTACATTAACATCTCTATCTTTATTTTCCTTTCTAGTTTTATCATTATGGGTTTGTAGGACCCACAAATATCTAGTGTAATCATTGAGCATTATTATCATGATTTATGCCTTCATAATAGAGTATGTTCTTCTTTATTTTTACAATGAAATCTAAAAAAGAAAATTTTCATATATTTTAAAGCATAGTTGAAAATTTTAGTGGCAGCTTCTCTTAACGGAAGTGTATGGGTCAATTAGCATGAGGACATTTGATATGAATGGTAGTCTTAATAATTTATAAATTGTGGATGATGATGGATTTGAGCCAGAACTGACCAAACAATTAATAAGACCTTAAATGGGACTTTTGGAAAGAAGCTCTAAGATTACCATGTACACATGCATATATGAGAGGGACTTATCTTAGTTCAAGAAGGGCATTGTCTCTTAATCTTGTGATTCCATCTGCTTCTCATACATGTGATCCACCACCCTACGATGACTAAGTAACCTGAATTATTTCCTCTTGATTACATTGCATGATATAATAGGTGACATGATAGTTAGTTTTAAAATTATGCATTAGCTATTGCATTGAAAAGAAAAAAAAACATGCATATCAATTAGTTGCAAAACAAATCCATGTAGACTACATATCTTTTACATCATTAATTCTTTCATCGTGTACTAATGATTTTTTTATGAAAAATATCAGGATACACATCTATATCCCTCAAAATAAGAAATGAAAAAAAGATTTTTGACTATTTTAATGAAGCCCAAGCATACTCTACAGCCAAAGAAAATAGATATTTCAAAATAAGGAGGGAGAAAAGGATGAACTGAGCCTATTTCTTAATTTTTCTTCAAAAAGAGATGAATGCAATTGCATGATCCATTCTTTTATTCCACTATCATCAATCAGATGAGAGTTTAAGTGCATACATCATTCCACCCAAAACAGTAGGCATTAAGATTCATGAATCTCGTGCTTCTTCCATTTTTTAAGGTTCGTTATGTTTTATTATTGTAGAAATGAATCTGATGCTACTTTTGATTCTTCATAAGCCACCTAATTCATTCCACCCATTTCTCCTATTAGCAGGCCACAAATATGATTTCTCTCATCATTCACTCGTATAAGGAAATTGCTTCCAATTAGTTTGGTAGTTAGGAAATGAGATCAATGTAGATAGGGAATCACATGATGCCCCAAGAGAATGTTTGATTGACTATGATATACACTGATCTATTGATAGTTTTTCCCCTAATATAGGGTGTACATCTTAAATGAGAGTTTTTGGTCACTCTAGAGTAGTTTTTGTTCAGTGATCGATAAGGGTTGGTTTGAGACTACGAGTTGGGGATAGTTGAGAAATGAAGTTCACATTACTTGTCCTTTTCTATACTTGCCTCAAATAAATCTGATGGTAGGGTTTCTTATGGGAGAGAAACATTTAAGCTTTGGGGATATTGATGCACTGAATATTAGTTGCTTTTCACATGCTATTTTATTATGTATTTTATGCACATTTGATCATTTTGACATTATTTGTGCATGGTTTAGCTTTATTGGCATGTGACTTACAATTGCATCAAATAGTGATTATATACACCATTTCATATTGATTTATATGGGATTTATGTTCTTCTTAATTGAATTTTAGGAATTGACAAGTCTTAGATCAGATCTGTGCTATCGATATCTCTATCTCTGGTACTGACAATTGTGGAAAAAGAGCAAACATGAGTTGAAGATGATCTTTGCTATCGAGAAATGAATTTATGCTACCAACTTGATCAATAGTAACTCACCTGAAGTCATTCGGTGATAGAAACCTCAAGTCAATTGTAATGTCTTGTACCTATAAAAATTGTCAACAAATGTCAACAAGCAACTAGGTGATATCGATAACTTAGTCGGTAATACCCACACATACATGGAGTCATGAACCAAGAAAGGATTGATGCCACAGACTTCCCATCGATGGTACCGACTTGTCACGACCAGACTAAGATCAAGCATGGTGATTAATATGACAACCATGACTTAATGACGCCCTAAGTCAATCCTATGACTAGGGAAGATTCTGGCCAAACCTAATGATCACGTTATTGTTCATTGTATAACAAGGGAGAGTGTGACAAGATGAAGGAGAGGAGAAAGCTACATTCAGACAAATCGAACATTTGTAGTGGACATATTTGATGTCGAAAGATAGAAAATCACCATGTTCGTTAGAGGGAGTCCTTCATATCATCTTCTTCAGTGGTTTTCATTGACTCATTGATTTTTTCTCATCTTTATCTTATCCCTCTACCTATATGGAAACTAAAATCATGTGGGGATAATCCCCTAATTCGTTAGGACCCGAGAATAGCCTAATTTGGTGTTGTATTTGATGCTATGATTTAACATATATCTTATTTCTAATTTTTAGACATAACTTTGTGATTGCTTAGTGAATTATCAATGTTTGATCACCATAATTGATTTCTTAAACCGTTAATTAATTTGAGAGAGGGAATAAGGGTTTAATATGTTGTATATTTACATAGCCTAGACCACGTCTCAAAAAGGGGTTATGACTATGAAGAGGGGATCCCAGAGGAATCATTGTAGCACCTAACTAGTAATTAAATTGTTACGAGTGAGGTTTGTATTAGATCAGGTGGAAAAGTATGCTGGGAGAATGGGTAACTTTTGCTACATATCTCTTGATCCAGGGTTATGAGAACTAAACATTGGTAACTAATGTGATTTGTAGTATAAACCATGGTGAAATTGTATTCCTAAGGAATCCATTACACTTGTGATCACAACCTCAGTAATTTAGGTCCCGTTCTTGCAATTATTCAGTTAATCATTCAATCACCTAATTCAATAGATCTAGCAGACCAATTGATAGTTAGTAGTAGTCTTTGGATTCATGTTTCTACGATTTTTTTATTGGCCCTTTTTTGTCCTATATTATTGTGATACACGCACTTACATTTAACATATGTAGTGAGCACACAAAAAGTAAATCTTTAAGGTGGTCCCTATGTCTATAAATACTGAGTTCACCCTCTTTTTATTCAAAGTGATATTATCACAACTCTCCTGTTGTTGTCACTTATCCCAAAATGCATAAAGGAATTGGGCCATCCTTCTTTATATTATTTTAAGCATTGTGTGTGGGAACCACATATGTTCCTAGCTTATGTATATGAGTCGTCGACATGACCAATATAATCATAGTTAGTTTCCCCGTATAGATAAAAGCTTTCCATCCCAAAATATGATTGTTTTCATGATTGCTTCTAGTACAAAACCATAAAACCTAATCTAGATTCTTCCTAAAATAAGAAGAATGCCAAAGCACTGAATCAGTTCTATTCTATCTTCAAAATTCCCAACATCATATAAGACTCTAAATCTCTCATGAGATGGATCTTCTACGTAAAAAGGTAATTTATCTCCACTGAAATGTTGTCCAGCTGATATCTCGTAGGATGATATCAAATTTGTAATGACCTATATGGTTCCTCCTCCATGACTGAGATAGAAAATGTGTACATTTGTAAACATGAGATAGGGTGGCTCAAGCCCAAGACCCCAAGTCTCAAACCTATATGTATGACCTTTTTGTAATTCCCTTTGTATAAGTCACTTAATAGCAACTTGTGATGAGATTTAGAGCATATGATAAATTGGGTCTCCTTGTCTGGGCCCTCTGGAAGCTTGAATGAACCCCTAGGTGCTCATTGATGGTGATGCATAACCAGGTGCATGCAACACTATTCATAATATTCTTAATAACAAGTACTGAGAAACCAAATGCATCCAAGTTTTTGTACACAAAATGTATTCTACTCCATCAAAGGCTTTGGGCATGTCTACTGCATAGATTACATTTTCCATTGGGGAAGTGTCCATGTTGAGATTGTGCATGATTTTGAGCTAGTCAAATGTTATCCTCTATGTATTAATATTAGACAATGGTGTAGGGAAATGTGGAAACAAAACTTCTTAAGATTTAGTGACCCATTTAACACATGTAATGACTTAACAAGGATCAAGGGTAGTGACCAACACTCAAGAACAGTGTTACGACCACAACAAGGGACCCATGTGTAGAGACCTCAACATCAACACTTCATGTTGCGAATGTATCATATGCAAAATGTAGAGACCACTGCACAAGGTCAAGGCATAAAGATCAGATAGAAAATCCATGCATAGAGACCATAACAAGGCCATCATAATGACAAACATCACAAGAGTTCTAGCGACCCCACCAAAACCCAACATCAACATTCATCAAAGAATGTAGTGACCACCTGAAAATAGAAGAGTGTAGATTTCAAAATAGATATGTAATGCCAAAAATTCCCAACATCACCAAGGCAAAATCTCATGAAGGTTGTGATCCTCAAAACCCTAAATCAATTGTCACAAAGATCAACATGGAAAACCATAATATGAGAAAGAAAATAAAGCATCAAATGCATGCAAACAAGGAATAAAAACGTCGATTTGTCACATGATAGCCGAACAAGATCTTGGTGATCAAACCAATGTTGAAAAAGTTTTTTTATACATTCAAAAGGTTACATGAAAGAATCAACAACTCTACTATCCATCCATAACATCTCAGGTTTAAGAATTAGGGTTTAGGATAAAGAGCTAATCAATACAAGATTACTATAGAATCATAATCCTAAAACATGGTAACATTATCAACATCTTATAATCACTTTTTAGAGATGTGATTACATGCATATAGTATTAAGGTGAAAGAATAGTATAGGAGAGAGTCACATAACCTGCCTTAAGGTGAAAATCCACTCCCAAGCCACAAAGATCCAAGAGAGAGAATAAACACCAATCTCGAATTAACTCCATGGCCATAAAAGGTAACCTCAATAGAAGAAGACCAAACCAAGGTCAAAAGACGATCTAAGAGAAGAGGGTATTAACCCTAGGCCAAAAAAGAATGGGAAAATAGGAGACATTCATATATCTTAGGTACTACCATGGAGAACTGAGGATTTGACCTCTATGGAGATAAGTTCCTCATGATAGCCACCATGAAGGACCATAGTCTCAGATAAGAGAAAAAATAGAGGGTATGATTTAAGATAATGAGATCAAGGAGGTTAGATCACTTACTAAGAAAAAGGATCACCAAAGGATCAACATAGAAAGATGCTCCAACCCTAGGTCAGCAAATGCAAGGGGAAAACAACCACCTTCTTCAAGATTAGCACCACCAAGAACAAGGCTAGAATCCAAACAAGAAGGGAGGAAGAAGAGAGAGATAAATGGGATACTTGCATGTGAAAGAAGGGCTATAAATACCCAAGAATAGGAGAGAGGTAGGGAATATGAGGTGTCAAGATACTAGAACCTCTATGGACACTTGTCCCTCAAATCCTCATCCATGCAAGAACTCAAGACATGCATGCACCAAAGATCGTTAAAACCAAGGTCATGTAGAAAAACTAGGTACACTACACCTTTTTAGGCAAACAAAACCGAAGGTATCATGGTAGCGGCCGCTACCCATGATACCCAAATCTAAGGGGTTGCAAGACAAATAATATTGTCCAAGATCAAGGACAAGGCATGGTGGTCACTACAAACACAACGCAATGAAGCACTTTGGTATCTAAAATCATAAAGAACGTCAGGCACTACCAAGGATCAACATCAACATGGTCGACAACACCATCAACTCATGCATCCATGCAATACATGCAAACCCTAGCATCAACACATGATTCAACCTCATCAACCAAAGTCCAACCAGATGTCCCTATGCACCATTATGTCTCTATTGATACTAAAACATAGGAGGAACTCCCAACATGTGAAAAATTGCAAGATAAACTCTCAAAATGGTAAATTGCAATTAGGTCCAATGCAACACACATAAAGCATAACAAGACCAAACATCAACAAAACTGGACCAAACTGAAAACATAAGCATGTTACATGTTATTAAGGCACAAGACATGGTTTGATTAAGGTTTAAAGCATCTCATTAAGAAAAGAAAGCAAGAGCAAGCACAATTCTGGGTTAGGTGTCTTACATTAACATTCTATTTTTATTTTGCTTTCTAGTGTTATCATTCTAGGTTTATAGGATCCACAAATATCTAGTGTAATCATGGAGCATTATTATCATGATTTCTTCCTTCATCATAGAGTGTGTTCTTCATTGTTTTCGCAATGAAATCTAAAAAACAAAATTGTCATATATTTTAAAACTTAGTTGAAAATTTTAATGGCAACATCTCCTAGAGGAAGTGTATGGGTTGATCAGCTTGAGGACATTTGATATGAATTGAAGTCTTAATTATTTATGAATTGTGGATGATGTGGAGTTTGATCCTAAACTGAACAAACAAAAAGTGAGACCTTAAATGGGATTTTTGGAAAGAAATTCTAAGGTTACCCTATATAAAGGTGGATATGAGAGGGACATATCATTGTCTAAGAAGGGTATTGTGTCTTAATCTTGTGATTCCATCTTATTCTCACACAGGTGATCCACCACCCAAAGATGAATATGTAACCTGAATCGTTTACTCTTGATTACATTGAATGGCATAATAGGTGTCATGATAGTCAGTTTTTAAATTATGCATTAGCTATTGCATTGAAAAGATGAAGTCATACATATCAATTAGTTGCATAATAAATGAATGTAGATTGCATATCGTTTTCACTATTCATTCTGTCATCATTTACTCATGATAGTTTTTTGTGATAAAATGCAGGGATACACATCCATACCCCTCACAATAAAAAAATGAGAAATAGATAATTTTGAGTGTTTTAATGAGGCCTGAGCATACTCTACAACCGTGCTAAAATAGTATAGTCAAAGAAAAAAGAGAAAACAATTTTTTATGAAATAAGGAGGGAGAAAAGGATGAACTGAACCCACTTCTTAATTTTTCATCAAAATATATGAATACAATTGCATGATGCATTAATTTATTCCACTCTCATCAATTAGATGAGACTTTTAGCGCACACATCATTCCACCCGAAACAGTACACATTAGGATTCATGTATCTCTCACTTCCTCCATTTTGTAGGTTCATCATGTTTTATTATTGAATACATGATTCAAATGTTACTTGTGATTCTTCCTAAGCTACCTACTTCATTCCACCCATTTCTCTTACTAGAAGGCCAAAAATATGATTCCTCTCCTCATTCACTCTTATAAGGAAAGATGCTTCCAATTCGTTTGGTAGTTAAGAAAATGAACAATCTAGATAGGGAATCACATGATGCACCAAGAGAATGTCTGATTGACTATGATAAAAACTACTCTATTGATTATTTTTCACTAAACTCAAGTGGATATCATTAACGAACATTTTTGGTCAAACAGGAGTAGTTTTTGTTCAATGGTCGGTAACGGTTGGTCTGAGACAACCACTTGGGGATAGTTGAGAAATGGAGTTCATATTACTTGTTCTTTTCCTGACTTGTCTCAAATATATCTGAGGGTTGGGTTGCTCAAGGGTGAGCAACATTTAAGCTTTAGGGATTTTGATCAATTGAATATTAGTCACGTTTCACCAGCTATTTTATTATGTATTTTGTGCACATTTTCTAATTTTGACATAATATGTCCATGGTTTGCATTTATTGTCCTGTGACTTACAATTGCATCAAATAATGATTAGTTACACACTTTAATATTGATTTATTATAATCTATGGGACATATGTTCTTCTTTGTTGAATTTCAAGAAATTGACAAGTTTGGATCACATCGGTGCTACAGACAGCACTATCAGTGATATTGACAATTGTGGGAAAAGAACATACATGAGTCAAGGACACTCTGTGGTATCGATGGAAGAATTTGTGCTACCCACTTGATCAATAGTAACTCACCCAAAGCAATTCGGTGAAAGCAGCCTACAGTCAGTGGTGTTGTCTTGTACCTATAAAAGTTGTGAGGAGATGTATGGAAGCAACTTGGTGATATCAAAACCTTAGTAAGTAGTACCCACAATCACATGGAGTTGCGGCCGGAGAATGAATCAGTGCCATCGACATCCCATTGATGGTACTGATTTGTCACGATAAGACTAAATCAAAGATGGCGATTAATCTGACATCCACGACTTAAGTCAATCCTATGACTAGGGAAGATTTTAACTATACCAAATGATTATTTTGTTGTTCATTGTATGATAAGGGAGAGTCGTGAGAAGAGTAAGTAGATGAGAAAGCTACATTTCAAATAATTTGAGCATTTCTGGTGGAAAAATATGTATCCGAAAGAAAGCCAATTTCCACATTCGTTAGATGGAGTCATCTAGATTGCCTTATTTGGTGGTTTTCATTCATTCTTTGATGTTTTCCTCATCTTGGACAAAGGAATAGGGAAATATGGAAACAAAACTCCTTAAGATGTAGTGACCCACTTAACATATGTAACGACGCTAACAAGGTTTAGGGGTAGTGATCATCACTCAACAATAGCACTATGACTACAACAAGGAACCCATGTGTAGAGACCACTACACCAACACTACATGTTGCGACTGCATCATATGCAAAATGTAGAAACCACTGCACATGGTCAAGGCATACCAACCACATGGCAAATCCATGCATAGAGACCATAACAAGGCCATTATACTGACCAACAAGGAAACATAGAATCACAAGAGTTGTAGTGGCCCCACCAAACCCAACATCAACATCCATCAAAGGATGTAGTGACCTCCTAAAAATAGAAGAGAGTAGAGATCAAAATAGATATGAAATTATAAGAATACCAAGTGTCATCAAGGGAAAATCTAATGAAGGTTATGATCCTAAAACCCTAAATAAAGAATCTCAAAGATCAACATGGAAAACCATTATATGAGAAAGATAATCAATCATCAAACAAATGTAACAAAGACAAAAAGATCCATCTACCATATGATATCCGAGCAAGATCATGGTGATAAAACCAACGTTCAAAGAGTTTTTTTTATACATGAAAGAATCAACAAATACACCATCCATCCTTAACATCTCAAGTTTAAGAATTAGGGTCTAGGATAAAGAGCTAATCACTACATATTACTATAGAGTCATAATCCTAAAGCATGGCATCATCAAGCATATTATAATCACTTTTTACATATGATATTACATGCATATAGGATTAATGTGCAAGAATAGGATAAGAGAGAGTTATATAACCCGCCTTGAGGTGAAGATCCACTCCCAAGCCACAAAGCTCCAAGAGAGAGAAGAAACGTCAAACTTGGATCAACTCCACTACTATGCAAGATAACCTCAAGAGAAGAATAGAAAACCAATGTCAAAAGAGGATCAAAGAGAAGAGGGTACTAACCCTAGAATGAAAAAGAAAGGGGAAAGAGGATACCTTCATCTCTCTCAGGTACTACGATGGACAACCATGTATTTGACCAATATGGAGAAAAGTTCCTCAAGATAGCCACCATGGAGTACCATAGTCTCAGATAAGAGGAAAAAGGGAGGCTAGGGTTCAAGATAACGAGATCAAGGATGTTAGATCACTTATCAAGCAAAAGGATCACCAAAGGATCAACAACAAAAGATGCTCCAACCTTAGGTAAACACATGCAAGGGGAAAACGGCCACCTTCTACAAGATTATCACCACCACTTGCACCACCAATAATAAGGCCAGACTCCAAACAAGAAGGGTGGAAGAAGAGAGAACCAAAGTGGTTCTTGCATGAGAGAGAAGGGGTACAATTACCAAATAGTAGGAGAGAGGTGAGGAATATGAGGTGTAAAGATACTAGAACCTATAAGCACACTTGTCCCTCAAAACAACATCCATTTAAGCACTCAAGACATGCATGCACCAAAGATAGTTGAAACCAAGGTCATGTAGAAAACACTTCATCCACTACACCATTTTAGTCAAAACAAAACTAAAGGTTATTATTGTAGGACCGCTACCCATGATGCCCAAATCCAAAATGTCGCAACACATCAACATATGACAAAGCATATCGACCAAGATCAAGGACAAGGCATGGTGGTCACTACAAACACAACCCCATGAAGCACTTCGGTAGATAGAACCACAAAGCACATCGGGAACTACCAAGGATCAAAATCAACATGGTTGACACCACCATCAACTCATGCATCCATTCTAACCCTAAAATCAACACATGATTCCACCTCATCAACCGAAGTCCAACTAGGGGCCCCTACCCACCATTATCTCTCTTTTGATGCTAAAATATAAGAGGAACAACCAACATGTGACAAATTGCATGATAAACCCTCAACGTGGGTAAATCACAATTAGTTCCGATGCAACACACATAAAGCATAACAAGCCCAAACATCAAGAAAATTGGCCCAAACTAAAAAAATAAGCATGTTACATGTTATTTAGGCGCATCACATGGTTAGATTAAGGTTTTATGCATCTCATTTAGCAAAGAAAGCAAGATAAAGCACTAATCTAGGTCAGGGATTTTACATTCACATTTCTATCTTTATTTTTCTATCTAGTTTTATCATTCTAGTTTTGTAAGATCCACAAATATCTAGTGTAATTGTGGAGCATTATTATCATGATTTATGCCTTCATAATAGAGTGTGTTCTTCTTCTTTTTCACAATGAAATATAATAAAGAAAATTGTCATATATTTAAAATCTTAGTTGAAAATTTTAATGGCAACATCTCCTAGAAGAAGTGAATGGGTTAATCAGCTTGAGAAGATTGGATATGAATGGGAATCATAATTATTTATGAATTGTGGATAATGATGGAGTTTGAATCTGAACTAATGAAACAATTAATTAGACCTTAAATGGGACTTTGGGAAAAAAACTTTAAGGTTACCTTGTACATTGGTGGATATGAGAGGGACATATCATAGTTTAAGAAGGGAATTGTCTCTTAATCTTATGTTTCCATATACTTCTCATACATGTGATCCACCACCCTAAGATGACTAAGTAGCCTAAATTGTTTCCTCTTTATTACATTGAATGGCATAATAGGTGACATTCTAGTTAGTTTTTAAATTATGAAGTAGCTACTGCATTGAAAAGAAAAAACAATATGCATATCAATTATGTGCATACTAAATCCATGTAGATTGCATATCTTCTGCATCATTCATTCTTTCATCGTGCACTCATGATATTTTTTAGATAAAAATGCAGGGATACACATTCACATCCCTCAAAATAAAAAAATGAGAAAGAGAGAATTTTGAGTGTTTTAACGAAGCTCGAGCATGCTCTACTATTGTGATAAAATAGTACAGTAAAAAATAGAACTTTTTTTATGAAATAAGGAGGGAGAAAAGGATGAACTAAGTCCAACTCTGCATTTTTCTTCAAAAAGAGATGAAAAAAATTACATGATGCATTATTGTATTCCACTCTCATCAATTAGATGAGACTTTTAGTGCATGTAACATTCCACTGAAACAATAGGCATTAGGATTTATGCATCTCTCACTTCTTCCATTTTGTAGGTTCATCATGTTTTATTATTGCATAAATGATTCAAATGTTACTTATGATTCTTTGTAATCCATCTACTTCCTTCCACCCATTTCTTTTATTAGTATGACACAAATATGATTTCTCTCCTCATTCACTCTTATAATGAAAAATGCTTCCAATTACTTTGGTAGTTAGGAAAAAGAGCAATGTAGATAGGGAATCACATGATGCACCAAGGCAATGTCTGATTGACTATGATATAAACTACTCCATTGAAAGTTTTTCACTAATCTAAGGTGAACTTTATTACTGAACATTTTTTGTCACTCGAGAGTATTTTTTTTAGTGGTCGATAAGGGATGGTTTGGGACTGCCAGCTAGGAATAGTTGAGAAATGAAGTTCATATTACTTGTACCTTTCCTGAGTTGTTTCAAATAGAACTGAGGATTGCGTTTCTCGAGGGAGAGAAACATTTAAGCTATGGGAATTTTGATGCACTGAATATTAGTAACTTTTCATAGGCTATTTGATTATGTATTTCGTGCACATTTGCTAATTTTTACATCATTTTTGCTTGGCTTACATTTATTGGTCTGTGACTTACAATTACATCAAAGTGTAATTATTTACACCATTTCATATTGATTTATTATACTTTATGGGACTTATGTTCTTCTTTGTTTAATTTCAAGCCTGGTCCTTGGGGTGTAGACAACCCTTGTTTGAGTTGAGACATGTCTTTATTCTTGATCTCATGACACCATGTGTGTTAGTCATGGTCAAGACAACTTGAAGACTGGATGGCCGTGACCCATTTATGGTGGATGGTCGCGACACATTTTTAATGGACAATTGAGACATATGTATGATAGGTGGTTAAGACATGTACTTGTACACATAATAAACACATGTATATGAGTCATGTTTAGTGTTGTTTGGATGGAAGCTTGATTAACCCTAATCATGTCCCCTACCCTAATATACTCTAAGAAAGTGGGAAGTTATGCACCAAGGGTTTGGTGGTTAGATGCAACTCTTAAACCCTAATAGGCTATAAATGTAAACACTAACCCTAAGTCTAGACAGTATGATGTGTTTAGTTATATTGCATGGATGGCTAATATGTTATGACATTTTCTTTCTCTTCTATATAAAACCCTAACCTTGCAAGTGATAAGTATTTCATAGCTTGTGCATGATGTGGAGATGATCCTATGATATCACATGGTGATTATGTATATTGTTGATGCATATTGGGGTGATTTACATACATGGTTTATGTGTTTGAGTTCAATGACATGGTGATGGCATGATGTCTACTGTGAGCTGATAACCTCTAGTGTTGTGATGGAGGGGCTGATGTTTACCAATGATGTGATATTTGTTGGCTGCCTTATGTATGTCAACGCTACATGAAGTATGAGATGATAATGTGACTACCTCACACCTTATACATTTTATATCTTTTGGAGTTGTATCGTTCCCTTAATCTTGTAGATTGTTTATAGTTTTATATGTTGTAACTTGATTGATGTTAAAAGTCACCCAATTGGGTAACTAATCGAGTGGAACCCTAATCAATTAGGATCCGGGTTCCATAGATCCTTTATAGTGTGAGCTTTAGTTGTTGAATCAAAAAAACGAGTGCAACTCGGAGTGCATATTTTTTAATATGCAGGGTTGCAAGTTGAGGTATCTCCCTGCGGCAAAAATTACAAGTTATGTGAGATGGCCTTGCGTGAGACGATCTCCTTGTGATATGGATGGGCATGTGAGAGCCACTCCTTCTTTTAAGAATGCCCATGCATGAGCCAATTCTTCGAGCATTGTTACCTATACCAAGGTTGTCTAGGTGTTATATAAATGGATGGTTATATGTGGGTCGATCCTCTTGTTGACTATTTGTCACTTTTTGAAGTTGATTTATATGTCTTTGTGGTGTTTTCTCTTGTGCTGACCAAGAGGTGTGGAGAGCTTGTCGATTTTGGATCATCCATTTGACCTTATATGGAACCAATTTTGACATAGGAGTGGTCGATTGGATTTGGGTGGTATGACTCAAATCCTTAGGGAAATAATAAAAGATGTAGCATATACATATAGTGTATCTTTTTTAGGGTCAAATACAAATAACATTGAATGAGCCCTTTGCATGTTCCTCATCTTCCTTTTTACCATATAACTTGATCTATTGTTCATTGGTAGCTACCTTGTATTGTTTAAACTGCTTCATTTGTTGATTACATATCATTTAGTTGAATATGCACAACCTGCTTAGTATGTTATCAGCTTCTTAGGTTATTTGTGTTTTTAATAGACGTGGCAGAGAGTTATATCTCTCGTAGGGACGTTTTGTCTCACCCCGTGGGTTTCCACATATTTTATGTGGTCGAGCACAAGGAAGTAGAGATCATGTTGTTAGTGCTAAGCAGTAAGAGGACCAGTAGTTGTTGACAAGTTGAATATGTTGCTTATGTATAGAATTAGAGTTCTATGTGTCATCCCTATACACTCAAGTCCTTGGGGAGGTTTTATTATCTGTATAAATATGAGGTTTTGGCTTGATTCCCGTGTTGTATACAATTGGCATATATGTATATGAACAGGTTACCATGTATAATTGGATGTGGCTTGAGAGCCAATGAATAATATCTTGTATAATGTTTAGGCAGGTGATATGCAGTACAGGTGGCTTTTGTGGACTCATGTGCAATATGTTGCAACTCTTATGGTTTTTTGGAATTTGGTTTTGATTTCATGTATTTTATGGTAACTTGGATGTTTAGTTTAATTTCATAATTTGGTTTTGAGTTATCTCGCTTATTGTGGTGTACGAAGTCACCATAGGGATATCAAGGGAGAGTCAATTACAGGAGAGAAAATCAACCTTAGGAGGTTGATGTTTGAAAGGGACAAATCTTCCTGTTGGCTCTGGTAGAGCGGCATGGAGTTCCCAGTGCTCCACGTGGACTGCTCTTTAGGCGGGATATTTTTTTCTACTAGGAGGACAACCTCAACCACTGTCCATGGTGATGTACCAAGAAGTCGATGGAGACGACAACTTGAGTGTTTCTACTACTGAAGAAGTATGATGCTTTCTAAAGAAGAAACATCTGCTATAGGAGTAATGTCGCTGGATTTTCTCCAGGACCATGTATAACCTTGCAACCCTTTATTCCTTGATACATTGTTGTTGTTGCAATTCTTCTAGTTAGGTAATTGGGGATTTAATTTTTTTTCTTCTACTGCCTATATTTGAAGTCAATTTTATTATAGTTGTATCAAAGACACATCAATTTATGGTGCATTTGGATTTAAATCGATATGTTTAAATTTAATTTTTGTTATTTATTACATCCGATGCGACTATTAAAGTGATAATGTGCATATCCAATTAAATACCACATACAATCACAACTAGTGTATATGTGATCCATGCACATCTCCCTGAAAAGTGTTTTGGTGTTGGATGTTAGCATGGTTATGGCCAACAAAAGAGGTAGTCAATGAAAAGACAATAATACCTCTGAAAATGAAAAATGCTGAGATCTCACATATATTATTTGCTGACGATCTCCTTATCTTCACCCAAACTATAGAGAATAATGTTAAAGGCATTAAGTAATGTATGCAAGTGTTTAGTGAGTGTTCTGGTTTGGAACTTAACCCTACTAAAAGCCAGCTCTTGATAAGTGCTTCTACTCCAGAATTGATTGGACTGCCCCTAGGGGTAGTTAAAAATTAGCTTCCTGTCAGATATTTGGGTCTCCCTTTGTTCTCAAGAAGACTCACCAAAAGTATGTGCTACCCTCTAGTGGACAAGATAAAAATGAAGCTTGAGTCCTAGAAGATGAAGTTGCTTAGCATGGCAGGAAGACTTGAACTCATTATTTCAACTCTATCCTCTTACCACTTATTTTGAATGGGCACCTTTCCTCTACCCAATTGCATTACTGAAGAAATTGACAGACTATGCAGGAATTTTCTTTGGGGTGACATGGATGGTACAAGTCACTTCCACACTATTTCCTTGGACAAAGTCGATAAACCCAAGGTTGAAGGAGGTTTGGGCAACAAAAGAGTTGACAAGTGGAGCCAGGCTGGTCTTACCCGTCTGATCTGGGACATTGCAAACAATAAAGATAATTTATGGGTGAAGTGGATCAATAGTGTTTACCTCAAAAAAGACACCATTTGGTCCTAAAAATCTAATACATGGGATAGTTGGATGTGGAGAGCTATTCTCAGACATAGGGACTCTCTGTTACCATTGGTCTGATTCAAAATAGGAAAGGAACACTCTATTTCTATCTGGCAAGATCCATGGGTGGAGGATTCTTTTTTGCAGAACCACATTGGTGATGGTCTCAAATTAAGGTCAGATGTTACACCTGATCTGAAACTCAACTCATTAATCAAAGATGAAGAATGGAACCTGCCCTCACATAGGGGTATGGAGGCTCTATCAAAAGTCTGTGAAAACATTAAGATCTAGTCTAATGAGCTCTGCCATCTCAAAGGATTGGGTACTTTTTCTCTTAAAGGTGCTTGGAACCTTTGTAGGCAACAAGCGCTGGAGCCTTACTGGTCTAAGTGGCTATAGACTCAGAAACTCCCAAATAGAATGAAGTTGTTTGGTTGGAAAGTTTTCCATGGGAAGCTGGTTACTGAGTGTTATCTGCAAACCAAGGGAATCTAGCTTGTATATAGGTGTCATTTATATAATAAAGAAACTGAGAATGATTATCACATCTTCTGGTCATGTGATTTCTCTACTAAGGTGTGGCATTACACCAAACATCATATTCTTATTCTTCTAAGGGATTACTCCAATCTGATTAACCTTAGCAAACTAAAAGACAAGCATCTGGCAATCATTATTCTCTACCACATTTAGATTACGAGGAACCATGCCTACTTTGAAGATATGAAGCCTGAGCCCAAGCTCGTATGGTAGAAAGCTATAGCAGATTTGTTATCTTTGCATAGATAGTTATTTGCATAGATAGAGTTTTTATATAGTTTTATTTTATTTTAGTAGATAAAACTCTACTCCACTTGTATATGTTGTTTATGATTTTGGTTTGAGTAATACAGAAGCATGCTTAATGATAAAAAAAAGTTATGGCCAATAACCCTAGATCTGTGTGTGCATGGTTATGATTATTTATGCTTGTTGTTAATTGGTCTGCGAATTGAGCCTCTCTATTCTTTCTAGAAGTAAATTAAGGGTCTACTTCTTATTTACCCTAAAATGTAACTCAAGTTTTCACCTTTTTATATTGTAAAGAAATAGAATATTTTTAATTTAGTTTTGATACAAGAAGATGTTCTGCACAAAGGTTAAATGATCGACTCATAAAATGACTCAACCAAATGCATGATCGAGGAAGCCAGACAACAAGAGGATGAACCAATTGACTGGTGGTCTAATCGATTGGCTAAAGGAGTCCAGACATCAATTGAACTTGAGATAAGACTCCCACTTCCAGAACCCAAACTAGTGCCCAAGAGGCGATCTGATCTATTCAAGTTTTTAACTGAACAACCCATATTGGACTGAGCATGGATATTCATCAACAACAAGTTTCGTATGATGTGGAATCTATGTGGTAGTAATCTTTTTTGGCTCCAAGGTATAGGGACGACACATAGGACTTCTACTATAAAACTCTAATTAGTAGCATGTATAACCTCTGACAGCTACTGTTCACTCTACTACTCTGCACTTACACCACGTCCTCGACACCCTCGCCCACAACCACATTAAATAGTTGTAGAACCCATGAAGTGTACCAAATGTCCTAGTTGAAGATATAACTCCGCACCAAAGTCTATTATAAGCATGGCAATATAAATAATAGTAAATAAAGCAAGCTATATTATTAGAGTAGTTTAAGTAGTAAAAACTGAGCAATATAACATTTTATACTATTAAAAGAAATATGAAGAACACGAATGACTATTATTAACTAAATAGTACAAGATATAAGGCATGGGGTCATCCAATCTGATTTTTATTTGACCCTAAACAATTATATTGTATGGTTGTTTAACCATTTTTATGCCCTAAGGATTTGAGGCGTACCACTTAAACAACTGACCACTGCTAAGTCAAAACAACACCATACAAGATAAATGGAAGATTCAGACTCCATGATCATCACCAACACTACTTGGTCAGTACAAATATGCAATGTAGTGAGATAAAATCATATTGCTAAAGATAGCAACTTGTATTCAAGGCTATAGTTCTATAGAGATAGTCACTCATAGTTAAGGTCTTGTAAGAAAACTAGTCTACCTTGGTACTTGGATCAACACTACAGAGTACCCCCACACTTGGTCGTTCTAAAACAAGTTATTATATCACTAAATAATAATTTAAGGATATAGGGAGTTACCTCCATAAAATACCCCACATATTCAATAATATGTGCTATGAGTTTCCCAAAGGACTTTCTTGGTTCACCATCCAGCTAGATATTGATGTTGAGGATGGATGTATGGTATAGATCAAGACCAAGTAGGGAGAGTTTGAAGATATAAATCAGACAAAGCCATGACATGAATCAGTAAGAATAATGTGCAAGATTCTTCATATCTGGGACGATCAATTGCTATTCACACTTTCTAACCTTTATTTCAAGATTAACATTTTATTGATGTAACTTCTCAAATTTTCATATATCTCCTTGTAGGATTAAGAAAAGTATTGAACACTTTATATGATGGATACAACGAACTACAATGTAGTAGTTTTGGTAGTATATCCTAAACCTTTGTTGTTCTTTCCTTTATAGTTAGCATCTTATTCAATGATTGAAATCATTATCATATTATCTTTCTGTTAGTTCATTTATTTTATGGATAGAAATAATAATTCCATAGTGCATCATCACATACAAGTTTATCCAATGGAATCACTGATAGTCATCATTTAGCAAAAATATATATAACTTGACTTGGAAATTTCTTGACTTAGAAAACCACCCCTTCATTTTATTAGATTTTTTTAATTTGCACCAACGCAATTGCTTATGCCAATATAGTCTGACATCAAATATTAAGAAATTTAAAGCTAAATCATAGAAGAGTGTGTATGTTGTGTAGAAAGTAAGATGCTAATGCAATTAACTCAATTATAGCATTACTGAATCAGATTAGGTAGCCATATTATCACATACAAATGTCTTATAATTTGCATCAATCTCATTTCAGTTTGTCACGTTAGGATGAGATAATGGGGTGCATTATTACATGAGGAAAACTACACCTTAAATGATACCAAAAAAATTATGAAAATAAAAACACTTTAATAAAAAATGAACATGTACATGTATTGTTTTCAAATTTAAATATCTAATTCTAACTTCAATTGGAAAATTCAATTAACAATTTTATTTTTACTTTCATATTTACTTAATAGAAATCAATATATTGATTGTGTCACCTAGATGTGCATGTGTACATTTACTAGTATATATATGTGAGTGTATATATATAAATATATATATATACATATATATATGTGTGTATACATATATATATGGGTGATTAAGAGAGAAAGATTTCTACCCCCCCTCTCCCATTCACGTGGTAGAGGTCGAACTCCCACGAGGGTATATATATATATGTGTGTGTGTGTGTGTGTGTGTGTGTATGTATATATATATATGAGATTTTTTTTGTTACCCACGCGGGTATATTGGTTATGCTACCCGTTCCATCGAAACACGGTGGCATCCGTAGTAAATAGAGGCCATCACTCCCGTCCCCCGTTGTACAATCCCAATTTTTCTGATCTCCTTCTCTGGTGTTCTCTCCCAATGGGCGCACATATTCCGTTCTCAGGCCTACCCTAGCCTACCGCAAGGACTAGATGGGGCATGGCCCAATCATACCTTCTTTCCCTTCCTTACTTGATAGGATCTACATATTTTGCCACGTTCCTCACAAACGTTGCAATCCTTCATCTCTACATACTTCCAACCGACCTTGAACCCTTACCGCAGCAGCCCACCGAGCTCGCCTTGTGCGAGGAGGGCCCTGATGGCCAACTGGCTTACAGCACGGCGGAGGACGGGCACCTTGAAGACCCTCTCGACTGCAGGTCCGAGTAGATGGATGTGATCCCTGATTTCCTACCGCAAGGAGTAGATGGGGTATGGCCCAATCATACCTTCTATCCAGTGGACTTTGGTCCCTCCTAGCAAGGATTTACCCCAGGGACGATGTATGAGGTTCGCCATGCTTTGTAGCCCCACTCTACTCCATCGGGATTTCCTCCCTCGCCTCCCATGGTTCCATGGTGTCGGACGACGGCAACGTGACATGAGAGTGTGCCCTGGCGTGGTAGAGGTGTACAGCAGTTGGGGGTGGTAGGCCGGAGGAGCAGATGCTGCCATAGGGTGGTTGGGGAAGGGGGCGGCACCGGCGGTGGTTGTGTATAGGGGTTGGGGTCGGTAGGCTGTTGGAGCCCAACCACACTGCCTCACAGACTCTCTTCCTCAATTCATCTATCTTTCAAATTTTGTCCCTTTTTCCTTCCTTTCCTCTTCTTATCCATTCCCGACCCTGTGATCCTATCGCAACCTCTCTCCCTCTCTCTCTCTAGCATCTGAAATTCCACCGTTCATCCTCACCGGCGATCAACCATGTGTGGCATACTCGTCGACCTCAGCTGCTCTGACGACTCCCAGGCTAAGAGGGTCTGGGTCCTCAAGCTCTCCCGCAGGCACGCATGCTGAACACTCAAAAGCTCTATTTTTTATTTAGCTTTTGGTTCGAAACACGAAACGTCCGAATCCGGCTTTGTTTTCACACTCCGCACATCTGACCAACGAGGTTGATTCTATTTCATGATGATCGAGCAATTGTTGGTTCCACCTGTGATGGATAGAACACTGCGAAGAGATGAGCAGTTTGGGGAGAAAGAAACGAACTTGAAACCTTTGCCCATCCAACTTTGGCGAAGAGATCGAGCAATTGATGGTTCCGCGTGCCTTGCCCTGGTCAAATCAAAATGAATAAGCTGGAGAGATCAATAACCTCAGATGTACACATGTGGACATCTGTGACAACATAAATAGAATGTACACAGTGTGGACCCTGCAATTAGATTACAAATGTGTTGGTTACTGATGGCAAACATTTGTTTCCATCCTTTTTCCTCCTTGCAAACCAACTCAAAGATTCCATGTAATTACAAATTTATAAAAGATATGTGTGAATCTAGCCAACCACGATATGAGATATGTGTGTAGTTTGTAACCGTCTACATTATAATATGTAAAGAAGTGAAATCAATCCACCTCTCTACTAATAATAATGGTAAGCAAAATCCAATTTAGATAGAAGCAGAAGATAAAATTTTGACTATATTCAATTTAAATAAAGTGTACAAAAAAATTCCCCAATATTGGTGTACATGCTTTATACAAAATGACGATCTAAGTAGAGGGACGTCTAGACTACACTTTTGTTTCCGAGCAACATATCCATCAGCCAGGTCCATGCCAAAGCTACAATCTTCATGCCATATCCAACACCTTGCTCCACATCTAGGTGGTTGGGAAGGCACCCTACAAAAAGGGAAGGAAAATAAAAGTATGTGTCACTAAAGTATACTAAAGGTGACAAGATAATTATAACAAGTAAAACAGGCTAGGGAATCATCAAAAGATGAGACATCAAGAGTATGAGGCTTTAAACAAAGAAACTTGTCAATAACAAATATAAATAAAGGATTTGCATGTAATTTAATATGTCTAGCAAACTAAGTAGGGTTGAGGCACCTACCAGACCACTAACCTTAGGTGAGGGGAGAATAAGACATTCCCAGTCACCTATAATGTTATGGGGAGAATTATAAACATTCCCCTAGGGTGATTATATACATGCCCTCTGTGGGTGGTTGCACATAAGTACCTCTACTTTACCATTAAATAGAACATATAACTACATTCTAGCAAAAGAGTTATGGCAAGATTAACCAGAGGATTCATATAACAAGGCAGTGGGGTATAAAAATCCAAACAAGATAATACTATAACAATTTTTAGGCATAAATGAATTCGGTTTAACGAATCATGAATTAGGTGTGATTAAGCCTCATTAGGGAACATAGGTAAAAGGTATAAATAATTTCCCAACTGAAGGGGGTAGATGCACATACCTCTTTTCACACATAAAGGTTAACTTGAATAGTATACTTTGGTCCACAAAGTCAACTTTTCATTGTAGAAACACATTATGTATATTAGCTAAGTTAAAGTGAACATATTCATTCCTATTATATTTTTATATTATTATTACCCAATTGACGACCATGTAATGTCATGTTAGGGTTTATGATTTTAATCTTTGTTGAAATAATATGTGATGCTTTACATATCTATCTTAGTTCTAGTTACCAATATTTAGTCACATAAGTTTATGTAACTCATATATATGTGGATAATAATATATATGCTTCCAATATAGGTTTAATGATGTGAGTCCATATTATTCCTAACATAATTCTTACCATGTTTATTGATGTAAGTATATTCCATATGAATATTCATTAGGTTCACTAATGTACACATGTTTTGATCCAACTAATATGTCATATAGATATATGTTTATAAAAGTATATCCCCTTACACATTTTTTTGTTATTATTTAATTCCTACGAAGACACTATCATTAGATGAATTCTTATACATATTTCAAGTTCCCTTGGATTAATTTAGATGAGAGTGTTACCGAGATCCATATGTATTTCTAATTATCATGTAATGCACCAATATATATATATATATATATGTATATATATATATATATATATATATATATATATATATGATTTCTAATGTAAAGGATACATTAAAGCAAGGATACACCCACTAATGATTCTTAGGATTTGGTGAGTATACAATAAGCAATTAGGGTGATTCATTAATCATTTTAGATATCAATATACATGGGTCTTATACAATATCTTCTATTTAATATCAAGTCTCCACTTTAACGTATCATTACAGGTTTGATTTCATGCAATCTAATATTTACATTTGTATATAACAAAGTTGATAGGTAAGATAATTGACTAGTTCATGTTCAGGTTTTCAATAAAGAGATTATCCTTACTCCATACTTATCCCATGTTTATAATCTAATTTCTAAAACAAAACTATTGAAAGTGAAATGAAGACTTACATGTCTAGAGTTACCATGGCAGTTGCATGTCTGGCTGATTCACAACAAGATGGGGACCCAAACAGATCATCACGTTCTCTATGATCCTATGACCCAGGAAGAAGCAACATGTAATGAGTCACCATCATCAGGTTGAATGGAGGTGTTTGCAGATCTCATGGTGTTACAGATCTAGTGGTTGCGAATGACGATGTCATTGTCAAGGTTGACGGTGTTGCACTTTGTGGTTACGATGTCCTGCTGTCAGTGTGTGATGGTGTCAGGGTTTCTCTAGAAGTGGTGTTGTGGGCGTCGGGGCGTCATAGCATTGGGGTGTCACAACGCCAGGTTTCAGGCATCGTTCAGGGAGAGGAAGAAGAAGATGAGGAGGAGGCGACGCTGCCCAACGATCCTCAACTATGTCTGGCATTGCTCACCATGGTTAGACGCAAGGTGAGGGTAGGCTGGGCGGCTAGGGCTTCATGTGTTTGAGGAGAAAAGGAATAAAGGGGGGGGGGTATAAATAGAATACAGAGAGGAAGGGGGTGACGAATATTGTGTTGGGCATTGCCCGTATTGGAAGGGGGAAAATGTGACGTCACGTTGGAGGGAGAGGAAGTAACGTAGCGTAATGTTACATTTGGTTTAGGAAAACATTAATTTGTTTAATCAAATGCCACTATTAATGCCTATGGTAATTAGAATTTTAAATACCAATTCAATTGGGAAAGCAATTTCTATTCAATGGTCAAACAAGTAAAAGGGCATACTAAATAAGAGTCGAGGGGGTTTCTTTTTTTTAAATGCAATAGCCATTATATATATATATATATATATATATATATATATATATATATATATATATATATATATATATATATATATATATATATATATATTAGAGTTTCATGTTCATTTAATTAATTAAGAGGTTATAGCTATACTAATTCATGGGTTTGGTAATTAAAGTGTGAGGAATCCGAATATAAAACTAGATTTGCCTTTTCAGAAAACTAGATTAGTTAATTAAGCCAATTACTATTTTCTCTTTCCTCTCTCATTAATGACTATTAGATTCTCCAAAAATAATATAACTTCACCCATAAGTCTTATTAAGTATGTTGGATACGAATTTGCCATTATTTCCATTAGTTGAAGTTGTTTATTATTTCAAATAATGAGTTGAAAGTTTTGTACACTTTCTCTCTCCTTAATTTATCATCTCATCAAATATTTTCCAAATTAATTAAAAATAATAAAAAGGTATATTTTAACATGTATAACACGAATTTGGCATTATTATATTTTTTTGAAGACGTCATTTATTTTATTTAATTCATTTCAATTTTATCACTTATTTAACCTTTTAATTTATTAGAGGCTTCTAAAAACCTTCTAAAAATATAAAACTTGGTCTATATTCAATACTAAATGTGGGGAACACGAGTTTGGCATTAATTGATTTTTTTCAATATATATTTAATATTTTTGGTCTTTAAGTCATTTTCTCTCTCCTAAATAAAAAATATTAAACATTGACCAAATTAAATGAAAATTTGCCCAAAGGCTTATTTTTATGTTTAGATTATGGACATGGTGTTAGTTTTCTAATTTTATGGTATTAAATATTTTATCTCTCTTACTTGGCTTATTTCCCATTATCTTGTATTAAAGGTATTATATATTTATTTATTATCCAAATTTGATGATACTTGGAAATTAAGTAACTTTTAAGTCAATAAAACGAAATTGTCCAAATTATCTTCTTGGTTTTTTATTTATGATTTTTGGAACAATATATTCCACATTATCTCCTTTCATCCATTTTATTCCATATTATTTCCAATTACAACATTTATCATTTCTTTTATGCATATTTCGAGAATTATCTCCTTTTACATATTCTAAAAGATACTAGAAAGTTCTAGGACTAAATATTTTATTATATTTATTACTTAAGTGGAAATTTTTAATATTAGATCCATTGCTAAGCTTTCACTGAGGTATTTGTGCATAAACCCAAATATTGGAATAAAAGATGAACAAATGTTCATTAGACCATTATATTCTCCAAAAAATACATAGAACGGACAAAGAGGATAGAAATGAGAGGAAAAGATGGAAAAGAGGACCAAAAGGCAAAATACCTAGATTTTAGTATGTTACAACACTCCACCCATTAAAGAGGATTTCGTCCCTGAAATAACTAGCAAATAGGGAAGGGTGAGTGTGCAACCTCACATCACAAAACTTCAGGTTGTTCCTCCAACCATGCAACTTCCACCAAAACTTATACTTCAACTACACCTAAGGGTTCAGAAAACTTCACATACAACTCAACATAGTTCAAGTTCTCAGGGATCACTTAGGGTTCCACTATTAAGATATTCTTTTTAGGATACTTAACTTTATTTACATTTATGGCGCATTAGGATTACATCCATTATGATATCACATTATCATCATTATTTTAATTTTGTCATGTCATATTCACTTTATTGTTAAAAGGGTTATATTTCATTATTATCCATTAAACTATTTATATATATATTTCTCATTTATCTTATTAAGGATTTTATCACAATTAGGGGTCACTCAATTATCTCAACATTCATTATTATATTTCATCATTGTCCTTAATAATTCTAATTTATACTTCATTATCCTCATATTACCACTTTATTAAGTTATAACAAATTATTTTGCATGAAATAAGACATTCTATCCAATTTGTGGTTAAGCATATAATTATTCCAATTAATGTCACATTAGTTACTTATACTCATATTAAACATTTTCACATTGTCGATTATATTAATTTCTCACATTAATGTCGTCATTAATCAACTCTCATATTCATTTATTTATATTATTTATTTTGCACACTTACGTGAATCCAATTACTTCATATTCACATTGAAGCCTTTACATGTATTTTAAATGATCAAGGTGGGACATTCTACACGTTAATGAATTGATTCACATTAAATGACTAATCACATGTGTATTAGATAACAATGTAACTTGCATTTTATATTGATGACTTGATTAATATGTGATTAGATGATTATATATATTTTATCATTTATGTGTATCAATGTAAGTTAACTAATTATGACACTTAACATCATGAATGTATCATGAAAGTCATTAAGGATGTATAGATTAGGGTTAGATTATTACAACGTATGGTTTAGGTCAACATGACCATTTTATCTAACTTATTCAACCTTAACATGCATTAATTACGAATTATAACCTTACTCATCATATCATTAGGGTTTATTGGTTCATGACATTATTAACATCTTACTTATTGACAATTAGCATTGATATTCATAATATGTGCATTGGATGTACATTAGGGTTCAAGCACATGCATTATTCCTTAGATGATTAATATATGTTCGTTACATATTAATAAGCATGTTAGGGCTACGATTATATCTTGTTTGCTCAAAACCAAAGATCCAAGCATACTAACCTTTTATTCGTAGGGTTAGGGTTTCTAGAGATACAGTAGATAGATTTCAGGATATCACAGGTCTCCATCCCCCTAAAGAGGATTTTGTCCATGAAATCTAACCACTCAAACATCATCAACTAACCATACTCCACCTCTTAAAGGGTTCGACCTACTACACTAGGGTTAAAGGATAAGTCTAACTAAACCATTTTCAAGATCCATCATGCTTCCACTGCGTACTTTGATATCTTCCCAAACACCCAAACTCAAGGTCTAGGTTCTACGGATAAACTTATCCAAGCATATAGTCCTAAGGGACATATGGAACTATATATGGTATATATCCTCAAACAAATCAAAGGTTATCATATTAGGGTTTTAGGAGAAACCAACATACATGTGAAACATTAGTCAAACTATTAGGATACCCAAAGACATAGAACTCTAAGGTTACTATTGCCTAAAAGCAAACTATTTTGGACAATTCATATTAGCTCAGGCCAGGCCGGTATCATATGGGCACGGGAGTCCTCGTAAACCAAGCTAGTGACACGGAGGAAAATATTTCCAGCCCTCGAAACCCTGATCCTTTCTAGACACCTTTTCTTCAACTTCCTGCCCTAATAGTTGCCTAAAGGCAAACCTAAACAGCATCAAGTTATGCATATTTTTAATTATAAGTATTTTAAGATTTTATTCATCAAGGTTCTAATGGGGAACTATTGGTTCCTAAGTCAACCTATCATCAAGGTAGATCAAATCTAGGTTCACCATGTCACCTAAAGGAACTATGTAAGTTATGGATTCTAACTAGGGAGACAAATTGAAATAATCAAAGATTCGACTATCATTGGCTCTGATACAATGTTCTAAAGAAGTGAAATAAATCCACCTCTCTACTAATAATAATGGTAGGCAAAATCCAATTTAGATAGCAGCGGAAGATAAAATTTTGACTATATTCAATTTAAATAAAGTGTACAAAAAAATTCCCCAATATGGGTGTACATGCTTTATACAAAATGAGGATCTAAGTAGAGGGAAGTCTAGACTACTCCACTTTTGTCTCCGAGCAACATATCCATCAGCAAGGTCCATGCCAAAGCTACAATCTTCATGCCATATACAACACCTTACTCCACATTTGAGTGGTTAGAAAGGCACCCAGCAAAAAGGGAAGGAAAATAAAAGTATGTGTCACTAAACTATACTAAAGGTGACAAGATAATTGTAACAAGTAAAATAGGCTAGGGAATCATCAAAAGATGAGACATCAAGAGTATGACGCTTTAAACAAAGAAACTTGCCAATAACAAATATGAAAAAAGGATTTGCATGTAATTTAATATGTCTACCTAACTAAGTAGGGTCGAGGAACCTACCAGACCTCTAACCTTAGGTGAGGAGAGAATAAGACATTCCCAGTCACCTATAATGTTATGGGGAGAATAATAAACATTCCCCTAGGGCGATTATATACATGCCCTCTGAGGGTGGTTGTACATAAGTACCTCAACTTTATAATTAAATAGAACATATAACTACATGCTAGCAAACAGTTATGGCAAGATTAACCAAAGGATTCATATAACAAGGCAGTGGGGTATAAAAACCCAAATAAGATAATACTATAACAATTTTTAGGCATAAATGAATTCGGTTTCAAGAATCATGAATTAGGTGAGATTAAGCCTCATTAGGGAACATAGGTAAAAGGTATAAATAATTTCCCAACTGAAGGGGGTAGATGCACATACCTCTTTTCACACATAAAGGTTAACTTGAATAGTATACTTTGATCCACAAAGTCAACTTTTCATCCTAGAAACACATTATGTATATTAGCCAAGTTAAAGTGAACATATTTGTTCCTATTATATTATTATATTATCATTACTCAATTCCCGACCATGTATTGTCATGTTAGGGTTTATGATTTTAATCTTTGTTGAGATAATATGTGATGCTTTACATATCTATCTTAGTTCTAGTTACCAATATTTAGTCACATAAGTTTATATAACTCATATATATGTGGATAATAATATATATGCTTCCAATATAGGTTTAATGATGTGGGTCCATATTATTCCTAACATCATGCTTACCATGTTTATTTATGTAAGTATATTCCATATGAATATTAATTAGGTTCACTAATATACACATGTTTTGATCCAACTAATATGTCATATAGATATATGTTTATAAAAGTATATCCCCTTACACATTTTTTTATTATTATTTAATTCCTAAGAAGACTATATCATTAGATGAATTTTTATACAGATTTCAAGTTCCCTTGGATTAATTTAGATGAGATTGTTCCCTAGATCCATATGTATTTCTAATTATCATGTAATGCACCTATATATATATGATTTCTAAGGTAAAGGATATATTAAAGCAAGGATACACCCACTAATGATTCTTAGGATTTGGTAAGTATACAATATGAAATTAGGGTGATGCATTAATCATTTTGGATATCAATATACCCGGGTCATATACAATATCTTCTATTTAATATCAAGTCTCCACTTTAACGTATCATTACACATGTGATTTCATGCTATCTAATATTTACATTTGTATATAACAAAGTTGATAGGTAAGATAATTGACTAGCTCATGTTAAGGTTTTCAATAACTAGATTATCCTTTCTCCATACTTATCCCATCTTTATAATCAATTTTCTAAAACAAAACTATTGAAAGTGAAATGAAGACTTACATGTCTAGAGTTACCGTGGGGGTTGCATGTCTGGTTGATTCACATCAAGATGGGGACCCAAACACATCATCACGTTCTCTATGATCATGTGACCTAGGAAAAAGCAACATGTAATGAGTCACCATAATCAGGTTGAATGGAGGAGTTTGCAGATCTCATGGTGTTACAGATCTAGTGGTTGCAAACGACGACGTCATTGTCAAGGTTGATGGTGTTTCACTTTGTGACTACGATGTCCTGCTGTCAGTGTGTGATGGCATCAGGGTTGCTCTAGAAGTGGTGTTATGGGTGTCGGGGCGTCATAGCATCGGGGCGTCACAGCGTCAGGTTTCAGGCAACATTCAGGGAGAGGAAGAAGAAGATGAGGAGGAGGCGACGCTGCCCAACGATCCTCAACTCTATCTGGCATTGCTAGCCATGGTTAGAGGCAAGGTGAGGGTAGGCTGGGCGGCTAGGGCTTCATGTGTTTGAGGAGAAAAGGAATAAAGGGGGGAGAATATAAATAGGATACGGAGAGGAAGGGGGGCGACGACTATTGCATTGGGCATTGCCCGTATTGGAAGGGGGAAAACGTGAGGTCACATTGGAGGGAGAGGAAGTAACGCAACGTTACGTTACGTTTGGTTTAGGAAAACATTAATTTTTTTAATCAAATACCACTATTAATGCCTATGGTAATTAGAATTTTAAATACCAATTCAATTGGGAAAGAAATTTCTATTCAATTGTCAAACAAATAAAAGGGCATACTAAATAAGAGTCGAGGGGGTTTCTTTTTTTTCCATGCAATAGGCATTTATATATATATATATATATATATATATATATATATATATTAGAGTTCCATGTTCATTTAATTAATTAATAGGTTATAGCTATACTAATTCATGGGTTTGGTAATTAAAGTGTGAGGAATCCGAATATAAAACTAGATTTGCCTTTTGAGAAAATCAGATTAGTTAATTAAGTCAATTACTATTTTCTCTTTCCTCTCTCATTAATGACTATTAAATTCTCCAAAAATAATATAACTTTACCCATAAGTCTTATTAAGTATGTTGGATACGAATTTTCCATTATTTCCATTAGTTGAAGTTGTTGATTATTTTAAATAATGAGTTGAAAGTTTTGTACACTTTCTCTCTCCTTAATTTGTTGTCTCATCAAATATTTTCCAAATTGATTAAAACTTCATCAAAAGGTCTTTTTTTAACATGTATAACATGATTTTGGCATGATTATATTTTTTTGAAGACTTTTATTATTTTATTTAATTCATTTAAAATATATGAATTATTTAACCTTTTAATTTATTAAAGGCATCTAGAAACCTTCTAAAACTATAAAACTTGGTCTATAATAAATACTAAACTTGGTCTGTAAGTCATTTTCTCTATCCTAAATAAAATAAAATACTAAACATTGACCAAATTTAATGCAAATTTTCCCAAAGGCCTATTTTTATGTTTATATTATGTATCTGGAGTTAGTTTTCTAATTTTAGGGTATTAAATATTTTATCTCTCTTTCTTGGATTATTTCCCATTGTCTTGTATTAAAGGTATTATATATTTATTTATTATCCAAATTAGATGATACTTGGAAATTAAGTAACTTTTAAGTCAAGAAAACGAAATTGATATCCAAATTATCTTCTTTGGTTTTTATTTATGATTTTTGGAACAATATATTCCACATTATCTCTTTTTATCCATTTTATTCCATATTATTTCCAATTACAACATTTATCATTTCTTTTATGCATATTTCGAGAATTATCTCCTTTTACATATTCTAAAAGACACTAGAAAGTTCTAGGACGAAATATTTTATTATATTTATTACTTAAGTGGAAATTTTACATATTAGATCCATTGCTAAGCTTTCATTGAGGTATTTGTGATAAACCCAAATATTAGAATAAAATATGAACAAATGTTCATTAGACCATTATATTCTCCACAAAATAAATAGAACAACCAAAGAGGATAGAAATGAGAGGAAAAGATGGAAAAGAGGACCCAAAGGCAAAATACCCAGATTTCGGTATGTTACATAATATGTCCACCTATATAATTTGTTTCTGCATATTATAGTTTCTTTATATACATTACAAAATGTCCACCCACCTTATTATTTAATCATGCATTTTACAATTTTTTCATGTACATTACAAAGTATATACTTTATAATTTGTTCCTGTATATTATGGCTTCTTTATATACATTACAAAATGTCCGCCCACATTACAAAATTATTTATTCCATGGTCTTGCAATGGTAACAACTCGAGATGCCTCCGAATGAGTGTTTGTTCATCATTCAATTAGTTGATTCATTTTCCTCCACTCTGCTTCCACTTACTAATGGTTTAAATACATTTATGGTTTGAATGCTTATGTTCTTGAATGCTTTAAATACCTTTATACTTTAAATATTATAAGAGTAACTCTAAAACCACTACGAGTAACTGATACAACCATGCGAGTAACTAGATTGAAAGAAACAAAATGCTTGAGTAACTAAAAAGTAATTCTTGAGTAACTGAGAGTAATTCTTGAGTAACTGAGAGTAATGGTTGAGTAACTGAGTGTAATGGTTGAGTAACTGAAAAAACCCTGCGAGTAATTGTCACAACCCTGGAGTAACTGAAAAAACACTGTGAGTAACTAAGAAAGGACTACAAGTAAGTGAAAAAACATTGCGAGTAACTGTGACAATAATGCGAGTAACTGTGATAATAATGTGAGTAACTAAAAAAACCCTGTGAGTAATTGTAATAGAAGTTAGAGTAACTGTGAAAATATTGCGAGTAACTGTCACAACCCTACGAGTAACTGAAAAAACCATGTGAGTAACTGAAACAAGCCTGCGAGTAACTGAACACTGCAAGTAATGGTTGAGTAACTGAACAAACACTGCGAGTAACTGTCACAAACCTACGAGTAACTGAACAAACATTGTGAGTAACTGTCACAACACTGCGAGTAACTTAACAAACACTGTGAGTAACTGAAAAAACCATGTGAGTAACTGAAAAAACCATGCGAGTAACTAAAAAACACTGCGAGTAACTGTCACAAACCTACGAGTAACTGAACAAACACTGTGAGTAAGTGTCACAAACCTATGAGTAACTGAACAAACACTGCGAGTAACTATCACAACCCAGCGAGTAACTGAAAAAACCCTACGAGTAACTGAAACAAGCCTGTGAGTAACTGAACACTGCAAGTAATGGTTGAGTAACTGAACAAACACTATGAGTAACTGTCACAAACCTACGAGTAACTGAACAAACACTACGATTAACTGTCACAACCCTGTGAGTAATTGAACAAACACTGCGCGTAACTGAAAAAACCACGTGAGTAATTGAAAAAACCATGTGAGTAACTAAAAAATCCTGCGAGTAACTGAAAAAATCCTACGAGTAACTATGAAACACTACGAGTAACTATGACAACAATGCGAGTAACTGAACGAGCATTACGAGTAACTCAAATAGCAGTTAGAGTAACTGTGAAAACAATACGAGTAACTGAAAAATCACTGCGAGTAATTGTGACAACCCTGCGAGTAACTGAACGAGCACTACGAGTAACTCAAACAACAATAAGAGTAACTGTGATAGCCTAGAAAAGAAACACTATGATTCAAACTTAGTTACTCTTATACTTTGTAAGAGTAAATGTTGTCAACACTAAGAGTATCCATTGCACACAAAGACAAACACATATTCTTCAAAAAGAATAACAACTGATCAGAACATATTCTTTGTGACATATTTAGAGGATACATATAGCTGCCGGAGCACAAGGTAACACAAAGATAGATTACTTCTACTTCTAAATTATGAATGGATATAGTTATGTATTTGTTGGCCTCCTTATTCACACCAAACACATTGCATATAACAAACATTGTTTGTCTTTCAAAGATAGAATAAGCATTCCAAACATTTTTTGATCAAAAATTAGATCGAAATTATGAAGTTTATGTGTCTGCAGGAGTAAAATTGTAATATGATCACGAGCCTTCACATCCTTACTGATTCAAGCAACGCAGTTCAGTGGATAAAAGATTTACGCCCCACGCCCCCAAATACATGCTCCTAGTCCACTCCATCAAACATCTTATTCTTCAGGGCTCAAGAGATATTTGCTTCAAGAAGCGGGACCAGAATAAACTAGCGGACCAACTTGCAAAGCGACACCTCAAGCAACCAGAACTGGAAGACTCCTGGGACTCCTGTCCCGATTTTTTATTTTCGCAATACACCAAGGACCTTGAGGCCTTCCATAATTTTCTGTAATTAGTTGCCATATTTTTCCCAAAAAAAAAAAAATTGTAATATGATCGAACATATTGTAATATACATTAAGAAACTATAAAGACGACAATTTTTTTGTAATATATAAATAAATATTATAATATGTCGGAAGAAATTCCTAGTACTCATCCATTGTCTAATAAAATTTTAATAAGATTCACATGAAATGGAATGATCGAATTACACACACCACTAATCTAAATATTGAAGTACAAAATTGTAAAATCAACTTTATACATTTGGAAAGTTTATGTAAGAAACTATGTACTATAATATGGTAAGTCTTTTTGTAATGTGTATAAACAAATTGTAATGACGCCAGAAATTTTGTAATATACATACATCATTTGTATATGTAAACCCGATCCCAGCAACGCTGGGCCGAGTAAGGTGCCTCAAGAACTTGCTGTTGTGGAAGAACCAGCTTTCCAGTTCCATCCCGCCGGAGTTGGGCAGGCTCGCGGGGCTTGTCATGCTAGATTTGTCGTAGAACCTTCTCACGGGAACCATCCCGGCGGAGCTCGGCTGGTTGAAGGAGCTGAAAGGGCTCCAGCTCAGTGCGAACCAGCTGACGGGAGAGATCCCGGTTGAGCTCTCTGGTTGCGTGTCGCTGACTGATCTCGAGCTTGACAACAATCAACTCACCAGTGAGATCATTGGGTTTGAGTTCAGCAAGCTCGCCAGCGTGACGCTGTTCCACGCGTGGCAGAATAACCTCACGGGTTCCATCCCGGCGTCCCTGGCGCAGTGTTGCGGGCTGGACTCCATTGACGTGTCATACAACTCATTGTCAGAACCAGTGCGCAAGGAGATCTTTTCCCTATAGAACCTTACAAAGATGTTGTTGTTGTCCAATGAGCTCTCCGACTTCCTCCCGCCAGACGTCGGGAACTGCACTCAGCTCTACCAGTTCTGCGCGGGAATGAACAGGATCACCGGTGTCATCCCGCCGGAGATTGAAATCTTACACGAGCTCAACTTCTTGGACCTTAGTGATAACCATTTGGAAGGACCGATCCCAGCAGCCATTTCCTAGTGTGAGAACCTGGCGTTCCTCGACCTCCACTCCAACGGGATTCAAGGGCCGGTACCGGACCATTTACCAAGTGGGCTCTAGTTCGTCGACCTCTCCGGGAACGCCATCGCTGGACCACTACCCTCTGGAACCGGTGAGATCGCTGGGTTCCAGTTCGGCAAGCTCTCCAGCCTGACGTTGTTCCACACGTGGCAGAATAACCTCACAGGTCCCATCCCGGCATCCCTGGCGCAGTGCCGCGGGCTGGACTCCATTGACCAGTCGTACGGATGGGACTCGCGTGTAAACGGGTAACAAAGCTAATCAACCCGCGCGGGCAGCCGATAAATATCCTATATATATATTTATATATATATACATATATATAGGATATATATATATATATATATATATATATATATATATATATATATATATATATATATGTCTCGGAAATCTTTGGTAAATATATTCCCGACCCTCAAAGAGGGACAAAATTACAAGCTTCATCCATACGTGTAGGTTACAAAAGAAAAGGTCTAGGTTAGACCCTTACAAAGGTTATGAAAGACTAGTACTTTTAGTACTTACAAAAAGACCAGTTTCTAATCAATAGCTGAGATACATTATTCAACTTATATGTTTTATAATGCATATGAATTTCTTTCTCAATCCTACTAAACACCTCTAGCTCATCTTTAGGTTTCCCTCCATGTTTCCTAGAGTTCCTTTCAATCCATATAACATGGATACAAAGAGTAACCGCCCAAAGGATGATCACCTTGTCTTCATTTCTGATGTTGTGCAGATACAGAAGACATTCTTGCATACTTGAGGATTTGATTCCACACTTCAACGCAGCTCTGCCCCAGAGGTATCGCCACCATTTACATCCTGATGTAAGATGAGTAGTAGTTTCCAAATATGTATTACAGAGACAACACTTACCATCCGCGTTAGGATTCCATTTTAGAACCTTTTCCATCGTAGGAAGCAAATGCTTGTGGGCTCTGAAAGCTGTAAAACTCCATCTCGGATTGTATTTACAATTCTAGAGTTTTTTAGCTTCCTTATCCTTCTCTTGTTTCTATCTACAAATGTCCCACATGTTATCATTGGATGTGTGTAGGAACGTAGGCCAACGTTCAGTTATTCTCCGCCACTGGGTAGAGAAACCCCATCTATGATTTGGTTGACTAAAGTCATTCAAACCATATCTTGTGATCATCCACTTATCCCACACTGATTCTCCTTGCAAAAGGATCTTTGTTCTTTTCACCGTATGGAAGTCAGCTAGATTTTCCAGCTTCTTCAAACCAAGACCTCCCTCATCTTCAGGAAAAGCAATCCTCTCCCATGAAGCCGTATGGATGGATGAACCCCAAAGGAAGTCACTCATCAGAATCTCCATTCTACTCATTGTAGATTTGGACCTCCCCTTGGGCCATCCAATATTGGATAAGCCCCATAGAGCAGCTTTTAATCAACACAAGTCTGCCCGAGAAAGACAACATGGTTCCAGGCCATTTCGTGATCATATCCTTGAGTCTATCAAGGCAAGGATTAAAGTGACTCCGTCTGAGATTACCACCTGCTAATGGGAACCCAAAATACGAGGTGGGAAGTGAGCCCAGTTGAACGCCCAAAAGATCAGCTAGTTCTTGCTTTCCAGCTACAGATTTTGAGAAGAAGATACTAGACTTAATGGTGTTAAGCTTCATGCCTGATTCATTGCCGAAATCCTCAAGAATGGATTTCAGATTCACAAGACTTCTTTTCCTAGCTTCACAGAAGATCAGGACATCATCTGCGAAATGAAGATGGGACATCACAGGAGTATTCCTAATTGTGTATGTACGAATCTTCTTCAAGCTGACAGCATTGTCGATTTTCTTAGAGAGTCCTTCAATGGCAATGGTAAACAGCAGAGGAGACAGTGGGTCTCCCTGACGTAATCCATTTGCATTTTTAAAAAACCCTTCAGAAGCACCATTGATAAGCACAGAGAAAGACGGAGTCGAAACACATTGTTGAACCAATTGTATACACTTTGTACTAAACCCTAGAACCTCCAAGCATTTCCATAGATAGGACTATCGAACGGAGTCATAAGATTTTATAATGTCTAACTTAACACATGTAGAAGGAGAACTTCTCGCTACATTATAGTTAAGGGTAAATTCAGCCGCCAACATAGCACAATCATGGATGCTTCTTCCTTTGATAAAAACCCCTGGTTGTGGGAAATTATCTTAGGCATGATTGAAGACAAATAGATTGTAATAATCTTCATTTTTATCTTGTAAAGAATAGAACAACAGGCTATTGGCCTGAAATCCGCAGGTGATGAGATGATTTCCTTCTTCGGAATTAGAGCAAGAAACACATGGTTAATCTACCTAACCATGTTTCCACCATTATAGAACCATTGCACAGCCTGTAAAAGATCAGCTTTGACGATTGTCCAGTTCTCACGATAGAAAAAGGCATTAAAACCATCTGGTCCAGGGCTTTTGGATGCACCAATGGACCATACAACTTGTTTAATTTCATCTATATCTGGAATCTTGCAAAGCATGTCATTATCTTCATCAGTGACCAACTTAGACCACCCTGAATTGTCGAAATCCATAGGGCATTATTCCTGGTTGTAGAGCTGTTCAAAGAAGTTAGTAGTCTCTTCTGCAATAGCTTCTTCATCAGTGAGAAATACTCCATCACTATTGTATATCTCAGCAATTGTGTGAAGTGCATCCATCCTCTTAACAGTTGATTGGTAGAGACGGGTGTTCCGATCTCCATTGGAAATCCAGTCCATTCTACTACGCTGCCAGAAGTACAATTCCTCAACTTTCTCAAGAGTTTTGATACGATCATAGGTACATTTTTCATCTTCAATCAGTTGTTCATCCAACGGAGTCTTCCTCAAAGCAGTGGCGATGTCATCCATCTCAGAGTGTTCTTTTTGGAGCAGATTTTGCAGATTAACATGTTTCCTTGCCCATATTTTAATCTCCTATTTTAGATTCTTTAGTTTTTGGTTTAAAATGAAGAGTGGGTTGCCGACCAACTTCTTACTCCATACTTCCTGAATAAGTTCATTGAAACCAGTCCAATTTTGCCAATAGTTTAAGAATCGAAAGGGTCTAGACTTCCTTCAAATCTCTCTAAGACCTACATTGATTACAGAATGATCAGAGAATTTGGATGTTAAAAGTTTAGCCTTTGAACTAGGAAACTTTGTCAGCCAATCTTCGTTTACCAGAGCTCTATATAGTTTGCAGGAGATATGCTTGGATTTAGCCAGCTTGTTGCTCCAAGTGAAAATTTCACCACCAACCGTAGGTAGTTCGATGAGTCCAGCATTATCAATAGCACAGTTGAAGGTGCTCAGTACTTGAGTAGGAACATCCCTTCCCCCTGCATTTTCTTCTCATTTACGGATATTATTGAAATCTCCAATCGTGATCCAAGGTTCACGGAATTGGTTGGAAATATCAGTAAGTTTACTCCAGATATCAGTGTGTTGCTGCATAAGATTCCTTGCATAGATTGTCTTAACAACGTTGCAGAGACCTCCTTTATTGCAAGCTTTCGCTGTGATTTGTTGATCATCTTCATCAATAACAGTAAGATCCCAGGATCTCGGATCCCAGCCTAACAAAATTCTACCGTTATCATCATATTGATTATTACAGTAGGATTTCCAGCTATTTGGGAATAACTTCTTCATTGATTTCTTCATAGATTCTTTAATTTTTGTCTCAACCAAAATCGCAATTGATGCTTGTACCTTCCTAATTTCTTCCCTCACGTCCTTCTTCTTCTTCCGTGGTTTCCCAGAACCACAGACGTTCGCCATGAAGAAAGTCAATAATTAACTTGCCCAGAAGATCAAGTCTTTTGTGACTCGTTTCCTCCAGCCTTTGCACTTCGTGCATCCTTGTTCTTCGATTTCCCCTTCCCTTTTTGAGTTTGTCTTCCTTGACTAGTTGGGTGCTTACCAGGAGATGTTGTGCTCACACTCTCCATCACCTCCTCCGTTCTGACTGGTACCTTCTCAGTTGGAGACGGCACCTCCTTACTAGGGTTTTCCTCCTGGTTATCAGGAACCTCAACAGTAGTCTCTGGGATCATCTCCTCTTCTTCATCGTCGACATTGACAACCTTATCGGTTTCTTTCTCAGTAGAACTCACACCCTTCTCCTTGACGGGTGCCTCTTCAGAGGTCGTCTCCTTAGATTTATTCTTCTTTCTCTCAACCTTCTTCCAGACATGTTCCTATGTCTTCTCTTTTATCAGTTCCTCAACCCTATGTTTGAGTGGGCAATCTTTATCACCATGACCAAAGCTTCTGCAGTCACTGCATTTGTCCAGTATGTGTTCGTAGTTGATGTCCACAGGCATAGCCTCCCATTGGGGCATGTTAACCCAGATCTGTTTGGGTGGTTCCTCTTCTGCCTCAATCTCGACAAGAGCCCGAGCTTCACCAAGAGACTCTTGGGAGAGAGATCTGAGATCTATACGAAGTAGTTTCCCCACTCCACTGGCTACAATACCGACTGCTTTCTCTGAATAGTTTCGACCAAGACTAGGCATGGTAATCCAAACCGAAAATGTGTTGAACTGGTCTTTCTTCAGGTCATCTCCAACCTTGAAGTCTTTGATGACCACCAATTGTTTGTCAAACCATCGCGGCCCCATGTTAATGGCTGTTTGTTTATCTTCATCATTATTGAAGCATAGTAAGAAGAACTTGTTTGGCTTAGAATAGAGGTCAAAACCTCCTTTTGGTTTCCAAATCCTCTTGATCCAGGCCAACAGGTGATAATAGTATGGCCTCTTCCCCATGACGTACACCACCGCGATATGCGCCCAGTTCTTTTCCATCCTTACATACGTATCTTCATCAATGGTAACAAATTGTTTTCCATCAATGATCTCCGCTCCAGCATAGTCATGTTGTTTGTAGGATTCCACGCCGCCAAGGACCTACGACCAGGCCTTCTTAGGGGGTGGATCCATGGGAAGTCGAGGAAGGGAAGGTCCCCTCCTTCAACCTTTCGATCACCTTGGTTGCGTCGCTTGTCTCCGGAGCACAAACCCAAGGGTTGCCGTGCGGGGTGTGAGCATATATATATATATATATATATATATATATATATATATATATATATATATATATATATATATATATATATATATATATATATATATATATATATATATTGGTATGTATGCCTAGAGATCCAATTATATGATGATTGTAATGGCATACCTTTTAAATGATTTTATCGTTCATAAAAGGAAATCTTCCAATTTATTCTTTTAATCAGTGATGAGATATTGATGTCCGTAATAAATATCTAAACAATGATATTACTCAATGACGTATGCCTTCGGGTTGAGGACCTGAACAATGAGATCATACGGATGTCAAGAGTATATGCATTCTTGTTATGTCCCTAGTCATATGTTATTGTTAGAAGGCTAATAGACAACAATATCACATAAGACTAGAGTGTTGGTTGGTTTATGATAGAATCTCATTAGTCATGATATGTGATATTTAACCAAGCACATAGATACTTGTTGGATGACAGTGTATCAAATAGACCCACCTTGATAGTGAGACATGTAAACCACGATTGATAGTCATCATCATCTCTTATAGTAATGGTGTTGATTGTGGTTCTTAGACCTAAAGTAACTAAACTCATCACATGTCGTTCAGTGTGCTTTAACATCATCCACCATGATCCTAAACAAGGTTTGTCACAAACATGGTGTTTGGGTGCACTATGACACATGGGGATGACTGTGTGTGTTGTAAATGGTATTTGTCCCTCCTATGAGAATTTGACATCTTGACCACTTGATAAGTAAGACTGAGAATGCATTCCCTTGTTGGTGTGAGTCAATGTGATTTTAAGATTGTAATATCTCAGAGAGTCTGCTCTAGTTCAAGGAACATGGATTGAATGTTAAAGAGGATGATGATTCCATCTCAAGTTCAATATGGATATCAGAGGCAAAAGAACTATACATTTAGTGTAACACTAGTCACAGATGGTAGGTTTAGTGGTTCTCTAACTTCTCCAGTTACTTGGGTAGAAATGATGTCTTCCTATATATCAATCATTGCTTGTAAAATCATAATACGATTATGAATATCAATGCCAATGACATGTGGAGCCTACGGGGTCACACACATAGGATATGTTTGGAATAGGAGTATAATTATGGACGTGATTTGAAATTGTTCTGAATCAAATTGATTATTAAAACGTCCAGGTAAAATACTATAATAATATTGGAATATAATCTGAATTATTTGGTTAAAGTTCCAGGTAATATTTGTGTTTTGCCTACACGAGGAGGGTAGGGTGAATAAAAGTTCCTCCTGGCTTAATTAAAAAAAAAATTATTTGGTTAAAGTGCTGAAGCCAATATATTACATTCCATTGTTAAGTCGGCTTGCTCATTCAGAATGATTAACACTACTAAAAAATGGTCATCCTTCATGGATCAATCCCTTGACAAACTCCTCTTTACATGCCCACACAAAAAGGAATGGTTGTGGGCCCGACCATCACAAATGGTCCATGAAGAGAACCCATGTGACAAATAAAAGTGACCCTCAAAAATACAGTTGTCAAGGACCAGTTGACCCTAAAAAATGTTATACTGAGGGACTATTTAGCCTTCAAAAAACATTTATGAGGGCTTGTTTAATTCTCATAAATACATTTTTGAGGGACTTGACGCCTTGAAAAATGCATTTTTGTTGGGCTTTTGTCTTCATTAATATTATTTTTGAGGACCTATATGGTCCTCATGAATGCAATTGTGGTGGTCAATTTGGTCTTCGTAATACATTTTTGAGGAAATTGAAGTCCTTCATCAATATATTAATGAGGGATTAGTGGACATTATTTTATTTATTATTGTTTTATTTATTAATTTTTATGTACTTATTACTCTAAAAAATATGAATTTTCAAATGAAAATTTTGAATATAAATTTCAACCAATATTGCATAAAATTCACATGACATCAGAAGAATGTTTACACACCAAAATAACACACATGAACGTAGAATCACCACAAACAAACATTTATAATTGAAACAAAAATATAATCCTTACATTGCATGATCAATGCTAAAAGATATACATGAAAAAATATAAAATTTTATGTTGATAACAATCAACATCTCATGTCTGAAAAATTTTGGGATAAATATAAAATTTGCATCATAAGAGATATAATGTCTTCAAAGTCCTTTAAATGGTATGATTCTCTTCATCAAAGGTAAACCTCATATGATTAGCTCCTTGAGTATTGTGATCCTAAAAGTCACACAAATTGTTACATTAATAGAAATTTAAAAGCTGATAAATAAATTAATGCATAATACACAAATGAAATTACCCTTATCATCTGATTTTGGCCAAATCCAAATGTGTTTAGTGTCCAAATCCATCTTTGGAAGAAATTCTACCCTGTTTATATAAATAATACAAATCATACAACCATTCAATTGTTAGAAATCTTAAATTTCAATTTTTAGATAATAAACAAAAAGATTTTGAGAGGAAAATAAAATGCCAATCAAAGAGGTGGTGGACGCAGGCTACCGGTTGGAGCCACTGGCCCATGCTCTACTTATTGATGATTGGCTGACAACGAACAATACTGACTAACATGGCAAACAATGAAAATGCTGGAATAGTGAGAACGCTCCACACATGTTATCATACTTTATTATTTTTACTTTATTTTTTGTGTGTGAGCAAGCATCGTGCAAGGAACTGGTCAGAGTAATGTAGTAATTTCAGTTTATAAGGTAATAGATGGACTATAATGGATGAGTAAATGTAAGTGGGTCATAAAGGTTTGTGAGATACACAATAGATATATGTTTTTGTATGTACGTATTGTTCTGACTAAATGCAAATAAGATGATGACAAACGACAGAGAGAAAATAGTTTCTTTACCTTTTTAACCGTCATTAATGCCATGGTTTTTGACCATAAATTAAGATAAAGAACAAGATATTGAAATGGAAGTGAACATTCATTTAAACTAATAAGGGATTTCGAAATATATGTGGAGTCAAATTTTGGGTTTGCACTTTTTTTTATTTACTTTCTCATATTGGTTTTTACTTCTATTCGTATACCAATTCTTGACATCCTCTACTCCACCTCATCTGCACCATGACGGTACAATAGATGTGTGCATGCTTCCAAATGAGTAAGCTTTGTGCACTGTGTTGCAAAACTATAATAGAGAGACTGAAGAAACCCACATGCTAAGTTTACTTCTTTAAATGTGTGGTCATATAAACCAATTTAGTATCAGGTATTCTAATTGCAATCATTGCCGGCTGTCTCCAAAGCAGGGGAGGATTTTCCATATTGGACTTGAGAAAAATCAAAGCATGCTTGCAGCTCAAAGGCAGGACAACTCTTTTTCGGATTCAAAAGGCTCATTTGAAGCAATACAAATAGAGAGCTAACAGTAACTTGAGCTCTTACTTCAAAGGTCATTTTCACATTACTGCAACATGATATGAAAGTGTAGATTAGTACCTCAGGAAAGACCTCAATTCTGTTGAACTTTGAATCCATTGGCTCTTTCCAACCTTCATGCGGATTCAAACAGAGTGATAACATACTGATATTTTTACTAGCTAATAGTGCTAATTTTACCATGTTAATGATAACAATAAGCTAAGTGCGGAGTTTCTACCATGCATACTAGAGGCATTCTATCTCATGTATATTTTACTAAAAGCTACAAATTTGTGATTAATATGAGTTATGTCGGTGTCTCTACTGGCCCTTGTCTTTTTTTGAAAGGTAACAAACAGATCCAAGTTTCTCCGAATAGTAATGCTCATTTCATTTATAATTCAGTTTTGAGTTGTATGTCAAAACTATGACATCCTTGCTGGAAAGAGGCAACCAAAAGCAAAGATGAAAGTATGGACACAAACTGGATCTATTTGGTCCACTCTTCCAATTTGAAACTATTAGGTCCCACTGGACACTTCCTACCAACTACCACCTAAGTGGTCATGTGGAATTGCAGATAATATTGCAAGAGATTACAAAACACCTGTGATGTTACTTATATTAAGAAGAACAGTTCAAGAGTCCATTTGGATTCAATTATAATCTTCATTTTTGAGATTGTGGCCTGGAAATTTATTTTTGAAATCCCATTTTTATTGTCATAAACTTGGATTCACCGCTTTTCAAATCAGATGTCAAGATGCCTTCCTATACTTAAAAAGTGTACATGAAGCCATGGGCCGACAGAAAAGTATGGACTTCATGGGGAAATTTGTGGGTTTCAGCAGAGACCTAGAGCAAGTTCGACATATTGAATCAGATTTCAATCAATTGGATTTTTGTAGGAGATACATTAACCACTATGTATTTTTTTAAGTTGTTTCGTCATCGTCCTTGTGTATGTCTGATATTGATGTTGATGCTTAATTCAGTCTGGATATAACACAGCCAAGTCCATATAATAATACTAAACCGTGCAAGGAAAAACACATGAAGGAGGCACCTCAACCCTAAAGGGCCAAGATTCCATCCGAAGGGAACTCTATTCTATACTTAAGGGATTGGCTCAAGATCAGAAGAAACCCTTGTAAGCTTGCATTATTCTGAACGACTCCAGCAAGGCATTTCAATGGGTGAATGGCCACGCCAAAGCACCCCTGGAATATAGCTCCAAGTCAAAGGTATAAAAGACAACTGGAGAATATCTCATGTAAGGCTATCATCCATGTTCTTAAAACTCAGAGAAAGTTAACCTAAAAGGAATATGAACAAGGAATGAAACCTTGAACATGTGAGCACTATAGTAAATAATGTGATCATGTTGCACTGGTAAATCAAAGGTATCATGTGGAATTTTGAAGTAGTGTTACCATTCAACCTGCAAATAATCTATTAGGATCCACTGATACTCCTCTATCGGTAGAGTAAGTGAGGTCGATCTTTGTTTGCTTTTATCCAATTTCAAGCTATGCAATTATGTTTTCTAGTTGTGGATTGATGTGGTTTTGATTGTGTTTTCTTTTGCTACTTGGGAAGGCATCACGGTATTTGGTAGCTAGACTTCTTGCATTATGTTAGAATTCAACAGATGAAAGATAGCAGATGTAGGTTGCTAGTGGCCATCTTGGTTTACAATCTAGATGTATGTTCTCATAGATATTTGGTGGCTCTGATTCTTCTGTCTTGTGGTTTCTATAAATCGACAAATATAGTATAAATGTACATGTGCCTTGTATGCCGATGTTAGTTATTCTTTACACAGTCAAAGTTATTACTGTCTGATGTTTAACATCTCTCATATGTTCACTATATCATGTAGACCCCAAGCAGCTACATCCCTATATCTTGATCTTTTCATTATCTGTTGTGCGCTTCTCGTGTCCTTATGATTGATGCAGCCTTACTCACCCTGGTACTTAAAAACATAAAATGTCTCTATTGTTCGTTCCTGAGGATTTACATGTGTTAGGTGATGACCATGAACTGGTAAAGAAATTAGGTGATAATGATTTTCAGTATATCTAGTTCAGTGCTAGGTGTTGACCATGACCTGTCTTTAGTAGCCTTCGTCTTGCCTTCAGCATGAGAGCATGTATATCTAGTTCGATACTAGACTTGCAGATACAACCATTTTGGGGGTTGGATTCATCTATGAATATCTCATGATATATCTTGTCTAATAATGGTACTCATCTATATATTTATATTTTTAGTATTAGCGGTGGCATCATCTTTTGCCTCATATAATTAAGTAGTTTATATACCACCCTATCAATGTACTAACATTAGGTGCTTCCTATTTGCTATAGCCTCACCCACACATCTAAAAACCTACAAGTTATTTAATTACATGATTAGGGTTAGATCTGAACTTCTACATTTGATTAATTTTCAACTGGTAAAGGTGATACATTTATGGTCTTGATAAATCCAACACCTGAATAAATAGTGTGAACTAGAATATAAAATTAATATTGAATACAAGAGAGGAGATATGATATTGAATACCTCATTTAAACGCTGAGTTCTTGGTGTGAAAGACACTGATGATGATGTGCTTTGTGTGTTCTGCATTTGAGGACGACTTTGTGGATTATTACCAAACGTAGGGCACAAACTTTTAGTTGTAGCATTTGATAAAGTGTACACTCTAATACTCTCATGTGTATGAATATTGAAAATAATCTTTAGCTGTTATGAGGTACATGTGGCTGAAAGATTAGTGGATGTCTACTGCTAGCACTTTACATGAGAGCCATGAATCCAAAAGAACTACTTTCAACCCCTTGTATGGAAAGCATGCCTACTCCATTCTCCCTTGAATTCCCATGTGTGGAAATCCTGTCTACTCCATTCTCCCATAAATTTCCTTGTGTGGAAATCCTACCTACTCTATTCTCCCTTGAATTTCCTTGTGTGGAAAGCATGCCTACTCCATTCTCCCTTGAATTGTCATGTGTGGAAAGTCTACCTACTCTAGTCTCCCTTGAATTGCCTTGTCTAGAATGTCTGCCTAAGCCATCCCCGCTTGAATTATTCTGCTTGGGATACATGCCTACATCTGTAGCACCACTTGTATTGTCTTGTATGTGAAAAGAGTCGACACCTGACCTATTTGTGCTACTTTTCATGTGTAAGACACTTGTAGTAGTCTGATTGGGGTATTCAGCTGCACAATCAACATTAATACCGCCATCCTATCACAAATAGATCAACAATGTCAAAAAAATTTATATATTACATTGACATAGGCAACTGACTCTAAGTTACCTATGATTGATTATACCAAGTCATTATTTGGGAGACAGAGTTCTTCAATCCATTTACTATTTCTTCAAGTTCCTTATGTTTATCCTGAAATAGAAAACAAATTACAAACATCGATGTAATAGAACAATTGTAACTAATAGTTCAAGTTTAGTTTTAATCCAACATGCATCCTTTGCATTGCTTTCCTCAAGAAGCATTTCATATCTTATACGGGTAGTTTTCCCATGTGTCCTATCTCTTTGTGCCCAATTCCAACACCTCAAGTCCTAGCCTTTTTGGAAGGAATTAAAACTTGCAAATAAGCTTCATGTGTTAGATTATCAACGCATCTAGGATCTAATTATTCTTGGTATGCTACTTGGTTTTCCATAATATCTGAGATTTCAAGCTGTAATTATAAAACATCATAAAAGGAAAGCTTAGGTTGAGATATTTTATCATATGTAGCTTTGTAGACATCATAGGAAAGAAATATTTATTTTCTAACCAATTGTGGGCTTTTGTTGCAAACTTTTTCCAAAAATTTGTTAAGAGGCACAACGGGTTGTTCTTCACTGACCTACACATGATAGATAACATAATCACTGGCCATGTTATATTTTCAACTCTTACTAAGAAAGACAAATGTCCATTATTAATACCATTTCTGCCCGGTAGCAACTCCATGGCTTTGATCCTGTGGTATGATTTATCACTTTTTTTGCTCTATTTGCTTTGTTGATCTTAGAAATTTTCTAAACCATAAGAAACATATAATTAGAAAAGGGAGATATGTATACATGCAAGTTATATGAAACTGTTGTACCTTGGACTTCTCAGTTCCCCATTCTTTAACAAGATTTTTAAATTGCTCCATATCTATGGAAGCATTTTTCTCAACTTTCTTCATCATCAATTCTGGTTCAATCTTGTACTTTTCATAGTAATCTTTCTTTACACGTGCCCTCCACACTAATATCCCTTTGCTAATATGTTCATCAATGTGATTCCATGCATTCAAATGACTGCCTAAATTGATATATTTCTAAAAACATAGAAATATTACTTTAAATATAACATACATACAATTTTTTGGTCTTTTTATGAAAAATATTACCTCAATAAATGATTTTCTATCTGCAAAATCTTGTTGTGGTTGTTTGTTCCACTTCAAGTCTAGATGCCATATGTGTGGTTTCCTTGCTAGCATATGATAATAACGATTAAATTTGGCACCATTCTCCCCAATAGAATTTCCTTCGTAATCCCATTGGACCTTGTGACGTGGCTCCCCTTACTTAGGAAGTAGGCTTTCTCATGTTTATCCTCAACATTTTCTTCAATTGTTACATCATTTTCAATATTGTTGGACAGTAGAGTAGGTTCATCCTCACAATTTTCTACAATTGTGGAGGAAGGGACAATAGAAGGTTGATCGGGTGTGATGTTACAACTAGATCTAGTGATTCTTCTTCCTGCCATCCTTCAACTGACAAGAAAAAAAATTAGATTATTAGTGTAGAAATGTATGTAGCAAAAGTAGTAGCTTCATTTTAAAAATAAATAAATTGTAGAGAATATGAGACACCAACATATGAATATTCATCATTTGAAAAACAAATAAATTGTAAAGTACCTTGGTTTATATCCCAAAAAAGAATAATGATGAATTATAATGATGTCCTACTTGCTGGTATATGAAACAAGACTAAATAAATTGCAAAGAATATGCCAATAGTAACAGTTTGCCAAAAAAATGCAATAAAACATATTCTCCAAATAAATTATCCTGGACTTTCAAACAAAATAATTTGTTGAAAATAGACAGATTAATGAACTAAACATTAGCCCCATCATGCTTTTTTTTAGTTCTATCAACAAAAGATCCCTCGATGTCACTCCTCGTCCAAGACACATCATTATTTACACCAACATCAATAGCTTCAAATTGTAAACTAGTCAAACAATTCTCAAGAAGAGGTACTTCAAAATAATCATTAGGAGGATGTTTCAGCACTGTGCACCAATCATCAGCATAAGGATCCTTCACATAAAAACATTGCAATGCTTGAGAAGCTAGGATAAAGGGTTCCTCTTTTCTTTTTATCCTTGAAGTGTTGATTTGTGTGAACCCATATTCATCAATTCACAACCCGTTAGAAGTGCTTTCATCATACCAAGAACATGTAAACAATAGAACTTTGATTCCTAGACCATAAGTTAGCTCAATAACCTCCTCTAAGTAGCCATAGTACGTGACTTGAGCATATATAGGATTTCTATCTATACCACTTGAATAACTTGAAGTGTTTGCACATAAGTACACTCAACTATTTTTTGTAGTGCATGTACTTTCAATGTGCTTTGAATAGAAATGATATCCATTGACCTAAAAGCCTTCATAAGACATTCCCTCAACAAAAGGGTCTTGGGATAACCATCTCAACTACTCGCTAATATTGTTCCACATAATCTCTCGCATTTGCATTAACTTCATAATAAGATGTAAAACATTAATGTAATCTACACTAACTTGAACATTAAGAGTGACAACAATATTTATGTTTGATACTTACATGCTCTTTCAACCACTTAGAAAACTCATTTGCATGTTTTGTTTCTAGAGTCTGTGGGGCAATGTTGGGTTCCATATCTTGAAGAATAAACATGTGTTCACTACTTTATAAGAAGTGTCTAAATTAATGTACAACTAATATACATATTTTAACAAGAATTTTATGACGTAAATCTTACCTTCTGTAAACATCCAATTCCTCTTTATTGAAAAGGACATAATGATGGGCTTGTTCCAAAGTGTGGATGTCAAAATTCCTTGACACTCCAACTTTGACTGAGACGACCTTCATCATAAAGACAACGATTATCACAATAAAACATGTTGAAATGATTATCAATAGAGGATTACTGAAAATCACTGAAAATTAAAACTTTTTGCAAAGAAAAACCATTCTCATTGATATTCTTTCAACAAGAACTAATGTATTACATATAAAACCTGGTTTATCATGTACAAGATATGTATCATGTCCTCTCAAGGGATTTATATACATCACTACTCTGCTAAAAGAACAAGTAACCAAAACCCTCGAAGCATTCAAACCAAAATCTCAGATTGATTATAAAACATTAACTATTAACTCCTAGGACCTGAGAGTACAGAGAAGACACATAGGACTCTCTATATACAAGCTTGATAGCTAGTATCCCCACCTGGGATATTACTGTTGTTCTTGATGTTGTTGTTGTTGCTCTTCCCTTGTTATAGGGTTTCTGCCTCTTCCTCTGTGTCTACCTAAAAAGTTGAATCCCACGGGGGTGAGACAATTCATAAAATTTCCCCAGCGAGAGATATAACTCTCCTCCGAAAACATTATTATTGAAGTTTAAAATAAATAAACTAAATAGTGGAATCATATATCTTAATGGCAGATAAATCAATATCTATGCAGATTAGAGAAACATTTCTAATTAAATATATCATCTATAACTTGATAAGGCAGCATGTCCCTTATTCAGTAAGAATTGAAGAATGTAATTAACATTTATATATTCAAGGCATACTAAGCAAGATAAAATCAACCAGTGATTCTCATATTTCAATCTTAAGCAAATACGCTACACGGCTGATTACATTTTACAATCAAACTTAAGCTCTGAGGAGATGAGGTATACTGCTCATACTCCAACCGACCAATGCGAAGTCAAAATCGATACCATATATAGGTCAATGGAAGAGCCAAACTCCATGACATCATATATCTCGGTCAGTGCGCGATCACATGTAGGACATCTTGTGTCTCTGCTACATAGCTTGCCAGGGTATAATGACATCTTCTCTATAGAGCCACAACGACAGCTGCACTCTCTTTGCAATCAAGAGATTTCGTGTTTACCTCCATCGATTCGACATTAACATCATCGGGAGATTAGTGATACATCCATCTTTGTACATATAATGAAGGATTTAGAGGTTTGATGTTTACCTTCCACCAATCTCTTCAAGAGGATGTACGTATATTTTTTCCCATTGACCCCCCCCCCCATATTCAAAAATATACGCTCTCTAGGAGATCTCATAAGAAAACCTATTTCACCATCACCACCTACTGACGATGATGGAACTATGGTCAATGCACTACATGAATAGATTTCACTTGATTAATTAAGTACATTATCATATTCTTTTAGCATCAGCCAAGTTTTCAAACATAACTTATTAAATACTTACAAAGAAAACATGTAATATTCTCATCAAGTGCTTCTCAGTCTTTGAATGACTTTGGGGATCTAAGTCTCTCTTTTTAATACTGGAAATTGTCATCCCCTCACAATCTCAATACCATAATCATATGGTTCTGGGTATTCAAACCCTTAGCTCCTCACTGACCACTGTTACCACATTCTTAGGTAACTATCACCTTCAATTCATCTGACCAAGGTAAACATAATACTTGTTACACAAGCATTTCTCATGGCACTTTAGGCCCATTAACTCTCTTTTTACCTCTTACTAAGCAACAAGGCATGTTATGGCACACAAGGCCCAATAAATAATTTCAATAAACAAACATCATAGCTCATACGTGGCCATGATCATCATCTCAGAATACCTGCATGGTTAACACACATGATAACATATATAACAATCATATTTCAGTTCCATGTCATTCAAGGGTAACACCACTAATCCCTTACCTAGGATAGGGTTTCCCATTTCATGTCAATCAGTGTTACTCATTCCCTATGCACAATTAGGACCAATGATTCATCATTTCATTGTCCATGATTTGGATTTCATGCAATATAATATAACCTAGAATTTAGGGTTTCACATACTTTCACCCTATTTTGGAATTAGGGTTTACTATTCACATCACATCACCCTAGATTAGGGTTTGTATTCAATAACTCACAATTAGGGTTTACTATTCATCCCAATTAGGGTTTCATGTTGAATTACCCATAATTAGGGTTTACTATTCATCCCAATTAGGGTTTATCATCAAAATACTTTGAATTAGGGTTACTCATGTTACTACCCTAAATTTATATCACATCATTCTCCTAAATTAGGGTTTCACTCATAATTGCCCTAAATTAGGGTTTAAGTTCATTAATCAACTCAATTAGGGTTATATGATCTCTTTATCAAGTATCATACCCTAATTGTACATCACATCAATTTTGAATGTGTTATACTTAATTGCTACATGATTATCATTCATGTATGAACCTTTCCCTCTCATCCTACTCAGGATGTTCACTGCTCAATTCCTGGTTAAATTGAGTCTACTCTTTATTTCAATACATGCATTTATGGTTAACTTGATGTATTGGATCATTACATCATTAAACTTCAATGTTTAACCCCACTAAGGGTATCAATCATCTAGTACAATACATCCTCAAATGGTTTGATCAATTGAACCTTCAATTATATGAGGAATCCAATTGAATTGACCAATTGAACCTTTAATCACATTAAGTGATCAATTAGATTATTCAATTGAATATTCAAATGAATTAGGTATCCAATTGGATTGACCATATTGGACCTTCATTTGCAGTAGATATCCAAATAGTTTAAACCAAGTTATACCTAAATTGAATTTGACTAAGTACACTCAAATGGTTTGAAACCGTTTGGCAAAGTACCTGGAAACCGTTTGGTAAAGTAACTTGAAACTGAATGGACCTTGGTCCCCAAACAGTTTGAGACCGATTGGACCCAATTGGTCTTGATACCATTTGGACTCAAATGGTCTTGAGACCTTTTGGTCCAAACCCTCTCAAAACCATATGGATAAAAAAGTCCCTTCAACACTCAATTGATTCAAGGTTTCAATGGATGAACCGAATCTCAATCGAATTCTTGGTTTCTTCAATATTTAAACTATTGATTAAACCTTCAATTGAACCTTCAATTATAGTTTTGAACCCAATTGATCTAGGATTTATACTCAAGGAACCTTCAATTAGGGTTGGGAATCGAATATCCATCAATGCTCAACATTTTGGAATTGATCCAAGTGAAATTAGTGAACTATCATCAAATTTTTGATGTGACCTGACATAAAACGGTCTTGAGGTCGTTTGGATGACCTCCAAACGGTGTTGAGACCATTTTCCCATCATATCCTTGGAATTTGTAAAATTCCATAAAGGTTTGAATCATTGAATTGTTCAACAATTCAGTAATTGATTGTACTTCAATTTGGTAACTTTGTACCTTCAATTACTAATCCATACTTAACCCTAGACCTCCAAACGGTCTTGGGTGACATTCAAAAGGTCAAGAGACCATTTGGGTGACCTACAAACAGTCTTGAGACCGTTTCGGCTCAATCACCCAAAAATCTCAAATAACTAAATTGGAAATCAGCACTTAACCCGATTAGGGTTGCTTAATTGATTGACCTTCATCTATTGATCCCATGGAATGAATTAATCAAATTTTGTGGGTCATTAACCAACATCATTAGCATCTGATTTCTAAAATGGTAAACCCAAGTCAACCTTCTCAAACGGTTTGAAACTATTTAACTCCAAACGGTTTGGTGAATCCATTTGCTGTCAAACGGTTTGGTTGAAACTACATGAGCACTTGTTGAAACCGCATGAGATGCAATTTCCTTGGGAAATGTGCCCAAGATGATGTCATCATTATCTACCTTCTTCTGTGTAACTATTTGTACATCTGATTTCATTGAATTACCATTTTCAACAAGCAATTAATCAAGGAAATGAAGGAATCAACTAAATTGTAAGATAGATAGTTGAATAACAATGTAAAGGGGTTCAAGTTATATAACCCACCTCCAATTGAGCTTAAAAGCTTCAAGCTCACGTAAACAATGGTGGAGGAAGCTTTCTTTCTTCACAAGGTTCATTCCTCAAGCTTTTGAGTGAAAAGGAATGGTCAGAATGAAAGATGGAATCGAGATATAAATAAATCATGCATTTATTTTCAATTTCCACCATGGAATCAAGGTGAAAGAGGATCAAAACGCTTACCACAGGTTGGGGGTCGTCTTCCTAGTCCTTCAAACTCCCTTGGTCGTTTTTTCAAGCAAATAAAAGAATTGGGTTTGAAATTATCCTTTCATCTCGTGGATAAAAGAGCTTATATGTGAATTTTATTTAAAATTCAATTAAGAGAGAGAAAATAGGAATTATCTCCCTCATTTCCTTGCCACTCGCCCCCTTCCTTTACTTATGGACGAGGCTATCTTCTTTGACTTTTATTCCCTTCAATTATCCATGTTTTAAAGAAAAGAAAATTAAGCACCTCAATGCTTATTATATTAATATCCTAAAGTTAGTGGATTTTTCTTTTTCTTTTAATAAGGTGAGTGGAGTTTCACCTCCTTAGGATATTTTAGTTGCCTTTAAAAGGCATAGGGACGTCCACACATTCTCAAATTCAACCATTTTAATTTTGGTTGAATGTCCTTTAATTATTTTTATTTATTTTTGCATTAAATTGAATTAGGGTTTCAATTATGCTTAAATCTTGATTATTTTAATATCAAGATTCTCTCTCCTTCAAAGTATCTCAAATGAGATGTCCCTCTCATTTTCTTGCATCTAAAAGATTCCAAGAAATATTTGGGACCTTATTGAAGTGGAAATTTGCATATTGAACCCTAGGTTTTGGATAAATTGCACATTACACCAAAACTAGGTTTTAATGCACAAACATTGCTCAGAAGGCTCTTTCATGGTATTCAGGCTTCCACAAGCCATACCTCTGCATCATATTCAATCTCATGATGCTTCAACACATGAGTAACATGTTATCATGTAACATTTGCAATTTAACCCTTCAACTTGGGTAAATTGCACTTTAGTCCAAAATAAACAAAACATTGTTTCAACATTATTCAAAATGGACTAAAATTGAAATATGAGTACCTCTTGAGCCTTAATTAATTTTCAAAATACAAGAGCAAGAATCTAATAAACTTTATTAAGCAAAACACCTAGGTTTAAAGCATAACCCTGGTCAGGGATGTTACAGTGACATCCCCAGATTTTCTAAAACTTAATCTGATGTGTGACGTCCAAATTGAAACCCTCACCTCAAAGAGAATCCCAATTTATAAATCCCACAAAAGGCTAAGAAGTAGAAAATTAGAGGAAGTTAAAAGTAAACATAGTAGCACATGTACATGAACAATAATAAAACCATACACACATTTTCACCATTCAACATATAAATACAACATGAATTGTTACAACATTTGATATTACATATTGAATAGCAAACTTCTAATACATATACATGTACTACCACTAACTACAAGATCTTAAGAAAATAGGTCCACCTGTACATCAGCTCGCTACACAACTCGCAAATATCCTGGTCTTTAAGATCATATCCACAACCTAAACAAAATATTACATGTGGTACACGCCAGCACAATATTCAAGAATATTGTAGTGAGTACACCTACATGTCTTTTATTTACCTTTCATAATATCTTGGCAATAAAATAAAACTAATATACTTGGCAGTGAAAGAAAAATATAACAAAAGCATATACTTGCACAAAGATATTCATTAGTAAAAGAGAACACATATTTTAAGTACATTTTTCATTATATATCCATGCATTTTCCACCTGAGGGAATAATGCATCATCTTAGCTACCAAAGAGTATGAGATGTAAGGCCTTATGATCCACTACCAAAGAGTTAGATCATTGTACAATGTAATCTGCTACCAAAGAGAATGATCACTTTCCAGCACTATGCTACCAAAGAGAATTAGTGCTTTCATATAATGGAACAAATATATTATGTTTGAAGTGTTCATAACAATGAGTATGGAAATCTCAAGCAACATAGCATACAAGAACAATCATTTCAACCAATAGCATATGCCAAGTATTTACTACCATATAACACAAGCATATTGTATAATAAGCCAAGTAAGAGGTAATGGTGTACCTTCGAAAGAGATATCCTAATCACATATTCCTCATGTCATCTATATCCTTGGTCAACCCTGATTAAGACAAGACCACATACTATCATCAGATTATCATCACCTTACATCTCATCTTAACCCTAATCATATTCATTAGGGTTTAGCTTAGCTCATTAAGATATGTGCATCATTACTTATCTTATCTTCTTGTAATTAGGTTACTGATTTTATATTCCACATTAGGATACATAATCTGATTACTTGGTTACATATGATTATGTGCACATGTTAACCCTATGTTACACGTATCAATCATATTAGGGTTTATATCACATTAAGATCAAACATCATCGTAAAATATGGATTATGTGTATAAAACTGATCACATAATTAAAATTGAGGTTCCATATACTCATATGAGCTAACACTATAAATTCTATCATTTATTGAGCATGTATGTATTTATTTGCATTATCTTTAGTGTTATTAGCCCTAATTATCCCTATTAAACAAATTATACGCTTTTGTGCATCAACATTACCATATCTAACATCATATACATTATAAGCACGATTATAGATTTACTAACATTTTTCTATAATTTTATATCATCATTTGATATTTATAACTCATGAAACAAGCATAACACATCTTACTTGATATCACTAATATTAAACCATCAAAAGACATAAAAGGTGGTTCCATGTTGTTCTACTTATTTTTCTGAATATTTTGGTATATTATTTGAATTTTTCTGATACGCGATCTATTTACTATGAATTTTCGAAGATCTAGGCATTTACAGAATTGTTTACCTTTTTGGTCCAATAGAAGTAAGCCATGTCACACCCTTTTCTTGCTACAGCCGGTCCTTCTCCTGGCTTGCTTCGGGTTGGCCAGTTCTGGGTGCCTGGACCCAATTCAACTGGTTTTGACTGGTCCCCGCTCCTTCTCTGCATGAGTCTCCTGGTGCGGCTCCCTATTTATCTACAATGCAGGAGCGCCGCCACAAGGGCCAACTCCGGTGAGCAATCCGTCACAACAGTGTGCTTCTTGTGGAAGACTTACACTCCCCCAAGCTTCAGACTGTCTCCCTCAACACCGATGGCCACTCGCCCTTCTTCCTAGAGCTCCCGCTTGAGAGATCATGGAGGCCACTGTCACTGGTGTCTGCCGCGGCGGAGAAGATGGGGCATCTGGCCTCTTCTCATCCTCACGCTTATCTGAAGCTTTGTAAAGTTTCATTGGACCTACACAATCTCAATCAAGCCCCTCATCATCGGGGAGAAGCACCATGCACAAGCCTCCGAGCTTCATCTTCAAGCTCCAGACAGGTTGGGTTGCTCATCCATGGAAAAGACCATCACTGGGCACGCAATTTCCTGCCTTCATCTCCTTAGGCTTCAATCTTCCTTTTCCTTCTCTTATCTCCCTCTAGTCGGTTCGCTAGATCCACACTCCACCTTTAGCCATGGCCTACATGTTGCACTGGAGAGGACCTAGAAGTCGAGCTCCCGTTCTCCCTACTAGAGCGGCCTCTCGACCCATCTAAGGGGTCTCCTCACTCCTCTACTCGAGTTCAGAACAATCGACTACTCGATCCCTCCTCTCAGTCCATGACCAAGACATGGGGATTCTTGGGACTCAACATCACTGACTGCTCGACTATCTTCAGTTAGACCGAAGGTAAGGGATGACGATCCGACTGTCCAAGGTGCATCCAACAGCTGCAAGGGACCCAGTCTAAAATGTGATATGTGGCTCACATAAGTCAACACTCCCAGCCACTGGATTAGTCACAAATGGCGAGGATCTGGCCACACGACCCGCCCTCAATCAAAGGGGTGTGTGTCACATCACCTAATATCGAATCTTATGTCTATCAATAATTAGTATGCACATTATTTCATAATTTACAAACTTAAATAACTCCCTCTAGGAGCATCCAAATTCCTCCAAATTTTAACCATAGCTTCTTATCCTCTCTTGATACCTTCTAATCAAATTTGATGACCAAACTCATCTATTACACCATTCAAATAAATTCCTCAAAAAGGCATTCAAAGATATGTCTTAATCATTATGTTAACCTCACATCAACAAGACTACTTTGTCAAAGGCTTGGAACTCTAAATATAACTCAAACATATGATTTTTCTTGTATCATTGGACATTTAGGATTCCAAATTTCCACTCCATCACATCCTACACACCTTAAAAGATATTTCGTCCGAGAAATTAAGGGAAAACCTAAATGTCTTCAAACATATGTAGGAACCATTCTATGTACAACATAATCAAAATCTCCAAAACTATATCTAATCTACTAGGATGTTTTTCAAACATCTAAGGTGATACCAAGGTGGAACACTCATCATATAACATGGTTTAGGAGCTTAGGTTACATCATGGCGTATCATATATGTTAGGATTGCATATTTATTTTTTCCCATGAGTTAGGGTTCCCACATCATATTACCATGTTCTAAAGGAGTTAACTAATATTAACTCATACATCAAGGTGTCATCCACATTTATTGAGATCAGTTGTTAGAACATGTTCAACATTAACACCTTTTAGGTAGGTGTTAACTATAGTTAACCCACTTTATCCATATAGAACATATCAAGGTGTCATAATCGTTATGTTGTGCTAGCTATCAAACTATATATTCCATATTTATTAAACACTAAGATTAACAACTCATGTAACATATGTCATTCATATAATCTTATTTCATTACTTGTAGTGAATTGCAACATTTTCTAGTGATTTCATCGCAAGATTAAACAATAGTTTCACATCAATCGTCATTATTCATGTACATGGTTAACCATTTATGAATTAATATCTATTAAACCATCTTTAGGTTTCCATATTATCATGTCTATATATCACGTCTCAAGATTAGATCAAATCTTACATATATTATGTCATGGTTGTTCTCAACAAACTTATATGAGTGGCTAATCGAAGCTATATTAAAACTTTATCTAGTCCATTTGAGGTTCTCCCAACCCATATCATTAGGGTAGTGTCATGCTCAATCTCTCGGAGCTAACTCAACTCTATGAGTATCTCATATGCACATGGTTTATCTTCCCTCTCTGGTCTAGGGTTAATAGGTTTACCTCATTGGTACTAGTGATCAACCTCACAAGCTCTAGCCACATAAGAACAAACCAAAACATGCTATGACATTCTCTTCATAGGTCTATACCCATGAGTTACTATATCTCATATCTCTTATATGTACACCACTAGAGTCCTAGAAGGAACGACCAATCGATCCTGAGGCTTCACAGAAACTAACATAGCTACCTCCTCCAGGGTCTTGGGCTCTCTCCCTCACCCAGATTGCAGGCACTCATATGCATGATCTCATGCACATTTAACCAGCCTCTCTTTGACTCTAGGGTTTGGTCCTCTCAAGGACATCTAGGGTTCAAAAGGACTATAGGAATCATGCATTAAGCAACTCAACTCATTCACTCAGGAGTAGTCTAGTTTAGGACATATCATATCACATATTTATCATCATCTCATATATTGGTGTTTAGGTTGTGTGACCTTCTCCCAATGGGTCTCACTCTCTCTGGAGTTAACCCTACCTAACACTAGAGGTCCTCCTTTGTAAAAGAGCTTGAGGCTCATGCTGACTCACACCTTGTCTAAACTTATCTTATCTTATCTCATAAAAGCCTAGTTACTTGAATCATAAAAACTTATCTCAAATCCTCAAAATTGAACTCATGTCAAACATAGATCATCATAACCATCTTATATCATCTATATAAGACTTACATCATATCATCAAACTTATATCATCTATTCCATCTATCATATATTCCAACAAGGCTCTACACTTCTAATCTAGAACTACGCTCTCTTCTAGATTGATGTCATACACTTTCACTTGGGTTGCATGACCACATCCTACTTGTACATGTTTGGGGACACATTTTTATAAAACAATTATATAGTTTTTCTCTGATAAAACAACCATCAGTGAAAACTATCAAGGTTCGATCTGATTGGAATACAAAGCCAAATCCAAAAAATGGGTGTCCCACACATAGTAGAGAGTACAGTGTCATGAAAACTAGTGAAAAGAGTGAGAACATGGTGTAGACTAGTGTACTTACTCTAGACAACGAGCGCCATATGTCTAGGGTTTCTCTTCCTCTTATGTTCATCATTTACAAATAGTGCAATGTCCCATGCCGCTAAACTACAAGGAAAGAACTACATCTAAGGACTTGCTATTCAATAAGAACTAGTCTAGACCTAGTTCTCGAACATCTAGGTGCTAAACTAGAGGCTAGGTCAGATCTAGTCTCTAAAAGACAACCAATCTAATCCTAAAGGTTATAAAGATCAAGGTTCTTTGGTTTTGAGTTGCATAATGAGCAAATGTTAGGATTTGCTATTGTTCATGCTCTGATACCATCTGTGACATCCCTGGATTTCCAAAAACTTTATCTGATGTGTGACGTCCAAATTGAAATCCTCACCACAGCGAGAATCCAAATTTAAGCATCCCACACAAGGCTAAGAAGTAGAAAATTAGAGGAAGATAAAAGGAAACACAGTAGCACATGTACATGAACAATAATAAAATCATACACACATGTTCACCATTCAACATATAAATACAACATGAATTGTTACAACATTTGATATTACATATTTAATAGAAAACTTCTAATGCATATACATGTACTACTACTAACAACATGATCTTAAGATAACAGGTCCACTTGTACATCAGCTTGCCACACAACTCTCAACTATCCTGGTCTTTAGATCATATCCACAACCTAAACAAAAGATTACATGTGGTACATGTCAGCACAATATTCAAGAATATTATACTGAGTACGCCAACGTGTCTTTTATTTACCTCTCATCATTTCTTGGCAATAAAATAAAACTAATATACTTTGAAGTAATAGAAAAGTATATGAAAAGAGTATACTTGCACTAAGATATTCATTAGCAAAAGAGAACACATATTTTAAGTACATTTTCCATTCTATATCCATGCATTTGCCACCTGGGGCAATAATGCATCATCTCAACGACCAAAGAGTATGAGATGTAAGGCCTTATGATCTACTACCAAAGAGTTAGATCATTGTATAATGTGATTTGCTACCAAAGAGAATGATCACTTTCCAACACTATGCTACCAAAAAGAATTAGTGCTTTCATATAATGGAACAAATATATTATGTTTGAAGTGTTCATAATAATAAGTATGGAAAGCTCAAGCAACATAGCATACAAGAACAATCATTTCAAACAATACCATATGCCAAGTATTTACTACCATATAACACAAACATATTGTATAATAAGCCAAGTAAGAGGTAATGACATACTTTCCAAAGAGATATCCTAATCACATATTTCTCATGTCATCTATATCCTTGGTCAACCCTAATTAAGACAAGACCACATACTATCATTAGATTCTCATCATCTTAGATCTCGACTCAACCCTTATCATATTCATTAGGGTTTAGCTTAGCTCATTAAGATATGTCCATCATTACTTGTCTTGTCTTATTGTAATTAGGTTACTGATCTTATATTCCACATTAGGATACATAATCTGATTACTGGGTTACATATGATTATGTGCACATGCTAACTCTACATTACACGTATTAATCATATTAGGGTTTATATCACATTAAGATCAAACATCATTGCAAAATATGGATTATGTGTATAAAACTGGTCACATAATTAAAACTGAGGTTCTATATACTGATATGAGCTTACTTTGTAAATTCTATCAATTATTGAGCATGTATGTATTTTTTTGCATTATCTTATGTGTTATTATCCCTATTAAACAAATTATATTCTTTCATGCATCAACATTACCATATCTGACATCATATGCATTATAAACACGATAATATATTTATAGACATTTTTCTATAATTTTATATTATCATTTGATATTTATTACTCATGAAACAAGCATAACACATCTTACTTGATATGATTGATATTAAAGCATCAAAAGACTGAAAAGGTGGTTCAATGTTGTTCTACTTATTTTTCTGAACATTTTGGTTTATTATTTGCATTTTTCTAATACACGGTCTATATACTATGAATTTAAGAAGATCTAGGCATTTACTGAATTGTTTACCTTTTTGGTCCAATAGGAGTCTACCACATCACAACCTTTTCTTGTTGCAGTCGGTCCTTGTTATAACCCCAATTTTTGGGTTCAATTGATGAGAAATGCAATTTCTCATATTAAGGATAATTGAACAAATAATGATGTGATTTATTTTGAATAATTGGATTTCGTTTAAAATAGCCTTGTTATTTGATTTGTGGGCTTTATTGGCTATTGGGCCCAATAAAAAGGAAGATAACAAAGGAAATTCAATTAGTAAATGGATAATTGAATATTTGAGAAAAGAAATAATGGAAACCTCTAGAAGGCAAATCCAAAGAGGATTTCGTGCCTCTTGGGTTCCTTGGGTACCAAGGAGTCCAAGGTTGCAAAAAGAAAGCAATAGGAAAAGAAAATATTAATTATGTATTTCTTTATGAAGAAAGAAATTGGGAAATAATGATATAATGTGGAAAATGAATGAAAAAAGGCATAAATGAGATTTCTTGGGGAAATTTCGTATCCATGTGGTTGTTAATATTAAAAGAATGCCAATAAGCAAAATAAAAGAGAAATAAAAAGAAATCCTCAAAAAGGAATATTTAAATAAGAAATAAACAAGATAATGTGAAATAAGGCATAAAGATGCATCTAGAAGGATAATGAATATCCTTGGAAAAGGGTTTCAAAATAATGGAGTATAAATGGATCCAAGGAGTCCCAATATAGCGGAAAGAAAGAGAAAATACTAAAAAGGCAAAATAAGAAGATAATATAATGCATTACTAAGGAATTATGAGGTATTGTTAAAAAGAAAATAATTTCTATTAAAGGAAATAGAAATTTCGTGCTTATGGAGTAAAAATAAAGCATAAGAGAGAGAAATAGAAAGGATTTTCGAAATCCTAGTTTTTAAAGAAAAAGGAATATCAAAAGGGTATAGAAGAGAGAGAAGGTTTGCTTATCCATGAAGGAATCAAATTCCTAGTAGGAAAGAATGTTGTTTCTTCATGGGAAAACGTTTTAGGGTCTGGGCAACCACTCCTATATGAGGAAATAGCCCAGGGTCGACCCCAAGGGATGTCCCATACGTATCTCTCTATTTCCTATCTTCTTCTTATTCTTCTTTGTAAACAAACCCTAAAAGAGAGGAGTAGTGCGGCTATGAGCGATGAGGATTGAGTAGATGAGGCCGAAGGAAGCACAATGCTCCCACGACACCTCACGAAGACACAGTCATGTTCTCTGAGCCTGAGTTCTTGTGCGGCAGCCGGGGGGGAGCAACAAATCCTCCACGTGTTGCAGAGTTAAGGGACGAGTTCCAGTCGACTTGGCCGCGACCCAGCAGCACCCCTGTGCGCGCAAGGGTGCGACGGAGGCAGGGGAAGCCACTCCGGTGGCCGTAGGGGCCCAGATGAGGGAGGCAAAGCCGCGACATGGGCGACAGCAGATCGACCTGTGGAAGGTTGAAGATGGAGTTGGTGTTGGACAAGTTTGCCCTCCACGGGCTAAAGACCAACCTGACTTAACCGAGGGCACGATGGTCATTTTGAAATGTTTCTCAACCCAGCCGCAACAACGTTGCATGTAATGGGCTATGTGGCGTCTCCCCATTGGCTGAAGTAAGTCAATCTTGTTAATTTCATATCTCCTCAACCGTAGCTCGGAAAATAGCAAAATTATATATCAAATTTCTCATAAAAATGAGAGGGATCCAATAAAAATATGTTTAGAAGTTAATTCCTCTTTATATTCGAAACGTAGTGTAAATTATCATCTTTAATGAATTAAAGATTAAGAAACCCTATTTTGATATGATTAAAGTGTTTAATGGGGTTTAATGGATCTTTAGAGTTGATATTAATATGTTAAATGTAAAAAGGAACGTTGAGTTCAAAAAGGAAGAACTTTTCCTATGATTAGTCAAATTTAGAGTTTATATGCTTAAAATTGGAAAAGTACATAGAGTTATCATCACTAGTGTTTTAATTAATGAAAAACCCTTAGATTTGAAGATATATGGATTTAATGTTGTTCAAAGGATAATTTTAACCTGTTGTTTATAAATATGAGGATAGGATCCAAAAAGATGATCTTTTTATATTAATTGGCTTAATTAGGGTTTCGTGCATGGTTATGCATTAATGAGCTTAAAACCCTAATTTAGATGAATATGTCATTCTAATGGTTTAATTGTACAAATCGAAGAATAAAATAGAGATATAATGTTTCGAAGGTAAATTGAGTACCAAAGATCTTAATGTTGATAATGTGTATTAGATGTAATGAGTAATCTAATATGCATAAGAAGATAATTAGGGTTCGTAGCCCTAATCCTTAGTCCAAACAAGAAATAACCCTAAACCCTAGTTTAGGAGCACATCTAGATCTGAGTAATGTAATGTGAATACATGGTGACACATATGTAGTATACATGTTTCAGATATTGTTGATTATATGCTTGGTTACTTGGATGTTTGGATGCACTCATAAAGTCTATGATGTTCCGCATGGTTTCTGCAAGGAATAAGGTATGTGGTTACGATTATGAATAACCGCTTTAGGTTTTCTGATGGATTCCCAGATGTTTAATCGCGTTGAATGCAACTAAACTGTTGAATGTTTATTTCTTTCATGCAAAGTATAAAGTGACTATGACTATCACTTAATCTATATGCCATCTAGCTCAATCCTTGATTCCCTCTGTGTCGTAATGGCGGACCTGATAAAAGACTACCTAGAGGGTAGGTACATCAGGTCATGAATGACTTTGACTACCTAGAGGGTAGGGTCATGAATGACTTTAACTGCCTAGAGGGTAGGGTCATGAATGACTTTGGCTGCCTAGAGGGCAGGTCCATCAAGTCACCTTATAGAGGTACCATGTAAGTCCTAAAGGGAAAACACAGAGTTGTGAAAAGATGGATTGAGTAGTTTGGCTTAAAACATAATCTTGGTTGTTAAATGATTAGTTGAATGATTACATGGTTATCATAGTTGCATGATTATCTGTTTCCCCCACATACCAGCTTTGGCTGACCGACGTTTTGTTTGTCGGCATTTTAGGTACAATGAAAAGAACAAACAGTAAAGTGGCACATGTGATACTAAAAGGGAATTAAAGTACAAAGGAGGATTAGATAGACTAGTATCGATGTGGTTAAAAGTTTAGAGATCCAAGTTTTAAAAAGGTATGTAAAGAAAATTTTTATTACCATTTTCAGTATAGTCTGTTAGAATTTGATAATTGTTTATGGTTATATGTCGAACCTTTGATCCGGGATTAATGGGTGCGGCTTCAACCTCTTGGTCTCCCTTAATTGGGGGTTATCGGGAGGTGGGGTCGTAACATTTGGTATCAGAGTGTAGGTTCCTCATTTAACCATTAATAATTATTAAATTTTACAAACTCCATAGAACCCAAGGGAGTTATTAGAGGAGTATCCGAAAGACGGAGGTGTCTAGAAAGGGATCACGACCGGGGGCTGGCAAGATTTTCCTCCGCACCGCTAGTCAGAATATGAGGACTCCCGGGCCCGTGTGACCGCCTGGCCAAAGTCTTAGGGTATGAATCGAAATAAGATACCTTTAGGACTTCTCATCTTATTCATCCATTCTCATCACAAAATTCTGATAAGGACCTAAAGGATTAGGGTTTTCTTCCTTCTCCTCACCCTCTTGAGGTATGGGTAAGGTTAATAAGGTTTAAGGGATCCTCCACCACATTAAAGGAAATGCATGTAAATAAGATGTCATGGACATAAGCTTAATAAAGTAAGCGCAAATTAAAGGATAGATACATGCTTAGGTCGTATGACATAAGATGTCATGTCCTCAGAAGAGACCTGAGGCTAGACCTTCTTGTCATGAGGATAAGTTAGTTTTGGAGATAGAGATCTCCATTGCAAGTAGAGACCTGGCACATCCTCTGAGGATGATGCTAACCCTAACCCTAAGTGAAGGTTAGAGAGAGATGAGTTGGACTGGGTGTTTGAAAAGGACATGCCTTTGGGATGCCATACGATCCATGGGTGACCTGGCACCTTTGGCAACCCAACCCTGGGAAGGGTCGTGCATGTTAGGGTAAAAGATAGCTCCTTAGGTGATGATGTTAGTGAAGGACCATAGAAACCCTATGGGCTTGTGCAAGTAGGGTATAGCTGACACCTAGGGCATGTCATAGTGCTAACAATAGGATGAAACCCTGGATAAGGAATGATGATGGAGCACAAAGGGTTATGGATGATCTTGAGCAACCATAAGTTCGAACCTAGGCTTCACCCATGTAGAGCATGCCTTTGAGGTTGATCCTTCATGAAGAAAGGACCTCTAATGGTGAGGTTGGATGTGGGGTTAGCTCTAGAGAGAGCAGGAAACCCAGCAAGAAAGTTGGAAGCCTAAAACCCTGAACAATGGATGATAGTGGTTGCTTCATGATCGATCCATGAAAGTTGATGATATCTTGGTTGCCTTTAGAGGGACCCAACCCTAAGTGTTGCTCGAGTTGAAGGATGATAAGAAGTGCATGTCATGCATTTTGCGTGCTTGGTTCGTAGTTAAGAGATAGAGCATGCAGGGTTCCTAGGACTAAGAGGGGAAGTGGTATACCTGATGCTCATGATGAGAATTGAGTTCCTATAGAAACAAGCATGGTAATTCTCATGAATAAAGGAAAAGGGAAGTCCCTTAAGTTAAAGGTGTTTGATTAACCCCTCACAACTAAGTTGATGATAAAGGGAAAGTTTGATCTTGATCCAACATCGAGGAAGAAGAACAAGTATGACCTAGCATGGTACAGTAAGTGATCTGCTCGTGCCTTAATGGCTTGCTAGGGTTAAGTAGGCTCGTGTGGATGTAAACCCTAGACCTAAGTGCTTTTGCGACCTTAGAGATAGTTTCCTCCCATCCTGGGAGAGGGACCCCCTTTGGAAGGGTGTATATCAGTTTTGTTGGTTCAAAGTAACCTAAAGAGGTCTCATAGGATCTGGAGAAGCTAAGTGAAAGGTACATAGTATGAGATTGAATCTACAGACCCATAGATATCCATCTCTTTTGCATGTGAATGTGTTACCATGGCGGTAACCAGTATGGGGCTTGACCAAGGTAGGCAGGTTGCCATAATGCCTATGAACGGATGAGAGTCAGCCCATGAATGTAGAAAGAGAGATGATGAAGACTTGGGTGAGAGTCTAAGTGAACATGTACTATAAGGGAGAATCATATGTCTATCCTAGGGTCAGGTAGGGATAAGACCGATGAAAGTAGGAGTTGCCTAATTCCCCAGTTGCACATGACCATAGGGTCGGGAGGTAACAGCTATCATTGTCTGAGGACCATGGGTTGGGAGATTGATCACCTTCATGAACTCATGAGACCCAAAGGGCAGATGAGTAGGGCACTCTCTTGATGCATGAGGGAAGAGGGATGACCCAAAAAAAAAGTCGGTACCCTATAGACCTAGAGGAGATGACCAAGGATGTAAACCTTAGTAAGTTCAAGACTAGTTTGATATCATGATGTATGTGATGTAGAGACATATGTGGCACGTTGCAACTTAGATTTAAAGGTGTACTGGCAAGGTGGGATGTACCATCTCTACTCTTGGAACAGGAAGAACTCTTTATTTGGACTGCAGCCAAATGCTTATTTCCTCTTGTTATGGGGGTGAGAGATAGGACATTATGCATGTCATACACCAAGAATAAGAGATGATGTAGGTTGGAGCGTTGTCACGAGAAATGGGGATAGAGAAGATATCTTACCATAGTAAGGTGAATGAATGATGGATGGCTTGCAAACACTAAGAGGAATAAGGTAGTCCCCTTATGAGGAAGTTTCTATGATGAGCTATGTAGAACTTACAAGTTATACCAGGTTGAGTTTGGTCACCATGATGATGAAATCAGAGAGTGTTCTTAATAGAGATAGACATGGAGTTTGAGGTAATATAATAAGTGAAATACATGGAAGTGTATGTCTTCAATGTTACCTAATACCTAAGGATGAGAGGTGGTAATGAATGCTCTAGTTAAGACTTGTTTGGCTAGAAGTTAGAAGAGGTTGTTTGGCTAACCCTAAGTTCGAAAAGGAGAAGTGTTTGGATAACACTTAGATGTAACAAGATACATTGAAAAGATATGGTTGTTTGGTTAGCCAGTCTAGTCCTGGATGCAATGAAAGGATGGTGGTAGAACCTCAGATGCACTTCTTTGAAAAAGAAGGTGACGAAACCCAGACTAGAGTGGCTTAGGGTTTCAGAGATATAGATCTTGAAGAATCATGACATACAGGAAATCATGATTGAAGATCACCATACACCGGGGTAAATGGCAATAGCACTTTGGATGCTTAAGATGAGGTTGCATGTAGATTATGTCCATGCAAGATAGGAGTAAAGGACGAATCCCAGTAACCCAGTGTATCGATATGGAGGACAAAAGAATCCCTGAGAGGGAATGAGAGCTCAACAGATGTCGTGTCTTCCCTGGATCGAGGAAGGTCGAGATACAATATGGGTTATGGTAGATCGCCTTACCTAGATGACATAAGAAAGAAACAGTTCTGTCAAGAGACAGATCTAGTTGAACTACTCATGAAAGAGATGGCTCAACTACACCATGAAGCAAGTTCAAAGGTTCTTGAGTTTGACCTAAAGGTTCACTTCCATAAAGTGGAAGTAGGTACATGAAGAACTCAATGTTAGTATAGTTTATCACCCCTAACTATGGATAGTATGATCCAGACTAAAGGGTCTGATGAGGGCATGTGTGCTCGTTCAGGGTGATATTTAGAGACAGTTCTTGTCCTATGAAAGATGTGACAATGACCACCATAGCCAGTATCGGGTTTTATATGAAGCTCTGTAAGGGAGGTTGTGTCAGTCACCACTTCAGTAAGGTGATGTTGGTGAAAAGGGCCACATGATGGTTAGAAAAGGACCACATGATGGTTAGAAAAGGGACCCCAGTGCGTGTAGATGAAGTCGCTTTGATTGTGCAAGGGCTTAAAGGAGCCTAGAAGCGATAAGAGTCGTGATCAGATGCAAAGTAGACTGACCTACAGTACACTGTGGGAGAAAATATGACATGAAAATCCAACCCCTCTAAGTTATAACTAGGAGAGCTGAGTACCCGATACATGAGTCCATTAGAGATGGATGGGTGGAGAAGGTTAGGTTTGACCCTACCCTCAGGATAGAGTAATGAGGGATGTTTTCCATGTGTCCAATTTAGAGCACTATGTGAGGTACCCCGACCATGTGCTGAGCAATGAACCTAGTGAGCCCCAAGGGAGGCTGACATGGCCTGAGTCACCTATGTAGTTTATAGACGCCAGGATGAAGGAACTCAGAGAAAAAGAATATGTGATAATAAAGGTTCTTCAAAAATGCCATGGGTACGGCAAAGCCACATAGGGGCCAATGATGGATATGGAAAAGTCTTATCCTGAATTGTTTGTTTGCTTGCCTAAATTTTGAGGACAAAATTTCTATAAGAGGGGAAGGATGTTATAACCCCAATTTTTGGGTTCAATTGATGAGAAATGCAATTTCTCATATTAAGGATAATTGAACAAATAATGATGTGATTTATTTTGAATAATTGGATTTCGTTTAAAATAGCCTTGTTATTTGATTTGTGGGCTTTATTGGCTATTGGGCCCAATAAAAAGGAAGATAACAAAGGAAATTCAATTAGTAAATGGATAATTGAATATTTGAGAAAAGAAATAATGGAAACCTCTAGAAGGCAAATCCAAAGAGGATTTCGTGCCTCTTGGGTTCCTTGGGTACCAAGGAGTCCAAGGTTGCAAAAAGAAAGCAATAGGAAAAGAAAAGATTAATTATGTATTTCTTTATGAAGAAAGAAATTGGGAAATAATGATATAATGTGGAAAATGAATGAAAAAAGGCATAAATGAGATTTCTTGGGGAAATTTCGTATCCATGTGGTTGTTAATATTAAAAGAATGCCAATAAGCAAAATAAAAGAGAAATAAAAAGAAATCCTCAAAAAGGAATATTTAAATAAGAAATAAACAAGATAATGTGAAATAAGGCATAAAGATGCATCTAGAAGGATAATGAATATCCTTGGAAAAGGGTTTCAAAATAATGGAGTATAAATGGATCCAAGGAGTCCCAATAGAGAGGAAAGAAAGAGAAAATACTAAAAAGGCAAAATAAGAAGATAATATAATGCATTACTAAGGAATTATGAGGTATTGTTAAAAAGAAAATAATTTCTATTAAAGGAAATAGAAATTTCGTGCTTATGGAGTAAAAATAAAGCATAAGAGAGAGAAATAGAAAGGATTTTCGAAATCCTAGTTTTTAAAGAAAAAGGAATATCAAAAGGGTATAGAAGAGAGAGAAGGTTTGCTTATCCATGAAGGAATCAAATTCCTAGTAGGAAAGAGTGTTGTTTCTTCATGGGAAGACGTTTTAGGGTCTGGGCAACCACTCCTATATGAGGAAATAGCCCAGGGTCGACCCAAGGGATGTCCCATACGTATCTCTCTATTTCCTATCTTCTTCTTCTTCTTTGTAAACAAACCCTAAAGGAGAGGAGTAGTGCGGCTATGAGCGATGAGGAATGAGTAGATGAGGCCGAAGGAAGCACAATGCTCCCACGACACCTCACGAAGACGCAGCCATGTTCTCTGAGCCTGAGTTCTTGTGCGGCAGCCGCGGGGGAGCAACAAATCCTCCACGTGTTGCAGAGTTAAGCGACGAGTTCCAGTCGACTTGGCCGTGACCCAGCAGCACCCCTGTGCGCGCAAGGGTGCGACGGAGGCAGGGGAAGCCACTCCGGTGGCCGTAGGGGCCCAGATGAGGGAGACAAAGCCGCGACATGGGCGGCTAGGGCGGAAGCAGATCGACCTGCGGAAGGTTGAAGATGGAGTTGGCGTTGGACAAGTTTGCCCTCCACGGGCTAAAGACCAACCTGACTTAACCGAGGGCACGATGGTCATTTCGAAATGTTTCTCAACCTAGCCGCAACAACGTTGCATGTAATGGGCTACGTGGCGTCTCCCCATTGACTGAAGTAAGTCAATCTTGTTAATTTCATATCTCCTCAATTGTAGCTCAGAAAATAGCAAAATTATATATCAAATTGCTCAGAAAAATGAGAGGGATCCAATAAAACTATGTTTAGAAGTTAATTCCTCTTTATATTCGAAACGTAGTGTAAATTATCATCTTTAATGAATTAAAGATTAAGAAACCCTATTTTGATATGATTAAAGTGTTTAATGGGGTTTAATGGATCTTTAGAGTTGATATTAATCTGTTAAATGTAAAAAGGAACATTGAGTTCAAAAAGGAAGAACTTCTCCTATGATTAGTCAAATTTAGAGTTTATATGCTTAAAATTGGAAAAGTACATAGAGTTATCATCACTAGTGTTTTAATTAATGAAAAACCCTTAGATTTGAAGATAGATGGATTTAATGTTGTTCAAAGGATAATTTTAACCTATTGTTTATAAATATGAGGATAGGATCCAAAAAGATGATCTTTTTATATTAATTGGCTTAATTAGGGTTTCTTGCATGGTTATGCATTAATGAGCTTAAAACCCTAATTTAGATGAATATGTCATTTTAATGGTTTAATTGTACAAATCGAAGAATAAAATAGAGATATGATGTTTTGAAGGTAAATTGAGTACCAAAGATCTTAATGTTGATAATGTGTATTAGATGTAATGAGTAATCTAATATGCATAAGAAGATAATTAGGGTTCGTAGCCCTAATCCTTAGTCCAAACAAGAAATAACCCTAAACCCTAGTTTAGGAGCACATCTAGATCTGAGTAATGTAATGTGAATACATGGTGACACATATGTAGTATACATGTTTCAGATATTGTTGATTATATGCTTGGTTACTTGGATGTTTGGATGCACTCATAAAGTCTATGATGTTCCGCATGGTTTCTGCAAGGAATAAGGTATGTGGTTACGATTATGAATAACCGCTTTAGGTTTTGTGATGGATTCCCGGATGTTTAATCGCGTTGAATGCAACTAAACTGTTGAATGTTTATTTCTTTCATGCAAAGTATAAAGTGACTATGACTATCACTTAATCTATATGCCATCTAGCTCAATCCTTGATTCCCTCTGTGTCGTAATGGAGGACCTGATAAAAGACTACCTAGAGGGTAGGTACATCAGGTCATGAATGACTTTGACTACCTAGAGGGTAGGGTCATGAATGACTTTAACTGTCTAGAGGGTAGGGTCATGAATGACTTTGGCTGCCTAGAGGGCAGGTCCATCAAGTCACCTTATAGAGGTACCATGTAAGTCCTAAAGGGACAACACAGAGTTGTGAAAAGATGGATTGAGTAGTTTGGCTTAAAACGTAATCTTGGTTGTTAAATGATTAGTTGAATGATTACATGGTTATCATAGTTGCACGATTATCTGTTTCCCCCACATACCAGCTTTGGCTGACCGACGTTTTGTTTGTCGGCGTTTTAGGTACAATGAAAAGAACAACCAGTAAAGTGGCACATGTGATACTAAAAGGGAATTAAAGTACAAAGGAGGATTAGATAGACTAGTATCGGTGTGGTTAGAAGTTTAGAGATCCAAGTTTTAAAAAGGTATGTAAAGAAAATTTTTATTACCATTTTCAGTATAGTCTGTTAGAATTTGATAATTGTTTATGGTTATATGTCGAACCTTTGATCCGGGATTAATGGGTGCGGCTTCAACCTCTTGGTCTCCCTTAATTTGGGGTTATCGGGAGGTGGGGTCGTAACATTTGGTATCAGAGCGTAGGTTCCTCATTTAACCATTAATAATTATTAAATTTTACAAACTCCATAGAACCCAAGGGAGTTATTAGAGGAGTATCCGAAAGACGGAGGTGTCTAGAAAGGGATCACGACCGGGGGCTGGCAAGATTTTCCTCCGCACCGCTAGTCGGAATACGAGGACTCCCGGACCCGTGTGACCGCCTGGCCAAAGTCTTAGGGTATGAATCGAAATAAGATACCTTTAGGACTTCTCATCTTATTCATCCATTCTCATCACAAAATTCTGATAAGGACCTAAAGGATTAGGGTTTTCTTCCTTCTCCTCACCCTCTTGAGGTATGGGTAAGGTTAATAAGGTTTAAGGGATCCTCCACCACATTAAAGGAAATGCATGTAAATAAGATGTCATGGACATAAGCTTAATAAAGTAAGCGCAAATTAAAGGATAGATACATGCTTAGGTCGTATGACATAAGATGTCATGTCCTCAGAAGAGACCTGAGGCTAGACCTTCTTGTCATGAGGATAAGTTAGTTTTGGAGATAGAGATCTCCATTGCAAGTAGAGACCTGGCACATCCTCTGAGGATGATGCTAACCCTAACCCTAAGTGAAGGTTAGAGAGAGATGAGTTGGACCGGGTGTTTGAAAAGGACATGCCTTTGGGATGCCATACGATCCATGGGTGACCTGGCACCTTTGGCAACCCAACCCTGGGAAGGGTCTTGCATGTTAGGGTAAAAGATAGCTCCTTAGGTGATGATGTTAGTGAAGGACCATAGAAACCCTATGGGCTTGTGCAAGTAGGGTATAGCTGACACCTAGGGCATGTCATAGTGCTAACAATAGGATGAAACCCTGGATAAGGAATTATGATGGAGCACAAAGGGTTATGGATGATCTTGAGCAACCATAAGTTCGAACCTAGGCTTCACCCATGTAGAGCATGCCTTTGAGGTTGATCCTTCATGAAGAAAGGACCTCTAATGGTGAGGTTGGATGTGGGGTTAGCTCTAGAGAGAGCAGGAAACCCAGCAAGAAAGTTGGAAGCCTAAAACCCTGAACAATGGATGATAGTGGTTGCTTCATGATCGATCCATGAAAGTTGATGATATCTTGGTTGCCTTTAGAGGGACCCAACCCTAAGTGTTGCTCGAGTTGAAGGATGATAAGAAGTGCATGTCATGCATTTTGCGTGCTTGGTTCGTAGTTAAGAGATAGAGCATGCAGGGTTCCTAGGCCTAAGAGGGGAAGTGGTATACCTGATGCTCATGATGAGAATTGAGTTCCTATAGAAACAAGCATGGTAATTCTCATGAATAAAGGAAAAGGGAAGTCCCTTAAGTTAAAGGTGTTTGATTAACCCCTCACAACTAAGTTGATGATAAAGGGAAAGTTTGATCTTGATCCAACATCAAGGAAGAAGAACAAGTATGACCTAGCATGGTACAGTAAGTGATCTGCTCGTGCCTTAATGGCTTGCTAGGGTTAAGTAGGCTCGTGTGGATGTAAACCCTAGACCTAAGTGCTTTTGTGACCTTCGAGATAGTTTCCTCCCATCCTGGGAGAGGGACCCCCTTTGGAAGGGTGTATATCAGTTTTGTTGGTTCAAAGTAACCTAAAGAGGTCTCATAGGATCTGGAGAAGCTAAGTGAAAGGTACATAGTATGAGATTGAATCTACAGACCCATAGATATCCATCTCTTTTGCATGTGAATGTGTTACCATGGCGGTAACCAGTATGGGGCTTGACCAAGGTAGGCAGGTTGCCATAATGCCTATGAACGGATGAGAGTCAGCCCATGAATGTAGAAAGAGAGATGATGAAGACTTGGGTGAGAGTCTAAGTGATCATGTACTATAAGGGAGAATCCTATGTCTATCCTAGGGTCAGGTAGGGATAAGACCGATGAAAGTAGGAGTTGCCTAATTCCCCAGTTGCACATGACCATAGGGTCGGGAGGTAACAGCTATCATTGTCTGAGGGCCATGGGTTGGGAGATTGATCACCTTCATGAACTCATGAGACCCAAAGGGCAGATGAGTAGGGCACTCTCTTGATGCATGAGGGAAGAGGGATGACCCCAAAAAAAAAGTCGGTACCCTATAGACCTAGAGGAGATGACCAAGGATGTAAACCTTAGTAAGTTCAAGACTGGTTTGATATCATGATGTATGTGATGTAGAGACATATGTGGCACGTTGCAACTTAGATTTAAAGGTGTACTGGCAAGGTGGGATGTACCATCTCTACTCTTGGAATAGGAAGAACTCTGTATTTGGACTGCAGCCAAATGCTTATTTCCTCATGTTATGGGGGTGAGAGATAGGACATTATGCATGTCATACACCAAGAATAAGAGATGATGTAGGTTGGAGCGTTGCCACGAGAAATGGGGATAGAGAAGATATCTTACCATAGTAAGGTGAATGAATGATGGATGGCTTGCAAACACTAAGAGGAATAAGGTAATCCCCTTATGAGGAAGTTTCTATGATGAGCTATGTAGAACTTACAAGTTATACCAGGTTGAGTTTGGTCACCATGATGATGAAATCAGAGAGTGTTCTTAATAGAGATAGACATGGAGTTTGAGGTAATATAATAAGTGAAATACATGGAAGTGTATGTCTTCAATGTTACCTAATACCTAAGGATGAGAGGTGGTAATGAATGCTCTGGTTAAGACTTGTTTGGCTAGAAGTTAGAAGAGGTTGTTCGACTAACCCTAAGTTCGAAAAGGAGAAGTGTTTGGATAACACTTAGATGTAACAAGATACATTGAAAAGATATGGTTGTTTGGTTAGCCAGTCTAGTCCTGGATGCAATGAAAGGATGGTGGTAGAACCTCAGATGCACTTCTTTGAAAAAGAAGGTGACGAAACCCAGACTAGAGTGGCTTAGGGTTTCAGAGATATAGATCTTGAAGAATCATGACATACAGGAAATCATGATTGAAGATCACCATACACCGGGGTAAATGGCAATAGCACTTTGGATGCTTAAGATGAGGTTGCATGTAGATTATGTCCATGCAAGCCAGGAGTAAAGGACGAATCCCAGTAACCCAGTGTATCGATATGGAGGACAAAAGAATCCCTGAGAGGGAATGAGAGCTCAACGGATGTCGTGTCTTCCCTGGATCGAGGAAGGTCGAGATACAATATGGGTTATGGTAGATCGCCTTACCTAGATGACATAAGAAAGAAAGAGTTCTGTCAAGAGACAGATCTAGTTGAACTACTCATGAAAGAGATGGCTCAACTACACCATGAAGCAAGTTCAAAGGTTCTTGAGTTTGACCTAAAGGTTCACTTCCATAAAGTGAAAGTAGGTACATGAAGAACTCAATGTTAGTATAGTTTATCACCCCTAACTATGGATAGTATGATCCAGACTAAAGGGTCTGATGAGGGCATGTGTGCTCGTTCAGGGTGATATTTAGAGACAGTTCTTGTCCTATGAAAGATGTGACAATGACCACCATAGCCAGTATCGGGTTTTATATGAAGCTCTGTAAGGGAGGTTGTGTCGGTCACCACTTCAGTAAGGTGATGTTGGTGAAAAGGGCCACATGATGGTTAGAAAAGGACCACATGATGGTTAGAAAAGGGACCCCAGTGCGTGTAGATGAAGTCGCTTTGATTGTGCAAGGGCTTAAAGGAGCCTAGAAGCGATAAGAGTCGTGATCAGATGCAAAGTAGACTGACCTACAGTACACTGTGGGAGAAAATATGACATGAAAATCCGACCCCTCTAAGTTATAACTAGGAGAGCTGAGTACCCGATACATGAGTCCATTAGAGATGGATGGGTGGAGAAGGTTAGGTTTGACCCTACCCTCAGGATAGAGTAATGAGGGATGTTTTCCATGTGTCCAATTTAGAGCACTATGTGAGGTACCCCGACCATGTGCTGAGCAATGAACCTAGTGAGCCCCAAGGGAGGCTGACATGGCCTGAGTCACCTGTGTAGTTTATAGATGCCAGGATGAAGGAACTCAGAGAAAAAGAATATGTGATAATAAAGGTTCTTCGAAAATGCCATGGGTACGGCAAAGCCACATAGGGGCCAATGATGGACATGGAAAAGTCTTATCCTGAATTGTTTGTTTGCTTGCCTAAATTTTGAGGACAAAATTTCTATAAGAGGGGAAGGATGTTATAACCCCAATTTTTGGGTTCAATTGATGAGAAATACAATTTCTCATATTAAGGATAATTGAACAAATAATGATGTGATTTATTTTGAATAATTGGATTTCGTTTAAAATAGCCTTGTTATTTGATTTGTGGGCTTTATTGGCTATTGGGCCCAATAAAAAGGAAGATAACAAAGGAAATTCAATTAGTAAATGGATAATTGAATATTTGAGAAAAGAAATAATGGAAACCTCTAGAAGGCAAATCCAAAGAGGATTTCGTGCCTCTTGGGTTCCTTGGGTACCAAGGAGTCCAAGGTTGCAAAAAGAAAGCAATAGGAAAAGAAAAGATTAATTATGTATTTCTTTATGAAGAAAGAAATTGGGAAATAATTATATAATGTGGAAAATGAATGAAAAAAGGCATAAATGAGATTTCTTGGGGAAATTTCGTATCCATGTGGTTGTTAATATTAAAAGAATGCCAATAAGCAAAATAAAAGAGAAATAAAAAGAAATCTTCAAAAAGGAATATTTAAATAAGAAAATAAACAAGATAATGTGAAATAAGGCATAAAGATGCATCTAGAAGGATAATGAATATCCTTGGAAAAGGGTTTCAAAATAATGGAGTGTAAATGGATCCAAGGAGTCCCAATATAGAGGAAAGAAAGAGAAAATACTAAAAAGGCAAAATAAGAAGATAATATAATGCATTACTAAGGAATTATGAGATATTGTTAAAAACAAAATAATTTCTATTAAAGGAAATAGAAATTTCGTGCTTATGGAGTAAAAATAAAGCATAAGAGAGAGAAATAGAAAGGATTTTCGAAATCCTAGTTTTTGAAGAAAAAGGAATATCAAAAGGGTATAGAAGAGAGAGAAGGTTTGCTTATCCATGAAGGAATCAAATTCCTAGTAGGAAAGAGTGTTGTTTCTTCATGGGAAGACGTTTTAGGGTCTGGGCAACCACTCCTATATGAGGAAATAGCCCAGGGTCGACCCCAAGGGATGTCCCATACGTATCTCTCTATTTCCTATCTTCTTCTTCTTCTTCTTTGTAAACAAACCCTAAAGGAGAGGAGTAGTGTGGCTATGAGCGATGAGGAATGAGTAGATGAGGCCGAAGGAAGCACAATGCTCCCACGACACCTCACGAAGACGCAGCCATGTTCTCTGAGCCTGAGTTCTTGTGCGGCAGCCACGGGGGAGCAACAAATCCTCCACGTGTTGTAGAGTTAAGGGACGAGTTCCAGTCGACTTGGCCGCGACCCAGCAGCACCCCTGTGCGCGCAAGGGTGCGACGGAGGCAGGGGAAGCCACTCCGGTGGCCGTAGGGGCCCAGATGAGGGAGACAAAGCCGCGACATGGGCGGCTAGGGCGGCAGCAGATCGACCTGCGGAAGGTTGAAGATGGAGTTGGCGTTGGACAAGTTTGCCCTCCACGGGCTAAAGACCAACCTGACTTAACCGAGGGCACGATGGTCATTTCGAAATGTTTCTCAACCCAGCCGCAACAACGTTGCATGTAATGGGCTACGTGGCGTCTCCCCATTGGATGAAGTAAGTCAATCTTGTTAATTTCATATCTCCTCAACCGTAGCTCGGAAAATAGCAAAATTCTATATCAAATTGCTCAGAAAAATGAGAGGGATCCAATAAAAATATGTTTAGAAGTTAATTCCTCTTTATATTCGAAACGTAGTGTAAATTATCATCTTTAATGAATTTAAGATTAAGAAACACTATTTTGATATGATTAAAGTGTTTAATGGGGTTTAATGGATCTTTAGAGTTGATATTAATCTGTTAAATGTAAAAAGGAACATTGAGTTCAAAAAGGAAGAACTTTTCCTATGATTAGTCAAATTTAGAGTTTATATGATTAAAATTGGAAAAGTACATAGAGTTATCATCACTAGTGTTCTAATTAATGAAAACCCCTTAGATTTGAAGATAGATGGATTTAATGTTGTTCAAAGGATAATTTTAACCTGTTGTTTATAAATATGAGGATAGGATCCAAAAAGATGATCTTTTTATATTAATTGGCTTAATTAGGGTTTCGTGCATGGTTATGCATTAATGAGCTTAAAACCCTAATTTAGATGAATATGTCATTCTAATGGTTTAATTGTACAAATCGAAGAATAAAATAGAGATATGATGTTTCGAAGGTAAATTGAGTACCAAAGATCTTAATGTTGATAATGTGTATTAGATGTAATGAGTAGTCTAATATGCATAAGAAGATAATTAGGGTTCGTAGCCCTAATCCTTAGTCCAAACAAGAAATAACCCTAAACCCTAGTTTAGGAGCACATCTAGATCTGAGTAATGTAATGTGAATACATGGTGACACATATGTAGTATACATGTTTCAGATATTGTTGATTATATGCTTGGTTACTTGGATGTTTGGATGCACACATAAAGTCTATGATGTTCCGCATGGTTTCTGCAAGGAATAAGGTATGTGGTTACGATTATGAATAGCCGCTTTAGGTTTTCTGATGGATTCCCGGATGTTTAATCGTGTTGAATGCAGCTAAACTGTTGAATGTTTATTTCTTTCATGCAAAGTATAAAGTGACTATGACTATCATTTAATCTATATGCCATCTAGCTCAATCCTTGATTCCCTCTGTGTCGTAATGGCGGACCTGATAAAAGACTACCTAGAGGGTAGGTACATCAGGTCATGAATGACTTTGACTACCTAGAGGGTAGGGTCATGAATGACTTTAACTGCCTAGAGGGTAGGGTCATGAATGACTTTGGCTGCCTAGAGGGCAGGTCTATCAAGTCACCTTATAGAGGTACCATGTAAGTCCTAAAGGGACAACACAGAGTTGTGAAAATATGGATTGAGTAGTTTGGCTTAAAACGTAATCTTGGTTGTTAAATGATTAGTTGAATGATTACATTGTTATCATAGTTGCACGATTATCTGTTTCCCCCACATACCAGATTTGGCTGACCGACGTTTTGTTTGTCGGCGTTTTAGGTACAATGAAAAGAACAAACAGTAAAGTGGCACATGTGATACTAAAAGGGAATTAAAGTACAAAGGAGGATTAGATAGACTAGTATCGGTGTGGTTAAAAGTTTAGAGATCCAAGTTTTAAAAAGGTATGTAAAGAAAAATTTTATTACCATTTTCAGTATAGTCTGTTAGAATTTGATAATTGTTTATGGTTATATGTCGAACCTTTGATCCGGGATTAATGGGTGCGGCTTCAACCTCTTGGTCTCCCTTAATTGGGGGTTATCGGGAGGTGGGGTCGTAACAGTCCTTCTCCTTGCTTGAATTGGGTTGGCTGGTTCTGGGTGCCTGGACCCGATTCAACTGGTTTTGACCGGTCTGCGCTCCTTCTCCGAGTGAGTCTCCTGGTGCGGCTCCCTATTTCTTCGCAGTGCAGGAGCGCCACCTCAAGGGCCAACTTCGGCGAGAAATCTTCCGCAACAGTGTGCTCTTCGTGGAAGACTTACACTACCCCAAGGTTCAGACTGTCTCCCTCGACACCATCGGCCACTCTCCCTTCTTCCTAGAGCTCCTGCTCTAGAGATCATGGAGGCCACCACCGCTGGTGTCTGTCGTGGCAGAGAAGAAGGGGCATCTGGCCTCTTCTCATCCTCACTCTTATCTGAAGCTTTGTAAAGTTTTGTTGGGCCTCCACGAACTCGAACAAGCCCCTCATCGTCAGGGAGAAGCACCATGCACATGCCTCTGAGCTTCATCTTCAAGCTCCAGACAACTTGGTTTGCTCAACCATGGAAAAGACCATCGCTGGGCACGCAATTTCCTGCATTTATCTCCTTAGGCCTTGATTTTCCTTTCCCTTCTCTTGTCTCCCTTTATTCGGTGTTGTAGATCCACACTCTGCCTTTGGCCACGGCCTACAGGTTGCGGTGGAGAGGACCTAGAAGTCGAGCTCCCGTTCTCCCTACTAGAGCGGCCTCTCGACCCATCTAAGGGGTCTCCTCACTCCTCTACTCGAGTTGAGAACAACTGACCACTTGGTCCCTCCCCTCAGGCCACGACCAAGATGTGGGGATTCTTGGGACTCGACGTTGCTGATTGCTTCATGATCTACAGTTAGATCGAAGGTAAGTGATGAGGATCTGACCGTCCAATGTGCATCCAATAGGTGTAAGGGACCCAGTCTAAAACGTGATTCACGGCTCACATACGTCACGACTCATAGCCAGTATATTAGTCACAAATGGCCAGGATTTGTCCACACGACCCACCCTCAATCAAAGGGGTGTGTTAAACATCACCTAATATCAAATCTTAGGTCTATCAATCATCAATATGCATATTATTTCATAATATACAAACTTAAATAACTCCCTCTAGGCGCATCCAAATGCCACCAAATTTTAACCATAACTTCTTTACCTCTCGAGCTACCTTCTACACAAAGTTGATGACCCAACTTATCTATTACACCATTCAGTTAAATTCCTAAAAAAAGCATTAATGAGATGTCTTAATCATTATGTCAACCTCACTTCAACACACCAACTTTGTCAAAGGCTTGGAACTCTTAATATAACTCAACCATATGATTTTTCTTGTATCATTGGACATTTAGGATTCCAAAATTCCACTCCATCACATCCTACACACCATAAAAGATATTTCATCCATGAAATTAAGCCCAAAAATCTTGTCTTTCACACCAACTCTTTTTGGAGATCCATCAACATTATGAGTTGTGTGGTTGAGTTTTGTCTCAAAATTAGGCAAGTACCTAGCACAGAACGTCAAACTTTCTTCAGCTAAATAGCCACTAGTAATAGAACCAGCCGGTTTGGCTATGTTTCTGACATACTTCTTCAATTTCTTCAAGTATCTCTCTATTGGGTACATCCACCTAGTTTGGACAGATCCAGCAAGCCTGGCATCATAAGCTAAATGAATTGGCAAATGCATCATGATGGTGAAGAAAGAAGGAGGGGAGATTTTCTCCAGCTAGCAAAGAGTGACAAAAAATTCTTATTCTAATTCTTTGAATTCCTCCACATCAATAATGTTAAAGCAAAGCTTGTTGAAAAATGAGCACAAATTAGCAATAGGTTTGTACACATCTAAGCTTATGCAATGTCTCAAGGCAACATGTAGAAGTTGATGCATAAGAACATGGCAATCATGACTTTTCAGCCCAACAAGTTTTCTATCAGATTTTCTAACACACCAAGATATGTTAGAAGAATAGTCATCAGGAACTTTCAATTTTTCTAACACAGATAGGAACTTATCTTTTGGGGCATTAGTCATGGTGAACGATGCTGGAGGCAAGTAATAGAGGTCACCTACATCTACTGGCCATAAATCTCTTTAAATGCGCATTTTCTTTATATCTTGATGAGCTTGTAATTTGTCTTTACTTTTCTTAGAATCACCCAATAATGTGTTTAAAATTATTCTCGCACACATTATTTTCTATGTGCATCACGTCCAGATTGTGTCTAACAGACAAATACTTCCAATAAAGTAGCTAAAAAAAGATGCTTATCTTATTCCAACTAGGAGGTAATGGTGGAATTTGATCTCCATACCCCTTGCGCTTATTTGTTTTTCCAAATGTGATATTTTCATACCCATCAAATTGCCTCAATATATCTTCTCCAGATAGTGGCTTAGCTGGAAGGAGAAAATCTTTTTCGCCATCAAAGTTTTTCCTATCACATCTATATGGATGATTCATTGGAAGAAAACATCAATGGAAACCATAACATTGCTTTTTCCCAAACTTCAACCATTTTGATATAGTCTCCACATTACAACAAGGACATCCTGAATCGTTCTTACCTTCAGTGCTCCAACCATATAAGTCACCATATGATGGAAAATCATTAATGGTCCATAAAATCATTGCCCACATAGTGAAATTCCTTTTTCTATATGCATCTTAAACTTTGACTCCAAGCACCCAAAGTAGTTGCAGCTCCTCAATTAATGGATCCAAGTATACATCAAGGTCATTGACAACATATGTGGTCTTGGGATTAATAGGGACATCATAATAAATTGTTCTTTCATAAGAAGCCAAGGCAGAAGATTGAGAGGTGTCACCAATATAGGCCAGATTCTATGTGATGCACTCATATTGCTAAATGCATTAAAACCATCAGTTACTAATTCCAATATAATATTGCATGGTTCAATAGAAAAGTATGGATACCTGGCATCAATAGACAACCATTCTGGTATGTCTGAAAGATGATGAACATGACCATACTTGCCTTTTCCATCAGATGGCCAAATCATATCTTTATCAACAGATGAAGACATATACAACCTATCTAATTGAGGTATCAAATGGAAGTGATACATGACCTTAACAGCTACCTTCTTTACCTTTTTTTGTATTTCTTTTTATTCCATCTTGAAGCACCACAAGTATCACAATTTTCCTTTGAAGTTGCATCTTTGCGAAAAAGCATGCAATTATTTGTAATACATATATAGTAGAATGATAAAGTCATAAATCCTTCACGATCGCATTTGCTTCATCGTACGTCTCCGGGAATAGACAATTTTCTTCTAGAAATCCTGAAATAATCAACTGTAACAACTTTGTGAAAGAATCGTTGGACCATCCAGATTCCTCCTTCAGATATTGCAAGGCAACCAAATACAATTGATTAGAATGACTTGTGCAACCTCTATAGAGTGGTTGATCAACCTCTTTTAGTAGCTTGTAAAATCTGTGTGCATCTACATTTGTAGGTTCCTCTGTAGCTTCAGCAGAATGGTCGTTTGCTATGTAACCCATACCAAACAAATCCCCCAACATCTGATGCATATTTTCGGTGCTAGGCATGTTTGGTTCCAAAACAAGATTGCTCCTACCAATCACCTCCCCATGAAACGTCCAAACATCATAGCTATGCACAAATCCTTTTTGTAATAAATGTGAGAATACCTCCTCCTCTTTTTTAAGGTATCTGTTCAAACATACCTTGCAGGGACATATTAATTTCCTGTGTCTAGTTGGTCTCTGATGGATAAGAGCAAACTCAATGAACTTTCATAACCCTACCTTGAATACATCACTTCACACTCTGTTCCCAATATACATCCAAATCTGGTCTATTAGAAAATCCTTCTATATGAAGGAAAATATACAATAAGTTAAGCACACATTACAAGAAACATATATATATATATGTATATATATATATGCAATTCAAATACTTTTTAAAATTGAAGAAATGGAGGACATGATTGTGGAATTGATAGTGAAGCCACATTAGAGAGCTAATAATAATAATATAGAAAAACTATTGGTTTTTGGTCGGGTGAAGGAATAAGAGACTTGTTTTTACAATGATGACCAAGAGGAAAGTATTTGACATGCAAGTTTGGAGAGTACTTATCAAAACCATGGGAAATTAATGTACTTGTGGCTAATATCACAAATGTCACATATGAGATCGGGAGTCATGATGGACAAAATAAAAAGGATCTTTGAAATATCTAGATCATGGTGAGTTTCTTGCTATCCTATTCCTTATTTATTGTGTTCAATACATTTTTATTTTCTATTGGGAAGGTACTACTATGGGATGGGATGGGATGAGCTATATGACTTTACTCAACTTGTGTATATTTGTTTGTCCAGTTGAGAAGTTGTTGAGCTTAATGCTAGATACAACTGATTATTAGAATTATATCTCTATAAATCCTCGTACTATATTCATAATTAGTATATTAGTATTGTGATAGAGTTTTGTATTTGTAAATCCATTTATTAGATTTACATTATGTGGGTGCATTTTTTTTAGCCATACAAACTCCTGATGTAGATGCGTCCATCCAAATTTTAACGATTGAATTTACTCTTAACAAGCTGAATAAATAGAACATAAATAAATTGTGGGGATCAATTCACTAAGATCTCTCACAACACACCAATAAGTTGATATCTATCTAGTATGAATGGCATACAATATAAACTTTTCATGCCACCTTCTAAGTGACTTAAGGTTTACATTGCTTCTGCATCATACACATGGCAGACCCTGTGATCTCCTTTATCCAATTTTAGTGCAATATGATTTTTTTTTCATTATAGAAATTAGCAACCATGATCAGTAATCTACTTTATTTGCACCCATTAAAATTTCGTGAAGAAAATACACCATGATCAATATATCTTCTTTTTTCTACACCTTCAAAGAAACCAGTTTAATATTTACTAAATTTTATTAATCTCAAGTAATGTATACCATGAACACACAACTCTTCCTCTAGTATTCTGGTTATCTATCTTTAAGACAAGTTTATAGAACCGTGGTCTTTTGGTTCTTGTTATTTTAGTATGAGTTTTGAAACCAATGAAGAATTAAGCTTAAAGGGGTGGTGCTATGAAGTTTTTTCAATTGTTATAGAGCTTATAGAGTTACCTGATGAGTTGGGTGGCGGTCGTGAAGGTTCAAGTGATATGATTGAACACATTGCAGGTGGTGAACTCATATCTCTATTCTTTCAACTTCTCATTTTTTTTGCGAGAGAACCACCCCCATGGGAGTGCCACATAGTGACCCCCCCGATTAGGCGTAAACTCTCGGGGACCCTGCCGCTCATACCAAGGCCCCAATTCAGTCGCATCGTTGGTCGGACGACGTGTGGGCTAAATTATTTCAATGGAATGCTGGGAGTCGAACTCGTGCCCCCTCGCAAGGGGCTTACGAGCCGCACCGCCCGATCTATTCCACCCCGGCTTTCAACTTCTCAATTGTGTTGCAATAATTTATAGTGTAATTAGTCTGAGCAATGGTTACCCAATTTCAAGAGACTTATTGACTTAATAAAATAGGTAAAGACCAACTTGTTTGACATGAAATTTTCTAGCCTAGTCAACCTAGATGGCGACTGGAAACATGCATTTTCTTTAAGAATAATTCCTTTCAAACTACACTACATTGATCATGAATCAATTCCCCAGACCCAAAATCTCCTTCAGATACTTGAGCATGGACTAACGAGGTTAGTGGGATACATTCTGTCAAATTTTCCTTCACAAAGACATATCCAAACTACCAAAAGGCCCATCGAAAACCAACTGGCACCTTGACATACCCAATAAGATCTGCATATTTTTGTGGCTAGTCAGAAATGAACCGATCATGACTAATAAAAGAAGGCAAAATAGGCACTTCGCAAACAACAATCTATGTCCTTGATGTAACCACGAAGAATAAACCACTCTACACACACTCAAGTATTAAGCTTTTGCAAGATCCACTTGGGAACAATGTGACTTGTTTGAAAACTAGTATTATCTTCAAGGAAGCTCTACTACTGAATGGCTTGGCATAAACATCAATAGAGACGATAATCACTACACTTAATTTGAATTTTGTTGCTGGATCATATGGAAGGTGAGGAAGTATAAAGTATTTGAAGGAAAGGATTTCAATATGTATGGGTAGGTGCAAGACCTATCAAACAACATCATGCTAAATAACCATGCTTTTAGGAAGATCATGGGTGGTGAACCTTCAGTCACAAATGTTATCTATCAAACACCAGAAAACCTACGTGACATGGTCATATATGAAGACACTATCCTCATGTGAGTGCATGCAGCTGTCAAGGGTAGTGAGGTAGCCATTGCTACTACAATACACAAAGTGGATTCACATGGTTAGGAGGCACAACAAAATGCATCAAGACCTCTACTATCACTGAAGCTGATGTCTGAGCAATAGAACTTGCATTGAATCTGATTAAAAAAATTAACTATATGAAAATGGTGATTGGAAATGATAGCAAATTGTCCATTGAATGCCTTGAAGTATGAGGTTCTCAAAACCCTCAAATGGATGCATGGATAAATTGAATTGACAGGATCCGAATGCAATACGAAGAAGTAAAAGTAATAAAAATTGGGAGGATAAACAACAACATTAGAACTAATGATATTAGTTTGCTAATAATTTTTTGGTTCAAATACTACAAGCATCCTCAAAGTTTATATAATTACATAGTCACCAAAAAAAGTAAACTTTTAGATCCAGATTGGATTATATAATGGTAGTGAATCCTCATGGTGTACAATAATCTTAAAATATAGAACTGTGAGAGCCATTTGTATGCATGATCACCATTGTCCAATTTTAGTGCAATATGAATTTTTTTCATTATAGAAATTAGCAACCATGATCAATAATCTACTTCATTTGCACCCATTAAAATTTCTTGAAGCACACGCACCATGATCAATATATCTTCTTTCTTCTACACCTTTAAAGAAACCAATTGAATATTTACCGAATTTTATGAATCTCAAGTAATGTAGTCCATGAACACACAACTCTTCCTCTAGTATTCTAGTTATCTCTCTTTGAGGTCATGTTATAGAACCACAGTCTTTTGTTTCTTGTTATTTTAGTATGTGTTTTGAAACCAATGAAGAATTAAGCTTAAAGGGATGGTGATATGAAGCTTTTTCAGTTGTTATAGAGCTTATAGAGTTACCTGATGAGTTGGTCGGTGGTCGTGAAGGTTCAAGTGATATGATTCAACACATTGCATGTGGTGAACTCATATCTCTATTCTTTCAACTTCTCAAGTGTTCATCAATAATATATAGTGTAATTAGTAACCACTATGCATTATGCAACTCATATATTAATTCATATGTCACTGTGTGGTTGCTCGCCTGAAGGTTTCATATCCCTCTATCGATCTTTTTCGATTCAGACTGTATGGTCTTAGAATCACAAATATTGTAGCCCCATTGGTGTGATGTTAGGTGGGTGATATGTTTCTTTACATTTCATAGTATATAGGGAGAAAAATAACTGAAGCCAAGTGAATCATGATACATAAACCAAATTCGTAGAGACATAACATAAAGAATAGAGAAAATAGCAGTAAGGTATGTTCAAAATATGAATGGACTGGTCATATGTTGGCATGGGAGCTTCCTTCAGAGCTTCACTCATGGTTGGGTGGGCATGGCATCTCCTTGATATGTCCTAACTACAAGCACCATATTGTAAAGCAAGAAAGGCCTCATGGATGAACGCACCTATGTTAGGTGACATCATGTCAATGACTAGCATATAATGTGTCTCTTTCTCAACTAGGATCTTGACCATACCCTTAGCATCATCAATGGCCTTGACATGATTGATGGCCATAAATGGGAGTTCATCAAATTGATGGTGAGTATAAGAATCCCCTGGTGTTGTGTCATAATCAACATGTCCATGCTCTGCAATAATGGAATCAGTCACATATAACTCCATCTTGTAGGTACTATGTGAACTTGGGAATAATTTTGAAATTTAAAGCAAACATTCAGAGTGGAGCATCTCATGCTAGACTTATTTTTCAGAGTGGAGCATGTGCCCACATAAATCACTATAAAAACAATATATACAACTTACCGTAATTACTCTTTCTAGCACTGAATATCCTAACATAACCTGGGAGTGCCCACTAATTCTATATGTGGCACCAAATTTACATTAACTAGGCTATATCAACTATTTGTATTCCCATTCTACACACCAGCACACATAAAATGCTACACAAGGAAATGTTTTCAGGAAGTGTGGTGTAAGGTCAAGCATAAGTAAGATTGAAGAAAATTGTTGTTTGAGATTCATCCTGTGTGGTTTGTTGTATATATATATATAAAAACTTCTATGTTTTCATAATGTTGCAACTTGATGAATTTCAACACTGATGAATCTAGACTTGTTCGTTTGGGAGACTTGACATATAAATGTGGCAATTCTATTTCCAGTTATCATTATTACAACTCCTTCAAAAAAATGAATAATGGGAATACCCACTGGTCCACATAATTGATAATTACACCTCTTCCACCTGAGGTAAGCCGATCAGATCCATGACAACCTTCTATGGTGCCAACTCATTATCAAGTATCTAAGCCAATGTTGTCAAAACTAGCATCTTCTCATTATATTTTTTGGCCACCACTATGACAGTCCCAGTGGTAAATACTTCTTCAGCTACTTGATTCATTGAAGACAATATCTCATCAAGCATCTCTCTAGATCGAAGACGTACACCAACAATTTTGTTTCTTGAATGGTTAACAAAACTTGTTACAACCCTAATTTTGGGTTCATTTGCCGAGAAATGTAATTTCTCATAATAAAGATATTTGCATAAATAATGATATAATTTGATTCAAATAAATGGATTTTGTTTACAATAGCCTTGATGTTGTGTTGTGGGCTTTTTGGCTATTGGGCCCAAATAACAAGAAAATTCTATTAGTGAATGGATAATTGAATTTTTAAGAAAAGAAATAAGTGGAAACCTCTAGAAGGCACATCCAAAGAGGATTTCGTGCCTCTTGAGTTCCTCGGGTTCCAAGGAGTCCAAAGTTGCATAAAGAATGCAATAAGAAACGAAAAGAACAATTAAATATTTCTATATTAAGAAAGAAATTGAAAATAATGATAAAATGTGGAAAACAAGTGAAAAGAAGTATAATTGAGTTATCCTTTGTGGAATTTTGTATCCCAAGGATACCTCATGATAAAAGGAATACCAAAGAGGAATAAAGGGAAATCTTCAGAAAGGAAATATTTTAATGAGAAATAAACTTGATAATAAGAAATAATGCATATAGATGCATCTAGAACAATAATAAGGGTCCTTGCAAAGGAATTTCAAAATATTATAATTCTTGGGGACCAAGGAGCCCAATGAAGAAAAAGAAAAGAGATAAAGAAGATAAATTCGGATTTTCCTAATGACTAAGGAATATGGGTTTTTGAGGAGACTATTAAAAAGAGCTGTTGCTTTGTAAATAAGGAAAGGATGATGGAATTGTATTCCATCCTTTCTTTGGTTAAAGTTGGCACTACTAATTAAAGGAAATCAGGACTATGTGGACTCTCAAACTCTAAGTGATATGGACCACATGGAAACATCCAACTTTCAGGAGGCATATTGGCAGCAAAGGAAAGTCTTGCCTAGAAGGGATGGTTTCCCACTCCTCTATGTTTTGTTCCTTTGATGGTTCTAGAGGGTTCTTTTAGGACCTATATAAGGAACCCTCACCCCTATCCCAAACTCAAAATTCCACATCTCGTAGACCATAGAAGAACTACGGTCGATGGGCTTTCATAGACCCGTCCTTACGTGAAAGATCTGCTTTTACATGGAGGACCTAACCGGGTATGCAAGGTCTACATGGAATAATGATCTCTGAAGGTTATTGGTTCCTAGGGAGGCATCGGGAGCGACAGAGTCTTCTTCCCCCTCTTCCTTCTTCAACTGCGGCCTCCGCCATGGAGTTTTGCCCTGCAAACTGGAGCCGTTCTCGGTTCTGACACTAGGCAATCGGGAAGTTTCGGCCTCGACCTGCACCTTGGGTGCATGCGGCTGGAGGCTGCGGAGGGTTGGGGACCTTCGTGGAGTCCTCCCACACCTCAGAAGGGCCTCCTGAAGGCAGTGGGAGATCACCGCAGCGGCAGTAGGGCACTGTCGGGAGGAGGAAGACAACTCAAGCTTACGTTGGACCAAAATGCCCCTCGGGCAAGTGAAGAAATGACCAGCAATGTGGGGGCAGTTTCGACCTTGCATTATGTTTTAAGTCGGCCTGGATCGTGCTGGATAAAAGGGCATGCATGGGCTCACGTGTCAGCCTTTCATTGGTTGTGGTAAGTGATTTCTTACAAAAATCATATTTAAAGATTGGTAACTCTGATTAAAACAAGTGATATATGAAACTTTATCCTCAGAATGAGAGGAACACAAAGAAATAATGTTTGATGCCTAATTTTGTATGATATTAAAAAAGTAGTGTAAGTTATCAACTTTAATGAATTAAAGATTAATAAACTCTACTTTGAGATGATTAATGTAATTAGTAGAGTATAATGGGTGATTAAAGTTGATAATAACATGTTAATTGTAAAAAGGTACATTAAGATTGAAAAGGATGATCTTTAAACGTAATTAGTTTAATTTAGAGATTATGTGCATAAATATGCTTGAAATTTGAAAAGTACATAAAGCTATCATCTTTAATGATTTAATTAATGAAAAACCCTTATATTTGATGATAGATGTATTTAATGTTGTTCAATGGATAATTCAAGCCAATATTAACCTATTGTTGATAAGTGTGAAGATAGGATCTAAAATGATGATCTTTTTATATAATTGGCTTAATTTAAGGTTTCGTGCATGAATATGCATTAATGGGCTTGAAAACCCTAATTTAGATAAATATGTCTTTTAATTGTTTTAATGGTTCAAATCCATGAATAAATAGAGATATGATGATCCTAAGTCAATTTGGGTACAAAAGACTATTAAAATGGATAATTTGGGCAATTAAGGTTTATATGAGTAGAAAAGAGTATTTTAGGGTTTGTTGACCTAAAAGGGATAAAGTTTGAGAAATTCATTTAAGAAACCATAATGAATATTAATGAAACCTTAATTTAGATTAGAAACCCTAGAAAATGAATCCAAGTCAATAAAGTAGATTCTTGATAAAGTGTGTAATGAATAGAGTACATATTCATTTTAGGAATTATGTGATTGTTGAATTGCTTGCTTGGATCGCTTTCTTGGTTGGACTTGCTTAATGTCAGTGAAATCATCAAATCAGGTATGTGGTTACGCTTATAATTATCCCGACTAGTTTTCTGAGGATTTTATCGACGTTTCCCTCATGGCTTTGAATAACTATTGGATGCTTTTATTTCATGCAACTATAGAGTGACTATTAATATCATTAAAAATATACATGTATAACTGGCTTATCCGGGTCCACCTCTGTGGCTTGTAAAGGCTAAAAAGGGGTAACCTAGAGTAAGGTCTAGGTTATCGTGGGTTAGAAATTGGGCTACCAAGTTTAGTTCCATGAGACCCTTTAGCATGCCATGAGTTAAGGAGTGGGCTACTTACGAGTAGTGTCATGTGACTCAACCTTAGAAACTGGTTCACCTATAGGTGGGACCATGATGGGTTTAATGAGGATTAACCATAAGGAAGGTAGTATCCTGGTCCACTGCAGGGATAGCACAGAGGACAGGGTACTCATGGATCGTGGAGTTATATTTAAAACTTAAAATTGGTTGTTAAATGATTAATTGAATGATTACATTGTTATCATAGTTGCACGGTTATTGTTTCCCCCACATACCAGCTTCGGTTGACCGACATTTTTTTCGTCGGCGTTTTAGGTACAAGACAAAAGGAAAAATAGTAAACCGTCATATTGTGAAATACATGAAGTAAAACACAAGGAGGATTAGTTAGAACAAAATCCATAAGTGGATAGAAGTCTAGAGATCCAAGTTTTCGAAAAGGTATGCAAAAGTTTATTTTCTTACAGCTTTTCAGTTTAGTATGTTAAAATTTAATAATTATTCTTAGTTAATTGTCAAGCCTTTGATCCAGAAATTATGTGTGCGGCTTCGACCTCTCGATCTCCCTTAATTGGGGGTTATCGGGAGGTGGGGTTGTAACATTTGGTATCAGAGCCTAGGTTCCCCACTTAACCATTAATAATTGTTAAATTTTACAAACTCTATAGAACCCAAGGGAGTTATTAGAGGAATATCTGAAAGACAGAGGTGTCTAGAAAAGGATCACGACCGGGGGCTAGCAATATTTTCCTCCGCACCGCTAGTCAGAATATGAGGACTCCTGGATCCGTGTGACTGCCTGGCCAAAGTCTTAGGGTATGAATCGAAATAAGATACCTTCCTCTGAGGATGACGATAACCCTAACCATGTGTTGGTTAGAGAGAGATGAAGTGGTGAATAGATATCACGATAGACTAGGTGTTTGAAAGGACATGCCTTTGGGATGCCATATAATTCATGGGTGACCTAGCACCTTTGGCAACCCAACCCTAGGAAGGGTCGTGCATGTTAGAGTAAAGGATAGCTCCTTCAATGATGATGATAGTGGAGGACCTGTAGAAACTCTATGGGCTTATGCGAGTAGGGCATAGAATGTACCCAAAGTACATTAGTAGTGTGAGAAATAGGTTGAAACCCTGACCATGAGAGAGTGAAGGATGACTTATGAAATAAGCATAAAGAACTATGGATAACCTTGAGCGAACATAAGTTGAACATAGGATTCATCCAGGTAGGGGCATGCTTTCGAGCTTGATCCTTCATGAAGAGAGGACCTCTAATGGTGAGGTTAGTTGTAGGGTTAGCTGTAGAGAGAGAGCAGGAAACCCAGCAAGGAGGTTCGAATCCTAGACTCTGAGATACGAGGAGAAGTCGGGAGTTGAGGATAATGCGACCTAAGTGGATGATAGTGGTCACCACATTCTTGATCCTTAGAGGTTGACAATGTGTTGGTTGCCATGAGAGGAACCAAACCCTAGAGGGAGGATGAGGCTTTTGGTACCTATGTGCCTAGGGTATACTCGTTTACCTTCAGAGAAAGGAAGAAGAAGTTCTTTATACCCTAGAGAGGTTTAGTAATAGGTTATGAGGCCTTGTACCTTGTTGATTGTCCTTGAGGAGGACTCAACTTTAAAGTGTTGATCGAGGAAAAAGTATGACATGAAGTGTATGTCATACCCAATACATGTTTGGGTTGTGGTTAAGAAGTTGAGTAGACAGCTAGACATCAAGAAAGTGGACCTAGGGTTCCTAGGCCTAAGAGGGGAAGTGGTGTACCTAATGCTCATGATGAGAGTTGAGTTTCTATAGATGCAAGAATGGAACATCCTATGTTGAGAGGAAAGGAAAACCCCTTACATTTAGGGTATGTTTGGCAAACCCCTCCCAGCTAAGTTGATGACATGGGAAGGTATGACCTTGATCTAATGTTGAGGAATGAGAACCCAGATGACCTAGCGTAGTTCAGTGGTCTGCTTGTGCCTTAATAGCTTACTAGGGTTAAGCATATGGATGTAAACCCTAGACCTAAGGGCGGTTGTGACCTTATTGTAAAGAGATAGTTTCCTCCCATCCTAGGAGAGGGACCCTTTTGAAGGGGGTATACCAGTTTTTGAGTTATCCTAAAGAGGTCTCATAGGATCTTGAGAAGCTAAGTGAAAAGTACATGGTATGAAAATGAACCTGTAGACCCATAGATATCCATCTCTAAGTGAATGTGAATGTGTTACCATGGAGGTAACTGGTATGGGGCCTGACCAAGGTAGGAAGGTCACCATGACCCCTATGAAAGGATGGATGTCGGTCCATGCATACAAAGAGAGATGATGAAGGCTTGGGCAAGGTTCTAAGTTGGACATGTACTATGAATGGAGAATCCTAGGTCTATCCTAGGGTCAGGTAGGGATAAGACCGATATAAGTAGGAGTTGCCTGATTCCCTAGTTGCACATGACCATAGGGTCGGGAGGTAACAACTATCATTGTTTGAGGGCCATGGGTTAGGAGATTGATCACCTTCATGAACTCATGGGACCCAAAGGGAAGATGAGTAGGGCACTCTCTGGATGCATAAGGGAAGAAGGATGACACCTAAAGTGTCGGCACCCTACAGACATAGAGGAGATGACCAAGGGATGTGTGTAAACCCAAATAGGTTTGAAACCAGTTTTCCATGGAGGTAACTTTGATACCAAGATGATCGTAATATAGAGGCATAAATGGCACTTTTTAACTTAAATTTAAAGGTGTACTGGCAAGGTGGGATGTACCATCTCTACTCTTGGAATAGGAAGAACTTTGTATTTGGAATGTAAGCAAATGCTTATTTCCTCTTGTTATGGGAGTGAGAGATAGGACAGTACGCATGCCATACACCAAGGATAAAAGATGATGTGAGTTGGAATGTTGCTATGAGGTATGAGGTTAGAGATGATAACATACCATGGTAAAGTGGATGATGCATGGATGGTTTTCAAACGCTAAAGAGAAATAAGGTAGTCATCTTATAAAGATGTTTTTATCATGAGATATGAGTCATACAAGATTAAGTTTAATCACCAAGCAGATTAGCTCAAAGTGTTCTCAAGGAAGATAGATTTAGAGCCGAGATGAGATAATAAGTAGAATACATGGAAGTGTATGTCTTCAATGTTACTTAATACTGAAGGATGTGAAGTGGTAATGGATGCTCTAATTGAGATATATCTGACTAGTTTGGCTAGAAGTTAGAACAGGTTGTTAGGCTAACCCTATGTTTGGAAAGGAGATATGTTTGGCTAAACTCAGATGTAACATGATCTGTTGAACAAGTTAATGGTTGTTGGGTTAGCCAGTCTAGTCCTTGATGCAATGAAAGAATGGTGGTAGAACCTCAGATGCACTTCTTTGGAAAGGAAGGTGATGAAACCCCGACTAGAGTGGTTTAGGGTTTCTAAGAAATCGATCATGAGGAATCATGTCATGTATGATATCATGATACAACTTGGTACTACAAAGATAGTAAGTGACAATAGTACTTTGGATGCTTAAGATGAAGTTACATGGGGTATGTTGCCATGCAAGTCAGGAGGTAAGGGACGAACACCAGTAACCCAGTGTTTTGATATAAAGGATAAAGTGCCCCCGAGAGGGAAAGGGAGTTCATTACTAGGGATGTTGAAGTCTTCCCTAGACCAAGGAAGGTCAAGATGCAATATGGGTTATGGTAGATGTCCTTGCCTAGATGAAAAGAGAAAGAAAGAGTTCTATCTAGGGACAAATTTGGTTGAACTACCCAAGAGAGAGATGGTTCAACTACACCATGATGCAAGTTCAAAGGTTCTTGAGTTTGACCTAAAAGTTCCTTCCAAAAGGTGGAAGTAGGTACATGAAGAACTCGATGTTAGTATAGTTTATCACCCCTAACTAATGGTTAGTATGATCCAGACTAAAGGGTCTGATGAGAGCATATGTGCTCATTCAGGGTGATAGTTAGAGACACTTCTTGTCCTATGAAAGATGTGATGATAACCACCATAGCCAGTATCGGGATTTAAAAAAAAAAGCTCGGTAAGAGAGGTTGTGTCGTTCACCACTTCAGTAGGGTGATGTTGGTGAAAGGACCACGGGATGGTTAGAAAAGGACCACAATGTGTGTAGATGAAGTCAATTTGATCATGCAATGTCTGAAAGGAGCCTAGAGACGACAAGAGTCGTGAGCAGATGCAAAGTAGACAGACATGCAGTTCACTGTGGGAAAATATGTGACATGAAAATCCGACCCCTCTGAACTATAGCTAAGGGAGCTGAGTCCCCGATACATGGGTTCTTTTGACATGGTTTGGTGGAGAAGGTTTTAATTTACCTTACCCCTCAAGATAAAGTAATGGGTGATAAGTTCCAGGTGTCTAATTTAGAGCATTATGTGAGGTACCCCTACCATGTGCTGAGCAATGAACCTAGTGAGCCCCAAGGGAGGCTGAAATGTCCTAAGTCCACCTGTGCAGTTTATAGATGCCATGATGAAATAACTCAGATAAAAGAATATGTGATGATAAAGGTTCTTTGGAAGCGCTATGAGTACGGTAAATCCACATAGGGGCCAATGATGGACATGAAAAAGTCTTATCCTAAATTGTTTGTTTGCTTGACAGAATTTTGAGGACAAAATTCCTATATGGGGGGAAGGATGTTACAACCCTAATTTTGGGTTCATTTGCCGAGAAATGTAATTTCTCATAATAAATATATTTTCACAAATAATGATATAATTTGATTCAAATAAATGGATTTTGTTTACAATAGACTTGATGTTGTGTTGTGGGTTTTTGGCTATTGTGCCCAAATAATAAGAAAATTCTATTAGTGAATGGATAATTGAATTTTTAAGAAAATAAATAAGTGGAAACCTCTAGAAGGCACATCCAAAGAGGATTTCGTGCCTCTTGGGTTCCTTGAGTTCCAAGGAGTCCAAAGTTGCATAGAGAATGCAATAAGAAAAGAAAAGAACAATTAAATATTTCTTTATTGAGAAAGAAATTGAAAATAATGATAAATTGTGGAAAACAAGTGAAAAGAGGTATAATTGAGTTATCCTTTGTGGAATTTTGTATCCCAAGGATCCCTAATGATAAAAGGAATACCAAAGAGGAATACAGGGAAATATTCAAAAAGGAAATATTTTAATGAGAAATAAACATGATAATAAGAAATAATGCATATAGATGCATCTAGAACAATAATAAGGGTCCTTGCAAAGGAATTTCAAAATATTATAATTCTTGGGGACCAAGGAGCCCAATGAAGAAAAAGAAAAAAGATAAAGAAGATAAATTCGGATTTTCCTAATGACTAAGGAATATGGGTTTTTGAGGAGATTATTAAAAAGTGTGGTTGCTTTGTAAATAAGGAAAGCATGATGGAATTGTATTCCATCCTTTCTTTGGTTAACGTTGGCACTACTAATTAAAGGAAACCAGGACTATGTGGACTCTCAAACCCTAAGTGATATGGACCACATGGAAACATCCATCTTTCAAGAGGCAGATTGGCGGCAAAGGAAAGTCTTGCCTAGAAGGGATGGTTTCCCACTCCTCTACATTTTGTTCCTTTGATGGTTCTAGAGGGTTCTTTTAGGACCTATATAAGGAACCCTCACCCCTATCCCAGACTCAAAATTCTACATCTCGTAGACCATAGAAGAACTGCGGTCGCTGGGCGTTCATAGACCCGTCCTTACATGAAAGATCTGCTTTTATGTGGAGGACCTAACCAAGTATGGATGGTCTGTACGGAACAATGATCTCTGAAGGTTATTGGTTCCCAGGGAGGCGTCGGGAGCGACGGAGTCTTCTTCCCCCTCTTCCTTCTTCAATTGCGGCCTCCGCCAAGGAGTTTTGCCCTACAAATTGGAGTCGTTCTCGGCTCTGGCTGTGGCCACTCGGGATGTTTCAGCCTCGACCTACACCTTTGGTGCATGCGGCTGGGGGCTGTGGAGGGTTGGGGACCTTCGTGCAGTCCTCCCACACCTCAGAAGGGCCTCCTGAAGGAGATGGGAGATCACCATGGCGGCAGTAGGGCACTGTCGGGAAGAGGAAGATCATCACGACGGTAGTACGGCACTGTCGGGAGGAGGAAGACAACTCAAGCTTGCGTTGGACCAAAATGCCCCTCGGGCAAGTGAAGAAATGACCAGAAACATGGGGGAAATTTTGACCTTGCGTTATGTTTTAAGTCGGCCTGGATCGTGCTGGATAAAAGGGCATGCATGGGCTCACGTGTCAGCCTTTCATTGGTTGTGGTAAGTGATTTCTTACAAAAATCATATTTAAAGATTGGTAACTCCGATTAAAACAAGTCATATATGAAACTTTATCCTTAGAATGAGATGAACACAAAGAAATTATGTCTGAAGCCTAATTTTGCATGATATTCAAAAAGTAGTGTAAGTTATCAACTTTAATGAATTAAAGATTAAGAAACTCTACTTTGAGATGATTAATGTAATTAGTAGAGTTTAATGGGTGATTAAAGTTGATAATAACTTGTTAATTGTAAAAAGGTACATTAAGATTGAAAAGGATGATCTTTGCACATAATTAGTTTAATTTAGAGATTATGTGCATAAATGTGCTTGAAATTTGAAAAGTACATAAAGCTATCATCTTTAATGGTTTAATTAATGAAAAACCCTTAGATTTGATGATAGATGGATTTAATATTGTTCAATGGATAATTCAAGCCAATATTAACCTATTGTTGATAAATGTGAAGATAGGATCTAAAAAGATGATCTTTTTATATAATTGGCTTAATTTAAGGTTTCGTGCATGAATATGCATTAATGGGCTTGAAAACCCTAATTTAGATAAATATGTCTTTTAATTGTTTTAATGGTTCAAATCCATGAATAAATAGAGATATTGTTACGACCCCATCTGAGCTTAATTGGTAAACTAGGGTTTACCTAGACAATTGCAAAGATTAATTGGAATAATCATTCTTGAAATCTAATTAATGATGATAACACAATTAGGATGTTTTAACTATGATAAGAAGTCTAAATGTTCTTTTGTCTTGTGAATTAGGGTTTGAGAAACATAAACCCTAATCGGACCAAAATAGGGTTTTGATGATACATGAATACAAAATTTGATAATTAGAATGTCTCATTAAATGATTTTTAGTATTTTATGTGTAACACTTATTTACTTCAAATTTTGATATGATTTGTATATATACAATGTGAACAACATTGAAAAATATCAGAATTTTTGAAGAATGCTCTGACCTGTTTATCGGCCGAGTTTCAAACTCGACCGATCACATTTTCAGATTTATATAGAAGTGTGGTAATTGAATTTTATCTTTTTATTGGTATATCCAATTGATCTCAAATTTTAACTGTGCTTGAAAAAACATAATTTTATATACTCTATTAAATTGGCGTAATTTTTGGATGACTTTTTGATCTCTACAGTAAGGGTGTCGGTCGAGTTCTGTGCAGGACAAACTCGGCCGAATATTCTGCAGACTGCAATATAGCAGTGCACTGTTCGATTTTTATTTAATTATTGTTAACTCCTAATGATCTCAAATTTTAACTGAAGCTTTATAGATCAATTATAAACAAAGTACTAAATTGCCATAATTTTTGGAGAAGGTTTGATCTCCGACATAAACGAATTACAGTAACTTTTGTATAACTGAATATTCAGCCAATATAATTAAAGTTGAGTGTTGGGTCAATATGCAATTGACCCAAGCAGCTCAAATTGACTTATATGATCGACCACACACACACATAGCTCTCATTCTTTGTCATTCATTCCAGAGAAACGAGCTCGTAGAGAGAGAGGGAGAGTTAGGGTTTGAGAGGAGAAAGTGGGGGAATTGCTGAATTAGGGTTTTGCGATTCCAGGAAGGGTGAAATCAAGTAAGTTTGGATTCTTTGCATAGAATTTTATGGTGGATCTTCTCTCTCATGTCAAGATTCCGTCCATGCTCTGATTTGATCCAAGATGATGTCGAAATTCCCTCTTTTCTCACCCTTTCTTCATAATCCCTCATTTTCAAGGTTTCCGAGTTGAATGGAGGAAGAATTGGGAGATTTGCTAGGGATTTGATGTGAGTTCGAGATTCCCTGAGTTGAGATGCAGTTTTGAGGTGTTTTCACACCTTATGGTGAGTGGGTTCTTCCTTCAAACAGTGTAATGCACGAATTTGATTATAGCATTTAAATCCCTAAATGCTTAGCATGTGATTCTAATTCCTGAAATGTCCGTTTGATTTAAGTTGTTGCAAATTGATATGATATGGATTCCTTCTCTGTTTGAATGACTCTTAAATGGTAAATTCATATCAGAAACGTATACAACACATCCTAGTAAGAATGCTTTTCAGATTTATACCGTATGATGTAATTAGGGTTTAACCTAATTGAGATCTCATTAGAGTTTTAATCCAATTGAAGAGATATCTGGACTTAAACCAAACCTAGGTCTAAATGCTCTCAATCAAGCTTAAGGCTATCATATTTCAATATCTAAAACCTTTGGGATTCGTCACTAAGTCTATGACTTTGATTTTAGTAAGTTGAAGCTCAATCGAGCTGTGGCACGGCCGTGGTGGGTGACCACGACCGTGGTGAAGAACCCGTGCCACGGGCGTGCTAGGTAGCATGACCGTATTGAGTGATTTTGAAACCCTGATCTCTATACACCACGACCGTGGGGGAAGAGCCACGACCGTGGTGAGGTGAATGTGTCACGGTCATGGGGTGATACCACGACCGTGTTGATGCAAACCTTAAATGAATACTTAAGGGTCAAAGTTAAATAAAGAGGACCGGTAATCGTATAAGTGGTTAGGATGTACCTCATGGGTTATCTTAATTGAATTTTATTCTGGATACATGATATCTCAGTGAATGATATGGAAAACCTACATTTAGTTAAATTTTCATGGTTTCATGTCTTAATTGATTATATATGATTTGTTAGAAACAATCTCTATTTAGTGAATGCTTATATCCTATGAAACTCTTATGAGAGTCATGTGACAAGTGAATGAGACAAATGAAACCCTAAGAGTAGAGTGTTGGCATGTGATGAATGAATAAGGAAAATGAAACCCTAAGGATAGGGTGTTCAATGAATCATGTTATGATAATATGAAAGGTCTCTATATGAGATGTGCTGATGCTTAATTGTTGAATTGTATGTTTCTAGTGCATTTAACTTTATATGCTTGTTCTCTCTGAGATGATATCTACATACTGCAGGGCTTCTTATTTTCAATACATATCTCATAAATTGTAGGTGATGAGATATGACATGCCCTAGAAAGGGATGTTACTGAGACATGATATATGTTGAATACATGAGTTATGATGTTTCATATGATATGATATGGCAGGCCGTGTGAGCCTTGTGAGAAATGTAAAATGAGTTATGATTTCTGTTTTACATGTATCTATAATGTTAATGTTAGACTTAGGTGCCCTGAACACTGTAGAACCCCTTTGAGAGGTCTGCACCTTAGGGGTGAAACTCGTGTCCAACATCAACCGGTTGAGTAATTCTGGTGGCACGAGGGTTGATAGACAGTGTCCAACACCAACCGATTGAGTAATTTTGGTGGCACTGGGGAAAAATAATAAATAAAGTAAAGGGTTATCCAACACCAACCGGTTGCGTAATTCTGGTGGTAACCCAGTGTTGACTCCCTGCGCCTGTGTACTCAGGTTAGAGGAGGAGTCCAGAGCACTCATGGTGAGTGCAGAGGAGGCCAGAGAGCCTGTGGGTCTTGTAGAGGACCAGGACGAGAAGTCAGACTTAGCATTTCCCGGGTGTGTCGCTAAGTCTTGTACGCTGTGGTCGTAGTGCACTGCGAGTCTCTATGCAGAGTACACTGTATAGATCAGGGCATAATCTAAAATATGATCATATAGGTTCACATAGTTCTTTATAAATGAAAGAGTTAAGGAAGACTAGAGCATAGTCTTCTAGTACTTATTCCTTGGATGCAATATCTACATTCTTTGTTATTTCAATTATATTGTTTTAGAACTGCTCAGTGTAGTATTTATTGTTGTTAAATTTCATATCGTTTACTTAAATTATATCTATAATCACATTAGTGCATTAGTCTGTTTCCATGAAGTACTCATTCACTGAGCGATTAGGCTCACCCCTCTACTCAAACATTTTCAGGGTTAACCGCATGGACTTGAAGATGGTCAGAGCATCAGTGTAGATCTGCCACAGGAGTCAAGTATGAGATTAGTTGAGTCAGTCGGTCCTTGTCACTCTAGGTCTTCAGTAAGAGATAAGAGAGAGAGTTGTAAATACGATGTGTAATGTTGTTCCTCTTTGATATGTATGCTAATTAGCATGTTTCATGTGCATAATGAGTGAGAGACATCATAAATGTTTATACATGTATCTTTACTATTAAAGTTTGATTAGTAAAGGAAATGTTCAGATTCCCTTGTTAAGATGATTTATGTGGTTCAATGCGAAGAAAAAAGAGTTTTTAAGAAAAGAAAAAGTTAAGGGCGTTCTTTGTGTTACATATAAATCCTATCTTATGCCCTAATCTCATGATTTGAGGAAATTGTGAGATCGGGGTGTTACAAATATGATGATCCTAAGTCAATTTGGGTACAAAAGACTACTAACATGGATAATTTGGGCAATTAAGGTTTATATGAGTAGAAAAGAGTATTTTAGGGTTTGTTGAACTAAAAGGGATAAAGTTTTAGAAATTGATTTAAGAAACCCTAATGAATATTAATGAAACCTTAATTTAGATTAGAAATCCTAGAAAGTGAATCCAAGTCAATAAAGTAGATTCTTGATAAAGTGTGTAATGAATAGAGTACATATTCTTTTTAGGAATTATGTGATTGTTGAATTGCTTGCTTGGATCGCTTTCTTGGTTGGACTTGCTTAATGTCTGTGAAATCATCAAATCAGGTATGTGGTTACTCTTATGATTATCCCAACTAGTTTTCCAAGGATTTTATCGACGTTCCCCTCATGGCATGAAATAACTGTTGGATGCTTTTATTTCATGCAACTATAGAGTGACTATGACTATCATTATGAATATACATGTATAACTGGCTAGATCCGGGTCCACCTCTATGGCTTGTAAAGGCTAAAAAGGGGTAACCTAGAGTAAGGTCTAGGTTATCATGGGTTAGAAATTGGGCTACCAAGTGTAGTGCCATGATACCCTTTAGCATGCCATGAGTTAAGGAGTGGGCTACTTCAAGTAGTGCTATGTGACTCAACCCTAGAAACTGGTTCACCTATAGGTGGGACCGTGATGGGTTTAATGGGGATTGACCATAAGGAACGTAGTATCTAGGTCCACTACAGGGATAGCACAGAGGATAGGGTAGTCATGGATCGTGGAGTTATATTTAAAACTTAAACTTGATTGTTAAATGATTAATTGAATGATTATGTTGTTATCATAGTTGCACGGTTATTGTTTCCCCCACATACCACGTTTTGTTTTTCGATGTTTTAGGTACAAGCCAAAAGGACAAACAGTAAATCGTCATATTGTGAAATACATGAAGTAAAACACAAGGAGGATTAGTTGGAATATAATCCATAAGTGGATAGAAGTCTAGAGATCCAAGTTTTCAAAAAGGTATGCAAAAGTTTATTTTCTTACAACTTTTCAGTTTAGTATGTTAAAATTTAATAATTTTTCTTGGTTAATTGTTGAACCTTTAATCCGGAAATTATGGGTGCTGCTTCGACCTCTCGATCTCCCTTAATTGGGGGTCATCAGGAGGTGGGGTCGTAACCAAACTGGTCAAATATTGGCACCAGAGCTAGATAAGACACTAAGTGTTGTGATTTTTCCTCTCATTTTTGTTGCCAATTATTTTATTTCTGAATGACCTTGTACAACAAGAGTTACCATTATGAATTAATTGGAATTAATATAGTTTTGATTTTGCCAACCATGTTCTAAATAGGTGAAATTAAGTTGCTTTTGTGACTCATGTTTCACTTAATAGTTAAGATATCAAATATACTATAATCATGCGTCCTAAGAGTGAGCTGATGGAGTTGTATCTCTCCCTTGATGTCAAGAATGTGAGGGTGGGATCAGAGGCTACATGAGTACAAAAACTTGAAACTCGGACCATGAATTTGACATCATCAGCTCAAATAGATTTATAGAGGAGGCAAATGTAATTTGCACACAAGCTTAAGGATGAGTGTATGTATATCACCTCCTCATCCACAAAAATAGCATGATGTTAGGTTATAATTTAGTGTTGCTTCTCTATTCTTTTTCCTTCACCAGTTAATGCCATTTTCTTTCCAAAATACTTGAATTCTCTCTCATGCAGTGAATGCTTTTAGTCTATCATATGTGGAGGTTCTAGTGTGCTAGAAAATTCCATTTTAGTTGATAAATAGGGAGCATCTAGATATATGCTTTAGTGGTTACTTTCTTAAAGCAACAACCTACACGTGTTTTACTATCCCATGCTTACTAGAGGTCATGCTGGAGCAGGTGGCAAGGTGTAGTGAGTATGGAATAGTGTTACATGTTATGAAAAACTATCGTGAAATTATTTGTCTTGATAGTGTTACATATAGCTCTTATGCAACTTTTCTCACTTTTGAAAACTTTAACACCTTTATATATTATTTATTTTGGGAGTTGTATGATGATCTCATAATGTGTTGAATCATTAGTGTGTATCTCCTTCTACCTAAATCAAATTGAGAATCGTGTTGTGAAATCTTTGTACCAAGACACACCCCACACCCTTCGTGTAAACTTTCCCAAGCATCGATCAAATTTATAAGTATAACACATGATCTTATTCTCATTTATTTATGACTATCATGATGGTAACTTTCTTACATTTTTAAACAACCCACATAATAAGTAAGTCACTTTCTACAGGTCGCCAAGAGTTTCCTTAAAAAAGGGACCAACTTGACATATTTCTCAACTGGTGATTGAAAGTGACTTTATGAAAAACAAGCAATAAGAAAATATTTCATATAAATAGGTGCACAAATTATGGTCAAAAGCGCACCTTCTATTCAATAATTACAGTCTTTCCTGACCCAAGGATATCTTTCAATGTGTCCTTCAGTTGCTTATCCTCTTTAGGGGGGGGGATGTTGTGGATGACGATAACTCATTAGCATAGTGGAATGCCAAGCATAACCATTTCTTATCCTCTTTAGGGGGGAGAGGTTGCGGATGATGATAACTCATTAGCATAGTGGAATGCCAAGCATAACCAAGAAAAATATTGAATCATGAATAGTGACTATAAAATATATTATACAACATGCACGAACCAAGAAGGAACCAACTATTGCCAACCATTTGGAAATGTTGCTCTCAAATGGACAAGTCAGAGATATATTATTTAAGGTCTCATTATAGAAAATCATAATTGTAAAACTGGTTAGGTGGTCCTCCTCACCCAAGGATTACGTAGAGAGCCTTGGTAGAACCCTAGTCCCCAGTCTTCCCCAGGCATTTTCATCCTTTTTATTTATTTTTCACAAATATATATTATAAATTACCCTAGCCTTGACAGTAATGGTTCATGAGTGATGGTTACCCTATGAAGCCAAGGGGAAAACTCATCATGAATATTGGGATAAGGGATGCCACTATTCTTGCCTATATGGCAAGTAGGTTTTATGGATGAACCCAAATATGTCGATGACAAATCTTTCCCAACTCTATAAACTATGTGATTCTGTGAATAGATCATTGTTTTTTACTAATGCCATGTAATTTTTTAAAAACCATGCTAGGCATCCGCTTAAGGTTCAACAGGCCTGGCTAGTTAAATCACATCTTAGGTGGATGTTTAGCAGATTGGAGTTAAGCACCCACCTTGGTCAGGACCAAAACCTTTTTGTTTTTGCTTTGTTGTGATGTATAAGTACTTTTATACAACATCTTATTTCTTCTTACTGATTATGTAGCATTATCAATATGTTTATTGATTTCAGTAGCATTTTCAATATGTTTAGATAGCAATTTGAGTGCCTAGGTGGGTTGGAAGACATCACAAATGCTAATACACCAACTTTGCATATGTTTGCTACTATTTCTGGTTTTTATTATTCTCCTCCTTTTACTACTACTGCCATGTAAAGCCATGAAAAATTGCAACTACTAGCGTAAACAAAAATATACATAAGTGCATATGTCATTTAAGGCAGGAAAATAAATAACTGTATTGATTCATTATCTTCAAAGGTAGTAAAATATCATTTAAATGAAGGTGTAATTTGATGAGAAACTTTGATCTTGGTACATTAGCCTAGATGAGGAGGATAGTGGGAAGTCTTGCTCTAGAAGATGGAGAGTAATTAGGAGGACTGACTGGAGGTTAATATTGATTATTTCAGATTCAAGCAATGAGGAGGACGAACCTAGATAGGATGCCATCGATCCAAGCAACTTTCGTGGTAGCAGCAATGACCAATGGCCAAAGAATCGAATAGGACGCCTACGTAGCAGCAACGAACAATGGCCGAGCAGGGCAACTCGCGGTAAGGATGACCCAAAGTGAGGGCTGGCGGCAAGGAGAGTAGAGCCTCAATATTGACATGTTCCCTCAGGGCTGAGGAATGTGAAGGAGCGTTGAGGAGAGCAGAGGAGTGTGGAGAAGTGTTGAGGAGTGCCAAGGAGTGCAGAGGATCATGGAGGACTATGGAGGAATGCAGAGAAGCAGATGAGAGAATTGGGAGGGGAAGGGTTGAGAGTGCAGTTGCGATGGAACTGGGGGGAAAGGAGGCGGATCACCTAGCTACAAATAGGGTGCGCGCAGTAGGACTAGGTGATTTCTTTGAGTTTTTATTTTCATTGACGAATCATGTGTCTTAGAATGGAGGGAAGGATTATGAGATGGAGGGAAACATTTGGTATCGCATTTTTCACGGGGTGATTAGTGAATAATGTATTTGTGAGGGATTAGTGTCCATATAAAATGCCTAATGGTGTTAAGAACACGGTTGAGGGATTTCATCCCATATTTGAAGGGTGGGTCCTCACAAATAGACATCATTATTCACGATTTTTGGTTCCTCACAAATGTTCTTCAATAATGGCCAAATTTTCACTAGTGAGAATAGATGAAATAAGTTTTGTTGATACGATCTAAGTTTATATAGATGATATAAAATGGTTTATGATGATATATGTTTGTCTTTGAGGACTTAATTTCAATATTGAGGATGCAAGATGAGTTTTGATGATGCAAGTAAGTTGGCTTTTATGAGATAAGATATGCTAAGCTAAGACAAAGATGAGATTTAGCATGAGCCTCAAGGTCTTTTGCAAGGGAGGACCTCTAGTGTTGGGACCAGTTTTAAGGTTAAATCTAGAGAGAGTGAGACCCATTGGGAGAAGGTTAGAGAACCTAAACTCCAAGATATGAGAATGATGAGAAATATGTGATAATGATTTATCCTAAACTAGAATACTCCTGAGTGATTGAGTTGAGTTTCTTAATGCATGATTCCTTTAGAATGGTAGAACCCCATATGTCCTTGAGAGGGCCAAACCCTAGAGTTTGAGAGAGGCTGGTTAAATATGCATGTGAACATGAATATGAGAAACTACCATCTAGGTGAGGGAGAGAGAGTCACAGGACCCTAGAGGAGACAACTATGTTAGTTTTTATAAAGCCTCATGCTCAGGTTGATGGTTCCTTATAGAAATCAAGTGGATGTGTATAAGAGAGAAAGTTGAGACATAGTATGTCATGGGTAGAGATCTATGAAGAGAATGTCATAGCATGCTTTGGTTTGTTCTTATGTGGCTAGAGCTTGTAAATCTATGACTAGTTCCATTGGGGTATACCTAATAAACTTAGATCGGAGAGTAAAGACAAAGTATATGCAAATGAGATACTCATAGAGTTGAGTTAGCTCAGAGAGACTGAGCATGGCACTACCCTCATGATAAGGGTCCGGACCTCAACTGAACTAGATGAAGTTTTGATATATGTTTAACAGGCCACTTACATAAGTCTGTTTAGCACAGACATGATATAATATATGTAGGGATGTGATATAATCTTGAGATGTGATATATAGACATGACACCATGGAAACCTAGAGATGGTTTAATAGATGTCAATGCATAAATGGTTAACTATATACATGAATAATGATGATAATGTGATATTTCTGGTTAATCTTAGTTCTTAATAAAGATTATGACTAGTAAATATTGTAATTGATTATGAGTGATGAAATAAGATCATATGAATGAAACATGTTACATGAGATGTTAATCTTAGTTCTTAATAAAGATTAAACAAATATAATTTGACAACAGCACAATATGATGATGATGGAACCTTGATATGATCTAGATGAATAAAGTGGATTCACTTTAGTTAACTCCCTCCTAAAAGGCATATGTTAAAGTTGAACATGTTATAACATTTTTTTCACAATATAATGATAATAACACCATGTTATGATGTATATGGATAAATCGAGTTAATTATCAATAACTCTCCTACAAAATGAGGACATAATGTTAGAACCCAATGTTTGGATAAAATGAGAATGTAAATCCTGAAATGTGAAAATTTTTGATGTATAATCTATTTCTTGGATCTTATAATTGGGTGAAATGACCACAAAAATCCTAATGGGAAATATCACACAACCTAAGCATATAAGACATGTCACAAGGTGATGGATGTTTTAACCAAGATGTTTTAAAACCTCCTAATAGAGGTTTGGATATGTTTATTGGGCTTTGTTTTTGGATAAGTTGCACCTAGAGTGGTGCCCTAGAGATAGATGAAGTTCCTTGAAGTGAGAGGATATCTTAATTTTGAGGAAAAATTATTTCTTTAAGATGTATATGATGTGAAGGATTGGATTTTATTTTAATTTTGAGGAAGAAATTTCTTTTACGGTATGTAGGATGTGATAGAGTGAACCTTGGATGTTCCTAGCTACTGAATTCATTATTTGTATCATGAGTTGGAGAATGGAACAATCACTTGAATTCATATGTATGTATGTGAATGATGATGTCAACCTCATTGATTTTATGCATTGATGAGCCTGACTATGAAGATAGAGGATTTTATAACTAAGTATGATATAATGATGGTCCTTAAAGTGTGTTGATCATACAAAGGCACCCTATTTAATTGGATGATTGAACAATGTTATCTTGGCATAAAAGTTGTACTAAATATACATCATGTGAATTACAAGATGTGGTCCTTTCTCGTGAAGTTTAGATAAATCAATAGATTATTACCACAGTTGGTTTATATTTTTTAAAGGCCTAGGTCAATGGTAATATCGTGATTCATGCTTATGTTGTGACTTTTGGAATGTCACACACATGCTTAGGGAAGTGGGATGCCGTAATCTGCTTCTGACTCATCCTTGGTCCTTGGATGCCAAGAAATAGTAGTGGAAGAATCCCTCTCACAGTTACACAATCGTGAATGAGGACCACCCCTTCCATGATATATCTCTAGGAGATCATGAGTTGAGGGCAACTTTAAGTTGGCAGTTAGTTTGTCTTGATGAGTTCTTCATAAAGGCCACTCGTTTTCATATGATGTCACTAGCATTGACCGAAGTAGAATAAACCCAAGGAGCCTGTAGGTGAGGGATTCCTTACTGGGGGAGGGTTGTGTAGTAGCATCCATTATGGAGTGAGACCAGCGGTGAGCCTAAGGGCATTGGACCTACAGAGAGAAGAACCAGAAGGCCTCAACATACTGAGGAGATTTAAGGAGCATTGCTAATGGCCAGACTAGGAGGAGGAGCTTTTCTAGGGAAGAGACCACAATGGCGTTGTGATCTAGAGAAGGAGAGCGGGCAACAACGGTGTCTCTGCTCTAGAAACTAAGTCCAGCTAACTCACAAGAAGCACACTAGACATCATGATCATGTGAGAATGGGAGAAAGACAATCAGCGATGGTAGATGAAGAGGGCCATGGTAGCTCTATGGAACCTGAAGAGGAGTCACTGCCAGCCTAATCCAAGCAGAGAAAGAATGTTGTAGGTGGGCCTTGATCATGGGGTAGGAAGAACCACCATCCACGAGCCAGAGAGGTTGGGTGCATAGTGATGATGAACGAAGGCAGATGATCACAAAGGAGGAGAGAGTTTAAGGAGTTGGAGGATCATTCCCCATAGATCACTCATCGGATCTGGGCTCCCAGGCGACATCTACAAGAGACGACGCAGCGTCGGGCGTCCCACTGCTCATGCGAGAATGAAAGGATCCCAGAACTAGCGACTAAATCGGGTCCAAGCAAGGAGAGGCGGGTCAAGTTCTATTCAATCTGAACTAGACAATGCAAGCAAGAATTGAACGACTCAAACAAGGAGCCATAGTGCCACATGGCGGATGGAAATTGGCCAACAAAAGTAATATTCTAAAAAATAAGCAGATCCTCAATTATTCATTAAAATTAGCTCGAAGATCAGAAAAATACAAATATGGTATCAAAATTCTCAGAAAAATGTGTGGAATGGCATTAAACCACAATATCAGCCTTTTGATGTACGAATCTCAGTGATATCATGTATGTTGTGAAATACTTGTTTCATTGACAATAAATATCAAATGAAGACCTAAAATTATGAGAATGTGTCAATCACTCTAAAATATTATATATAATCCATATGATGTCAAATATAGTGATGTTTCAACCCAAAATCATGTAATTTGCTCCATATGTCTAATTAGGGCTTTTAACCCTAAATAAAAGGCAATAAATACATACAAGCTCAATAAATGATGAAATTCACAGAACACCCTCATATCAGTAATTGGAAGATAATGTGTAAATTTGAGATAAATTTTTATACATGAAATCCATGTTATATGAAGTAGACCCTTAATACATGGTTTAAAAACACTAATTTAGGTTAATGATGTAACCTAGGGTTAATATATGACAAAATGTTAATATGTTCACCTAATGATGGGAAACATGATTATTAGTTAATGAACAATAATTTGGAATATAAGATCAATAAGATAATCCCAAGACAAGAACACAAATAACAATGAGAATATCCTAATGAACTAAGTAAAACCCTAATGAATCAATTAGGGTTAAGATGAGATGTATGATGATGAGAACTGAATACTGATATGTGATCTTGTCTTAATTAGGGATTGACCAAGATATAAATGACATCAGGAATATGTGGTCTAGATTATTTCTTGATCACGGTACTCCATTACCTCTTACTTAGCTTATTATATAGTATGCTAGTGTTATATGTGTAGTAAAATACTTGGAATATGATATTAGATGAATGATTGTTCTTTTCTGATATGTTGCTTGATTTTTTTCCATATCTATGGCTACGAACACATGAAACATAAAATATTTGATCCATCATATGATAGCACTAAACTCTTTGGTAGTACAGTGCATTGAAGTGATCACAAACTCCTCAGGGGTAGATCACATGTATAATGATAACAAACTCCTCGGGGGTAGATCATAAGGCTTAAAATAACCTCAAAGCCCTTGGGGGTAGATGTATGAGATATATGATGGAAATATGCTTAAAATAAGTCTTCCCATTCAAAAATGAATATCTTTGTGCAAGTATACGATTTTTCTTATTTTTTTATAATGTTGCCAAGTATTATTTTCATCTTATTTCTAAGCTTAGTAATGAGAGATATATAAAAGGACATGTAGTTGTACTCAATACAATATTCTTAAATATTGTGCTGACGTATATCACATGTAATCATTGTTTAGGTTGTGGACATATGTTCTTGAAGATCCAAGATAGTTAAGAGTTGTGTGGTGATTTGATGTACAAGTAGACGTATTGTCTTAACATCATGTTGTTTAGTGGTAGTACATGTATATGTAAAAATTTGTTGTTCAATGTGTAATGTCAAATGTTGTAAAAATTCATTTTATGATTACATGTTGAATGGTGAACATGTGTTGTATGGTTTTATTATTGTTCATGTGTGTGTGCTACTATTGTTTCCTTCTGACTTCCTCTAATTTTCATCTTCTTAGCCTAGTGTGTGGTGTTTAAATTGGGATTGTTGAGGTGTGGGTTTTAGTTGGGACGTCATTCATCACATTAAGTATTAGAAAATTTGGGGACGTCACATCCATGGTCATGCAAGATAATCTCTAGAGGAGAAGAGAAAAACTAGGTTAAAGTAAGTTCAAAGAGAAGAGGGTACTAACCCTAGTCTGAATAAAGAAAGGGGAAAGAGGAAAACCTCATCTCTCTCAAGTACTACCATGGAGAACCGCAGATTTGACCTCTATGGAGAGAAGCTCCTCAAGATAGAAACCATCAAGGACCATAGTCTTGGATGAGAAAAAGAGAGGGTAGGTTTCAAGATAACAAGATCAAGGAGGTTAGCTCACTTACCAAGAAAAAGGATCACCAAAGGATCAAAAAAGAAATATGCTTCAACCCTAGGTCACCACATGCAAGGGGAAATATTCAATCTTAGCACAACCACTTGCACAATCAAGAATAAGGTCAAACTCCAAACAAGAAAGGAGGAACAAGAAAGAGCAAAAGGGGTTACTTACATGTGAAAGAAGGGGTATAAATACCCAAGAGTAGTTGAGAGGTGAGGAATATGAGGTGTCAAGATACAAGATACTCTAAGGACAAGTGTTCCAGAAAATCTCATCCATGCAAGCACTCAAGATATGCATGAACGAAAGACCATTAAAACAATGTCATGTAGCAAACACTTGGCCACTACCCCCTTTTGGTTGAAACAAAACTAAAGGTTATCATGGTAGTGACCACTACTGATGATACCCAAAGCCAGGGGGTACAATACATCAACACATGTCAAAGCATATCAACCTATATCAAGGACAAGACATGGTGTTCACAAAAAACACACCCTAAGGAAGCACTTTGGTAGCAACAACCACAAAGCACATCGTGCAATACCAAGGATCAACATCAAGATGGTCAACACCACCATCAACTCATGCATCAATGCAATCCATGCAAACCTTAGCATCAAAATACGATTCCACCTCATCAACCAAATTCCAATAAGGAGCCCCTATCCATTGTTATCTCTCTCTTGATGCTAAAAAATAGAAGGCATAACCAACATGTGACAAATTTCAAGATAAACCATCATCATGGGTAGATTGCAAATCGGTCCAAAGAAACACACATAAAGCATAACAAGCCCAAATTGGACCAAACTAAAACTATAAGCATGCTACATGTTATTAAGGCACATCATATGGTTAGATTAAGGTTGAAGCATCTCATTAAGCAATGCAAGCAAGATCAAGCACTAATCTAGATCAAGGGTCATACATTACCATCTCTATCTTTATTTTCCTTTATGGTTTAATCATTCTGGGTTTGTAGGACCCATAGATATCTAGCAAAATCATGGAGCATTATTATCATGATTTATTCCTTCATCATAGAGTATGTTCTTCTTTGTTTTTATAATGAAATCTAAAAAATAAAATTTTCATATATTTTAAAGCATATTTGAAAATTTTAGTGGCAGCTTCTCTTAATGGAAGTGTATGGGTCAATTAGCATGATGACATTTGATATGAATGGTAGTCTTAATTATTTATGAATTATGGATGATGATGGAGTTTGAGTCGGAACTGACCAAACAATTAATAAGACCTTAATAGGACTTTTGGAAAGAAACTCTAACGTTACCATGTTCACATGTGGATATGAGAGGGACATATCATAGTTCAAGAAGGGCATTGTCTCTTAATCTTGTGATTCCATCTGCTTCTCATACATGTGATCCACCACCCTACGATGACTAAGTAACATGAAATATTTTCTCTTGATTACGTTGCATGGCATAATAGGTGACATGATAGTTAGTTTTTAAATTCCGCATTAGCTATTGCATTGAAAAGAAAAGAAAAATATGCATATCAATTAGTTGCAAAACAAATCCATGTAGATTGCATATCTTTTGCATCATTAATTCTTTCATCATGTACTCATGATTGTTTTTATGAAAAATATCAGGATACACATCCATATCCTTCAAAATAAGAATTGAAAAAAAGATTTTTGAGTGTTTTAATGAAGCCCAAGCATACTCTACAACCAAAGAAAATAGATATTTCAAAATAAGGAGGGAGAAAAGGATGAAATGAGCCTAGTTCTTAATTTTTCTTCAAAAAGAGATGAATACAATTGTATGATCCATTCTTTTATTCCACTATCATCAATCAGATGACATTTTAAGTGCATATATCATTCCACCCAAAACATTAGGCATTAAGATTCATGAATCTCTTGCTTCTTCCATTTTTTAGGTTCATTATGTTTTATTATTGCAGAAATGATTTAGATGCTTCTTTTGATTATTCATAAGCCACCTAATTCATTCCACCCATTTCTCCTATTATTGGGTCAAAATATGATTGCTCTCATCATTCACTCTTACAAGGAAAAATGCTTCCAATTAGTTTGGTAGTTAGGAAAAAAGAGCAATGTAGATAGGGAATCACATGATGCCCCAAGAGAATGTTTGATTAACTATGATATAAACTGATCTATTGATAGTTTTTTCCCTAATATAGGGTGGACATCTTAAATGAGAGTTTTTGGTCACTCTAGAGTAGTTTTTTCTCGGTGGTCGATAAGGGTTGGTTTGGAACTACAAGTTGGGGATACTTGAGAAATGTAGTTCACATTACTTTTCCTTTTCTGGACTTGTCTCAAATAAATTTGAGGGTAGGTTTTCTTGAGGGAGAGAAACATTTAAGCATTGGGGATATTGATGCACGGAATATTATTTGCTTTTCACATGCTATTTTATAATGTATTTCATGCATATTTGCTCATTTTAGCATTATTTGTGCATGGTTTAGCTTTATTGGCATGTGACTTACAATTGCATCAAATAGTGACTATTTACACCATTTCATATTGATTTATTATAATTTATGGGATTTATGTTTTGCTTAATTGAATTTTAGGAATTGACAAGTCTTAGACCAACTTCCTGCTATCGATATCTCTATCTCTGGTATTGACAATTGTGGAAAAAGAGCAAACATTAGTTGAAGATAATCTATGCTACTGAGAGATGAATTTGTGCTACCAACTTGATCCATAGTAAATCACCTGTAGTCATTCAGTGATAGCAACCTAAAGTCAATGGTAATGGCTTGTACCTATAAAAATTGTCTAGAGATGTCCACGAACAACTAGGTGACATCGACAACTTAGTCGGTAGTACCCACACATACATGGAGTCATGACCCAAGAAAGGATTGATGCCACAAACTTCCCATCGATGGTACCAACTTGTCACGATCAGACTAAGATCCAACATGGTGATTAATCTGACAACCATGACTTAATGATGCCCTATGTCAATCCTATGACTAGGGAAGATTTTGGCCAAACCTAATGATCACATTATTGTTCATTTTATAACAAGGGAGAGTGTGACAAGATAAAGTAGAGGAGAAATCTACATTCAGACAATTTGAGCATTTCTAGTGGACATATTTGATGTCAAAAGATAGAAAATCACCATGTTCGTCAGAGGGAGTCATCCATATCATCTTCTTCAGTGGTTTTCATTGACTCATTATTTTTTTCTCATCTTTATCTTATCCCTCTACCTGTATGGCAACTGAAATCATGTGGGGCTGATCCCCTAATTGCTTAGGACCCAAGAATAGCCCGATTTGGTGTTGTATTTGATGCTATGAGTTAACATATATGTTCTTCCTAATTTTTGGACAAAACTTTGTGATTGCTTAGTGAATTATCAATGTTTGATCACCATAATTGATTTCTTAGACCATTAAATACTTTGAGAGAGGGAATAAGGGTTTGATATGTTGTAGATTTAAATAGCCTAGACCACGTCTCAAAAGAGGGGTTATGACTATGAAGAGGGGATCCCATAGAAATCATTGAAGCACCTAAGTAATAATTAAATTGTTACGAGTGAGGTTTGTATGAAATTAGGTGGTAAAGTATGTTGGGAGAATGGGTAACTTTTTCTACATATGTCTTAGTCTAGGGTTATGAGGACTAAACATTGATAACTAATGTAATTTGTAGTATAAACCATGGTAAAATTGTTTTCCTAAGGAATCCATTACACTTGTGATCACAACCTCAGTAATTTAGGTCCCGTTCTTGCAATTAGTCAGTTAATCATTCAATCATCTAATTCAATAGGTCTAGTTGACCGAGTCATAGTTACTAGTAGTCTTTGGATTCATGTTTCCACGAGTTTGTTATTGGCCCTTTTTTGGTTTATATTATTGTGATACACACACTTACATTTAACATATGTAGTAAGCACACAACAAGTAAATCTTTAAGGTGGTCCCTATGTCTATAGATACTGAGTTCACCCTCTTTTTGTTCAAAGTGATCTTATCATAACTCTCCTGTTGTTTTCACTTATCCCTAAATGCATAGAGGAATTGGGCCATCCTTCTTTATATTATTTTAAGCATGGTGTGTGGGAACCACATATGTTGCTAGCTTATGTATATGAGTCACCGACATGACCAATATAAACATAGTTAGTTTCCCCGTATATATAAAAGTTTTCCATCCCAAGATGTGATTGTTTTCATGATTTCTTCTAGTACAAAATCATAAAACCTAATCTTGATTCTTCCTAGAATAAGAAGAATGTCAAGGTACTGAATCAGTTCTATTCTACCTTCAAAATTCCCAACGTCATATAAGACTCTAAATCTCTCATGTGATGCATCTTCTATGTCAAAAGGTAATTTATCTCCACTGAAATGTTATCCAAATGATATCTCGTAGGATGCTATCAAACTTGTAATGACCTATACAGTTCCCCCTCCATGGTTGAGAAAGAAAATATGTACATATATAAACATGAGATAGGGTGGCTCAAGCCCAAGACCCCAAGTCTCAAACCTATATGTATAACCTTTGTGTAATTCCCTTTGTATAAGTCACTCAAGAGCATCTTGTGTCAAGATTTAGAGCATATTATTACTTAGGTCTCCTTGTATGGGCCCTCTGGAAGCTTGAATGAACCCCCAGGTGCCCATTGATGGTGATGGAGAACTAGGTGCATGCAACACTGTTCATAATATTCTTAATAACAACTACTAAGAAACCAAATGCATCCAAGTTCTTGTACACAGAATATATTCTGCTACATCAAAGTCTTTGTGCATGTCTACTGCATAGATTACATTTTCCATTGTGGAAGAGTCCATGTTGAGCTTGTGCATGATTTTGAGCTAGTCAAATGTTTTCCTCTATGTATCAATGTTAGACAAATGTGTAGAGAAATGTGGAAACAAAACTTCTTAAGATTTAGTGACCACTTAACACATGTGACTTAACAAAGATCAAGGGTAGTGACCAACACTCAAGAACAGTGTTGCGACCTCAACAAGGAACCCAAGTGTAGAGACCTCAACATCAACACTTCATGTTGTGAATGCATCATATGAAAAATGTAGAGACCACTGCACAAGGTCAAGGCATAGAGACCAGATAGAAAATACATGCATAGAGACCATAACGAGGTCATCATAACGACCAACAAGGAAACATAGCATCACAAGAGTTCTAGCGACCCCACCAAAACCCAACATCAACATTCATCAAAGGATGTAGTGACCACCTGAAAATAGAGGAGTGTAGATTTCAAAATAGATATGTAATACCAAAAATTCCAAGTGTCACCAAGGGAAAATCTCATGAAGGTTATGATCCTCAAAACCCTAAATCAAGCATCACAAAGATCAACATGGAAAACCATAATATGAGAAAGAAAATAAAGCATCAAATGCATGCAAACAAGGAATAAAAACCTCTATTTGTCACATGACTGCCGAACAAGATCTTGGTGATAAACCAATGTTGAAAAAGTTTTTGTATACGTTCAAAAGGTTACATGCAAGAATCAACAACTCCACTATCCATCCATAACATCTCAGGTTTAAGAATTAGGGTTTAGGATAAAGAGTTAATCAATACAAGATTACTATGGAATCATAATCCTAAAACATGGTAACATCATCGATATCTTATAATCACTTTTTAGATATGTGATTACATGCATATAGTATTAAGGTGATAGAATAGTAGAGGAGAGAGTTATATAACCTTCCTTAAGGTGAAGATCCACTCCCAAGCCACAAAGATCCAAGAGAGAGAATAAACACCAAGCTTGAATTAACTCCATGGCCATAAAAGGAAACCTCAAGATAAGAATACCAAACCAAGGTCAAAAGATGATCAAAGAGAAGAGGGTACAAACCCTAGGCCAAAAAAAGGGGAAATAGGAGGCATTCATCACTCTCAGGTACTACCATGGAGAACAAAGGATTTGACCTCTATGGAGATAAGTTCCTCAATATAGCCACCATGGAGGACCATAGTCTCAGATAAGAGAAAAAAATAGAGGGTACGATTCAAGATAATGAGATCAACGAGGTTAGATCACTTACCAAGCAAAAGGATTACCAAATCAACATAGAAAGATGCTCCAACCCAAGGTCACCAAATGCAAGGGGAAAACAACCACCTTCTTCAAGATTAGCACCACCAATTACACCAACAAGAACAAGGCTAGAATATAAACAAGAAGGGATGAAGAAGAGAGAGATAAAGGGGTTACTTGCATGTGAAAGAAGGGCTATAAATACCCAAGAATAGGAAAGAGGTAAGGAATATGGCGTGTCAAGATACTAGAACCTCTATGGACACTTGTCCCTCAAATCCTCATCCATGCAAGAACTCAGGACATGCATGCACCAAAGATCGTTAAAACCAAGGTCAAGTAGCAAAAACTAGGTACACTACATCCTTTCAGGCAAACAAAATCAAAGGTATCATGGTATCGGCCGCTACCCATGATACCCAAATCCAAGGGGTTGCAAGACATCAACACATGACAAATAATATTGACCAAGATCAAGGACAAGGCATGGTGGTCACTACAAACACAACCCAATGAAGAACTTTGGTATCTAAAACCATAAAGCACATCAGGTACCTCCAAGGATCAACATCAACATGGTCGACACCACCATCAACTCCTGCATCCATGCAATACATGCAAACCCTATCATCAACACATGATTCACCCTCATCAACCAAAGTCCAACCAGATGTCCCTATGCACCATTATGTCTCTATTGATTCTAAAACATAGGAGGAACTAACAACTTGTGAAAAATTGCAAGATAAACCCTCAACATTGCTAAATTGCAATTAGGTCCAATGCAACACACATAAAGCATAACAAGACCAAACATCAACAAAACTAGACCAAACTGAAAACATTAGCATGTTACATGTTTGATTAAGGTTCGAAGCAACTCATTAAGAAAAGCAAGCAAGATCAAGCACTATTCCTGGTCTGGGGTCTTACATTAACATCTCTATTTTTATTTTTCTTTCTAGTGTTATCATTCTAGGTTTATAGGATCAGCAAATTGGAGCATTATTATCATGATTTCTTCCTTCATCATTGAGTGTGTTCTTATTTGTTTTCACAATGAAATCTAAAAAACAAAATTGTCATATATTTTAAAACTTAGCTGAAAATTTTAATGGCAACATCTTCTAGAGGAAGTGTATGGGTTAATCATCTTGAGGACATTTGATATGAATGGAAGTATTAATTATTTATGAATTGTGGATGATGTGGAGTTTGATCCTGAACTGAACAAAAAAAATTGAGACCATAAATGGGACTTTTGGAAAGAAATTCTAAGGTTACCGTTTATAAAGGTGGATATGAGAGGGACATATCATAGTCTAAGAAGGGTATTGTCTCTTAATCTTGTGATTCCATCTTATTCTCATACAAGTGATCCACCACCCTAAGATGACTATGTAACCTGAATTGTTTCCTCTTGATTACATTGAATGCAATAATAGGTGTCATGATAGTTCGTTTTTAAATTATGCATTAGCTATTGCATTGAAAAGAAGAAGTCATACATATCAATCAGTTGCATAAAAAATGCATGTATATTGCATATCATTTTCACTATTCATTCTTTCATCATGTACTCATGATAGTGTTTTATGATAAAATGTAGGGATACACATCCATACCCCTCAAAATAAAAAAAATGAGAAATAGAGAATTTTGAGTGTTTTAATGAGGCCCGAACATACTCTACAACCGTGCTAAAATAGTATAGTCAAAGAAAAAAGAGAAAACAAACTTTTATGAAATAAGGAGGGAGAAAAGGATGAACTGAGCCCAGTTCATAATTTTTCTTCAAAATATATGAATACAATTGCATGATGCATTAATTTATTCCACTCTCATCAATCATATGAGACTTTTAGTGCACGCATCACTCCACCCAAAACAGTCGACATTAGGATTCATGTATCTCTCACTTCTTCCATTTTGTAGGTTCATCATGTTTTATCAATGCATAAATGATTCAAATGTTACTTGTGATTCTTCCTAAGACACCTACTTCATTCCACCCATTTCTCTTATTAGAAGGCCACAAATATGATTGCTCTCCTCATTCACTCTTATAAGGAAATATGCTTCCAATTCATTTGGTAGTTAAGAAAATGAACAATGTAGATACAGAATCACATGATGCACCAAGAGAATGTCTGATTGACTATGATAAAAACTACTCTATTGATTGTTTTTCACTCATCTTGAGTGGATATTATTAATGAACATTTTTGGTCAATCAGGAGTAGTTTTTGTTCAGTGGTCAGTAAGGGTTGGTCTGAGACTGCCACTTGGGGATAGTTGAGAAATGGAGTTCATATTACTTGTGTTTTTCCAGACTTGTCTCAAACATATCTGAGGGTTGGGTTGCTCAAGGACGAGAAACATTTAAGCTTTAAGGATTTTGATCAATTGAATATTAGTCACATTTCATAAGCTATTTTATTATGTATTTCTTGCACATTTGCTAATTTTGACATAATATGTGCATGGTTTACATTTATTGTCCTGTGAATTACAATTTCATCAAATAATGATTAGTTACACAATTTCATATTGATTTATTATAATCTATGGGACTTATGTTCTTCTTTGTTGAATTTTAGGAAATGGGAAAATTTGGATCACATCGGTTCTACAGACAACTCTATCAGTGGTATTGAATATTGTGGGAAAAGAACATACATGAGTCAAGGACACTCTGTGGTATCGATGTTAGAATTTGTGCTACCCACTTAATCAATAGTAACTCACCCAAAGCCATTCAGTTAAAGCAGCCTACAGTCAATGGTGTCAAATTTTACCTATAAAATTTGTGAGGAGATGTATGGGAGCAACTCGGTTGTATCAAAACCTTAGTGAGTAGTACCCACACTCACATGGAGTTGTGACTCAGGAATGAATTAGTGCCATCAACATCCCATTGATGGTACTGATTTGTCGCGATAAGACTAAATCAAAGATGGTGATTAATCTGACAGCCATGACTTAAGTCAATCCTATGACTAGGGAAGATTTCATCTAGACCTAATGATCATGTTGTTGTTCATTGTATGACAAGAGAGAGTCGTGAGAAGAGAAAGGAGATGAGAAATCCAATTTCCACGTTCGTTAGAGGGAGTCATCTAGATCACCTTACTTGGTGGTTTTCATTCATTCGTTGATGTTTTCCTCATCTTTTCCTTATCACTCTATCTGTATGGTAACTGCAATCATGTGGGGCTAATCCTCTAATTCTTTAGGACCCAGGAGTAGCCTGATTTGGTAATGTGTTTGACAATATGATTTAACATATATGTTCTTGCTAATTTTGGACATTATGCAATTCCTTAATTAATTATCTATTCTTGATCACCATAGTTGATTTCTTAGACCATTAAGTGCTTTGATATATGGAATATTGGTTTAATAAGTTGTATATTTACATTGCCTAGACTGCCTCTCTCGAGAGGGGTTATGACTATGAAGAGTGGTTTCCAGAGTAATCATTGAAGCACCTAACTAATAATTAATTTGTTACAGGTGGGTTTTTTATTATATTAGGTAGTGAATTATGATGAGAGAGTGGGTAATTTGTGTTACATGTGCGACGATCCGACCACAAATCAAATCATCACCAGTAAATAATAACGAAATAACCATAATCAGTGGAATAACGAAAATCACTAAAAATTAAAACCATTTGCAAAGAGATCCATTTCTAGGAAACTCTTAAAAAGAGAACCAATGTACTGCATACATTATGGTTCACATTGTACATACCATGTACCATCTCATGTCAAGGAATATATACAACAGTTGCCTTACCAAGCTATACACAGGCAACAAAAAACCTCGAGGCATTCAAGACAAAATCTCAGATCGTTCATAAAACAACTAAGTACTAACTCCAAGGACCTGAGATTCACTACTACAGAAACAACATTCAATGTCTCTTTTCTCGGCGTCAGTTATTTACCAAAACCAACGCCTATAATATTCAATGTCAGATATTTAGGAACCCTGACGTCTATATTCAAAGACCAGCCAGACACGGGTACCGCTTTGTATTCAGTGTCGGCTAGGTAAAACAAACTGACGCCTAAAGTCGCCCGCGAAATCCAATTTTCGAGCGAAATGTTTTTTTGCTCCAAAGTATCACATATAGCGTCGGTTTTTAACTAATAACCGACGTCGATATAAGATGGAAATTTGCGTGAAAAGTTCCAATTTAGGCATCGATTATCCTTCGATAACCGACGCTGATAATGGTTCCCGCCAAATAATTTAGGGCAAAGATTGTCTAAAAGGCGTCGGTTTTCCAGATAACTGACGTTGTTGACAAACTTAATAGACATGTATCACCTGACTCTTCCCCTTCCTCCCTATTTCATCGCGATAGTTTCCTGTTGTGATCACCGCTCGCCTAAAATTGCCCGACAATCGCCTGACGACCCCAGCGGCTGCTCACCGCGGCTGCTGCTGGTGCAGCTCTGCTCGCCGCCGTGTCCTCTTTCTCCTGTTGCCGCTGCCGCTTGCCGCTACTACTACATGCCGGTCTGATCTACTCTTCTCCTGGTGCCACTGGTGCTCGCCTCTCTACTCTGATCTTCGCCTGCTCGTCGCCACTACTGTCTCCGGTCGTCGCTGCTCTTCTCCATGCTATCTCCAGGTAGCCCTAGCCTCTTTGCTTCCTTCTCCATAGCTTTCCTTCTCTGTACCTCCGTACCAACAACAAGCACGACCGTGGCTGTGTTGGCCTACCACGGACGTGTTGTACAGCACGACTGTGGTAGGCCAACACAGCCACGGCCGTGCTTGCTGTTGGTAAGGGCAAGCACGACCGTGGCTATGTTGGCCTACCACGGCCGTGCTGTCCAGAACAGCCGTGGTAGGCCAACACAGCCACGGTCGTGCTTGCTGTTGGTAAGGATATGAACAAATCTTTATGTAATTCTTTATGTAAATCCTAGGATACGAACAAATCTTTTTCTTGCATATATTTGTGTTTCTAATCCTAATGTTTGACCTAATTCAGTAAATTTTGATGCATGTTGAAATAAGATTTAAACTTGTCCATTCTAGCATCCTAATTTGATTTGATTAAAACCTAACATTGATGAAACCCTAACAACAATTGTGATGAAACCCTAACATTAAGTGTGATGAAACCCTAACATGTACCAATCTATTATTGTGTTTGTTGGCCTAGAAACCCGTCCAAGATTTACTCATTAGGAGTAAATATTGGATAGTCCCCGGTTTGGGACTGTTCTTGAACACCTAATCTCACTTAGGATGTAAGTGTATAATGTGTATTGGGTTTTCGAGAAATTTCGGCAGCATTTCCCCGTTTGTTCTCTAAGTACATATGCACTTAGAGGACAACGGGGAAATGTTGCTGAAATTTTCTCAAAAACGCAATACACATTATACACTTACTAGTGAGATTAGGTGTTCAAGGATGGGATAGGTGGTACACATTTATTAGATATCAGAATGACATCACATGTGTTTATGCCCTGAATTATATGTGCACGGAGATTACAATGAAGGATTGTTAATTGATAAAAGATCATAATTTTAGAGGCATGCATGTTTATATTTTTTATTGAAGCTAAATGTTTGCTTTTTTAATATCAATATCATTTTCATATTTGATGGTTCACTATCTTCTAGTTAATACAAATGCTAAATGTTTGCCTTTTTAATGACATTTTCATATGGTTGACCATGATGAGCATGATGTCCATGATGAGCATGAAGTCCATGATGAGTATGAAGTCCATGATGAGCATGGCGAGGATACCAATGTAAGTTCTACAAACATATCCTGTATTTCTATATAATTCATTATCTTCTAGTTATGTCATATATCCCATATTTCTATATTGGGCTAATTCAGTGTGTTTATTTTTGTCAAATTTTAGGTTGATGATGCACATATACCCATTGAAACACTAGAGGAACTTGATGCGCATCACCAAACACTTAATAAGAAAAGGGGCATCACTCTATTGAAGAAGTTAATAGAACTAAGTGGCAGTGGATCCAGATTGGTTATGGAGTTTGATAATGGAGGAAATGCAATTGGAGTGAACCGCAATAATTTTGTAAACTATCTTGGGGTTGTCACTCGAAGCCATTGTGGTATTAAGTATGATAATTGGCATAAAGTTCCTCAGGCAAAGAAAGACTTGATATGGAAGGATTTATGCATGAGTTATTATTATTTGCAATTCTATTTTGTAGATTACGAATTCTATTATTTGCAATTCTATTTTTGGATACTAGTTAATAACAATTCTATTTTACAGAATCTGTTTGCATTGGATGAGAAGTTGCATCGTAAAAGCGTGATGCAACGCGCTAGAAAGATGCTAAGGAACTATAGGACAAATCTCAACAGAGAATACATAAAAGATGGTGATAAGAAGAAGAAGTTAGCCCTTGAACAGTGGAACTTCTTGGACAAAGAAGATTGGGACACGTTTGTTGCTTCAAGAAAATTTGAAGAATTCAAGGTATTAGGCGTCACTCCCAATTTAATTAATATACGTTGTATTCACCTATTCAAGATTAACATTTAGTGCTACTAACAAAATCATTAATGTGCATACTAACTAGGCCCTCAGTGAGGCACAAAAAGCAAGGCGTGCACTGAATGTGCATGACCACACTATGGGTACAAAGGGCTATGCAAGTGTTTGCCAAAGACTACAGGCGGAGTCTTCTGCTACTCAGGAGTCCTCTACTACATATGCCACACCAATGCCTCGCCATGATGTCTGGATAGCTGGGAGGCAAAATAAGAAGGGTGAAATAAAGAAACCCATAACTGATGAGGCGACTATGAAAATGGTAAAATACAACTCTTAGAGCAATCGTTTGAATATTGATTATTTGTGGTGTTAACTTACAAATTTCTATTGATGGTGATTAGCGGGAGCTGCACGAGCAGAGGAAACAAGGCACGTTCATCCCTCAGGGTACAAGGGATGAATTGACAATTGCTCTGGGTAACCCAGAGCATCCTGGACGTGTTAGGGGTGCAGGCGCTGGTGTGGGCACCAAAGCATTCTTTGGGCCATCCCAGCGCAAACCCATAGCGGGACTTTCACAAGAAGAGGTAACCTATTCTTTTTTTTAAATGTTACTGTAAAAGGAAATTCAATAACATGAAGCTAATGTTTCTTTTATCTATGTATAGGAGAATAAGAGAGTCCATGATATAGTTGCTAAGAAGGTCAATGATATAGTTGCTGAGAAGGTCAAGGAAGAAATAGTGCGGTGGCAGGCATCTCAGGCTTCCAATCAGCCTATGGCGACCCACTCTTCACCTGATGCACAGACTGAGAGTAATCATGTACACCCACCACCTAACGTCTACTGTAAGTATTGTTTATGACATTGTAGCTAGTCTTTTCAAGATGATATGTTTTCAAGATGATATGTATATATGTATAACATTCTTTACGTAAATTTGTAGGCATTGAAGCCATGCCGCTTAAGAATGCAAGACTATGTTGTTGCAGAGGCGCAGGCTTACCCATCCCTTCCTGGGGCAACATTTCACAGAACTCCAATGCCACAGGGCTACATTCGTGTGAGCCCGATACGTGTATTACCCGATTGGAGGGAAGCTACATTGCCATATGCCCACCTGAATATTGATACACTTGCTGATGCAAAAGGCGGGGTGATATTGTGGCCCAAAGAAGATGTCATCTACACTACTAAAATTGTAAGAGAAATTTACATTACTTTAGATTGTTAATGTGTATATATGAGCTTAATTGATCTGAAATTATATATACAGGTTAAAAAGAAGACACCCAAATCACCTAGGCCTCCACCTCCACTTCCTGCATTACCAAGTTGGGTTCGAACTAACCTAAAATGCTTGTTAGGTCCTGCTTGTAGGGGAATGGCATGTTGTCTACGGGCACATAATATACATTGACCTATAATTATTTCTTTAGAAGCGAATTATGCAGGTCAATCATACGAAAGCTCTTTATTTATACAAGATATTATTGAGCTATTTATATATGATTGGTTGAACACATCAATGATAGAGACATGGATAGGGTGAGATCTTGTTTATACATCCATATACCTTGTGTGAGATCCGGTGATCTAGTTTCTTATATATTAATGCATACGTAATACATGTTTTGCAGCTACTTAGTCGAAAATCAATGCAAACAATTTGCATTTGACCATGTGGGATTTTTGATTCCATCATTGATTAGTATGGTAGCTAAAGACCCTGATAGTGTTCAACAATACTGTATAGATGCTTTTACAATTTTCGGTCTGCAAAAGAAGATGATAATAATAGCTCCATTCAATGTCAAGTAAGTTTACTTTACTTATAATTTGGACTTAAGAAAATTACATTTTTATTGTGGATTTTGAGTTATTAATTTTTAACTTTTTTACCTCTAGCGGTAAGCATTGAGAGTTACTAGTTGTTCTCCCTGGGACATTCACTGTTTATTATCTAGATCCTGCGGAGAGTACATTGAATATTAAAATTGGACACGTAATGAGAATGCCATTATTCTGGTGAGAAATATTTCATTTTTATATCCGTTAACATCTGTTATTACATTACTTTTTAATTATGCAATTTACTATGTTACATTAACATGTAGGTGTTACAACCCCAATTTTGGGTTCTTTTTCTGAGAAATATAATTTCTCATATTAAAGATTTTTGAACGAATAAATGATATAATATATTTTGAATAAATGGATTTCATTTACAATAGCCTCGTTGTTTGATTTGAGGGCTTTATTGGCTATTGGGCCCAATAACAAGGAAATTCAATTAATTAATGAATAACTGAGAATTTGAGATAAGAAAGGTGTGGAAAGCTCCTTAAGGCAAATCCAAAGAGGATTTCGTACCTCTTAGATTCCTTTGGTTCCAAGGAGTCCAAAGTTGCAAAGAAAAGGCAATAAGAAAAGAAAATATCAATTAAGTATTTCCTTGTTAATAAAGAAATTGAAAACATTGATGAAATGTGGAAAATATGTGAAAAGAAGTATAATTGGTTAATCCTTTGTGGAATTTCGTGTCCCAAGAATTCCTAATGATAAAAGGAATATTAATGAGGAAAATAAGAGAGAAATAAAGAGAAATCCACAAAAGGAAATATTTTAATAAGAAATAAAATAAGATAATGAGAATAATGCATATTGATGCATTTAAGGATAAGGAGTATTCCTTTAAAAGGAATTTCGAATTCTTAAGGTTTCTTGGGTGCCAAGGAGCCCAAATAAAGGAGAAGAAAGAGAAAATACCATAATTACAAAAATAAAGAGATAATGGGAATACATAATTAATGGATTATGTAAATTTGCTAAAAAGAAAATAATTGCCATTAAAAGAAAATAGGTTTTCGTTCCTATGGATTAAAAAGGAGATGAAATAGGAATTTCACATTCATAATACCCATATAATAGGGAATATTCAAAGGAAAGAGAGAGAGAAAGAGAGGGCTTATTTTCTTATGAAGGAATTATATTCCAATTAGGGAAGAACTTTACAATATCATGGGTGAGCACCATGGGACGTGGATACTCTCCCCTATAAGAGGGGTAGAGCCCTGGGCCGAAGCCAGGAGAGAGATCCCACATATCCCTTCTTCTTTCTTCTTCTTCTTCTTCTTCTTCTTCTTCTTGGGTAAAACCCTAACCATGAAGGAAAGTGTGATCCTAGTATGGTGGGAAGCCGTTGAACTATCTTAATGGTGAGAGGGTGCCCTCACGGCGACTGGAGGGAGATCGATCATCACCCCCGTGCCTGCACCTTCGCGCAGCACCAACGGGGGGACTACAGCGCGGCTGCAGGTCGAGGACGAACCAACCACAGCCCCGACCACCCAGGCCGTGGGTTAGGATGTGGAAGGCTGTGACGGAGGCCGTACAAGGGAACAAGGTGGTTCCGGGTCACAGCCAAGGTCCGGGGGCAGAGGAAGAACCCGTGCCAGGCTGCTGTTCTGCGGCCGCGCAGGGTCTTCCTAGGAGGAAGACGAACTAAGGTCAATTGGACCTTTATGCCCTCCATGCTGTGCTGAGCCGGTTGGATAAGCCAAGGGAAAAAACGAGATTTCGAAATGTTTTTAAGTTAGCCGCCCCACGTTGCATGGAGGAGGCGACGTGTCATCTCCTCATTGGCCGAAAATAGGTAATTTTGCTAAAATCATATCTTTTTAACGGTAGCTCGGTTGGGGACATGTTATACATGAAATTTGCTCAGAAAATCGAGAGGAATCTAAACAAAATATAATTGGAGCATGATTCCTTATGCAATTCGAAAAGTAATGGAAGATATCATCTTTATTGTATTAATGAATAAAGAACCCTATTTTGATATTATTAAAGTGATTAGTAGGGTTCAATAGCTGATTAAAGTTGATATTAGCCTATTAATGATAAAAAGAAACATTAGGAATAAAACGGATGAGTTTTGCACGTTAGTAGCTTAATTGAGAGTTCATGAGCATAAATAAGCATTAATGGGCCTTGAAACCCTAATTTTAGTGACTAAGATTATTAAAGGCTTTAATTGATCAATCTGATGAGTGGAGTTGAAACATGTTGAATCTAAGCTATTAGAGTATAAAAGTCCTTAATTCTGGATATATACCCTAAAGGTAGTAATTAGGGATTTCTCAGGAGTAAAAAGGTAAAATTATGACAAAACAAATTCATATGCGACTTAGATCATAATGGGCTATGAATTGGTGATAAATGGTTATAATGAGCTTGCCATGGATTAAAAGGATTAAAATAGTAGCTTTAATGAAAAGAGGCTTGATGGACTTAACTACTAAATAATGGTGATATTAGTCCGAAAATAAGATTAAATATTGTTAAAGGATAACCTTAACATCTTTTGTGATGAATAGATGAATAATTGGGGTTTTCGTGGTTCAAACCTAATCTTAAGGACCTTAATGGAAAATAAGACAAGATAATTAGGGTTTGATGGATATTTGATAAAAGTAAGATAAAAGTAATAAAAAGGAAGTGAAACCCTAATTATAGTCAAAACCCTAAAAAGGCTAGTAACCCCAAGGCACGAGTAGATCTATTGGTTTTGTGTACCATGATCAATGATAGAAAATATTGATGAATATTTCAGGATTGAATTGTGTACTTGCTTGATTCTTGATTACTTGCTTGTTTGGAATATTCCTGCATCTGAGTCTTCCTGACAGGTATGTGGTTACGCTTATGAATAACCGCATTAGTTTCCCGCGTGTTTGTCGGATGGTTAATCGCATTGACTGCAACTAAACTGTTTGGATGTTCATACTTGCAAATCATAAATTCACTATGATTATCACATTAATAGTAGAAGTATGTATTCTCGCACCTACATGCCACCCTGATGGATGATGCCAAGAGAGTCAGGCCCAGAGGGGTAGACCAATGGGCACCGTGAGTGGTGACCCCCAGGCACCAAGAAGGTGGCCTATGATATTGCATGACTAGAGGGCACCGTGAGTGGTGACCCCCAGGCATCAAGCTTGGGATTGAGAAGGTGGCCTTAAGTCATGGGCAAAAGAAACCCTAAGGAGGGTATGCCAGGGTTAGGGAAAAAGCAGTGGAGAATGTCATACTAAAAAAGTGTAAATTGGCTTGTTAAATAATTTGATTGTGATTATTAAATTGTTAGTCATATGTGCAAACTTTCGATTGACCCCACATACCAGTATATTTCGATATACTGACCGACGTTTTGTTTGTCGGTGTTTTAGGTACAAATGAAAAGAACAAACAGTAAAGCGGCATATATGGAATTAAATGAGAAGTAATGTGCACAGGAGGATTAGTTAGATTAGCATCTTCATGGATAGAAGTTTAGAATTCCAAAATTTCACAAGGTATGTAAAGCATGCATGTCAAACCCATGTACATACATGCATGGTCAAGTATGACATCCAACTCATTGTGTCTTTTTTTTCTATCCACCACTTAAGGTTTTGGGTTGAGGATTGTCCTTAGAGGATGCATCAGGCCTCTTCTTGGAGCCTTCTTCCTCCAAGGCTATCCCTCTCCTACTCATCCTATGAGAAGCTCTTACCTTAGATCTATTCTAAGTGCACAACAACATAAACCACACAGCCTAAGCATGTAACTAAACTCAGTTTGAGTCTCTAATTATCAAAACTTATGTCCATGACATCTTTCTTACATGCTTTTTAATATTTGGTGGAGGATTCCTTAATCCTTATTACTCTTAAACCCAAAACTTAGGGTGGATTTTGTCCAGGTAGTCACATAGAATTCGAGAGTCCTCATAGACCAACTAGTGGGGTGGAACAAAATCTTTCTAGCCCCTAGATCGTGATCCTTATCTAGACATCTCAATCATTGGAAAATCCTCTAATAACCCCCTTGGGTTCTAAAGAGTTTGTAGAATTTAATAATTATTAGAGATTAAATAGAAAACCATGCTCTGATACCAATTGTAACAACCGCACCCCTCGGTAACTCCCAATTAAGGGAGACCAAGAGGCTAGAGCCATAATCTGAAATTAAGATCATTTGGTTTTGCAAATAATAAAAAATAATTAATAAATTCTACCAAAGACTAAGCTTAAAGTAGGATAAAATTTTACTTTTTTCATACCTTTCAAATATAAAAATTGGAACTTTACCTAGTGTAGAGTTTTATCTAACTAAATCCTCCTTTATTTAATTAACTTTATTCTCCAAGTGTCACTTTACTATTTTTTCCTTTTTCAAGTATTCCTAAAATGCAGACAAACAACACGTCAGTCAGTATAATGAATATATTGGTATGTTGTGCCAACCAAAACTTTACATCTAATTGTGACAACATAATGCAATCAAATTATATTTAACAATCAAAATTTACATTTTAAAAAAAACTACTCAGTCCCTACATATCCTTGCCTCTGCGATGTCCCTGTAGTGGACATGGATACTACCTCTCTCATATGGTAGATCTCAAATAGGCCCTATGATCATACCTTATAGGTAGACCATGACCTAGGGTTGTGTAGTCGTATGGTCCTACCCAAGGGTAGACCAACACATGGACTCATGATAACATGATGAGTTTACCCCAAGGGTAGACCAACACATTGACTCATGATAATATGATGATCCTACCCCAAGGGTAGACCATGTACTAGGTCATCCATCTCAACATCATCTAAGCTACAGAGGAGGACTAGGATCTGAGCAAGTCATGCACATATATTTATGGTGATAGTCATAGTCACTTTACAGTTGCATGAAATAAAATTCAACCAATTAGTTAATTTCAAGTAATCAGTAAAAACTAAAAAATCACCATGAAACTAGAGCAATTAGCCATAAGCGTAACCACATACCTTATTATGAGTCAAAATAAGCAAGATATCCGAATCCAACTAGATGTCTAATCAAGCAAGGTAAGCAATCAAATCAAGCAACCCTTGATCCTGAACACATGTATAACACCTAGTTGTTACCATCACATCCCAAACAACTCTTTGTTGACTAGGGATACCTTTCTAAGATTTTAAGTCTCAATAGGATGCATTAGAATTTCATAAATCAGTTTCTCAACCATTACCTTTTCAGGTCAACAAACCCTAAAACATATTTTACATCATAAAACCCTATTTATTCAAGTTGTCCATATTAAGGATTCCTTATTCTCACTTTGGCTTACGATCATCATATCTCTATCTTATTTATGTATTTTCATGATTAAAGCCATTAAAATTCATTATTACCAAAATTAGGGTTTCTAGGCCCATTAATGCACTTTCATATACATAGAACCCTAAGTTAAGCCAACTACACACAAAGATTATCTTTTTACATCCAAATATTCCTTATTCATTAACAACATGTTAATATTGGCTTTCAAGTATCCAAAGAACTTGACTAAAACTCATTAATATCGAAATAAGGGTTTTCCATTAATATCACCATTAAAGGTGACAACTTTTAGTACTTTTCGAATTGTAAGTAGTATTAGGATTCAATTATATTTTTAATGGATTCCTTGCATTTTTCTGATTAGTTTTCATATAAAAATCATTGCAATCCAAGTTACCAATAATTTTCTAGGAAATAAACAACGTAAGTAATAATTGGCCAATAGGATGTTGCCACGTTGGTAATAATACCTTTTACTTAGTCTGACATTGTGATTCCTGATTAGAGTGTGCTCTTTCCGAGTCATCTATGGTCCCATCTGCTTTACATCCTAGAGCGGCGGTTCAAGATGTTGGGTCAATATTAAACCAAACGAAGAATTTGAGGGAGTGGTCGGTTTCATTTCTGATCATTGGGTCAAGGTAACAAACCACCCACACATCATCCCTAATGGGAGGGGTAGCAACCCCTATGACTATGCACCTCACCGGAGGAGGGCAGGACCATAGAATAGGGTCAGATGTGAAGATAGAAACTATCGGCCATGTCCCTATCCTCCTACTAGAGTTGGCCATGGCCTGAGGAGGCGATGAGGAAACTCGAGGTGGTGTCCCCATAATGGTGGAGAACTCTCTAGAGAGGGATGAAACCAGAGAGGGAGAAGGAGTCAGGGGGCGAGGAGAAGCCATTGGTGCTCAGGGAGTCAATCCGAACTAGATAGGGGACGTTTTTAGTATAAAGGTGTGGCATTTAGGGTTCCCTATCCCATTTGAGATGGCTTTGGCAGCGAAATCCCTTCCTTGTGCCACACGCCATATCGCACTATGAAACCAAAGGGTTTCCTTCTCAGTTTCACGAGACAAATCCATTGGCCGAAGTGGTTTTCCCTGAGGGGGATTAGATGAGGAGATAGGTTCCTCTATTCCTTTTATGTGATGGAGTCCTTTCTTATTTGGGCGTGGGCTAAATGAAGATCTCCCCATCATTGGATTCTAATCAAACGGCTCACAATACACGTGACATGAACCTGGACCGGGCCCGAGTTTCTGATTCCAAAACCAAATGTGACATTTAATATAATATGATGATTATTCCCTCACTTTATGCAAACTTATTAAATTCATATCTCCTAATCCTCTTGTCATTTTAATCCCAAATTTTAGATGAAATTCCATAATGACTAAAAATACTTGTGTGCCAAGTTTGGCTCCAATTCAAAAATATGAGAGACTTTTCTTCATATGCAAGTTATTTCTTAATAAGGCATAGGTTATTCATATTTTCTATCTCTTAGTCTTTTATTCTCTTTATTTAGGATACCTTTACTATTAGAAACCTTGTGGATTTGAAATCTGATCCATGATGATCAATGATACATCGTTTCACATATTTCTCATATTTTCATTGTTATCTCAATTTCTTTTCCTGTATATGCATCAATTGATTTCCTTCAACTTTCTTTCCTTTTTATCATATGCGACTCCCCAATATATTAAGATCCATGAAATCACATGCAGAAAGGAAATATTGCAAAGGAAATCCATTCAATACACATAAATCAACATTTATTGGAGAAATTGCATTTCAAACCTTTAAGCCTAAAAATTTGGGTTTTAACAGATGGTTGGGTAGCCTCCCAACAAGCACCCTTGTTTAATGTCTTCGGCTCAATAAGAAGAGTTTTCTTCATCCTGGGTTGTCACAGGATGGTTGGGAAGACTCATATGGAAGTCTGAACTCTACTCTATCATCATCTATCCCGAGTGTCAAGTAACCTCTTCCAATGGTAGTGATCACGTCGGCCGTATCTTGGAACGCCCTTCCTAACAACATATCTGATCCTCAAATCTTAGACATGTCCATGGCTACAAAATTAATAGGAAATATGAATTCATCTACTTTTACTAGAACATCCTTGGATATCCCATACGACCTCACAATTGATCCATCAGCTAACTCGATTGTCATGGATGTCTTTGTTGGTTCCTTCAAACCCAACTTTCAAAAATTAGCAAGATGAATGAGATTTATGCTCGCCCAAGAGTCACACTATGCTTTTTAAGAAATGTTGACTGCCTATAGAACAAGGGATGTAGAAACATCTAGAGTTTTTCTCTTCCTTGGCAGCCTTCCCTGGATTATGAAACTCACTAGTTCATCAACACACAAGACATTTGTATCTTTGATCCATCTTTTCTTGTTGATGATATCCTTCAAGAATCTTCCATATGTAGGAATTTGATCTATTGCTTCCACGAGTGGGATGTTAATGTGGAGCTTTCAGAAGACATCTAGGAACTTCTTAACATGCCTTTCTTCTTTCCTCACCTTTAGACTATCTGAGAATGGAACATCTGGCATCTCTGAATGCTTGCGCAGCAGAATATATAGCCCACTAGGGATCTCCTCCCTAATCTTGCTTCAATGACACCTTCTATGATAATATTTGGTACATCTGTTTTGGATAGAATGTCATGTAGATTATTCATATGAACTGTGGTGCCTTCTCATGAAATGTGATTATTCCACTATGGAGTAAAACTTTCACCTGTACTCATTGTGAAGGCACCTTTTCTAGAACTAGAGGTGGTGACATAACAATGATGGAGCTCTGATGTTCTTTGACTTGCACATAAAATGAAGATGGGGCATCCTTATGATTTAATGTTGAACATGTATTGAATGAGGTGCATGTGTGAGCATACCCTACTGGGATGTTGCATCCCCCTAGTTTTCCATATAGACTGTGGGGATATGGAACTTTTGGCACATATACCCAATCTAGATATGAATGTTGTTGGTTGGGCGACTCCTCAACATGATGTTCTAGCTCATTAACAATAGATATAAACTTCACTTGATGATGTTGATGAGATGTCTATGTATTTCTAGGAAATCCCTACTGCATGGGTTTCTTCAAGGAGGCTACTTCCGCTGCTATCTGCAAAATCTGATTTTCAATTTTGTGGATTTGTGCTCCCTAATTCTATAGTTCCCTCTATGGCTGGCCAATGAGCACTTCATTTAGACTCACTAGCTTGCCTAACATGTCCCTCAATGTTGTCTATCTTACTAGGCCCCCTGTCATTTTGTTGTGCATTGCCTCGGTGTTGCTTGGCCTGTTGTTTTTGAGAAGGGTCCTGCTCAAAATTTTGGGATCCTTCATGGAAAATTTGGGGTCCTTCCTCCATGAATAGTCATTTCCCATGTAATTCTATTGTTGTGAAAACATGCACTCTTCTTCCTATCCTCTACTATGACACCCCGCTATCACACAGACAGCGAGATGACACACAAAAATGTGCGGAACTACCATAAACCGCATATTAGTGAAAATACAGGTTAATTAAAACCGATTGCGGGAAGCATGTAAAAGAGAACTATTACATCCAGACCCTGTAAAGAAACATGTTATATAAATATTTACAAGCCTTAATGTCTGCTCACAGCTTAGAGAAATCAGCTGTCTTGCCAACACATGAGTTCATCACCTATTTATACATACATAATAGGACACGCAAGACCAACAATAGGATATAACAAGATACATCATCTATACATCGTGAAACACCGTCAAAACACCTCTGAGGACCTGAGAGTACAAGGATGACTCTAGGACTCTACTACAAAACCATCAAAATAGTAGCATGTCCATCTCTTGCCTTCTACTACTCTTCTTACTTCTCGAATGCAACCTCACGACCACCACCACGTCTAGAGCGATCACCTAAAAAGGTTGTAAACCAACGAGGTGAGACACATAGTCCCAGTGAGAAACATAAATCCCTGTCAAAACTATAAAACTTCATAAAACTAAAGAAGATAAAGCAGATAACTGATATAAATAGATTATGTGAGTAGCATACTGAGTAGGGATTATTGTATTAACAAACATACCAATATGTTCACGAGGCATATACCCAGATATTCTTTATGGAACAGGATTGACAAGATAATCTTTATAAGACCTTATCACAAAACATAAGGAATGTACAAATAACTACAAGGTATCACTAGATCAACTACACAAGCAAGGCCTCAACCAATGTTCCATGTTTTGCTCTAGGCAATATATATATATATATATATATATATATATATATATATATATACTATTTGGCTGGATTGCGTATTATTATGCCCTGTGGAAGTGAGTTGTACCGCTCAAATTCAACCTTCAGTTGCAAAACCCAAGCCAGTTCCATACAAGGTCAATGGAAGAGTCGGACTCCACAACCTCACCACCTCGTGGTCAGTGCACGAGTGCTAAACAAGCAGGACCGCAGTCTCATGCTTAAGTGGCCTCAGCCATAGGGTCAGGCTACCCTATGCCTAGCCCACCTTGGTACATGTATCGACACTAGTGAAACTGAGCCACGACTCTGTTCACCGTGCTCCATAAACATCGAGCCATGGGCCTGTTCACCATGCTCTTATCACACATCCTGAACCATGGGCCTGTTCACCATGCATTTGTCACAAATATTGAGCCATGGGCCTGAATCCGTGCTCTGGAGTCTACAACTAAAGTTGCACTCTAATCCTCCTCATTTTTGTCTTGGAGAAACCACACATATTCAACAATATGCACTTCCAGGTTAACCTATAGGAGAACCTGTTTCACCATCACCAGCTACTGATGATGATGGATCTATGGCCAGGGAAAACTACATGATATGTTCCACTATAGTAATTAGTATACTTTACGTGGATTGTTGAGGCAACCAAGTTGTAAAACATAATAGCATGGAGTTACATTATTACTGTCATTATTACATAATCACGGGATCTCAATCCCCCATCACTGAAAGCCACTACCTCTCAAGGCATCATCATCATTCCTCACCTCTTGGGATCACAATACCTTATCTCATCATTAGAGGATAACACCTCAACTAGGCAGTAAGCCTTTATCAGGTCCACAGACCTTTCTCATCATACTGGTGATACATGTTATCTCATCAACAAGGGATATCATTACTCAGTGTTATTCAAACACATATACCTCAGAGCTCTTACCTGGATATGGATTCATATGATACACCTGCATGGTTAGTATGTACATCAAGAGAGATAACTTAAAATCACCAAACATAGATCCTTCTGATTATCATGTTATTAGGTTGCAAATGCACATGTTTGGAACAACATCCATGATCATAATTACGTGAAGCATAAAGTTGTATCTCGTAAACAATTTCATTATTGTTATCAAACCATGAGCATCCACCATGCCCTTATCTTATAAACATAAACATGTATCTTGTCATCTTATATAGCATCATCTTTAAGCATCAAACATATCACAATACACAACCTATTATCCATATCTCATCATCAACATAGGTGCAAGTTTAAGATATCAAAACACCAAGTAGGGTTTCCAGGTTAAGCATAACCCTCACCAAAGATACCATCTACCCTCACTATAGGTGTGGTGGGTAGAGCTTCCCTCACCCAAGGGATATCGGGTAGGATAACAACCCAAAAGCCTATCGGCCACGACACTAAGCCACGCATGTCGACCACCCAAGCACAAGAGGTATCAGTCAACAAGACTCGAGGGTGTGTCGTGCAACTCAGAACAAGGGGTGATATTGTGCAGCTAGGTCAAGAGGGTGTATCGTGCACCCAAGGCTAGATGTGTGTCGGGCAACTAGATGTTTCGGTCAAGGCCCTATCACCCATCTAGGGTTAGGGTTCATATCGGGCAACCACTTTCTTCACAATTCCCAAGGCCTTAACGGCCAAGGCCATGGCGCCCAATCTCATATCGCCCAAGACAGAGCCATGTCAGCCAACTAGCACCCATACTTCCCTCCAACAAATGACACCAAAGCACCACAAGATGGTCTATCGCCCAACTAGGTTAATCTCAATGTATCGGTCACCACTAAGGCACCCATTAGGGTTTCACCACTTAACACCATATCGGTCAACTCAAGACCAAGCTATGCCGCCCAAGGTACAAAACAAAGATAACAACTAAGCACCATATCAGTCAAATGGACAACATCAACCAAGGCAAAGGATACATCTCAGTCAAGGCATATCGCCCAAGGACACCAACAAGGTAAAGGGGTCATATCGGGCAACAAAGCCAATAGAACCCAACATTACATATTGGCCAATCCAAAACCCTAGAGGAGGGGTGTCGAGAAACCTTACCACAAAGGTGTATCGTGCAAAGAACAAGGTACATAATGGTTTGGTCAGCACTAACCTCAAGATCACCACTATCAAACCCTAATAGATCAAGAGAGTTGGCTCACCTCTCAATAATCAAGAGAAAGGGGTTTTGCACAACCTCCATCACATATCAGGCAACATGGTAGATCATATCCATGTCTATCAAGATTCCCACCTCCACTAGGTCAACATCCAACCAAGGCTCACCTCTCAAATCCATGGAGAGAGAAGGGTATCACCCAAGCAACTAGAGCATAGACTCACCTCTCTACAATCAAGAGAGGGGTTTTCCCTACACCACTAGAGCCCAAATGCACTTCTCAAAACCAAAAATAAGAGAAAGGGGTTTTGCCCAAGAAACCCTAAACTCCATGGTTCGGTCACCAAGGTCAACAACATATCAACAACAAGATCATATATCCTACAAGATCAAAGGTACAAACTAGGGCAAGAAACATATCTAACAAGATGCATGGTCGATCAAGATGAAACATAGACATGCAACAAGAAAAGGAAGTAGTATATCTAGGGTTAGGAGTTATGTAACCCACCTCAAGCAAGCTCCAAGATCCTAGAACCAAGCTCCCAAGCTCCAAACACCACCTTCATCCACCACAAGAAGAGAAGCAAGACTCATGACCACCACGGCCGAAGATCAAGCAAGATGGAGAAGAAGGTGCTAAGGAAAGAGGGGAAGATGCTTACCACAAGAAGAGAAGCAAGACACTTCTAGGGTTTGGCCACCACTAGAGGAAGAAGAAGAAGACTCCAAGGAGGTCAGCCACCAAGCTTGATCTTCCAAGTGTATCGGCCACCAAGCTCACGAAAGAGATGTATCACCCACCAAGGAAGAAGAGAAGCAACTAAAGAACTAAAGGGATCCTAAGCAAGAGAAAGGAGAGACATATATAGAAGAGGGTGAAGAGGAAACTAAGGCAAGGTGTTTCCCACCCTAGGGATACTTGTCTAGGGGCAAATCCACCTACTAGCTCACCACTTCCACATGTCCAAGCTCTTGCCATATGTAAGCAGCAAGCACCAAGTTTCCACAAGGGGGGTGACACAAATGATGATAGGTCAAAGAAGGCCAATGGTTGATACACCTCATGGGTGATACACTTCTTTCCCGACACAACTCCATGGCTGATACACCATGACCGATACAAGGCACCCAACTCACCCTTGCCCGATACATGGCCCATCAAGGAAAGGTAAAGCCCAAACAAGACTCAACAAGGAAAAACAAGGCCCAAGGCTACTCAAGCAATGATCCCAACCAATCCTCTCAACTCTAGAGGATGCAAGGAGTGAGAGAAACATCTCTCAAGGTGACAAACTTGCTCATCAACCCTAAACTTGGGTCATTTGCAAGTAGCACCTCCAACTCTCAACAAAGCACAAACAAACCCTAATCACCACTAGAGGTGATTAGCAGATAACTAAACACAAGGTTTAGGAAAATCAAACAGGATAAGCCTAAAACAAAGGTTAGGGTCCTTACATATAGAAGAGATTCCATCCTTCTTGTTGGTATGTATGCCCTGAGAGCCAATCATGGGATGATTGGTGGGATACATTAAGATTGATTTGATAAACATCAAAGGCAAGCTTTCAATTCTTTCTAGTTTAGTCATATGAGATAATGATAGAACATATTGAATGTCTAGAGAATGACAGTACCCAATGATGTATGCTTTCAGGTTGAGGATCTTAACGATGAGATCATACGGATGCTAAGAGCTTGTACATTCTCATTATGTCCCTTGTCGGATGGCATTATGGAAGGTAGATAGACAACAATGACACACAAGACTAGATTGTGGTGTTGGTTGATGATAGAATCTCATTAGTCATGATATGGAGATATCAAACCAAACACATAGGTACTTGTTAGAGAACAAGTGTACCGGACAGACCCACCATGAGTTTGACACATGGAACCATGATATGGTAGTCACAGTCAGTTCTCACAGTGATGGTGGTGAGTGTGATTCTTTGACTTGAAATCACTGCACTCAACACATGTTGTTGTGTACACTTTGACATCATCAAACGCAATCCTGAAACATGGGTTGTTATAAAGGCGACGATTGGGTGGCTTTGACACTTGGGTCTTTTGAGGGGTGAGTGATATATATGGGATTTTTCCCTCCTGAGGGAGTTTGATATCCATGGCCACTTGATGAGTAGGATTGAGATAGGCGTGCGCATGCATGTGTGAATCAGTATGTGATATTTTTTTGGTGGGGAATAGGGTGTTGTGCCTCATTACTAATGATCAAAAAACAAATATTTACAAGGAATGCTCTATCAGAGTAATAGAGAACAGTCAGCTCATCAAAATAGGAAATGAAAAGAGTTGTATAAAGGAGGAAAAGAAGAAAGAAAGAAAGCTCTCCCAACTATCTATACAAATCAGTGAGAGTAGAAGAGCTGTGAGTCCAAAAAAGAGCTATATTACTCTTGTATCCAAGGACAATTCTCCTGTTACATTCTTTCCAGATGCCATCCAAGATTAAAATAGCCAAAATTTTCTTCTCCTCCTTCATCTTCAGAAGATCTTCCAACAAAAGAGGTGACTCTCCAAACTTCTCCTGAAATCTCTGCCAAAGCTCAATAGAGAAATCAAAAGAGAAGAGCAAGTGGTTTGAATCTTCCACACTGTTTTCACAAAGAGGGCACCTAGAGGCCAGGTTGTACCCCATCTTCTGCAGATATTCCATAGTAGCTAACCTCCCAAGGAACACTTTCCATAAGAAAATAGAAAATCTTCTAAGAACCTTCGAAGACCAAACCCACTTAGACCAAGCAGCCTTAGGATATTTCCTCCTAATGATCTCCCATCCGTCTTTAAGCTTTAGGATGTTCCTACCCTTGAAAAGAATGCAGTCATCCATTTTCACAGAAGGTTTCTTTTGCGTTCTAAGAATATCCATCACCACTTCTGCACCCCTAAAGCCAAGATTTGTCCAATCACCATCAGAGATGCAACAATCAGCTTTACAATTAATACATTTGCCCATTCTAAGCATGTACTGGGCATCGACTTCATCAATCAGTCGTTTTTTGTTATTGAGCCAAGGGTCCCTCCACATAAGGAATTGGTTTCCATTTCCAACAATGAAATCCACCCCATCAATCAAGTTGTTTCTTTGACTTAGAAGCCTCTTCCATAACCAATAGGAGTTGTATCTAGCCTTAATAGACCAGAGTGATTCATCTTTGATGTATCTTTCATGAATCCATTTCACCCAAAGAGCTTCCTTGTTAGTAGACAAATTCCAAAGGTTCTTAATAATACCAGCATTAGACCAGTCATCCAAGGAACGAATACCAAGCCCTCCTTCATCTTTGGGTTTGCAAATAGTTTTCCAAGAAATCGTATGAAGGTGCTTTTTTTTCTTCAATATCATTCCATAAAAAGTTCCTCAACAGCTGCTCTATCTCCTTGGTTATAGATTTTGGAAGGGGGAATGTCGCAGACCAAAAAATGTCGTATGAAGATAAAGTAGATATATCAAGCTCTAGTTTTCTAGCTTGAGATAAGAAACAACCTTTCCACGAGTCCAACTTTTTTTTCACTTTATCAATGATAGGCAAATTGAGATTTCCAGAAAGCCTTCTAGTAAATAAAGGAAGCCCAAGATACTTGACCGGCATGGAATGAACCTCTATGTCCAAAATATCCACGACCTACTTAGCAGTGACATTCTTAGAAACGAATAGCTGGCTTTTGGAATTGTTCAGCTGGAGACCAGAGACATTACTGAAATCCTTAAGAACTTGCTTAAGACCAGCAACATTTCTCTCGTCAGCTTTAGAGAAGATGAGGAGGTCATCAGCAAAGATAACATGTGAAATACCCATCCTATCTGACACCTTGATCGGGTCCAAGTCACCTTTATCAACAGAAACTTTGATGATACTAGAAAACCCTTGCATGGCCACCACAAAAAGAAAAGGAGACAGTGGATCTCCCTGTCTCACACCATTAGAAGCCTCAAACTGACCAGAAGGGCTGCCATTAACCAACACCCTATAGGAAGCAGAGGAGAAGGTCTCACTGATCCAACTCAACCAACAAGGAGGGAATCCCATCATATCAAGCATGAAAAGGATATAGTCTCTTCTAACCATATCAAAAGCTTTAGCTAAGTCAGCCTTGACACACAAGTTCTTCTGGGAGCCAACAAAAGTACTCAACATATCATTAGCCAGAACAATAGCATCTCCGATGAACCTGCCATGAATAAAAGCAGCTTGATTTTGATCAATCAGATTCGTAAGGATATACTTGGCCCTATGAGCCATCACCTTGGTGATGATCTTATACACAAGATTACAGAGAGAAATAGGTCTGAAGTTCTTCAAGCTGTTAGCACCCTGCACCTTGGGAATCAAAGTGATAAGGGTATTGTTACACTCCTTCAACAGCTTCCCCGAACTAAAGAAGCCTTTGATAGCAGCAATGACCTCACTACTAATAATATCCCAGAAAGTCTTAAAGAAGACAACATTAAACCTGTCCAGACTAGGGCTTTTATCATTCTTCCTAGCTTTCACAACATCTTCAATTTCAGTAGAAGTAACAATACTTCTTAGAGCATCATACTGTTCATTAGATATCTTAGGGACAATCCAGTCCTCCTTCCAAATGACATGATGGTTAGAGGCACTATTAAAGAGATTATCATAGTACTCCTTCACTTTATATTGAATCATCTCAACATCATAGATAGGGATATCATTATCATCGAGAAGAACATTAATAGAATTCGAAATTCTTCTGGATTTGAGAGATGCATAAAAGAAAGAAGTATTCTTGTTACCTAACTTCAACCATTGTATCCTGCTTTTCTATCTAATCAGTATGTGATATTGATTTCATACATATCTCCTCCAATCTACTCTGAGATCAAGAAAGTGAATGAACGTTGACAGGATGACTGTTCCATGCCTCGAGTTCATTCGGGATATCAGTGACAAAGGAATTATGCATTCACTATAACACCATTCACGGATTGTAGGATTGAAAGTTGTTCTCCAACTTTCTATTTCACTTGGGTAGAACTGATGTGTGACTAGGCACCGCTCTTTGCTTGTGAAGTCATAAGTGTTATGGACTTTCACTGCCAGTGTGAAATAGAACATGTAGGGTCACACACATAGGATTTAACCTGGAAGAGGATTTTATCCACAAATGATGTTTAGATTGATTGCTAAAGGACTTTAGTAGTTCAATTAAAACTCAATCAATTGATAGCTTAGTATCATAGTGCTCAAGGTGTTGGACAGATTGATTAGAGTATCAGATTGATTGAAACTACAATTGACTGATTCTGCACAATCTGCACTCCCAACCGATCGGCTCATGTGATGAACCGATCGACTGAGCTTTGTGAACCGATCGACTCAGTTGGTGAGTTGATCGGCTCAGGATAGAGTGAACCAACCGGTTCAAGGGTTGAACCGATCGGCTCAACTGGTCCAAACGAGCAAGTTGGGAAATTCAGGTTGGTGAGAAATTTCCTTTTGTTTCACTTATCCAATTTGATTGGAACAAGGATTGGTATTTGGATCAATTGAGAAAAAAAAAGAGGAAAAGTCAATTGGGAACTGACCAGTGCCACGAATCGACCGTTTCAAAAATGAAACGACCGTTTCAGGTGTCCCAACTGATTGGTTCAGGTCTGAACCAATCGGCTCAGGTCCCCAACCGACTGTTTCATGATCGAAACTATCGGTTCAGGTTGCGCAGTTGGTTGTTTTTATGAAAAATCTCAAACCCTTCTACTCCTACTTTAGTCCTACATTGCCAAGGGTAGAGAACCCAGTCCCATGACCCTCCTATATATAGGGGTATTGGGGGCTTCTCTAACAACACAACTCAGAACACCAGTTGCTCTGTAAAGTTGTCATTCTCTCTGGTTTTGGTAACTGAGAGAGAGCTCGAGCAAGTGCTACCCGATAAGGGAGGCATAGTAAGAGAAAGACAACTACAAAAAGTGACTGGTGGCAGGAGAGTGTGTCGGTGACTAGTACACTGATAAGAGGGTGTGTCTCCTTCTGATTCCCTATGGGACAAGGAGATTGGAGTTCCAAGAAGTCTGTGTGGACGACTGTCGAGGCGGGAGACCTATGTCGCTTGGAGGACAATTGTCAATCCCAACAGTCCTGGTGAGACCAGGAGTCTACAGTCTCGGTACGACCAGGAGATGCACAGACACCGTCCAAGACCATAGGTGAAGACTGTGCAAGGCGTGAGGTATTGTCGCCAAGCAAGCCTTGGGACAAGGTATGATTCCACAAACCATCCTTCCTACTGCATAGACGTTGACGTGATTCCTTGTTTATGGGTTTGGGGAGAAGAAAATTTTTGTTTCTGCTGCCTTCTCTGCCTCCCCTAAAACCCAACAGTGGTATCAAAGCCACGTCAACTACTCTATACTTTAGGATTATCTATATGATCGATTTTCATTTTTCGCCTTTATTTATTGCATACGATGCGAATAAAATTTGCTTTATGCATGTCCAATCCTAAATCCACAAATCCCAATATACATATATGATATGTAATATGAATGCACTCGATACGTGTCGCCCGTAAATGAGTTTTGTGGTGGATGTATAGTGTGGTTATGGCCAATAAACTCTATATCTGTGTGTGGTTGGTTGTTGTTGCTTGCATCTCGATCTGCGCACCGATCCTCTTTCTCTTATTCATGATGTAACTCGAGGTAATTTGAGATTCTTTCCTACCTTTGCTCCCCCCGAATGTAACTCGGGGTTTCTCAATTCAAATGTAAATAGGATAGATTTTACTTCTTATTATGTCGAAGGAAGGCGGACATCCTGACGGCAGTTGAGATGATCGGTTCAAGGAGTGAACCGGTCAGTTGACGTTCCAAACGATCGGTTCAAGGAGTGAGCCAATCGGTTGATGACCAGTTCGAGGATCTAGATGAGCGGGTGGTAACCTGAGGAGATGTACGACGACCAGGAGAACTAATTGGTTGGAGGAGCCAATCGATCGGCTGGTGGCACCCAACCGACCAGCCTAATGGCGAGCCGATCAATAATGGAGATGAGTTGATCAAACCCAGAAAGGCAAAGCATAGAGTTCATCTTGTATAGGTTGCTTGTGATGTAGACCTAGATGACCGTGATTCCTCTTGGCTTGAGGAATCACATTAGGATGGCCATAATCATTGCTTTTATTGTTTCGCATGTTTTCTGTGAGATATAGCATGTATATGATACATACTATATATTGTGGTGGTTGGATATGTATATGTACCTATAAAACCAAATCCTTCATTAAATATTAAAGTTTTAGATGCCTTCCAAATGTGACACACATGAAAAGCTTGATCGACCAAGTGTGGGCACGCCTTAGCGTGGTGCACCATCTATCTCATGGAAGCGTGAAGGATGAATGTGTGGGTCTGCCCTAGCAGGGTGCATATTCATCGTGTTGGCTTTGGGTCAGACTTAACAAGGTGTCCTAGATAGGATCTAGCACCTTGAGGCATGGAGGTGATCATGGCAAGGAGTTGCACATGACATCTTTCAAGAGTTGCATATGATGCAATTGGCAAAAGTTGCCTACCTGGAAGATCTATGTTGTGGTTGATAGCCCTAGATGGTCCACGACTTAGAGGATTTTAGGATCTTTCCCACTAGAAGATTGTACACTGTAATGTTCTGAATTAATGGTGAGGGCTATCAATTTGAAATAAAATAGTGGGAACGATAATTAATTAAAGGCCTAATTTATATCGTCAACTTTTCAAATCAATCAATTCAAAAATGAGTTTTTGTACTAAATTGCATATATTTCCTTTTGTATAATAAATGCCTAATCAACAATGATCACTTTATTAGCGATCGGTCCTTGAGACCAACAAATTAAATGGGAATAATTTCCACGACTGGTTAGGACATTGAGAAGTGTTCTCAATCTAAGAGCGAAAGCTCTTAGTCCTAGTTATACCAGAACCAGATAAACTCAATTCCACCACACCAATGGATGAAAGTATGCTTATGAAAGTATACTGAGGATGCCATTGATGTGGAGTGCTTGATGTTGTGTTCTCTGAACTATGAGTTGCAGAGACAACATGAGACATATGATGTCTCCAAGACACTGTCCTAGTATGTCATGACAGAAGGAGATCCAGTAAAGTATTCACACACTCAATGTGATTGGGTATATAGAAAAACCTGACTAAGAAGGATTCCCTCTGAGCCAAGAGTTGGTTTTTGGTATGATACTACAAATGTTTTGAGAATCATACAGTTCATAATGAACTATGACATGGAAAACTTTGACAAGCATTGACAAAGTTGTTAGACATGTTGAGGACAGTAGAGGCAATTATGAAGAAAGACAAACCCTAATGTTATTATGAGATCAATGAAGGGTAAGTCTTAAGGGCAAGGGTAAGGGCAAAGCTAAGAAGTGTCCTGATGCTAACCAGTAGCCCAAACCGTCTTCAGCCTCAAGGCACATGGGGAAAGGGTGTATGAGGGAAGTGCCCTCCATATCTGCAAGAAAAAAAGAAGATGAAGGAGGGGATGGAAATCTCCACCTAAGGTATCATGAAATGAACCGCTTCTGAGGTATATGATACCAAGATGAAGATCTGACATGTATGATATGTAAGATCTACAAAGAAGTGATGGCCTTTATGAAAAGACAAACAAAAGAGTATCCATCATTGGAGAAAGTGTTGCTGCCAAAGATAGGAGTACCTTTCCAATTTATTTCAGCATAAAGGGCACGAAATAGAGTTGAGAACTGCTATTTCAATTTGCTAATAGAAATAGTTTATTATTGCATCTTGTTGAGACAAGGATGGCTATCCATATAGTTTATGTTTCAAAGATATGATCTTTATGGCAATGCCTTGTTTGTCTTGTGGTACTTGGTATGCATAAGATAAAATGATACCTAAAAGTTATTGATAACTCAAACAATCAAATTAGCATAAATCATAAGAAATTCATTTCTAGTTTCAATATGATGGATAAATCTAGACTCTTTTGGTTAGAGAACCCGTAAGAGACATGAATCTCTTGGACATGATTAATAAATCTTCACTAGTGGTAGTAGGATAATGATTATCCTATTAGGTATAATACATGTGATGTATTTACATACCTAGTGGAGCAAATTCTAATACTCCAAACGGTGTTTAGATAAATACCAATATGAATATCTTGAAGTGTTCAAGAATATCATAGATGAAGTATGAGTTTGGTAAAGTGTTAATTCTTGATGAGATCAATGAATGAAATACTTGAACCAAATGTTTGAGATCCTTATGGGTGATCATGATAGTGTATCATAGTGAACTCATGGTTAATGCATGGTGATGTATGGACCAAGAAGGAGTCATACTCTAAGGAGTTAGAGAATGATTATCAAATAACTGAATTCTTCTTAAATAAAGAATACCCTACACTAATAAAGGACATTAAGAATCACAAAGGTTGTGAGTTCTTATATCCTTAATAGATACATCTCAATCATCTAAGTGATGAGTTGTTCATATGATGAGTCAACTATCTAAATGAATATGAGGAACCAGATTTTGAGTTATGGTATATGACCATTACATCCTAACTGACTTCCATGTGAACCATAAGGTATGACCTTGATGGTATCACCGACTAGGATGAAATCCATAAATGCGAATGAGTCTTAAATGTTAAGACACATGGATAACCTTTTGAGAAGGATGATGCTTGTTGATTGCAACTTAATGACTAAGAGATTTGGCATACGAATAGAAAAATTGTATTCCTATGAGGAATAAAACAAGGATGTGTACATGACACAACCTATAAGGTCTATGAATCCACTAATGCAAATGAAGTCTATAAGTTACAATGGACTAATCAATGTGATTGATTCAGAACAAGCAACTCAAAAATTGGATCTTTACTTTGATGATATAGTCAAAGGGTTTGACTGATATGTCAAAGATAAAGAAGGGATTTGTGATTTAGTGGGAGCGTATTCACATTCCACATGTTGATGTGAAATGGAAATGTTCTAGAATGGAAATCCAAAGTGGAAATTATCTTTAGGGAAGTTAGAGATGTTTCATATATGATAGGAATAGAAATATATAGAGATAGTTCTTGGAAAATCTGTTGACCTGAAAAGAGAAAGCATACATTGGCAATCTATACTGAAGGGTTCACTATGCACAGATTCAGTGGGAGAAAACTTGTCCATGTTACATGGAGTTAGTATCCCAAGTCTAAGTGACCAATTCTTATGAAGAAAGGGAACACTAAGAATAGATATGGATCTATCATGTATGTAATCATCCCATTATCTTGCATGTGTAGACATAACAAGAACAAAATGCATTTATCATCTTGTATGTAGGACATGACAATATTATATGCTCATCCTGATAACTCGTATGTGGGACATGACGAGTGGATGTCTATCTAGTTCTAGTAAGGGTTACTGGAACACCATGAGAACTTGATGAGTACTTGAGAAGTAAAAGTTCTATGGAGATAAGGAAGGGTTCACTCTAAACAGTTACAATGATGTGAACTTCCGGAAAAGGACAGAAAATTAATCGCAATATATATATGGGATATATAAAAGTGAATGTTTGTTGATAAATTGAAAATGTTCCAATAAAGTCGTTTCAAAGGAAATGTCGAGTATATGTGTGTTAGAGAACAAAAGTAGATACTATATGGATCTAGAAGTTCATAAAATGAACTTATTGATATTCCAGTCATGGATGACAAGTAAGGAATGCTTGGACATGCAATGTGGCTAAAGGTTAGCAAAAAGAATACTAGATCGCATATTACGACAACTTCATCTCATATGTGTGAAATACAGCGAAGAGATGAGAGACATGCATTTAATACTGACTTTGGCAAGGTATTGCCATAACTCACTATGTTAGCACTAGAGCACAGTAACATGTGGAACATGTTTGAAGATCACTATGAATATGATTCAAGAGTGATTGGCTCGCAGTGCAAGTGGGATCCTGTTGGTATGTATGCCCTGAGAGCCAATCATGGGATGTTTGATGGGATACCTTAAGATTGATTTGATAAACATCAAAGGCAAGCTTCCAATTCTTTCAGTTTCAGTCATATGAGATAATGATAGAATAGATTGAATGTCTAGAGAATGACAATACTCAATGACATATGCTTTCAGGTTGAGGACCTGAACGGTGAGATCATACGGATGCTAAGAGTTTGTACATTCTCATAATGTCCCTGGTTGGATGTCATTGTGGAAGGAACATAGACAACAATGACACACAAGACTAGATTTGGTGTTGGTTGATGACAGAATCTCATTAGTCATGATATGGAGATATCAAACCAAACACATAGGTACTTGTTAGAGAACAAGTGTACCAGACAGACCCACCGTGAGTTTAACACATGGAACCATGATATGGTAGTCATTGTCAGTTCTCACAGTGATGGTGGTGAGTGTGATTCTTTGACCTGAAATCACTACACTCAACACATGTCGTTGGGTACACTTTGACATCATCAAACGCAGTCCTGAAACATGGGTTGTTATAAAGGTGATGATTGGGTGGCTATGACACATGGTGCTTTTGAGGGGTGAGTGATAGATATGGGATTTGTCCCTCCTGAGGGAGTTTGATATCCATGGCCACTTGATGAGTATGATTGAGATAGGCGTGCGCACGCAAGTGTGAACCAGTATGTGATATTGATGTCATACATATCTCCTCCAATCTACTCTGAGATCAAGAAAGTGAATGAACGTTGACAGGATGACTATTCCATGCCTCAAGTTCATTCGGGATATCAGTGACAAAGGAATTATACATTCACTGTAACACCATTCACGGATTGTAGGATTGAAAGTTGTTCTCCAACTTTCTATTTCACTTGGGTAGTACTAATGTGTGACTAGGCACAGCTCTTTGCTTGTGAAGTCATAAGTGTTATGGACTTTCACTGCCAACATGAAATGGGACATGTAGGGTCACACACATAGGATTTAACTTGGAAGAGGAGTTTATCCACAAATGATGTTTAGATTGATTGCTAAAGGAGTTTAGTAGTTTAATTAAACACTAAATCAATTGATAGTTCAGTATTGTAGTGTTCAAGGTGTTGGACAGATTGATTAGAGTATCAGATTGATTGAAACCGCAATTGACTGATTCTGCACAATCTGTACTCCCAACCGATCGGCTCATGTGATGAACCGATCGGCTGAGCTTTATGAACCGATCGGCTCAGTTAGTGAGTTGATCAGTTCAGGATAGAGTGAACTGACCGGTTCAAGGGTTGAACCAATCAGCTCAACTGGTGCAAACGAGCAAGTTGGAAAAGTCAAGTTGGTGAGAAATTTCCTTTCATTTCACTTGTCCAATTTTATTGGAACAAGGATTGGTATTTGGATCAATTGGAAACAAAAATAGGAAAAGTCAATCGGGAACTGACTAGGGCCGCGAACTGACCATTTTAGAAATGAAATGACTATTTCAGGTGTCCCAACCGATGAGTTGAGGTTTGAACCGATCGGCCTCAGGTCCCCACCCGACCGTTTCATGATTGAAATGATCAGTTCAGGTTGTGCAGTTGGTTGTTTTTGTGGAAAATCTTGAACCCTTCAACTCCTACTTTAGTCCCACATTGCCTGGGGTAGAGATCCTTGTCCCATGACCCTCCTATATATAGGGGTATTGGGGGCTTCTCTAACAACACAACTCTGAACACCAGTTGCTCTGTAAAGTTGTCATTCTGTCTGGTTTTGGTAATCGAGAGAGAGCCTGAGAAAGTGCTACCCGATAAGGGAGGCATAGCAAGCGAAAGACAACTACAGAAAGCGATTGATGGTAGGAGAGTGTGTCAGTGACTAGTATACTGACATGAGGGTGTGACTCCTTTCAATTCCTTGTAGGACAAGGAGATCAGAGTTCCTGGCAGTCTGTGTGGACGAATGCAGAGGTGGGAGACCTCTGTCGCTTGAAGGACAACTGTCAATCCCGATAGTCTCGGTGAGACCAAGAGTTGACAGTCCTGGTACGACCAGGAGCTGTACAGACACCATCCAAGACTAGAGGAGAAGTCCGCACAAGGCGCGAGGTATTGTCGCCAAGCAAACCTTGGGACAAGGTATGATTCCACAAACCATCCTTCCTACTGTATAGACGTTGACGTGATTCCTTGTTTATGGGTTTGGGGAGAAGAAAATTTTTGTTTCCGCTGCCTTCTCTTCCTCCACTAAAACCCAACACTTATGACATAATTTCTTTGCAGTCAAGTCCAATTTCTCATTCAATGCTATAATTGCCTTGGACTCTCCAACACTTTTAATGGTTGTTGGACATTCTCTTTCTTCTCCCCAAGAATGGTTTTTAGCCATATTCTTTAGGATTTCATGACACCTAGATGTCTTGTTGTTGAGAAAGAAGCATGTTCCTACACTATCAAGTGTGCTCCTCTCCCCTTGATGCAACCTGAAGCACCCTTTGAGAAAGGTGACTTACAAATGTGAAGAAATTACCCAGAGTTTTTGATAAAGAACCTAACTAATAACACAATCTATACAAGAGTGAGATTCGTATTATAATAGGTAGTGAATTACACTGTGAGAGCAGGTAATTCTTGCCATAGGCTCTTAGTCTAGGGTTAGGAGAGATATTTATTAATGTCATACTATCAATCATAATATGAACCGACCTAAAACCGTAAGCCTAAGGAATTCACTCCAATTGAGATCAACAACCAACAATTTTTGATTTATTTTTTGCCTTATATAATTAAAACCTTCAATCAAGTTTTTATCATCCCAACTGATTGCATTGCGATTCATAGTAGTTTTTGGATTTACATTTCCCTGAGTTCGACATTCGAGCCTGTTAAGGTCTAATACATTGATACATACACTTGCATTTGACATGTAGTTTACTGGCATCATATTTTTGGAGCTGTTGCCAAGGAAACGGAAAATCCAACACTACGAGTGTTGTGATCGGCCACTCTAGGCCACACCTTTTTCTTCATTCCTTTAAAGCTAAATTTCTAATATCACTTAGTAGATCATTCGTACCCGCTCTCACATTGATCTCAATAATTTCTAGGACTAGTGCATGGGCACACTAGAGCTCACGACTACTAAGAGTCATCTCTATAGGGCTTTGGTCAAGAAGAGATCTTAAGCCAAGGAAGATTGTTTGATAATTCAGCGGGAAGGCTGATTTCAACTCCACCACTTAATAATCTGACACCTCCATCAGAGGAACTAAAAGAGCCAGCTGAGATGATTAATGCAGAAGAAGATCAAACTATTTGGGAGAAGATCAAGGTGTCTTCCTCAACATCTCAGCTAGGCCAATAAAGAGACAAGCAATAAATGTGGACAGCTACAAGATTTATCCAGGGTTGGTGGTGTTGGTCAAGTCACAAGAAGTTTCATGGCCATAGCACAAAAGATCCAATGATACATATAAGAAATTTTGTGGAAAGTTGCGATATGGTCAAGATAGACAGAGTGCCAGCCATTGTGATTTACTTGAAATTTTCCCCATCGCCATGGATAGACAATGCCAAGTATTGATTCTACAAACTTCCGCCTGATTGGATTGAGACTTAGGACTGGACGATATACACTTTCTTTGAGCTCTACTTCCTCTGAAGATGAATGTGCTGGTAAGAAAATATGCAATTTCAAGCAGCAGACAGAGGAGTCTTACTGTAAAGTGTGGGAAAGATACCAAAACAAGCTGAGGAAGATCCCTCATCAGGGGATCGATCTATATGGATAGGAAAAGATATTTTATTATGGGCTGCATTAGGGAGAGACAACTACATTGGAAAATACATGAACATGCTCCTTCCTCAATGACAAGCTATCCAAGTGTCATGAAATCTTTAAGAATATGGATAAAAACCAGTCTTGAGGATAAGAAAGAGAAATCCAGCATCCGTTAAGAGTGTTGGAGAGTCCAAGGAGATTTCTACATTGAATGAGAAGTTTGACTTGATTGCTAAGAAAGTATGTGCCAAGCATGGAAGCTCTTTTGGAGGAGAAGAAGATGAGTGAATGTTTGTACGTCAGCAAAATTATAGAGCCAATGACTATTCCTTGAGGAAAGACCATAAGTTCTCTTGGAAAGACCCAACAATTTTTAGTAGGATCCATCACAAGCACAACATCAAGAAAATCCACAACAGCATGAGAGGGCTCGTATCAGGATAGACTATATAGAGGACATGCTTCATAAGATAGTTAGCCAAAATGAAGTGATTATCAGCCAGACCCAGAGGGAACTACAGAATCCAGGAGAATAAGTTCGCAATATAGAGACTCATATCTCTCAGATTGTAGTGGAGGTAGCTTCTTTAAAGAAACCTAGTCAACATGGGTTCCTAGGGAATATTGATGTACCATCCAGAAGTCAGCATGTCAAGGCGGTGTTGCTTTGCAGCGACAAGAAAGTGTTTAATGACAAACAAACCATCCCAAAAGTGATGCCACAGGGCCAAAAGTGACATATTCAAGACAAAACAAGGACATCTGAAAACGTTGAAATACACAATAGAAGGCTTCCTACCACGCCATAGCTCATAGGGGGTTTTCTTCAAAGAAGGATGTATAAGAACCCATTTTTGCTCAAAACATGAGGTACTGAAAGCTTCAACTTAAAATTTCTATAGAATATCATATTCTAGAAGCAGGATCCAATTCATCTCCTATAGTAACATATTCTTCCTCTCTACAACCCTATTTTGTTGAGGTGTTTGAGGTTATGAGAAGTTATGTGCATAACCAGATTCTTGACAAAAATGTTCAAGAATATCATTTTCAAATTCTCCCCCATGATCACTATGGATGGAAACGATGCAGCAAGAGGCTTCATTCTCAACTCATTTACAAAAGCTCGAGAAAACATCAAGTGTATCACTCTTAGAAACGAGAAAGAAGTTCCAAGTATATCTAGAGAAATCATCGACAATAACATCGCAATACTTGGAACCACGAAGTGGTTGAGTTCTCATTGGTCCAAATAGATCAATGTGAAAAAGCTCAAGAGCTCTCTTGGTACTAAGGACTCCTTTGGATTTGAAGGAGGACTTGGTTTTCATTCGTTGTGTACAAGGTTGGAATTCCTCATCCTTTTCAAAATACAATTTGGGAAGTCCCTTGACCAAGTCCTTTTTGCTCAACTTCTTCAACTGATGCATATTTACATGAACAAACTGACGATGCCAAAGAGAATTTTGATCATTCGAGTTGAATACTAGGCATCTACCAACAACAGGCTTAATAGAGTCAATAACAATAACATAAAGATTACCACTTCCGGTTCCCTTATATATAACTTGGTAGGTGAGGGAATCTAGAATCAAGCATTCAAATGAAATAAACAACACAAGGTATCTATTGTCACATAGTTGACTAACACTAGTAAAATTATGACGTAGGCCATCCACAAAAAGAACACTCTTGATACACAAAGATTCACCTATATCACCCTCACCTTTGACTTTACCTTTCTTATTGTCCCGAAAGGTGATCAAACCTCCTTTCTTTTTGGGAAAGGTGTTGAAATGGATTATATCACCTATCATATGCTTTGTGCAGCCACTATCAACAATTCATCTTCCTTTTTCCTACAAGAAAGGTGAATGTTTGTTCCCAACTCAAACTTTGAGATCTAGAGTTAGCTTGGGGACCCATTTCATGTTTGGGTTGGTCACCTTAGGCTTGTAAGGACAATAAGTAGAGTAATGATCATCACATTTGCAATAAGAACAAACCATAGGATTCTTATTTTTGGAAGAATCTCCTACAAAGAAAGATGTCTCCTTGATCTTTTTCTTACCTTTGAATTTTTTCTTGCCCATTGGTGCTCCCCCTAAAAATCCCAAACCACTAGTGCCACTTTGTTTGGTAGAATGGTTAAGAATTTCATTTAGGGAGTTTTTCCCTTTGAGGAATTTTTGTAGAGAGTCCCTTATTGTATGATTATAATCATTAAGAGAAATGATAGTAGAATACAAACTAGTAATATCATCTCTAGCATGAAAAAGGTCGGCCTCAAGATAGAGGGCTTTAGTCAAATAAGAATCATTCTTAAGAAAAATAGAAGCAACATCATTATCAGCAAAGATAGGTCTAGAAGATAAATCATTAACTTGACCAAGCAACCTAGCATTTTTAGATTTAAGCACTTGAATTTCCTTAAGATAAACATCTCTCTCATCCCTATGAGCATCAATAAGAAGCTAAAACTTAGCATTTTTAGTTTGAAAAGTTTCAAGCTCCTTTAGTCACTTTTGGTTGTCTTCCTTAAGAGTTTCAATGTTCTTAAGGTAGACACCATTCTCTACTTCAAATCCATTGTATTGGAGCTCAAGATCAAGATATTGTCCTTGAAAGTTATCAATGCTCTCAAGATGAGTTTTCTCATTAAGTTCAAGAATTTAAATTTTAGCATACAAATCATCAATAATTTCCTAACCATTTTCTTTTAGATTTACATTTAGCAAAAGATGAATGGGTTGAAATAAGAATGTCAATAATAGCTTCCTTATATAATTCATGAAATCTTACCTCACTTACCTCACCAATGTATTCACTAGTAGGGGCCACATGTGCAAGGTGGCACTCTCCATCTTCTTTGGAGTTTGAGCTACTTAGATATGACGCTTCCCAAGCTGCATGAGCTACATTCTTGTATCTTTTCTCTTTCTTGTCTTTCCTTTTATACTTGCTCTCCTTCTTGTGATGCTCTTCCTTCTTTGATCTGCCCTTGGGGTGTGACTTTCTTGACTTGGTACATTCCCTCTTGTAGTGCCCCTTTTTTCCACACTTCTAGCATCTAGGAGTAGAGGAGGAGGCTTTCTTTCACTTGAAGTGTTTTCCCTTGATGAAGTTAGCTTCATGCTCACTTTGGCCTTCATCTTCACTAGGGGAGGATGGAGAAGTCTGACAAGCAAGTTATTGTTGAAGGATGACCACCTCCACTTGTGCTTTGAAAGCACTATGTTTGAACTTATTGGCTTCCTAAACTTCTTGTTTGGCTTCTACTTCTTGCTTGTCAAGCCTTGGCTCATGAGCTTGGAGGTTGCCAATGAGCTCTTTGGTTGGGATGTCACCAAGGCTCATCACTTCTTCAATGGAGTTGAACTTTGAATCCCATGTCTTTAGTAGAGTCCTCAACATCTTGGATTTGATTACCACTCTATCCAAGGTGTTTCCCAATGCATTCCGTTGATGATGATAGTGAGTCTTGAGTACATCTCTGCAATCCCTTCTTTCTTGCCCATCTTTAAGTTCTCTAGAAGGCTATTCAACATGTAGATCTTGGCCTCCTTGACTTGCTTTGTGCCCTCATAAGTGATGCACAATTTTTCCCAAACCTCATAGGTAGTGTCCCAAGATGAGATCTAGTTGAACTCTATTGAGGTAAGGGCCGCATAGAGGGTTTTTATGGCTTTGGCATTTAGTTGGGCTTCATTGAGTGCAACTTCACTTCATGTTGCAATAACTCTAGCTGGCTCCCTTGTATGGTGTGACCATCACCTTTCACATGTCAAAGTTCATGCCTTGATTGTAGAATTGAATGATCCTTTTGCAATGGAGGAAATTGGTTCCATGAAAGACCGGAGGACGCATAGTGAATCCTCCCTCTAGGTTGAGAGAACCAAGTAGGTTGTTCCCAATCTTCTCGTCTCATAGGAGATTGTTGGAGAAGATCATTTGCTCTGATACCACTTGTTGGATGTAGGTCTCTATAGGGGGTGAATAGAGCTTCAAAAATTCTCACAAGGTAGATTAGACCTTCAAATTATATAAATCAAAACCAATAGCTTAAGGGCAATTGAAGTCCTAACTAACAAATCAAAACAAGGATGAGAGGAATTGAAAGTAAGAACTTGATAAGGTTGTTTAGAGTGGTTCCACTCACCAAACTAGGAGAGAGCCAGTCCAATACCTAGAGAGGTCAACCTCTAGGACTTTGCAAGTTCTTTTCTCTATATATTCAATAAGAAGAGTTACACAAGGCCACCAAAGGACTTACCCATCCAAAAACAAAGATTATTTCACCTTATCAAGGACTTACTTACGTTACAAGAGTCTTATGCCTTCTTCCAAGGACTTACCCACTCTTGCACAAGTCTTTAGCCTTCAAGGCATTTTTCTACTCTTCTTGTATCTTTAGCCTTTGCCTTCTCCTTCACCAGGAGAAGATCCTCACCTTTTCTTCAACCTTGAGAAGAATAGCAACATATCCACCTTCGCTCGAAGTATCTTGCAATACATTTGCTTCATGGAGGAAATAGGTAGGGAAGATGGAATGGAATGAGAGCTTTACAAGCACAAGGATGAAGCTCTCTTACAATTGTCCTATCTCACTCATAATCTTGAAATGAAGTATAAACTAGAGAGAGAAAGGGGCTCAAGGAGTTGCAACACATTCAACTATAGTAAGGACTTAGAATAGAATGAATTATCAAACTTGGAATGAACTCCAAGGGGTCCTATTTATAGTTGGGGGTGTTCCTTGAGTGTGGGATCACATAGGGTCAAAATATAGTCATTGTCCAAGTTTCAATAGATCTATCCGCGTACAAAACAACTCATCAATGGTTATAATCACTTTTTCTATATTTTCTGTATAATACATTTGGTCGAGTTTCAATAAAGGTAACTCGACCGATCCACTAAATGACAAAACCAATTTTCAAACTATCAGTCGAGTTTGTTCTGGGAAACTCGACCGATGAGCTAAAATTAGTTTTGCTCAGTGAGTTGGTCGCTCGAATTCTATGAGTGTGTAACTCGACCGATGGGTCATCTTCAAACTTCCATCATAGAATCGATCTAATTTCTAACTCGACCGATATACAACCTGTGAAATATTTTCAGAATTGACATCTGAGTGATTAAACATTGGAATTAAGTGTCCTTGATTTTTTTTCATCTTAGTTACAAGTCCTATCATCAATACAAGTGATTATAAAAGTCATCTAAGGTCATTTGGAGTGATTTTACAAAATGCACACTTGCATTGCATTTGACATGAACTTGAACAAGCTAGGACTTGTATAATTTGATCCTTTTTATGTACTTAAAGCATGAAATCAATCTAGAACATACATATTAGATACATCGGAAGGGAATGGTTAAGTCATTATCAAAATATGGGCAATGTATTACTCTCAATTCAACAAATTCTAGAATAATGTAAACATGTCAATAGGAAATAACACATCTACCAAAGGTATGAAGTGAGAAGGAAAAGATACACATATGCTTCATAATATGGGGCACGAAAGAAAAATACATATCTACTCCATGATATCGTGTGAGTGAGAAAAGATATACATCTCTTGTGATTCTCAATGCCACACAACAAGATTAATCAAAACCAAGCATGAGATCAACTACTAAACATTCAGGTTACCAGATGATAGAGTAAATTAAAACTGATTTAAACATTACTAACAAGAACAGAAACAATACATAAAGGTCCATAAACTTTGCATAGAAGCATATTCCATATTAGGTATTTACACATATGTCTAGTGGTTGAGGCCACAACATGTATACAAAAGTTGTGTTCCATATTTACATGGCATATATAGCATCAACATACACCAAAATCTCGAGTCGTTACATATATAATCTACAAAACATCCCTTTCCTAGACCTGAGAGTGTAGGGATGACTCTAGGACTCTACAACTACTAAAACAACTGTCTAACCATTAGTAACTAGTGTTCCCCAAGCTGCTCCTCTTCAACACCTTAAAACTTCCCACGTTACTAGAAACCACCTAAAAAGATGTGGTGACCTAATTTTGTAGTTCCCTCTATGTCTGGCCAATGAGAACTTCATTCAGACTCACTAGCTTGCCTAACATGTCCCTCAATGTTGTCTATCTTACTAGGACCCATGTCCTGTTGATGTGCATTGCCTTGGTGTTGCTTGGCATGTTGTTTTTGAGAAGGGTCCTGCTCAAAATTATTGGTATCCTTCATGGAAAATTTGGGATCCTTCCCCCATGGATAGCAATTTCCCCTGTAATTCTATTGGCGTGCAAACATGCACTCTTCTTCCTATCCTCTAGTGTGACACCCCGCTATCACACAGACAGTGAGATGCCACGCAAAAATGTGCGGAACAACCATAAACCACATGTTACCAAAAATACGAGTTAATTAAAACCGATTGTAGAAAGCAGGTAAAAGAGAACAATTACATCTAGACCCTACAAAGAAACATGTTATATAAATATTTACAATCCTTAATATCTGCTCACATCTTAGACAAACCAGCTGTCTTGCCAACACATGAGTTCATCACCTATTTATAAATACATAACAGGCCACGTAAGACCAACAATGGGATATAACAAGATACATCAGCTATACATCATGAATGTCGTCAAAACACCTCTGAGGACCTGAGAGTACAGGGATGAATCCAGGACTCTACTACAAAACCCTCAAAACAGCAGCAAGTCCATCTCTTGACTTCTACTACTCTTCTTACTGCTCGATCACAACCTCACAACCACCACCATGTCTAGCGTGATAACCTAAAAAGGTTGTAAACCAACGGGGTGAGACACACAGTCCTAGCGAGAAACATAACTCCCCGTTGAAACTATAAAACTTTAGAAAATTAAAGCAGGTAAAGCAGATAATTGATATAAACAGATTATGTGAGCATCATACTGAGTAGGACTTACTGTAATAACAAACTTACCAATATGTTCAGGAGGCATATACCCAGATATTCTTTATAGAACATGATTAACAAGATAAGCTTTATAAGAACTTCTCACAAAACATTAGGAACGTACAAATAACTACAAGGTATCCCTAGATCAACTACACAATCAAGGCCTCAACCAATGTTTCGTGTTTTACTCTAGGCATTATATATATATATATATATATATATATATATATATATATATATATATATATATATATATATATATGTGTGTGTGTGTGTGTGTGTGTGTGTTTGTGTGTGTGTGTGTATATATATACATATATATATATATTATTTGGCTGGATTACATATTATTATACCCTGAGGAAGTGAGCCGTACCACTCAAATCCAACCTTCGGTTGCGAAACCCAAACCGGTGTCATACAAGGTCAATGGAAGAGTCGGACTCCACGACCTCACAACCTCGTGGTCAGTGCATGAGTGCTAAATAAGTAGGACCATGGTGTCATTCTTAAGTGGCCTCAGCCACAGGGTCAGGCTACCCTCTGCCTAGCCCACCTCGGTACAGGTATCGGCACTAGTGAAATTGAGCCATGGGCCTGTACACCGTGCTCCATAAACATTGAGCCATGGGCCTGTTCACCATGCTCTTATCACACATCCTGAGCCATGGGCCTGTTCACCATGATATTATCACACAAATTGAGCCACGGGCTTGAATTCTTGCTCTAAAGTCTACAACTGAAGTTGCACTCTAATCCTCCTCATTTTCAACTAGGAGAAACCACACATATTCAACAATATGCGCTTCAAGGTTAACCCGCAGGAGAACCTGTTTCACCATCACCAGCTACTGACGATGATGGATCTATGGCCAGGGAAAACTACATGATATTTCCACTATAGTTAATAAGTATATTTTACGTGGATTGTTGAGGCAACCAAGTTGTAAAACATAACAGCATTGAGTTACATTATTACTATCATTCTTACATAATCATGGGATCTCAATCCCTCGTCACAGAAAGCCACTGCCTCTCAAGGCATCATCATCATTCATCACCACTTGGGATCACAATCCCTTATCTCATCATCAGAGGATAACACCTCAACTAGGCACTCAGCCTTTATCTAGTCCACAGACCTTTCTCATCACACTGGTGATACATGTTATCTCATCAACAAGGGCTATCATTACTCAGTGTTATTCAAACACATATACCTCATAGCTCTTACCTGGCTATGGATTCATCTAATACACCTGCATGGTTTGTATGTACATCAAGAGAGATAACTTAAAATCACCAAACAGAGATCTTTCTGATTATCATGTTATTAGGGTTGCAGATGCACATGTTTGGAACAACATTCGTGATCATAATTACGTGAATCATAAAGTTGTATCTTGTAAACAATTTCATTATTGTTATCAAACTATGAGCATCCACCATGCCCTTATCTTATAAACATAAACATGTATCTTGTCATCTTATATAGCATCATCTTTAAGCATCAAACATATCACGGTTCAGAACCTATCATCCATATCTCATCATGAACATACGTGAGAGTTTTCACCTTCCCAGGCGTCCGGCCTCCATCACGGGTTATGGGAGAGGGGGAGAGAAATCTTTCTCTCTTAATCCCAACATATGTGTGAGTTTAAGATATCAAAACACCAACTAGGGTTTTCAAGTTTAGCATAACCCTCACCAAAGATACTATCTACCCTCACTATAGGTGTGGCGGGTAGCGCATCCCTCACCCAAGGGATATCGGGCAGGATAACAACCCTTACCCAAAATCCTATCGGCCACAGCACTAAGCCACGCATGTCGGCCACCCAAGCACAAGAGGTCAACAAGACCTAAGGGTGTGTTGTGTAACTGAGAACAAGGGGTGATATCATACAGCTAGGTCAAGAGGGTGTATCGTGCACCCAAGGCTAGATGTGTGTCGGGCAACTAGATGTGTCAGTCAAGGTCCTATCTCCCATCTAGGGTTAGGGCTCATATAGGGAAACCAACTTCTTCACAATGCCCAAGGCCTTATCGGCCAAGGCCATGGAGCCCAGGCTCATATCTCCCAAGACAGAGCCATGTCGGCCAACTAGCACCCATTCTTCCCTCCAACAAATGACACCAAGCACCACAAGATGGTGTATCACCCAACTAGGTTAAGCTCAACGTATCGGTCACCACTAAGGCACCCATTAGGGTTTCACCACTTAACACCATATCAGGAAACTCAAGACCCAGCTATGTCGTCCAAGGCACAAAATAGAGGTAACTACTAAGCACCATATTGGTCAAAGGGACAACATCAACTGAGGCAAAGGATACATCTTGGTCAAGGCATATCGCCCAAGGACATCAATAAGGTAAAGAGGTCATATCGGGCAAAAAAGCCAATAGTATCCAACATAACATATCGGCCAAGACAAAACTCTAGAGGAGGGGTGTCGGGCAACCTTACCACAAAGGTGTATCGTGCAAAGCACAAGGTCCATAATGGTTTGGTCATCAATAACCTCAAGATCACCACTATCAAACCCTAATAGATAAAGATAATTGGCTCACCTCTCAACAATCAAGAGAGAGGGGTTTTGCAAAACCTCCATCACATATCGGGAAACATGGTAGATCATCTCCATATCGATCAAGATTCCCACCTCCACTAGGTCAACATCCAACCAAGGCTCACCTCTCAAATCCATGGTGAGAGAAGAGTATCGCCCAAGCAACTAGAGCATATACTCACCTATCAACAATCAAGAGAGAGGGGTTTTGCCTACACCACTAGAGCCCGAACTCACTTCTCAAAACCAAAAAGAAGAGAAAGGGGTTTTGCCCAAGAAACCCTAAACTCCACGATTCGTCCACCAAGGTCAAGAGCACATCAACAACAAGATCATATATCCAACAAAATCAAAGGTACAAACTAGGGAAAGAAACATATCAAGATGCATGGTAGATCAAGATGAAACATAAACATGCAACAAGAAAAGAAAGTAGTATATCTAGGGTTAGGAGTTATGTAACCTGCCTCAAGCAAGCTCCAAGATCCTAGCACCAAGATCCCAAGCTCCAAGCACCACCTTCGGCCACCTCAAGAAGAGAAACAAGGCTCATGACCACCATGGCCGAAGATCAAGCAAGAAGGAGAAGAAGGTGCTAAGGAAAGAGGGGAAGATGCTTAACACTAGAAGAGAAGAAAGACACTTCTAGGGTTCGGCCACCACAAGAGGAAGAAGTAGATGAATCCAAGGAGGTCGGCCACCAAGCTTGCTCTTCCAAGTGTATCGACCACCAAGCTCACCAAGGAGATGTATCGCCCACCAAGGAAGAAGAGAAGCAACTAAAGAATTAAAGGGATCCTAAGCAAGAGAAAGGAGAGACATGTATAGAAGAGGGTGAAGAGGAAACTAAGGCAAGGTGTCGCCCACCCTAGGGACACTTGTCCATGGGGCAAATCCACCTACTAGCTCACCACCTCCACATGTCCAAGATCTTTCCACATGCAAGCAACAAGCACCAAGTGTCCATAAGGGGGGTGACACAAACGATGCTAGGTCAAAGAAGTTCAATGGCCGATACACCTCAAGGGTGACACACTTCTTTGCTTGACACAACTCCTTGGCCGATACACCATGGTCGATACAAGGCTTCAAACTCAACCTTGCCCGATAAGGCAAGGCAAATCCCAAACAAGACTCAACAAGGCAAAACATGGCCTAAAGATACTCAAACAACTAGCCCAACCCATCCTCTCAGCTCTAGAGGATGCAAGGATTGAGAGAAACTTCTCTCAAGGTGACAAACTTGCTCATCAACCCTAAACTTGAGTTATTTTCAAGTAGCACCTGCAACTATTAACAAAGCATAAACAAACCCTAATCACCACTAGAGGTGATTAGCAGGAAACTAAACACAAGGTTTAGGCAAAGCAAATCGAATATGCTCGAAATGAAGGTCAGTGTCCTTACAGTTTTGGTCTATTGTAGCATGGTCATGCTATGCAGCAGGGTTGTGGTGGCTATCTCTAGCATGGTCGTTCTGTGCTACACGGCCGCGGTGCTTGCTGCTTGGCTTGGAGGTGATTTTGTTGATTTATAAGTGACATAGCATGGTTGTTCTGTGGTACCACAGTTGTGCTGGAGCCTGGATCAGCAAGTTGACTCTGTTCTTCGAATTTTCTTGGACATCTTTGCTTCAATTGATCTTTGGCCACTGGGGGTAGGCCGAGGGAGCATCGGACTTCACTTTGGGCCTCTCTAAGGGTAGAAGAACCCTAGGATCACTCCTTCTCTCTCTCTTCCATCAAGTGTGGTCCAAATGCCAAAAAAAACATGCTAATAATGTCCATAAGTGCATTTTATACAAATAAGCATATTGGGAGGAATGCCATGCAATCTAACAAGTAGAGATGTGATTGAAGAGAAAAAAGACACAAGATGAAGCCCTAAAATAGGGATGAATCATAAATGTATACCCCAGGCGGAATATGTGCACCCTTTATAAGTATGGTTGTATATAAGTGCCACTATTCTAGATATTTTAATCAAACATATAGTGTGCATAAATAGAGTAGCAAGTATAGTTTTTTAGTCAACTATTCAAATAAACAAAATCAAGCATAAGGGTCCAATAACCCATCATAAACAATGTATCTCAAAAAATAAAGAATATAGTGAACTAATAACAATAAATATAAATTTTAAGTAATTGGATTTCCAATAGAATTAATTATTCAAGAGATGCCTCATTAAAAGTATGATGTCAGTCAATAAGGCCCAAAATAAAGTGGAGTATGAACATACCTGGTCTTCACAGCTAACCTTAGGTCTAAGGATGATACTCACTATGTTCCCTTCTCAACCTAAAAGTGTTTGAAACACACATTAGTCCACAATCACCAATCCAAAATTGAAAGTATATGTAAACCTAGTATTTGGTTGTCTAACATCATGTTAGGTTTTAAACCGTATGAATATCCATATAGAAGGTCAAGGATAAAATTAGTCATTATTTATCTGGATTCTACACTTGAAATATCTAGAATTTATTCCTTAGCACCTTTACACACACACACACTCATTATATATATATATATATATATATATATATATATATATATATATAATTTATATGTATTAGTTTACACATAACTAGATATCTAGATGTATATGAATACAAGTATATACCATGTAGTTTGATTAAATTACTACTTTTTATCTATATTAGTGTAAAATCCATTTTCATGAGAATAAAAGAAGTTTTCTTTATATTTTCTCTATTATATATTGTATTTTGCAAAATGGTTCAATCAAGATAACTACATATCCTATACCCTTTTTCCTTTCAAAATGACATTAATTATGTGTATGTATATAAGGTTTTAAATCCATAACTCCACCTAATTATGATTTCATCATGTAAAAAGTTATAAAATACTATGTAATTTACATGTATGGGTTTCAATAGATCACCCTCTTTAACATCTAGGGATTGATTCATTGCATTCATATTGTCTAATAGTGATTGTTTATTTTCTATTTCTTGATTTTAACATATTAATACACATACATGAACCATCTAGTTTCATATTAATATATATGAGCCTACAAGTATGAATCATATTACTGAGATTATCTTCAAGTACCCTAGATTTAGGTTTTCTATTAATGGGATTATCCTTCCATAGGCCATGTGCGTGATCTGACTATCACTACTCAATTACCAACACCTTTGTTTGAGGTCAGTTATCATGGCAATGATGCTTTTTTAATGTAAGAGGTGAAGCTCTCTAAGTTGGGAGAAATCCAAGGGTCGTAGGGCCTCGTGTTGCTTTTCCTTTAATGGTGTAGTTTTCATCAAGGTGGATGAAGCCATGGGGAAAACTCTCTTACCCTTGGATATCATGGACATGGCAGTGTGTTGACAATCAAATATTCATGTAAGTAGGAAGAGGGAACTAGATAGAGTTTAGAGGGAGGCGTGGAAAGGCATATGTGGTTGGGGTGTAGTAGTGGTGATCTAGTGATCTTTGATGGTTTTTATTGACGATTTTGTGGACTTGTTGTCATCGGGGTTGAGCACTGATGGAGAAGGAGGTTGCAAGGTTTTGGACATAATAGTTAGTTCGTAAATGGTAGGTCATAATAAGATGATTGGTTTAAAGTCTTAGTTTGACATACATGTATGTGGATCATGCTTAGGTGTACATTGTCAGAAAGGATCATGTGATTTAGAGTAGAAAAGGAGGTAGATGAGGAGGTGGGAAAGAGAGAAGAATAGGAGGTGGCAGATACAAATTTGGAAATCTAAGGTGGTGTCTCATGAGTGATGGTGGGTGGATGTGGTAGTGCACACAAGCAGTTATGGGGTTGAGGCATGATTGATGTGGATCAGTAAGCAAGGGAGATCAGTGGTCTGCAGCCTGTTCATGTAGGTGACATTACCCCTTGTAGACTACCAGTAGTAGCGGCCATAACCAGTAGGTTGATGATAGAAAGGATGTAGGAGGCAACATAAGGAGAGGAAGAAGAAGAAGAGGATGAGGAGGAGTAGGAGAAGGAGAAGAGATGGGTGGCATTGTTAGGGATGAAGGAGGTGGCAACGTCCTGGCTTGTTGGTGGCCAAAGTTGGACCGAGAAGGAAAGGGACATTACCATATTATAGGATTGATGGTTTAGCAATTAACTAAGAATAATTATTTAATTTCACTCAAGGAAAATAATTTGGCATAATATGAAAGGTAAACTCTCCAACGTGGGATACATTGAAAGGGAAACTATTGTTTGCAACTGAAAATAGAAACTATCTAACTAGATCCTCCATGGTATATTTATGTGTCTTTCCTTATTGTTCCTCCTTCTATGGATGTCCATTTCGTGGAATAATGGAATTTTTTCCTAAAAAATTGTGAAACAAAAAACACGGTTAGTATAATAAGTTATAGTGGTATGTGCTTAAAACAAAATATTAGCATCTAGGTGTAACAACATATTCATCCATAGAAACAATTATGATATCAAAATTGAACATGCATTTGCTTTCTAACTTCTCAACTTATCCTCTGTGGTACACCCTCTCTAGAGTACTCATTGCAGGGTTCCCTCTCTCTAGGATTTAGACCCTACATTGGACTTCTCATAACCTCCCATTCCTAGGCTCAGTTGTTGTGGCCTTCCTTTCCCAGATAGGCCTCACATTGGTCATCCTATCTCGGATTGGCCACATAATGACCATTTTATCCTGACTTGGTCTTATTTTTTATCATCCTATCCCACCTTGATCATTCGAGACCGTAGTGACATTTCATATATCCCATGTGTATCACTTAAATCCACCAGAGATAGTTGTGCAAGTTATACTTATATATTGTGATACTCATAGAGGCTTTAAAGATTGCAAGACTTAAATAAACAACAAAAAATCTATTGCAATAAGTGCAGGAAACCTTAGTAAACCACAAAAGTTATTTAAGTTGAGTAGTAATAGGCATAACCACATACTTTTCTCAGAAGAGATCAAAAGTCCAAGAGATGAGTAGTTGAGAATAAGCAACCAACCACCCTAAAATTAGTACATAACACCCAAGCATAACTAATTTGTTCATAAACTCACATTAAGAGTGACTTGGGTTCCAAGTTAGTGTTTTGATATCAACTTAGGGTTTCAATAGGGTTTTGGCTTTTCAAACCCTAATTACCACTTTTAATGCCTTGTTGTTTTACAAATCCTAATTTTATCATTAGATGCATTATTATTCAAAAATTAATCCTAATAAGTCCTTTTTCATCAAAAAGACTAAACTTTATCCATTTTAGTCATTTAAATGTGGAATTATCATTGGAGTCAAGAAATTAGGGTTTTTATCCATTTAACAACATTAAAGACAGCCAATGGACTCACACAACTTGGCGGTCCATGCTTCTGTGAACTTCGCTTAGACAGACGAGAAAAGAGGGGAACATACCAATGAGTCCTTGCTTGTACTAAAGAGAAGATGGGGGTGAAATGGTAAAATCCTTGGAGGTTATCTTCATCCTCTACTCCTCTCATGTGAGCAACTGGTCAACTCATCAGTTGACTTTGAGATCCAAGCCTTCTCAACGATCAACTAGGCTACCAAGACCTTTGCCTCACTTCCACGATCTCACTGGTGGTCCCAATTGCCCTAATATTGGTCAGACTTGATGGAACAACAAGTAGGGATCTATGGTGATGATTTAGAGAGGGTTAGTGGTGAAGGGGGTTCTAGAGGAGAAATTGAGACTAGGAAGTGTCTTTAAGATCACATAGAGCCTTATGAGTGCAATGGTGATGTCGCATTGGATGCACAGACCTTGATATAACTCTAGGGTCGAGGAATCAGTTTTCATCATTTCGGTGATTTGGGCAATTCTTCTAGAGTTCTCCAAGTTAAGTAAAACCTGGGGTAGGTTGGTTTGCATTGAAATCAAGAATCCAATGGACAACTTGGCAGGATTGCCTAATCATTGATATGGGAAATAAGAGCCAGGGAAAATGTCACACCCACATCCCACAATTTCCACTAATCATGAGATTAGGGCATGACTATGAGGATTTCATTTAATACAAAGTTCACTCCAGACTTTTTTTTCTTTTTTTTCAAACTCTTTGTTTTCTCGCATTCAATCACATAAACAAACTTTACAAGAGAATTAAACTTTTATTACTCTAATATGATCTCAACATTAATGATACACATCCATATATTCATTTTGTTTCTCACACTTCCATGTACATACGACATGATAATCATATACATTCTCTCTTATCAAGGAAATAAAGATACAAAACATCATTTATAACTCTCTCACATCTATACAAGGACCTAGAATGATATGGACTGTGCCTGGACTTAACTAATATCATACTTAACTCATGTGGTAGATCTACTCTGATGCTTTGACTTTCTTCAAGTCCATGTGGTTTCCCTAAAAAATTTGAGTAGATGGGTGAGCCTACTCTCTCAGTTAATGAGAACTTCAAAGAAATAGTCTAAAGCACGGATATAATTACAGTTATACCTTGGAGCAACTGATATCAATTATAACAACAGTGATTAGTATACTGAGAAGAACTAAAACAATATAGTAAAATAACAGAGAATGTAAATATTGCATTTAAATAAAAACTATTATGAAACTAAATTCAAATCATTCTTAACTCTTTTTTACTTATAAGAAACTCTTTCAACCTATATGATCATATTTCAGCTTTTGCCCTGATCATATGTAGTGTACTCTACATATGAGACTCGTAGTGCACTATGATCACACTGTACGAGACTTAGCTGACACACCCGACAATGCTAAGTCTGACTACGTCACTGGTCTACAATAGTATAATGGCACTCTGGCCTCTGGACTCCTCTTCTAATCTGAGCACACAGGCAGAGAGTCAAGCCACCTATTGGCTTTTTTTGTTCTCTAGTGCCACCAGGCCCTCTGGACACTACATTCTGTAAGTTAAGGAGACTTCCACTAGGGCTTCGTCCCCCATAGCACCTGTTAGTATGATCTGACCCCTGTATACTGGACACTGCCAGGGTTAGGTCGTTTCACCCCAAAGGCGCATACCTCACAGAGGGGTTCTACGGTGTTCAGGGCCCCTAAGTCTATTATAACTTGATTATATCTTTCTCTTAGACTGATTTCTTTTTAATATGTATCTTATTGATTACTCATACTACTAAACTAAATTCACTAAAAATGTTGAACTAAAGGCTTAACAAATTGTCTACCTTTTTCTTAGGGTTTCTCCTTAGTCGTGCACATTTAGCATTTCTCATGTATTCAAACATATATCATGTCTACTATACAAGTATTCTCATTCAACATTTCACACATATATGCATGGCATCAATAACATCCCAATCTAGGGCATTTCATATCTCTCTGCTTGCAATAGCATAATAACGTATCAAATCATGACAAGTTTTTGAATTAGAGAATCTGAATTACATAAACAAATCACACATGCATATAAGATAATATTCATCTAAAAACTCACAATATCGCATTACTTTATTCATTGAACACCCTATAATTAGGGTTTCATTTACTACATTCACTTAATTGAACACCCTATCCTTAGGGTTTCATTTACCTCATTCACTTATCTCATGGTTCTCATTAGGATTTCATGTAACATAACATTCACTGAATAAAGACTGCTTTCAAAAAATCATATACAATCAATATATGTATGAAACTTTAGAACTGAGCTGAATTTAGGTTTTTATGCCATTCACTAAAATATCATGCATCAAGAATATAATTAAATAAATAAAGTCTATCATGTCAAGAAAATCCCTTCAACTGAATTTCACGATAACTATTTGTAAATATCCAACTTTCCTCGCATCTAGGGTTTCACCCTCTTTACTAAGATCTCAAACAAACACTATTCTCCTTAAATGAAATCCAAGATAGTATTTTACATAGGTGTACTATGAATTCAGATGAACAATCATTCATAACCAAGGGAATTCAGATAAACAAATGTCTTTATTTAATTATACAACAATTTTAGTCGTAGACAAATTCCCTATATTTTAGTTTACTCTTGTAATCATTGCGAATACTACGGGAATTCTCATTAGGATGTATTGTATACATTTCTAATATGATTTTATTGTCTAAAATGCATTCAAATATAGGAAGATTCCATTTCATATCATTTTTCAACAACTTAAATCAAACAGACAATTCAAGATTTGTAGTCGCATACTAAGCAATTAAATATTATGGATGAATTAACCAAATTTCATGCAATTTACTATTTAAAAGAAGTTCCCACTCACCGTAAGGTATGAAAACACCTTAAAAATGAAGCTCATCCCCAAAAATATCGATCTCATACCAAATCCCTAGCAATTCACCCAATTCTTCTTCCATTCAACTCGGAAACCCTAAAAATGAGGGATTATGAAGAAAGAGTGAGAAAAGGAGAAATTTTGATACCATTTTGGATCAAATCAGGGGAGGGATGGAATATTAACATGTGAGAGAAGATTCACCATAAAAGGCTATGCAAAGAAGCTAAACTTACTTGATTTCATCATATCTCGGATAGAGAAACCCTAATTCAGCAATTCCACCACTTTCTTCTCTCAAACCCTAACTCTCCCTCTCTCTCTAGGATTTCATTTCTCTGATATGAAATAAAAAAACTATGAGAACTGCTAGGTTGTTAGGTTGACCATATAGAGAAAATTGAGCTGCTTGGGTCAATTGCACATTGACCCCTCACTATACTTTCTCTCATTTCAGCTGAATTTTCTGTTATAAAACTGTTACTGTAATTCGTATATTTCAAAGATCAAACCTTCTCCAAAAATTATGAAAATTTATCATGATGTCTGAAATGCACTTTTGGAGCTCCAGTAAAAAGTTTAGATCATTCGGAGTTACCAATAAATAAATAAAAGTCAAAAAATATACCACAGAACAACATTTTGTCAGCATTGTCAGTTGAAGTATATCTCGACCAAGAATGAATTTCAAAGAACATCCAAATATTCTGAAATTTTTCACTAAAATGTATGATTGAGTTAGACATAATATATCCAAATTTGAGTTCAATCAGATTTACACATAAAATACTAAAAATCATTTAGTGAGACACCATACTTATCAAATTTTGTATTCATATGTCAACAAAACCCTAATTTGGGCCGATTAGGGTTATATTTCTCAAACCCTAATTTCTCAAAGTAACTTAAACTTCTTATTAGGTTTAAAACATCATAATTGAATTATCATCATTAATTAGATTCAAGCAATGATCAATCCAATTAAGCATGTAATCATCTAAGTAAACCCTAGTTTACCAATTAAGCTCAGATGCGGTCATAACAATTCTTCCCCCCTTAAAATGTTTCGTCCCCAAAATATAAATGTGCTAGAAAAGTACATTCAAGGTTTATTTTAAGCTTCTGAAATCATACATGTCATTATATTCTCGTATTTCATACTTGAATGCAGTTTTCAACATTATGTCTTTTAATTCTTTACTAAATCACAACATGTTTGAAATGGTTCTCAATGATAACAAACAAATTCTCTATGCCACAATCAATCATAGGATAGAGAGATAAACAACCATTTCAACATTTTCATACTCTTGAGGTGTTACCTCAACATTGATAATCTGATCCAACTATCTCAATTCATACTGCTAAATATGTACTATCGTTCTGTATTACATTTAAGTCACAAAAGAGAGTTCACCAAGTCGTTTTGAATTTTTCTATTGTGCTACTCAAATAGCAAAATAGTCTTGAGTTGAAAGACTAAATCCAACAACAATTGAACAATACCACTCACGGCATCCCCATTGGATCATGGATGCATAATGTGAAGCATCACCATCACAACTCATATTGTTCTCAAGTATGAACCCACACATAATTCAAGGTGTAACCATCGAGTTATAGCATACTAGGGTTTCAACAATAGTAACAGAGTACTCCGTGATTGTATTAGTCATTCAAGGATTATTCATACCCAATTACCATCACTTAATTATATTAAATCTAGGTATAACAAGCTATACCTCATTAGGGTTACATATCAATACAATACGGTTATCATCCCTTCTATTCATATGAGTGAATAGGTAGGACTACCTTATTCAGGGTAACCCTCCCTTCGTTCCATCATCCTTCAACCGATATCACCATACCACAATTGTACAATACAAAGATGGATTACTGGTATGAATGACTACAACTATCAGGCACCTTTAGTCAACATATTGCTTGCACATGTACAACTGAAATCACATGTAAAACAAATTTACATTGCTTAGTATACCTTAAACAAATTATACTTCTAAAAACAAATTCACATATTACTAAAAGCCATTGTTTTCTATTATGTCTCTCCTCATTCATTACTACTTACTTTTTGTTGCTATCCTTCTCATTTTAATCATGTAGTTAAACATTCCTAAAATTGAAACATACAAGGTACGAATAGATTAGTCATCATTCTTGCTATTTCTGCAAGAATTTATTCTAGATTACACTTTTCTCATATTGCACTTCTCCTTTTGTTCAAATCACACCTCTTAAATTTCAAATCTATTTCTTATCCTTTGCTCTGAATCATTTTCATATTGTTTATCTACCTTTCCGATTAGCTACCTTAAACCTTGGATTACTATCAGTGCTAGTTTACTTCTCATGGTGCAAGTCTCATAATCTTTTTTTATAAATGCTAGTCTTGAAGGTCAAATCACTAGTGACAACCCTTGAACTACTACAACTCTAAACATTCTAGGGTTTGGTCTTTATCAGTAGTATGACGTTATTGTGATGTGACTTTAATCCCTTAATTTGAAAATTCAAACTTTGGATCTCACCAGTTTTACTAAAGTCATCCTTATCTTATCAATTGAATTTTCTTTCTATTACTTGGCCATTCAAATAGATTACATTCTCAATTTACCATGCTAGGGTTTCATCATCATATTGTGTGTCATTTACTTTCACTAGATGTCTCTACCATGGTAGTTATGCGTCATATATGATTCATTTTCTTATCACTTCATTCCCACATTGCTCTAATCAAAGATGATATGAAAGAGAAGATGATTCTGAAACTTCGAATTCTTATATTCAAACATTCCCTTAATACATTTCTCGTATGTAGGTTTAATTAGTTATCAACAGGGATACTTGACTAATTAGCACTTGCTTGAATCTCACAACCTCTTTCTTTTACAATATATATTACTCCATCATGTTTCAAACTCTTCCTTACTTTCCATAATCCTCTTACCATATACTACTCTTCCACCTGTCATCTTTAACTTCTAATTTTCTCTTATGACCATGTTGCTTATTCATGTGTATGATCATGTATACCATGTTGCACATATTTCTTTTTATCCTTCTACTAATGTGAAGTTAAAATTCTAAATTAATATTCTCTCTACTAGTTTCACCTCATGTTTAATAATTACATATTCTTCATTTTAAATCAAACAAATCATGCATGGGTGAAAAATAGTTTCTCTTTCAATCAAATTTTCTCCATCCTGAATATAGTCTACCATTGTATGACTTATTCATTTGTTAAACTATAATTTTTTTCTTCTTTTAGAAACTAGTTTGTTGTTCTATAGAGACTTGGAATCCAAAAGTAGTAAGCATGAAAGTATTAACATCACAATAAAGGTATACATTACATGCTCTCAATTATATCATAACCCTCATTCCTTAATCAAGCTCATCATTTCCAGCATTTATCTTTGTTTAAACTTAGTTTCTCATCCTAGTCTTATGATGTACATGTTCATCTAATTCTCTTTACTTTAACTCTTATGAAGACTCTTTACTTATATTTACTTATTGTCTACTTAATTCTTTTCTTCTAGTTTCCCTTTGCATTGGAGTACATATAAACATTGTACTCAATTATGTGATCCATTTCTCATGATTGATTCTTACTATCTTGGCCCTTACATACTTTTCTCATATCTTTTCCATATTTCATATTTAAAGTTCATATAATACTAATCATTAAACTTAATCAGAACATTATGTCGTGTTCCTTTATTCCCAATAAGGGTTTCTCATATGAGGCCCCAAAGTTGGATCTCAGATATCTGCTCCAACTGATTCTTAGCTATTCTAATCTTTCCCATATGTTTTGACATCTTTGTGTATGTACATTCTCACTCTGATGAGAGTCTAATTTATCCAGAGTCTATTCTTATTATATTGTTAATAGGAGTAATTAGATCCCAGTAATGCATCCTGCCAGCCAAACCAGGTTGAACCTGTAGTCCCGAAACCAAGAGCTACTCAGGATTAACCAACTCCTATTAATCTCAAACATGTGGAAAGAATATCCACTTAGGTCAAACTCATTTAAACATAACTTGTGATCTAATTAATACAAAGAATATAAACAAAAACTGAATCACTTCATGATACACAAGAATATAAAAGAATCATATATATTCTACAAACAAATAATCTAAATTCATACATATAAGAGCATTTCTATTGATCTCTAATCAAATAAACAATATAAAGAAAGAGTTGTAGCACATTCTATCTTTAAGATCTTATTTCTCCATTACATTCGGTCTCCTAACCCTAATATTTTTAGGGTTTCTCTCTAGCCTATCCTTCCTCTGCATACCTGGACAGGGCATCCAGAAAAGAATAGATAGAGTAGCTTGATACTGGTCAATCTAAGTATTTAGATACCTGGCCAGGGCATCCAAATACCCAGACTTCCCAGAGATATTAACACATCAACTCCTAATACCACACTTATAACTCTAACTTTCTATCCTAATGATCCCTGACGACTCAGCCGAAGCTCTGATACAAAGCTGTCACACCCACATCCCACGATTTCCACTAATCATGAGATTAAGGCAGGACTATGAGGATTTCATTTAACACAAAGTTCACTCCCAACCTTTTTTTTCTTTTTTTTTCAAACTCTTTGTTTTCTCGCATTCAATCACATAAAAAAAACTTCACAAGAGAATTAAACTTTTATTACTCTAATATGATCTCAGCACTAATGATACACATCCATATATTCATGTTGTTTCTCACACTTACATGTACATATGACATGATAATCAAATACATTCTCTCTTATCAAGGAAACAAAGATACAAACATCATTTATAACTCTCTCACATCTATACAAGGACCTAGAGTGATAGGGACTGACTAAACTTAACTAATCTCATACTTAACTCATGTGGTAGATCTACTTTGATGCTTTGACCTTCTTCAATTCCATGTGGTTTACCTAAAAATATTGAGTAGAGGGGTGAGCCTACTCGCTCAATGGATTATAACTTCAAAGAAATAGTCTAAAGCACTGATATAATTACAGTTATACCTTGGAGCAACTGATATCAATTATAACAACAATAATTACTACACTGAGCAGATCTAAAATGATGCAGTAAAATAATAGAGAATGTAAATATTGCATTTAAAGAAAAACTACTATGAAACTGTATTCAAATCATTCTTAACTCTTTTTTACTTATAAGAAACTCTTTAAACCTATATGATCATATTTTAGCTTATGCCCTGATCATATGCAGTGTACTCTACATATGAGACTCGCAGTGCACTACGATCACACCATACAAGACTCAGCTGACACACCCGAGAATGCTAAGTCTGACTACGTCACTGGTCTGCAACAGTGTAATGGCACTCTGGCCTCTGGACTCCTCCTCTAACCTGAGCACACAGGCGGAGAGTCAAGCCACCTATTGGCTTTTTTTTGTTCTCTAGTGCCACTAGGCCCTCTGGTTGATGTTGGACACTACATTCCGTAAGTTAAGGAGACTTCCACTAGGGCTTCGTCCCCCATAGCACCTGTTAGTATGATCTGACCCCTGTATACTGGACACTGCCAGGGTTAGGTCGTTTCACCCCTAAGGCGCAGACCTCACAGAGGGGTTTTACGGTGTTCAAGGCCCCTAAGTCTATTATAACTTGATTATATCTTTCTCTTAGACCGATTTCTTTTTACTCTGTATCTTACTAACTACTCAGACTACTGAATTCAATTCACTAAAAATACTGAACTCAAGGCTTAACATATTGTTTACCCTTTTCTTAGGGTTTCTCCTTACTCGTGCACATATAGCATTTCTCATGTATTCAAACATATCTCATGTCTACTACACAAGTATTCTCATTCAACATTTCACACATACATGTATGGCATCAATAACATCCCAATCTAGGGCATGTCATATCACTCTGCTTGCAATAGCATAATAACTTGTCATTTCATGACAAGTTTTTGAATTACAGAATCTGAATTACATAAACAAATCATACATGCATATAAGATAATATTCAGCTAAAAACTCACAATATCACATTACTTTATTCATTGAACACCCTATCATTAGGGTTTCATTTACCTCATTCACTTAATTAAACACCCTATCCTTAGGGTTTTATTTATCTCATTCACTTATCTCATGGCTCTCATAAGGATTTCATATGACATAAAATTCACTGAATAAAGACTGCTTTCAACAAATCATATACAATCAATATATGTATGAAACTTTAGAACTGAGCTAAAATAATTATTTCATGCCATTCACTAAAATATCATGCATCAAGAATAAAATTAAATAAATAAAGTCTATCATGTCAAGAAAATCACTTCAACTGAATTTCACGATAACTATTCGTAAATGTCAAAATTTCCTCGCATCTAGGGTTTCACCCTCTTTACTGAGATATCAAACAAACACTATTCTCCTTAAATGAAATCCAATATAGCATCTGACATAGGTGTACTATGAATTCAGATAAACAATCATTCATAACCAAGGGAATTCAGATAAACAAATTTCTCTATTTAATTATACAACAATTTCAGTCATAGACAAATTTCTATATTTCAGTGTAATCTTGTAACCACTACGAATACTAAGGGAATTATTATTAGGATATATTATATACATTTCTAATATGATTTTATCATCTGAAATTCATTCAAATAGAGGAAGATTCCATTTCATATCGTTTTGCAACAACTTAAATCAAACAGACAATTCAGGGTTTGTAGTCGCATACTAAGTAATTAAGATTATGGATGAATTAATCAAATTTCATGCAATATACTATTTAAAAGAATTTCCCACTAACCGTAAGGTGTGAAAACACCTTAAAAATGTATCTCATCCCTAAAAATCTTGATCTCATATCAAATCCCTAGCAATTCACCCAATTCTTCTTCATTTCTACTCGGAAACCCTAAAAATGAGGGATTATAAAGAAAGAGTGAGAAAAGGAGAAGTTTTGATACCATTTTAGATCAAATCTAGGGAGGGACGGAATCTTGACATGTGAGAGCAGATTCACCATAAAAGGCTATGAAAAGAAGCTAAACTTACTTGATTTCATCATATCTCGGATAGAGAAACCCTAATTCAGCAATTCCACCACTTTCTCCTCTCAAACCCTAACTCTCCCTCTCTCTCTAGGATTTCGTTTCTATAGAATGAATTATGAATTATGAGATATTATAGGGTGTTATGTTGACCATATATAGCAATTGAGTTGCTTGGGTTAATTGCACATTGACCCCTCACTATACTTTCTCTTATTTCAGCTGAATTTTCTGTTATAAAATTGTTACAATAATTCATGTATTTCATAAATCAAACCTTCTCCAAAAATCATGGAAATTTATCACGACATCTGAAATTCACTTTTAGAGCTCCATTAAATTTTTCACATCATTCCAATTTACTAATAAATAATTAAAAATCAAACAATATACTACTAAACAACATTCTGTCAGCATGGTCGTTTGAAGTATATCTTGACCAAGAATGACTTTCAAAGAACATATAAATATTCTGAAACTTTTCAATAAAATTCAAAAGTGATTTATACATATAATATACAAATTTTAGTTCAATCATAGTTACACATAAAATACTAAAAATCATTTAGTGAGAAACTATACTTATCAAATTCAGTATTAATATGTCATCAAAATCGTAATTTGGGCCGATTAGGATTATATTTCTCAAACCCTAATTTCTCAAAGTAAAAGCAAACTTAAAGTTATTATTAGTTTTAAAACATAATAATTTAATTATCATCATTAATTAGATTTAAGCAATGATCAATCCAATTAATCATGTAATCATCCAGGTAAACCCTAGTTTACCAATTAAGCTCAGATGCGGTCATAACAGAAAAAGTTGACTTACTATTCTGACTTGCCTATTTCGTGTGAGCTAGATGATGACTTGGTCATCATTAGATCTGAATCCAGTGGTTGTTCCGCCATGCAAAAGTAAAGGGTTAACTTTATTTCTAATCAATTTTTGACATTTAATGTATATTTCCCATAATCCATTCACTTAAGGATTTCTAAAAAAATTCATATCTCTCTCTCCTTTTATCCTTTTAATCCCAAATTTTGAACAAAAGTTCTAAATGACTTTATACAAGTGTGGGCAAGATTTTAGACCAAAATACTTAACTTAAAAGTGTTTTATTAGTCTCCAATTCTCCCTTTATATCTCCTTATCTAAGGCATCAAATTATCTCTTCTCTCTTTCCAACTTTTCATATCTCTTATTTTAATTATTTTTCTCATTGGAAACCATGTGAAAATGGAACCAAAGCATTAGTGGCCTTCAACACCACTTTCCTAGAGAATTCTTCACAATTCCTTATGCACATTATTTAATGCCTGCCATATTTTTTAATTCACTTAGTACTAGATTTTATTTCTTCCTTTTTCCCATATTTATTATCGGATTATTGAAATATGTAAAACCCACAAAAACTATAGAAAAGGAATATTTGCAAAATAAATCCAGAATTTTAAGCAAAGCACACCAGATATCCAGTATATACTTATTATAGAAATATTTGCATTACAAACATGTGAAAAACCATGTTATAACAATTTGTGTATGAGACGGAGAGTGTGTATTACCAATTCATAGGAATTAGGTGGTGGTATTTAAATGTAATAACATTAAGTTAATACATTAAAGCTTAGGATTTCCAACTAATTAATTGAATAATGAAATGGATGCCGATTTACTTAAAAATTTAGGGGTAGACTAATTAAAGTATTAGAGTTCCAACTTTAATGTTTATTTCTCCCATTCAAAGTGTCAGTATTTTATTTCACTACCTATAGGTTAAGTACCCAGTTAATTCACTACTTATAGGTTAGTACCCAAAGTCTTAGTATTTTATTTCACTATCTATTTGATATATTATTTTGTATTCATTACTTTCCTTTCCTAAAATAGGCCCAGAGTGACCCTAGAATGCCAATTTAAGGTCAAAATAACTAACTAGCGAGTTTTTTTTTTCAATTGAAGTCTTACTTTATAAATGTAATGTTAAACCAATTTAAATTGTTATGTTTTCAAAAACATAATAATTACTTGGATCTAATTACCCAAATTTAAGAGAATAAGGATTCATACTAACCTAATTGACAAGGCATAAAGAAAAGGTGAGTGTTCATGTAGGTGTCTAGATTTGGGTATGTTACAGTCTAACTCAAGCCTATATCCCAAAAATCAACTCCATCAAGGAATGTAATTTTCACCAAGTCTAGTGTTCCATTCCTTCACATAAGAGTTTGGGAGAAAACCTCATAAAATAAGAAAATTGGAAAAAATTAGAATACACTAGTATGTGCATGAAAATAAAGAATGGGTCAGTATGATGAAAAAGACAAAAATTAAGATATCAAGGTTTCCACAATCAAAAGAGAGACTATAAATCATCTAATGTGGATATCAATAGGAAATACAACAAGAAGAGACTAATCAAAATACAAGTCATCATTAAGAGTTCATTAAAAAAACTTTCCAATTAAGTGAATAACAGAAATGAGAAAAGCATCCATGTGGGCTACATGTGAAAATATTGTTGGATCTAGGGCTCTAGAGGGGGGTGAATAGATCTTCAAAAATTCTCACAAGATATATTAGACCTTCAAATTATATCAATCAAAACCAATAGCTTAAGTGCAATTTGAAGTCCTAACTAACAAGCATAGCAAGGATGAGAAGAATTTAAAGTAAGCACTTGACAAGGTCATGTAGATTGGTTCCACTCTCCAAACTAGGTGAGAGTCAGTTCACTACCTAGAGAGATCAACCTCTAGGAATTTGTAAGTGCTTTTCTCTATATATTCACCAATAACAGTTACAACACAAGACCACCAATGGGCTTACCTATCCAAACACAAAGAGTCTTCCACCTTGCCAAGGATTTACCCACTTTGCAAGAGTATTCCATATTCTTCCAAGGGCTTACCCTCTCTTGTACAAGTCTTCATCCTTCAAGGAATTTTCCTACTCTTCTTGGATCTTCAGCCTTTTCCTTCTCCTTCACCTAGAGAAGATCTTCACCTCTTCTTCAACCTTTAAGAAGAACAACAACAGCTCCACCTTCACTCGGGGTAGCTTGCTTCACCTTTGCTTCATGGAAGAAAGGGGTAGGGAAGATGGAATGGAAAGAGAGTTTTACAATCACAACTAAGTAGCTCTCTTACAACTGGCCTATCTCACTCATAATTATGCCTCACCATCATCCTCATTAGTGTCGTCCTCAACAATAGCCACCTTGTCAGCAGCAGTCTCCTCATCATCCTGGTCTGGCATCTCCTCATCAGCAAGAGAACCAAAACCTCGACTAGGCCAACGTGCATTCTTCTCATCCCAAAACATACCAAGAGCATAGAGCTCATTGGCCTATGGGAAGGAAGGAGCAGAACTACCAAGGATAGCAAGAAGAGTGGCCAAGGGGCCAGCTTTCAGAGGTGGCACACCAGTAGTAGATCCACCAGCAGTAGAGGGTGTAGCAGTAGAAGATGCAGGTCGAGGGGTAGGGTAAAAGTGATCATATGCATAGGATGCATAATCACCTCCTGGGTGGCGTTGGTAGGTAGGGAAGGGGTGTGCACATGACTTGTTCATGTTGGGCATGATGTAACAAAGGTCCTGATGCAGGTGCTCCTCAACCTGAAGGTTGTATGATAGTTGATGCATCATGTAGCCCATAAGGGTTTCATTGGATACATGGAATGAGGCACAGGTAGGTCGGGTAGGCTTATGTGGTGGAGGTGCTTGGGTAGAGGAAGAGGTAGAGGCACTAGGAATGGTAGAGGATAGGATAGGCACAGACTTATAAATAGTGGTCTCACTTATGTAAACTCCTTTTCGGGAAAATTTGTAGTGAAGGTCATGAAAAACACATGTACCAGTGGCAAGCTAGAATAGACCACAGATCAGGGCTGGGTAGGGTGGGTGGGTGCCAAGGGTGTTTTTTCCTGAGTCAAAGTATGTCATATGATGGAGAACATGTCTTGACCTTTTGACTCTGATGTTCTTCAAGAGATAATACATGATTACTGTAGTGTTCTCTACAATCTCAGTCTGATTTTCCTTTGGGTGAATATTGTAGTTAACAACTAGGGCAAGGATGTGTCTCTTGAGGTCCAAGGCAGAGGAGGGAAGGGTGCACTTCTTTCTATATGGTAATTGAGGCTTCTTCAACTACTTATGAATGTCAGGGAGAGTAAGATCATACTACTTGTACAAGGCCTCAGGCTTAACTAGGTCAAAGTACTCTGGATAGTCCTTACGCCAGGTGTCAGTCACTTCAGTATCCAAAAAGAAGAAGTTTAGGGTATCGTTAGAGACTTGGAATTTCTTCCTGGATATCATAGTTGTGAGGACTACTTGAGTATTAGGTGGGTGTACGAGGGTGTCGTAATTCCAACACAAATTTGTGTAGACTTCGTGAACCACTTTGGTGCTTGTCATGGAATTGTTATAGCACGTGTGTTCAACACCCAAGACAGAGAGATGGTGATCATAAAGCAACTCCTATACTTGATCTATGACCTCTTGTCTTTCTGATCTAGGTTCAAATAGGTCATGAAAGGGAAAGGGTACCTAGGAAGGAGCTGCTTATACCTATTCAAAGCCTCATTTTAGACAAAGAAGGTCTCATCAAATGGAATTAAGAGGGAGTTGGACAAAGATGAAGGTGTATTTGCAGGGGCGGCCTTCTTCCTTCTATTGGATGCCATAGAGACAAAAAGGATAGGAAGGAGAGAGAAAAAGCTAAGGAATCACCACCAAAACTCATCCACGGACCTAGGTTAGCAAGGGGGAAGGTCAAGGGAGGTCAAACTAGGTCGAACTAGGCCTAGGGAGAGGAAGGTCGGGGCTAGGGTTGAGAGCTAACGGGAGTTGGAGGTCAGATCGGTCGACTTTTCTCTAGTTGAGAGGGAGAATAGTCAACCAAATCTATCTTAAGTTTGCTCCATCCTGGTCAATGGTCGAGTTCTGTGACTTGGAAACTCGACCAATAGGCTCTTTAAAAAATCTCTCAGCCTCCGATCGGTCGAGTTGGCAACTCGACCGATGGTCAACCTGACCTACATATAGAGATCCTTATTTCTAGACATTAGAGTGCTAATTAATATTTTTTTCAAGTTCATTATGTATTTTCAACATACTTAGGCACATAGCACTCATAATTTGATACTATTTGGCAATAAAACAAGGATTTGCAAAAAATACCCAAAAAAGATTAAAAAAAGGTAAAATGAACATGAAAAACTAATTTTTAGCATATTAGCAAGCAATGGTGATCAAAACATAAGAAAAACATATAGGATGTATGACAACTAGCTATAAGGCATATCAGATTCATTCAAAGTAGTTATAAGCAGTTTAGATCTAATAAAGTAAAATTTCTCTCTAGCTAGAGGTTTAGTGAAAATGTCCGCCAACTAATTTTCCATGTCCACATGCGTGATATTTATCCTTTTGGCAATGTGGTCACGTAGAAAATGATGGCGAACCTCTATATGCTTAGATCTACTATGCAAGGTAGGATTATAGGCAAGTTAATTGCACTAGTATTATCACAATAGATAGGAGAAGCGTCAAAATGAATGTTAAAGTCTTAGAGCATTAGCTTCATCCATAGGACCTGGGCACAACAACTCTCGACTGCAATGTATTCAACCTCGGTGGTTGATAATGCCACTGTGCTCTATTTCTTGGAGAACCAAGACACCAAGCATGGTCCTAGGAGAAAGCAAGTGCCACTTGTACAATTTCTATCAATCAACACCCTGCATAATCTGCATCACAATAAGTAGTATGAGTAAAGTCCCTTGACTTAGGATACCATAGTCCAAAAATTTTGGTTTTGGATAAGTACCTTAAAATCTTCTTAACGGCTATAAGATGTGATTTCTTAGGGTTTGATTGCAAGTGAGCGCATAAGCCAACACTAAACATTATATCAGGTCTAGAGGTGGTTAAGTAAAGTAAACTTTCAATCATACCTCTATACAGCTTCTCATCTACCTTCTCACCATCTTCATCTTTGTCAATTTTTGTGGTCGTTTGGCATGGGTGTGTCCATCGGCTTGGTGTTCTCCATCCCAAAGTGCATGAGTAGTTCACTTGTGCACTTGTATTGGTTGATGAAGTTCCCATCTTATGTTTGCTTGATTTTAAAGCTCAGGAAGGACGTGAGCTCACCCATCATACTCATCTCAAATTCACTCTGCATTAGATCACTAAATTCTTTGCAAATATCAAGGTTAGTTCTGCCAAAAATGATATCATCAACATATATTTGTATGATAAGAAAATTTTTAGAAGTGTGCTTTAGAAATAGGGTAGAATCCACTTTGCCCATGATATACCCTGATCTAATAAAAAGTTCTTTAATTTCTCATATCAAGATCTAGGTTCTTGTTTGAGTCCATAGAGAGCTTTTTGCAACAAATAAGCATGGTTAGGTAAACTATCATGTTCAAAGCCTGGGGGTAGTGCAACATACACTTCCTCCTTGATTGTGCCATTCAAAAATGTACTTTTAACATCCATTTGATGAAGAAGAAATTCTTTATAACTAGAATAGGCAAGTAACATACGAATGGACTCAAGTCTAGCTACATGTGCATATGTTTTGTCAAAATATATACCTTCATGTTGATTGTAGCCTTGAGCCACTAACCTTGCCTTCATCAAGATTGTTGTGGTAGACCCATTTGGTGCCAATGATCTTTCTATCACTTGGTCTTGGCACTAGGGTCCATACTTTGTTCTTTTCAAATTGCTCCAACTCTTCTTGCATAGATAGGATCCATTCATCATCCTCAAGAGGTTATAGATGTTCTTTGTCTTTAGTTGTTAGATGAAGGCATTGTTGGCTTGTTCTTTATTGAATGCAGCCCGCGTTTTCACTATGTCAAATGGATCACCTAAAATTATCTCTTTTGGATAATTCTTTGCAAATCAGGGGGTTGGATCCTTCTTCTATTCACCTTTCTCTTCTTCTTGAGTGACCACCTCTTTTACCTTTTGGGTGATGTTGAGCTCTTTTAGATTAGGAATTACTTCACCTACAAAATCCACATTAGGAACAATATTTTTGGGAATAGAGGGATTAGTCTCAATAAACTCAACATTTATGGATTCTTCTACTTTAGCAAGATCAACATCATTCTATTCAAAGTCCTTTCTATAGTTGAGTGTGTTGTAACTCCTTGAGCCCCTTTCTCTCTCTGGTTTAAACGGAGCAAACTTGGAATGAACTCCCATGGGTCCTATTTATAGCTGGGGGTGTTCGTTTGAGTGTGGGATCACTTAGGGTCCAAAAATAGCCATTTTTCAAGTTTCAATAGATCTATTCTTGTCCAAAGCAACTCACCAATGGTTATAATCACTTTTTCTAAGTTTTTCATACAGTACATTCGGTCAAGTTTCAATAAAGGTAACTCGACTGATTCACTAAATGACAAAGCCAATTTTCAAACCATCAGTCGAGGTTTTTCTGGGAAACTTGACTGATGCGTCAGTTGGTCGAGTTCTGTGAATGTGTAACTAAACTGATGGGTCATCTTCTGAAGATCCATCATAGGATCGGTCAAGTTTCCAACTCGGTCGATAAACAATATGTGACAAATTTTCTAAATTGACATTTGAGTGGTTAAACCTTGGAATTAAGTGTCCCTGGTTTTTTTTCTCATCTTAGTTACAATTCATATCATTAATACAAGTGATTACAAAAATCATCTAAGGTCATTTGGAGTGATTTCCCTAAATACACACTTGCATTGCATTAGGCTTGAACTTGAACAAGCTAGGGCTTGTATAATTTGATCTTGTTTATGTACCTAAAGCCTGAAATCCATCTTGAACAAACAAATTAGATACATAGGAATGGAATGGTTAAGTTATTATCAAAATATGGGCAATGTATAACTCTCAAGTCAACATTCTCCCTCTTTTTGACAATGACAAACCATTACTTAATCATATTGGAAAAGTTATTTATTTTATACCTTTGCCTTATGAATTGTAAGGAGATTCAGGATTTGAACAATGTGAATTGCTCCCCCTCAATCTATACTTACTCTAACCTACATAGTTAGTCTATCTACACAAAGGAACATGACATATATGTACTTTATGGTCCTTTAGCAAGTCACATGATAAAGCATATAATGAACAAGAATAGGATCACTTAGGCATTAAAAACAATATGGTTGAGCTTCAAAACATTGAACTTCTCTATCCCTTTTGACATTATAAAAAAGGAAGGGAGGTAGAAGAGCATAGAAACAAGTCTTCTCCAAGTACTACCAAGCATTCATGCACAACATGCAATCTCAAATCATACACCAAATAGAGACTAGAGAAACAAACAATCTAAGTCATAATCAAAATATGGTAAAACATGGCACCAACTCATGAGATATAGTAGATCAAAGAGTAACCATACAAAGGAATAAGATTACAACCCAGAAATCAATTCTCAGAAAAAAAACTGCAAGATAAGATGATAGTCAGACTATATGGTATCTGTGAGGATATTCTCATCAAGGCGGACAAATTTGTATTTCCAGTAGATTTTATGGTAATGGAGATGCAAGATGATCATGTCAATGAGATACTACTGGGGATACCATTTCAATCCAATGATGTTATGATCTTAGAGATGGTTAGATGAAGATTGACACTAGGGATTAAAGAAGACTTCTTTAAAATAAAGATGCCCAAGTCTGAACGAATGACTGAGGACAAGGCATAGTGTCATATGTTGTAGTAGGTCCAAGGAAAGATGTTTTTATTTCTTGGTTGGTCATTTCTAGATATGGCTCATGTTATGACACAAGTCCACAAAGGCACAATCGGTGTTGACATCTTGGAGCACACAAAGGCAATTTCATTCACAAAAAGCACTTCAGTATCCAGATGATGAATAGGAGGAACATTGCCCAACAATAATTAAAGAGGCAGCTTCTTCCGCTCTTGTGTAAGCATTTCCATAGTTGCCTTTGGAGGTATGTCTCGTGAATTTGATGCATCACTGCATTCAATCTCATTCATCAGAGTAGTGTGTCTTATTTCTCAAATCACTACCATATTACTACACTAGACACTTCGAGGATCTAGGACCACCTCCTCCACCTTTAGTCCCATATTTACTGAGTCCCGCAGATTTAGAGCTGAAGCCACGTCGGCAACACTTGAAGTACATTTTCATGCAAGTAGAAGAGAAACTTCTTGTCATCATTTCAGCTTCATCAAGCATTCAGGGATAGGAGCAACTCCTTATGGTTTTGAAAAACCACCACGCAACATTCGGATGGTCTGTGGAAGACGTAAAGGGGATCTCCCCTAGTTTCTACCAACATAAGATCAGATTGGAAGAAGGAGCCAAGCCGATCATGCAACCTCAGTGATGACTCAACCCCATCATGACAGAGGTAGTAAACCAATAGGTAGTAAAACTTTTATCTACAAGTATAATATTTTTAATCTTTGACTCTAACTGGGTTAGTCCAACCTAGGTGGCTCCTAAGAAAGGGGGCATTACGGACACAACTAATTCAAATGATGAATTTATTTCTACGAGGTTATTAATTGGGTGACGAGTATGTACTGACTACCAAAGTTTGAACACTACCAATTTGAAGGACCATTTCCCACTCCCCTTTATCAAGTAGATTCTTGAGTGGCTCTCTGGCCGCTCTCACTTTTGTTTTCTCAAAAGTTATGCTGGATACAATTAGATTTCTATTGAGCCACAAGATCAAGAGAAGTCAAGCTTAACTTGTCCTTATGTCATTTTTGCATAAATTCAGATGCCATTCGGTCTTTGGAATGCACCAACAACCTTTTGGTGATGCATGCTTGCCATTTTTTCCGATATGGTCGAGTGATATTTGAAGATATTAATGAATGATTTTTTGGTGTATGGTGAATCGTTTGATGATTTCCTTGACAATCTAGATAAAGTTTTGCAAAGATGCAAGGACACTCACGTAGTTTTGAGCTGCAAAAAATGTCACATGATAGTGAGTGAGGAGATTTTTTTGGGGCACAAAGTGTCTAGCAAGGAATGGAGGTCAACCCAGTAAAGATTAAAGCCATCTCCAAGCTACCTCCAATGTCTTCGGTGAAAGGAGTGAGAAGCTCTTTGGGACATACTCGATTCTATCGACGATTTATAAAATATTTTCAAAAATCACCAAATTGCTCTCTGAGTTATTAGAAAAGGGTGCTAAATTCAATTTTTATGAGCGATGTTTGAAGGTGTTTGAGGTGTTAAAGGGGAAGCTGGTCTCTGCACCTGTTGTCCATGCTTCAGATTGGAGCCAACCCTTTGAGCTAATGTGTGTCACGTCAGATTATGCAGTAGGGGTTGTGCTAGGCCAATGCCGAGACAAGGTTCCCACTATCATATATTATGCATCTAAAACTCTTAATGATGCCTAGTTGAATTATATAATTACAGAAAAAGAATTATTGGTGGTTGTTGTTTCTTTTGAGAAATTTCACCAATATTTGATAGGGGCTAAGGTTATATTTTGGATAGATCATGTGAAATCAAATGTTTTCTATAAAAGAAGGATGCAAAGCCTAGGCTGATAAGATGGATTTTGTTCCTACATGAATTTGATATTGAAATCAAAGACAAAGTAGGTACTGAAAATGTAGTAGCGGATCACTTGTCTATGCTTGAAAGTGTGGATGAAAAGGACATAGATATACCAATAGTGGAAGAATTCCCAGACAAGTAACTCTTTGCTATGAAAAGAAAAGATCCTTGGTTTGCAAATATTGTGAACTACTTCGTGTGTGGAGAGCTACCAAAGGATTGGGGATATCAAGAAAAGAAGAAATTCTTCCATTATTTGAGGTATTACATTCAGGATGATCCTATTTTGCTCAAGCAGTGTAGGGATGGTATCTTGAGGAAATGTGTGCCAGATTGTGAGACTGAGAGTATTTTGGCACATTGTCATTTCTTACCTTTTGGTGCTCATCATGCTAGTTCTAGGAATACTAGCAAGGTTTTGGAATGTGGTTTCTATTGGCCTACACTTTTTAAAGACGCGTATAAGTTTTTTCTTCATTGTGATGCTTGTCAACGTGCAAGCAATATTTTAAAAAGACATGAAATGCCTTTGAATGTTTTTCAAGAAAATGAGGTGTTTGATTTGTGGGGGATTGATTTCATGGACCCTTTTGTGTCTTCATATTCTAATTTATACATATTACTTGTTTTTGATTATGTGTCTAAGTGGGTGGAAACAATTCCAACCCACACCAATGATGCCCAAGTGCTATGTAGGTTTGTGAAAGAACACATCTTTTATAGGTTTGGGGTGCCCAGGTTGATAAATAGTGATGGTGGATCTCATTTCACTAATAAGAAATTTGGCGTGCTTTTTAGAAAATATGGAAAGAGAGACATGGAAGGTAATCCATATCACCTCCAAACCCAAGGACAAGTTGAGGTGTTTAATAGAGAGATCAAAAAAATATTAGAAAAGACAGTCTCAGCCAACATGACTAATTGGAGCATGTTGCTTAATGATGTTGTATGGGCATATAGGATAGACTACAAGACACCTATAGGAATCACTTCTTTTAGGTTGGTTTATGGGAGAGCTTGTCACCAGTGGAGTTAGAGCATAATGTTGGGTTTTAGGGAAGGCAGAGAAGGCAGCGGAAACAACATTTTCTCCTCCCCCAACCCAGAACAAGGAAACACGTCAACGTCTATACAATAGGAAAGGGATGGTTTGTGGAATCATACCTTGTCCCGAGGCTTGCTCCGTGACAATACCTCGCGCCTTGCGTGGTCTTCACCTCCGGTCTTGGACAGTGTCTGTGCAGCTCCTGGTCGCACCGGGACTGACGACTCCTGGTCTCACTGGGACTGTCAGGATTGACAGATGTCCTCTGAGCGGCACAAATCTCCCGCCTCTGAAGTAGTCCACACGAACCACCTGGAACTCCAATCTCCTTGTCCCACATGGAATTGGAAGGAGTCGCACCCTCCTGTCAGCGTACTAGTCGCCAACACACTCTCCTGCTACCATTCACTTTCTGTAGTTGTTTTTCCCTTGTTGTCCCTCCCTTATCGGGTAGCACTTTCTCAGTCTCTCTCGGTTACCAAAATCAGAGAGAACGAAAACTTTACAGAGCAACTAGTTGCACTGAGTTGTGTTTTGAGAAGCCCCCAATACCCCTATATATAGGAGGGTCATGGGACAGGGTTCTCTAACCCGGGCAATGCGGGACTAAAGCAGGGGTAGAAGGGTTCGATATTTTCCACAAAAACAACCAACTGCATGACCTGAATCGATCTTTTCATTTCTGAAACAGTAGGTTGGGGACCTGAGCTGGTTGCTTGACACCTCAACTGATCAGTTGGGACCCATGAAATGATCGGTTCACTTCTGAACCGATCGGTTCGTAGTCCTGATCAGTTCTTGATTGACTTTTCATCTTTTGTTTTGAATCGGTATCAAATACTAATCCTTGTTCCTATCAAATTGGGCAAGTGATACATAAGAAATTTCTCACCAATCTTACTTTCCCAACTTGCTCGGTTGGACCAGTTGAGTCGATCGTTTCAACACTTGAACCGATCGTTTCACCCTGTCCATGATCCGATCGACTCACCACCTAAGCCGATCGGTTCACCAAGCTCAGCCGATCAGTTCATCACATGAGTCGATCGGTTGGGAGTGCAGATTGTGCAGAAATAGTCAATTGCAGTTTCAATCAATCCTATACTCTAATCAATCGATCCAAAACCTTGAATACTATGATTTTGAGCTATCATTTAATTGAGTGTTTAATTGAACTACTAAACTCCTTTAGCAATCAATCTAAACATAATTTTTGGACAAAACACCACTTCCAGGTTAAATCCTATGTGTGTGACCATGCAGGTCCTTTTCACGTTGGCAGTGAAAGTCCATAACACTTATGACTTCACAAGCAAAGAGCGGTGCCTAGTCACACATCAGTGCTACCCAAGTGAAATAGAAAGTTGGTGAACAACTTTCAATCCTACAATCCATGTATGGTGTTACAGCAAACATATAATTCCTTTGTCACTGATATCCCGAATGAACTCGAGGCATGGAACAGTCATCCTGTCAATGTTCATTCACTTCCTTGATCTCAGAGTAGATTGGAGGAGATATGTATGACATCAATATCACATATTGATTCACACATGCGTGTAAACACCTATCTCAATCCTACTCATCAAGTGGCCATGGATATCAAGCTCCCTCAGGAGGGACAAATCCCATATCTATCACTCACCCCTCAAAAGCCCCATGTGTCAAAGCCACCCAATCATCACCTTTATAACAACCCATGCTTCAGGACTGCATTTGATGATGTCAAAGTGTACCCAACGACATGTGTTGAGTGTAGTGATTTCAGGTCAAAGAATCACATTCACCACCATCACTGTGAGTACTGACTGTGACTACCATGTCATGGTTCCATGTGTCAAACTCACAGTGGGTCTGTCTGATACACTTGTTCTCTAACAAGTACCTATGTGTTTGGTTTGATATCTCCATATCATGACTAATGAGATTTTTTCATCAACCAACACCACAATCTAGTCTTGTGTGTCATTGTTGTCTATCTACCTTCCATAATGACATCCGACTAGGGACATAACAAGAATGTACAAACTCTTAGCATCCGTATGATCCCATCGTTCAGGTCCTTAACCTGAAATCATACGACATTGAGTATTGTCATTCTCTAGACATTCAATCTGTTCTATCACTATCTCATATGACTGAACCAGAAAGAATTGGAAGCTTGCCTTTGATGTTTATCAAATCAATCTTAATGTATCCCATCAATCATCCCATGATTGGCTCTCAGGGCATACATTCCAACAGAATCCCACTTGCACTGCGAGCCAATCACCCTTGAATCATATTCATAGTGATCTTCAAACATGTCCCACATGTTACTATGCTCCAATGCTTACAGAGTGAGTAATGGCAACACCTTGCCAAAGTCAGTATAAATTGCATGTCTCACAACTATTCGCTGTACGTCACACGTATGAGATGGAGCTACCGTAATATGTGATCCAGTATTCCTTTGCTAACCTTTAGCCACATTGCATGATCAAGGACTCCATACTTGTCATCAATGATCGGAATATCTATAAGTTCATCTTATGAACTTCCAGATCCATATAATATCCACTACTATTCTCTAACACATGGATACTCGGCATTTCCTTTTAAACGGCTTTATTAGAACACTTCCAATTATCAACAAACTTTCACTTTTATATATCCTATATATATATATTGTGATTAATTTTCTGTCCTTTTCTGGAAGTTCGCATCAATGTAACTCTTTACATCGAACTCTTCCTTATCTCCATAGAACTAGTACTTCATAAGTACTTATCAAGTTCTCATGGTATTCCAGTAACACTTACTGGAAGTAGACAGACATCCACTTGTCATGTCCCACATACGAGTTATCAGGATGAGCACATCATATTGTAATGTCCTACATACAAGATCATGAATGCATTTTATTCTTTCCATGTCCATGCATGCAATATAATGGGATGATTACATACATGATAGATCCATATCTATTCTTAGTGTTCACATTCTTCATAAGAATTGGACACTTGGCATTGGGATACTAACTCCATGAAACATGGACAAGTTTTCTCCCACTGAATCTTTGCACACTGAACCCTTCAGTACAGATTGACAATGTATGCTCTCTCTTTTCCAGGTCAAGAGGTTTTTGAGAACTATCTCTATAGATCTCTATTCCTATCACATATGAAATGTCTCTATTTTCCCTAAACATAATTTCCACTTTTGGATTTCCATTTTAGAACATTTCCATTTCACATCAACATGTGGAATGTGAATACGATCCCACTAAATCATAGATCCCTTCTTTATCTTTGACATATCAGTCAAACCCTTTGACTATATCATCAAGGTAAAGATCTAATTCTGAGTTTCTTGTACTCAATCAAACACATTGATTAGTCTGATGTAACTTATAGATTTCATTTGCATTAGGGGATTCATAAACCTTACAGGTTGTGTCACGTACACATCCTTATTTTATTGCTCATAGGAATGTGGTTTTAGTATCCATATGCCAAATGTCTTAGTCATTAAGTTGCAATCAACAAGCATCATCCTTCTCAAATGTTATCCATGTGTCTTAACACTTAAGACTCATTTGCACTTATGGATTTCCATCCAATGGGTGCTACCATCAAGGTCATACCTTATGGTTCACATGGAAGTCTTTTACGATGTAATGGTCATATACCATAACTCAAAAATCCGATTCCTCATATTCATCTAGATAGTTGACTCATCACATGACCAACTCATCACATAGATAATTGAGGTGTATTTGTCAAGGATATAAGAACTCACAACTCCTTGTGATTCTTAATGTCCTTTATTAGTGTGGGGTATTCTTTTATTAAGAAGAATTTAGTTATTTGATAATGATTCTCTAACTCCTTAGAGTATGATTCCTTCTTGATTTAGACATCCCTATGTCTTAATCACGAGTTCACTATGATACACTATCATAATCACTCATAAGGTTCTCAAACATTTGGTCCAAGTATTTCATTTATTGATCTCATCAAGAATTAACACTTTACCAAATTTGTACTTCATCTATGATATCCTTGAACATTTCAAGATATTCATATTGGTATTTCTCTAAACACCATTTGAAGTATTAGCATGTATTTCAATAGGTATGTAAATGCATCATATGTATTATACCTAATAGGATAATCATTCTCCCACTACCACTAGTGAAGATTGATTAATCATGTCCAAGATATTCATGTCTCTTACTGGTTCTCTAACCAAAAGAGTTTAGATCTATCCATCTCATGGAAACTAGAAATGAATTTCTCATGATTGATGCTAATTTGAATGTTTAAGTTTTCAATAACTTTAGGTATCATTTTATCTTATGTGTATCAAATACCACAAGATAAATAAGGCATTTCCACAAAGATCATATCTTTTAAAGAATGAAACATCAACTTTATTGATTGCCATCATTGTCATACAATATGCAAAAATAAAGTGTTTCTATCTATTGGAAAATATGAAATAGTAGTTCATAACTGTATTACATACCTTTATGGCTGAAAATAAACTAAAGTACTCCTATCTATGGCGGCAACACTTGCCCCATTTATTGAGTGCTTTACACTTTACATCTTGGTATCATATACCTCAAAAAGTGTTACAAGTTTACTTTCATGACACCTTTAAGTAGAGATGTTAGTTGCCTCCTTCTTTTGTTCTTCCAGATAGAGAGGACAATTCCTTTTCCATTGTCCTGGCTTTTGACAATGGTGGCAATTTCCTTTCTTAGTCACGCCTCCCTTGGCCTTGAGAGCTGAAGACGACTTGGACTCTTGGCTAGCATCAGAATATTTCTTAGCTTTGCCCTTACCCTTACGCTTGGACTTGCCTTTCTTGCCTGTGATCACCATCACAGACTTAGGCTTGTCCTTCTTCATCTGTGTCTCGGCTGTCCTCAACATGCCCAACAACTCTGACAGTGGTCTATCAATGTTGTTCATGTTGTAGTTCATCACAAACTGACTGTAGGATTCTAGCAACGATTGCAATATCACATCAGTAGCCAATTCTTAGCTCAGTGGAAATCCATGTCTTTGCAAGTTCTCCACATACCCAATCACCATGAGTGTGTGAGGACCAACTAGATCTCCTTCTATCATGACGCACTTGAATAGTGCCCTTGAGACATCGTATCTCTCTTGACATGCTTGATCTTCATACGTGTTCTTGAGATGCTGAACCATCTCAATCACACCCATGTTCTCATGTTGTCTCTGCAACTCGTGGTTCATAGAGCACAACATCAAGCACTTTGCATCAATGGCATCATCAGAATGCTTCTTGTAAGCATCCCTTTCTGCCTTTGGTGCAGTAGGAGCAGGTTCCTCTGGAATTGGAGTATCCAGGACATAGAGCTTTTGCTCTTCAGTGAGAACAATTCTCAATGTCCTATACCAGTCGTGGAAGTTTGTCCCATTCCGCTTGTCCTTGTCAAGGACCGATCACAAAGAAAAGTGATTGTTGTTTTGATTTGAAAAGTTGATGATATAATTAGGCATTTAATTAATTATCGCTCCTATTATTTTACGTCAAATTGATAGCCCTCACCATCAATTCGGAAGATTGCAGCATACAATCTTCTAGTGGGCAAGATCCATATTTCATCAAGTGATGAGTCGGCTTTGGCTGATCGCCTACAATCTTGACTATTTAGGTAGGCCATCATGCCAATTGCATCATATGCAACTCTTGATGAATGAACATGCGCAACACCTTACTATGAACATTCCTTGCCTCTGGGATTAGACACTCTAAGAATCACCAGTTAAGTCTAACCCAAAAGCTGACACGATAAACATGCACCCTACTTTGGCAGAACCTACATGTCTACCCTTCACACTTCCACAAGATAGACGGCACACCACGCTTTGGCGTAACCTAAGCTTGGTTGATCAAGTTTTTTATGTGTGTCTCTAATGGATGGCATATAAGACTTAATATCTTAATGATGGATTTGGTTTTATATACATATACATATCCAATCACCACAATATATAGTATGTATCATATACATGATATATCCCACAGAAAACATGCAAAACAATAAAAGCAATGATTATGGCCATCCTAATGTGATTCCTCGAGCTAAGAGGAATCATGGTCATCTAGGTCTACATCACATGCAACATGTACACGATGAACTCTGCACTTTGCCTTTCTGGGTTTGATCAATTCATCATATGAACGATCGACTCGCCATCGGATTGGTCGGTTGGGTGCCACCAGCCGATCGGTTGGCTCCTCCAACCGATCGGTTTGCCTGGTCGTCATGCATCTCCTTCTAGCTGTCACCCGCTCGTCTCGCTCCTCGAACTGGGCATCAACACATCGGTTCACTCCTTGAATCGATTGTCTGGAACGTCAACTGATCGGTTCAGCTGTCGTCTGGATGTCCGTCGTTCTTCGACATAATAGGAAATAAAATTCTATCTTATTTTACATTGTTAAAAGAGAAACCCCGAGTTACATTTGGGGGGAGCAAAGGTAGGAAAGAAATCTCGAATTATTTCGAGTTACATTAGGAATAGGAGAGGGAAGATCGGTGCGCAGACTGAGATGCAAGCAACCATATACAACCATACACATATGGGGTTTATTGGCCATAACCACGCTATACATCCACCACAAAACTCATTTAAGGGTGACGCGTATTGAGTGCATTAATATTACATATCACATATGTAGTTAGGGATTTGTGGATTTAAGATTGGACATGCATAAAGCCAATATTATTTGCATCGTATGCAATAAATAAAGGCGACAAACCAAAATTGATCATATCGATAATCCTAAAGCATAGACCAGTTGACGTGGCTCTGATACCACTGTTGGGTTTCAGGGAAGGCAGATAAGGCAGTGGAAACAAAATTTTCTCCTCCCCCAACCCAGAACAAGGAAACACGTCAACGTCTATACAATAGGAAAGGGATGGTTGGTGGAATCATACCTTGTCCTGAGGCTTTCTCGGCGACAATACCTCACTCCTTGCGCGGTCTTCACCTCCGGTCTTGGACGGTGTATGCGCAGCTCCTGGTCGCAGCGGGACTAACGACTCCTGGTCTCATCGGGACTGTCAGGATTGACAGTTGCCCTCCGAGCGGCAGAAATCTCCCGCCTCTGAAGTAGTCCACAGGGACCACCTGGAACTCCAATCTCCTTGTCCCATAAGGATTTGGAAGGAGTCACACAGTCCTGTCAGCGTACTAGTCGCCAACACACTATCCTACTACCAGTCACTTTCTGCGGTTGTCTTTCCCTTGTTGTGCCTCCCTTATCGGGTAGCACTTTCTCGGGCTCTCTCGGTTACTAAAACTAGAGAGAACGACAACTTTACAGAGCAACTGGCTGCACTGAGTTGTTGTTTGAGAATCCCCCAATACCCCTATATATAGGAGGGTCATGGGATAGGGTTCTCTATCCTGGGCAATGCGGGACTAAAGCAGGACTAGAAGGGTTCGAGATTTTCCACAAAAACAGCCAACTGCTTGACCGGAACCGATCGTTTCATCTCTGAAACAGTCGGTTGGGGACCTGAACCGATCAGTTGACACCTCAACCGATATTTTGGGACACCTCAACCGGTCGGTTCACTTCTGAACCGATCGTTTCGTGGTCCTGATCAGTTCCCGATTGACTTTCCTTCTTTTGTTTTGAATCGGTATCAAATACTAATCCTTGTTCCAATCAAATTGGGCAAGTGAAACAAAAAGAAATTTCTCACCAATCCTATTTTCCCAACTTGCTCAGTTGCACCAGTGAACCGATCGTTTCAACACTTGAACCGATCATTTCATCCTGTGCATGAGCCGGTCGACTCACCACCTAAGCCGATCAGTTCACCCAGCTCATCCGATCGGTTCATCACATGAGCCGATCAGTTGGGAGTGCAGATTGTGTAGAAACAGTCAATTGCAGTTCCAATCAATCTGATACTCTAATCCATCGATCCAACACCTTGAATACTATGATTTTGAGCTATCAATCAATTGAGTGTTTAATTGAACTACTAAACTCCTTTAGTAATCAATCTAAACATAGTTTGTGGACAAAACTCCTCTTCTAGGTTAAATCCTATGTGTGTGTCCCTGCAGGTCCTGTTCACGTTGGTAGTGAAAGTCCATAACACCTATGACTTCACAAGCAAAGAGCGGTGCCTAGTCACACATCAATGCTACCCAAGTGAAATAGAAAGTTGGAGAACAACTTTCAATCCTACAATCCATGAATGGTGTTAAAATGAACATATAATTCCTTTGTCACTGATATCCCGAATGAACTCGAGGCATGGAACAATCATCATGTCAACGTTCATTCACTTTCTTGATCTCAGAGTAGATTGGAAGAGATATGTATGACATCAATATCACATACCGATTCACACATGCATGCACCCCTTTCTCAATCCTACTCATCAAGTGGCCATGGATATCAAGCCCCCTCAGGAAGGACAAATCCCATATCTATCACTCACCCCTCAAAAGCCCCATGTGTCAAAGCCACCCAATCATTACCTTTATAACAACCCATGTTTCAGGACTGCGTTTGACGATGTCAAAGTGTACCCAATGACATGTGTTGAGTGTAGTGATTTCAGGTCAAAGAATCACATTCACCACCATCACTGTGAGTGCTCACTGTTACTACCATGTCATGGTTCCATGTGTCAAACTCACGGTGGGTCTGTCCGATACACTTGTTCTCTAACAAGTACCTATGTGTTTGGTTTGATATCTCTATATCATGACTAATGAGATTCTGTCATCAACCAACACCACAATCTAGTCTTGTGTGTCATTGTTGTCTATCTACCTTCCACAATGACATCCGACTAGGGACATAACAAGAATGTACAAACTCTTAGCATCTGTATGATCTCATCGTTCAGGTCCTTAACCTAAAAGCATACGTCATTGAGTACTGTCATTTTCTAGACATTCAATCTGTTCTATCACTATCTCATATGACTGAACCAGAAAGAATTGGAAGCTTGCCTTTGATGTTTATCAAATCAATCTTAATGTATCCCATCAATCATCCCATGATTGACTCTCAGGGCATACATACCAACACATAAGGCTAAACATGCTCTACGAAAATTGAACTACCATATAGATAACGTAGGAAAAAAGAGAATGTTGGAACTATATGAGTTAGATGAGCTAAGGTTTGATGCCTATGAAAGATCAAGGATCTATATGGAGAGAAAAATTTATCTCCATAATTGCCACATCCTACATAGAGTTTTTACTCCAAGACAGAAGGTTCTTATGTTCAATTCTAGGTTGAAATTACATCCCGATAAATTCAAGTCTAGATAGAGTGGACCTTTTGATGTGGTGAAATATTTTTTCTATGGGTGATAGAGATAAGAAATGGGGCTGAGTCATTCCTTTCCAATGGCCAATGACTTAAACACTACTTTGGGGGAGATTTGATTAGGAAGGAAGAGAAGTTGTAGCTCGTTGAGATTCAATGATCTTTGTGCTTTGATTGTCAAGCCTAGGACGTAAAACAAGGGTGCTTGTTAGGAGGAAACCCAACCATCAATTTTTTTGTTCTTTCAATACCAGTTTGTAGTTTTCATTGCTTTAGTTTGCATTTGATTAGTGTTTATGTAAAAAGGGTGCCTTGATCAATTTTGTGTGGTGTGCAGGCTGAGTATCAGTCAATACTACCCACCCCAAAGTTGGTAATACTGACGATGTCATAGGGAAAAGGATTGAGTTGACAAAACAACTAGCTACTACCGACCTACGAGTCAGTAGTACCTATGACATCAGAGGGATACTGGGTGAAAATTTAAAGAACTTTGGTACTACCGAACTACGGTTTGGTAGCACTGACTTTTTGCAAAAAAAGGAGCCAAGTTGACTGATAAGGACTCAATAGTAGCGACAGAATGTCGGTAGTACCGACTGAAATGCAAGCTCCAATTTTGAAACATTGGGTTCCCGCTCAGAAGCACAGAGAAATTTGAGCAATTCAGTACTACCCACCCAAAAGTCGGTTGTACCAACACCAGGGGACATAGAATTTGTGGGAGCATCATCGATGATTGAGAATGTTCACATCTGATGGTCGGTACTACTGATCCATGGCACAAGTCGGTATTCCCGACTCACCGTTGGTACAACCTACACATCATGATCTGCATCAATTGAATTCAACACTCAAGGATTGTAAGTACCGAATGATAAAGCGGAGTCACACAAATTTTAGAGGAAAAGTCAATACTACCAACTTTCTGTCGGTACTACCAATGCACGAATAGCAGGCTGGCCGAGTTCTTTCTAAGGAGGGGTTGTGATTAGTTTTTCTTCACACCTTATTCACATCTCCTCTGATCAAGTTCTATCAAGCATCCTTGGGCATTAAGATTCTACTCTAAGCATCTTTTATCACCATCTATTTTCATTGTACTACTATTATGGCGTCCAGGAGAAACACTTCTTCATCTGCTGGGTGGACTAAGTCGATTCCAAAGTCAAACCACATCTCCCATCCCAACACTGATGTGAAGAAGATCTATGCGGAACTATTAAAGAGAGAGAGGGAGATAACTATGACACGATATGGTTACTGTGCATTCCCCACCTCCTTGGGCTTCATCGAGAATCTACACCAAGTATGTAAGCATCAAGGACTGGTGGTGATCATCCATTCTTCAGTGATTGGCTCACTTTCCCAAATCTCATGTGTGAGTTCCTTGCCTCACTGGATATCATCATCCGCGAGCATGGGGATGGATAGATGGAGGGCCACATCAACTTTCATTTGTACCACACCAACTTTCATCTGACATTGCAGTAGTTCAATGTAATCTATGGGTGGCCGATGGGTGAAGAGCTCTTTGTCCCCAACAACTTTGATTTCAAGGGTTCATATCGGCTGTTAGCAGAAGTTCCATAAGGCTACAATATTAGTTGAAACTAAAACTCCATCAGTGACATTGAGCACTCTTTTTCTAGTATTATGTATTGCCTCATCACCAACACCATCTTTACAACGTCAAGCCAAGGGCATGGGAAAACTCAACGGGTGAACCTCTATTTCCTCTACAAATTGTTGGAATTAGGCGAAAGAAATTTGAACTTTGGCTCTTTCATCCTCCAACATATGATGGGCATGAAGTGACTAGTGCAGAGGGATCCTCCTATCCATTTTGGAGGATTGATCACATTGATAGTGTTGCACCTAAACCTTGATCTCTCCACCCCCAAATCTCTAATGGCCGCTCCTAAGATAGACCTGGAGCACTTCAAAAGAGCAAGCGTCCTCAACGTATGCCAGGGTACAGTGTATACATGTTGTATAGTGGATGGTCTATACAAGGAGAGGGAAATTCTAGATGTAGTCTTCAATTTTCAAGGACTCCACCTTATGAGGTGGCCTGTAGGTAGATCTTCAGAAGAAGAAGAAGATGATGGGCAAGAATAGCAGTATGAGGAAGAAGAAGAAGAAGAGGATGTGGAACCCACCATCCCCATCACAAGGAGGAAGGTTCCACACAAGCACCCTCATACACATGGAGCCTTCAGTTTTTCTACTCCACCACCTTTAGAGGAAGATGATCCATACTCCATGGCCACAATATATGGAATGCTACAGCAGATACAGTAGAGACAACAACAACATACTGCTACACTAGAGAGCATCCACAATGTCCAAGGATGTCTCTACCACAACCAACTGGCGATCTTTGAGAATGAGCAAATTCTCTTGGCCAACTAAAAGAACATGAACATGCGCCTGTATTGGATGGAGGGATACTAATAGCTATTCTTCAACAATTACTAGACCCAGGACTACTTTGGTGGTTATCTACAACTACCAAAAAATGCCACAACAACTGCCAAGTTTTTAGGGGACGTTCCCTTTGATCGTACCATGCCACAACCACCACCACCACCCTTCTAATAGGTACCACTATTCCAACTCTTAAGTTAGAACTCTGACTATGTGGACATAGTCAAGTTAAGGCTTACATGAGTAGTTGGAACAATATCTATCCTTTTTTTTTCTTTTAGTCTTTATTTGTTTTTACCTTTTATTGTTCCAAGTTGTAGGATCCAAGATCTATCTAGTGTAAAAGTGGATCATAATTCATGGTTCATGTCAATATCATGTGCTCTGGGGTGTTTGAAATGGAAATTAAAATGAAAAAAATATATGTAAAATCTTTGGCTAAGTTATAAAATTCTTGAGTTGCACCACCTAGAGGAAGTGTATGGACAAGTCAACTTAAGGACATTTTATATGATTGGATATCTTAATTATTCATGTAATGTGGATGAAGATGCCATTTGATCCTAAATTGATCAAACAATTAATGGGATCTTAAATTTAAATTTAAGAAAGAAATGTTAAGGTTACCATGTTCATAGGTCCTTAGAGAGGGACATATCATAGTTCATGAAAGGCATTGTCTCTTAATTATGTGATCCCATCCATTTTCCATTTATGTTGAATTTGACTCACCACCTTAAGATGATCAAGTAATCCAAATTATTTCCTCTTGTTTGCATTATGTTGCATGATAGGTTACATGGTAGTTAGTTTCTCTTTTGATTGAACTAGCTACAAAAAGAAATTCTTTTTGTTGATATGCATAAACAATTTTAGTGCATATCAATTTAGTTGCATAATAAGTACATTAGATTACATGCATTTTTCATCATTCATTTGCATATCATGTGGTTACACTATTTTTCTCTAAAATAAGAATGCATGGATACACATCCATACCCTTAGAGAGAAATAAAGAAAAAAAAATGACTGATGTATGTTAGTAAAGCCCAAGCATAGCATTCCATAATGCTAAAATAGTGGGCCAATTTAAAAAATGAAAAAAAAAGAATTATTTATGTTTTGAAATAAAAAGGGAGAAAGAATGCCCTAAACTATTTACAAAAAGATGGAAACATTCGCATTATGTATTCTCTTCTTTAATTCATTCTCATTCATTTGATGAGATTCTTGATACGTGCATCATTCCACCTAATAATACTAGGCATTGGGATTCATGCATTTTTCATTACCTTCACCAAATAGGTTAATCATGTTTTATTTTTGCATAAACAATTTGGATGTTACTTGTGAATCTTCATTAGCCACCTATTTCTTACCATTTATTGCTCTATCGGTAGGCCACTTAAATGATTATTCTCCTCATTCATTCTTATATGGAGAACTGCTTCCAAGTAGTTGGTAATTAGGAAAGAGCAATGTAGAATAGGAAATCACATGATACACCACATGAATGCCTAATTGACCATGATATTAACTTCTCTCTTGATAGTGTTTGTTGATCTAAGGGTGGACAACTTTTATGCATATTTTTTATTGCTATAAAGCAGTTGATTGTTTAGTGGTCAGTAAAGGCCGGTCTGGGACCGCCAGGTGGGTATCATTGAGAAATAAAATTCATACTTTATGTCCTTTTGCTGACTTGTCTCAAATAGATCTGAGGGTGTGTTGCTTGAGCATGAGCAACATTTAAGCTTAGACAAGTTTGATTCAATGTATAATTGTCATTATCACATTATATTTAATGTGGATTTTTGTGCACTTATTAGTTAGTTTAATATGAATTTGTGTAGTATTTACTATCACTAGCATGTAATACTTAATTGCATCAAATAAATGTAATTTTAATTTTTTTTCAAATGATTGAATAAATTTCGAGTGCTTATGTTCATTTTTTGTGTATTTCAAGTTATTTACAAGAATCTTAACAGCTTGGCACTACCAACTTCAGATTCAGTGGTATCGACTTGATTAGTTTGGCATAGAGAAAAATTGAGAAGACTCGATGGTACTGACCCATAAGTCGATACTACTGACAACACCATAGGGAAAAATCAGAAGTTCATGAGGAAACTTGATACTATCAACTTCAATCTTGATAGTAATGATAGCTACCCAGGCAATCAAAGTTATCAAAGGTGTCGGTAGTATTGGAACCCAGTCAGTACTATCGACTTGGTGAGATCATGCAGAACTAAAAATTAAGTCTAATTTGACGGTTGGCAATTAATGACACCCTAAGTCACTTGTATGAATTAAGGGGATTTTGACCAGACCAAACTATCTCGTTCTATTCCATTGGATGGAAGCCAAGAGTAAGGAGAGGATAAAGCGGAGTATAAGGCTACAATATGGAGATTTGGGCACCACCGGAACACAAATTTGCAGTTGAAACATGGCAAATCATCACGTTCGCCAGAGGGGATCAACCAGTCCATCTCTTCTTTAGGGATTCTTTAGTTTTACTAATGTTTCCCATGTTTTTATTCTTCTCTCCTATGTACTTGATAATGTAAACTATGTGGGGATAAAATCCTTATTCCTTAGACCCGAGAGTAGCCCAGTTATGCATTGTAATTTACTTTTTTGCATTAATATACCAATTTCTCTTAATTTCAAGACTTATTTCTTTGAGATTGTCATAAACTATCCATGCTTGATCACCATAAGTATTTAATTAGACCTTTAATTTCTTTGGAAAAGGAAATTAATGGTTAGAAAATTCATAGAAATACATGTTTTATATCACCCTTTGAGAAAGGTGCTTACGAGTGTGAAGAGATTACCCAGAGTTTTCGATAAAGTACCTAACAATAATACAATCGATACGAGAGTGGGATTGGTATTAGACTAGGTAGTGAATTACACTGTGAGAGTGGGCAATTCTTTCACCAGACTCTTAGTCTTGGGTTAGGAGAGATATTTATTAATGTCAAACTATTAATTACAATGTTAACCGAGGTGAAACCATAATCCTAAGGAATTCACTCCAATTGAGATCAACAACGAGTAATATTAAATTTGTTTTCTGCCTTAGATAATTAAAACCTTCAATCAAGTTTTCATTGGCCTAGTTGATCGCATTACGACTAGTAATAGTTTCTGGATTACATTTCCCTAAGTTCGACATCCAGGTCTCTTACGGCCTATATTAAATTGATACATACACTTGCATTTGACGTGTAGTTTACTCATACCACAACCCATAATAAAAAATCTTTACCTAGCCATACAAATTGATCCCATGATGAGGGACCTTCCTCAACATGTTCTAGAGCCTCTTTCATGCTTCAAAGTAAGATTATTCTGCTTGCTTCTTGAAGTTGTATATCTTTCTGACCAACTCATTTGTCTTCTAAGGTGAGAAGTAACGGTCAAAGAAAGTGTATATCATCCCCGCCCATGTTTCTATCGACTCGGGTGGGAGATTTTAGAACCATGAATTAACTTTGTCTACCAATGATAATAGGAAGAGCTTCAGATATATCACAGTCACCGACATGCGGTCAATCTTTACCATGTCACAACTTTCCACAAAATTGATGATATGCGTCATCGGGTCTTTAGTGTTGTAGCCATGGAAAGCCCATGATTTGACCAATGCCAACAACCCCTGATCTATATTCTATCTGCTAACATTTATTGCTTGTCTTTTAATTGACCCAAGTTGAGTTGTTGAGGAAGACGCCTTGATCTTCTCCCAAATAGTCTGTTCTTCTTCTTGGTCTGCCATTTCTTCTTGCTCTGGTTGTTCTGTTGGGGGTATTGGAGTCCCAGGTGATGGCATCTCAGGTGGTGGAGTCTGAATCAGTCATTGTGCAGAACCACTATACTCCTCTGCTCTGCATGAAATTCTCCAGAAAAGCACTCTATGGTGGTGAGGCTCCATAATCAACGCTTCTTGTTTACACCATACACTAGTACCTAAAATTTTTGAAAACAATGTGAGAAAGAATACTAATGATTGAAAAATGATATTTGAAGTTCAACTTAGAAAGACTAAAAAGAATAATCAAAGGTGTGGCCTAGAATGCCTGACCACAACACTCGTAGTGCTGGAGTTTTCGTTTCCCCAACAACGATGTCAAAAACTTCATGAACTACATGTTAAAGGCAAGTATATGTATCAATGTAATATAGGCCTCAAGAGGCCCGAATGTTGCATTCCAGGAAACATTCTCCAAAGACTACTACTAACTATAATGCAATCAGCTAGGCTGATGAAAACTTTGATTGAAGGTGTAATTATCTAAGATGTAGAAAATAAATCTAAGATTTTTGGGTTTTGATATCAAATGGAGTGAATTCATTAGGATTATGGTTTCACCACGGCTAACATTGCAATTATTATCATATCATTAATAATTATCTCTCCTAGACATGGAAAAGAGACATCTAGTAAGAATTACCCGCTCTCATGACATAATTCACTACCCAACCTAATATAAATTCCACTCTCATAGAAATTGTGTTCTTAGTTAGAATGGAAATTATAAACCCAATTTGAGAAATTGTGTATCAAACTTCATATCTCTCTTCCTAGATTTAGTTAGAATGGAAATTATAAACCCTATTTTTGTGTGGAAGTGATGACTAGGATAGTAACTTTTATTCTAAAGGTTCATCTAACATACCCATATGATTTTTTTGTTTCTCTTACAAACCTTAGGGTTTTTAGGTTAGTAGTAAGGACCTAAAACTCAACGCTAGGTGACTATGACTTATTAGTTGGATGCATGATCTTGAATAACATAAACACCTATAATATCCACAACTCAAAGATCCATAAATAACCCTAATACTTCGATGTTATTTAGCTTGTCTTACTAGTTTTAACCTTTTAATGGGCGGAGAGTATTGGTGGATAAGATATGAATGTTGCGATTTCAAAAATGAAATATGTTTAAGGGGTGGTGTGTTGTAACAACCCAACATCTACGATCTTATCATATTCTCATAATTAGAAGATTAGAATATTTGAATTTGATCAAAAAAGGAGAAAGATATACCATAATGAATATTGTTTATGCATATAACAAATTATGTGACAATAGGTTCTATAATCAAAAGCACGTACACTCATATTAACATAATTACTTTTTTATGTGCTAACATGTAAGAAAATTCATTAAAAATGTCACATGTGTCTACTTTATGAAATAATCGACACGTAATGGCTAAAATAAATTTAATAAGAAATATAATATGCATAATTTACCCTTATTTAAATAAATATTAAACTAATGTACTTTACGAGATCAATAAGTAATAAATGGAAAATTGTTGATGCACGGAATAATTGTCATTTTTAGAGGCTATTTGTTACTGATTTCTGTGCACTTATTGTTCATTTTCATATTAATTTGTGCATCATTTATTATCATTAGAATGTGACACTTAGTTGCATCAAACAATTTTTTTTTAATGTTCCTAAATGATTTATTATTATTCGAGAACTTATGTTCTTTTTTTTAAAATTTCAAGTAAATCAACAAGAAACTACACAGCTCAATACTCCTAACTTTGTTTTCATTATATATATATATATATATATATATATATATATATATATGTGTGTGTGTGTGTGTGTGTGTGTGTGTGTGTGTGTGTATATATGTATATATGTATATATATATTTGTGTGTATGTGTGTGCGTGTGTGTGTGTGTGTGTATGTTGATACCGACACATGTTTAGTATGGGACATGATGTTGAATCGAGAAGACTTGGTAGTACCTACCAAAGAAGTTGATACTACCAACAACTTAACAACATGGATTAATAATTTTTCAAAGAAATCTTTATAATACTGACATCAAGTCGATAGTACTGACGATTGCATAGGAAGCCGCAACTATCGAAGGTGTCGGTAGTACTGACATCCAGTTGGTAGTACCGGCACAGTGGGCTCAAGAAGATCTGAAAGTTATATTTAATCCAATGGTTGGCAATAAATGACACCCAACGTCACTTCTAAACTTAGGGGGAGTTCGATCAAACCAAATTATCTCATTATATTCGATTAGACGGCAAACTTCATATAGAAATTGTTTATCAAACTTCATATCTCTCATCCTTTTGACTCAATTTGAGAAACCATCGATAAATGTTATGAAAACACAAGGGTCCAATTTAGGGAGACAAAATTGAAATTATCAAAATCCGACTACCAATGAATATGATAACATCTTACAAGGAGTGGGACCCCATAGGGGATCCACTCCCTACCATATTTGAGAAATAAACTCATATATTCCATACACACTCAAAGGTATGCTGAAATAAACCCATCTATTCCATACACACTCAAAGGTATGTTGAAATAAACCCATCTAGTCCATACACACTCCAAGGTATGCTGGAAAGGAGACATATGTGACATTTTCAATGAATTTACTTACATGTTAGCACAAAAGTGAAGTAATTATGTTAATATGAGTTTATGTGTTGTTGATTATTGAACCTAGTGTCACATTGTATGTTATGTTCTTTAACAATATTAATTAAGGTATAACTTTATCCTTTTTTGATCAAATCCAAACACTATAATCTCTTGATCATGAGAATAGGATAAGATCCTAGATTTTACAATGTTACAACACTCCACCCGTTAAAAAGATTTCGTCCTTAAAATCACAGCATTTGTATCTCTTCCACCAATACTCTTCACCCCTTAAAAGGTTTAACCTAGTAACCCAAGCTAAATAACATCAAGGTATTAGGGTTATTTATGGATTTTTTAGTTGTGAAAATTTGTGGTGTTTATGTTATTCATAGATCATGCATCCAACAAATTGGTCATAGTCACCTAGGGTTGAGTTTTAGGTCCTTGTGTTACTAACCTAACAACCCTGAGGTTTGCATAAGAAACCAAAAAGTCATAAGGGGATGTTAGCTGAACCTTTAACACAAGCCTTACTATCCTAGACATCACTTCCACTCAAAACTATGGTTTATAAGTTCCATTACAAGTAAATCTAGGGTTTCTATATCAAACTTCATGCATCTCTCCCTTGTGACTCAATTTGATAAAACATCATTAAATCCACAAAATTTTCTTTTGTACATATAAGATTATAATAGAAAATAATTTTGACGATGAAATCTGTTCGACATACAACAAAAGATGGATCCAAAAAAAACTAAGAGAATTTAGTCACAAGGTATTCCATATATCATATCCTTATTAACTACTTTCTCATCCTCAAGACAAAAGCCAAAGATAAAACTCATAACTTTCAAGATATATATTACAACAACCTATGTATGATCTTAAGTGTCCCCTCACACTAGGCTTTACTCATCAAGATTCTTATGTGTTCATCTTATGATTCCAAATTATTCATTCATCACCTCTTAAACAACTTAGGTAAGTTCTAGGGTAAACATCTCGCTTATAGGGTGACTAGCAAGGAAAGGGTCATATTAGGAAGATAAAATTGAAATAGTCAGAATCTGACTGCCAATGGCTCTGATACCATCTTGTAAGGAGTGAGACTCTATAGGGGATCCACTACCTATTTATTTTAAGGAATAAACCCATCTATTACACACTCTCAAAGCTATGCTGGAATAGGTGTATATTTTTCATTTCTCAAATGATGACATATAAAAAATAGCCAAATTATATCATAATACTAATATTTCATGAAATATTTAATTTTAAAAAAGTACGTATTCATCTCCCATAAAGGATTTACATGAAAGTTACAATATTAGGATCTATGTACAGGGATATCCAACTATCTCAAATCTATTTCCCCCAAAACTCCACCTAACAGGTCCATTGGTCACCATATCTAGTCTACCCAGACATACACCTAGGATTGGAAGCATAACCCATAAGAGAACACAAAAAGTATAAGTTGACAGCAATAAAGGCTGGTATGTGCATATTAAATCGGAGATTGAGCAATATTATGAAAAAAGGACATCAAATATAACAAGGCTTCCCATAGAAGGGGAAAGTACCATCCAAGTGGGTATCAAAAGAATATGAATTTTAAGATATGATATTCAAGAATTATAGTTTCCATTAAATAGAAGAAGATATGCCATGAAAGCACACGTAAACTTTTTATGGCACAAAACCCCATAATCAATAACCAACTTGCATGCATGTGAGATAAGCACAAAACTAGTGTAATATAAATAAACAATGGCATCTAAGTCTCAAAAACTTAAAACCTGATAGAGTAAGGCACACAAACAAACTCTCAAGTATATAAAGTGTGGGCACAAAATCTGAGTTTGGAGAACACAACCTCCATTCCAAAAATATATCATGGGCACACAACCCACAAACTAAAGAACTTACACTACTCTAGGGCTAGTGAATCACAAAGCATGCACAATTTAGAGGAAACTAAAAGTTAAGTGTTTTATAGAATTTAGGTGGTTGCCATCACATCAATCGACCATATCAAACATCTACCACAAAATTGGGCAAAATTAGGGATCCATCTCACAATAAGGAACAACATGGTTCAAATTTCACAAATAGAGTTTCATCAAGAAGCAAAGTATAATTTAAATCCAACATAGATCAAGAATTAAAGTCTTTATCATTAGACCCAAATAGGTCATCAAGTGAAGAAAGATAATATTTATCACTAAAGTGCCTCAATGAGGCTCAAGGTAGAGAGAGAGAGAGAGAGAGAGTAAAGAAAAACTTGCTCAATATGACTCATGGGGATGAAACATACCTCATATCCAGTCTACATATATGCAAGGTCAAAAAACCTAATTCCAACTCAGTCTATAACTACCTTTTAAAGATATATATGAGATTAGTGTTACTTTTACATTAATTATATAAACCCTAAAATTGCCTTTTTATTATTATAGAATTAGGTTACAAAAACTATACCATCTTGTATATTATATTCTTCTGAGTTAATATCATATTTCACTTATTTTTTTTGAATCAATTATTATTAGTTATGAATTTTCGAAATTCAAAAAAAAATGAGATAAATCCATAAAAATCATATATCTATTCCATTGGAATTAGACAATGAAATCAGTACATTAGATATATTACAATTGTTTGATTCCAAAACATATTTTATTTAATTTATGACTTACGATTGATTTATAATGAATTTTAGAAATGATGACCAATTAGAATATCATATAAATCCATGTATTCAACTTATGTATTTATATTTAAAAGAAAGTGACATGGACCAATCAGAGTCTGCCAACTGGACTATGACTACAACAAGGAAAGTGCACGAAATGGACCAATGAACAACATGACCTAAGAAAAAAATTAGGGATCCAAAGGAGATAATGCCCTTTATATGCCTCACGCAAACAAATTCAAACTAGGGAAAATTGTGGGGATTTGGCCCTTTAAATGTTGTGTGCAAGGTGAATGGAAGACGGGGAAGGGTAGAAAAACAATATGGGAATCGGATTCGGGTGCACCTGGGTCATGGAGTCCTTGAAACCCTAGGTTATATATACCCATTGGGTTCAAAGAGAATCGAGGAAGGCGAGGGAGGCATAATTAGAGGAAAACTAAAAGAAAAGGTAGAGAGATCCATTGATCAGGAAAAAGGTGATTTGCCCATAATCATGTGGTCTTACCTTTGCCCTCATATGAATGTAAAATTATGATCACCATACTAAGATTATGTGTAATATCAATGTAGCTTATCTTGCTACACCAAACCCATTACAATTGAGTGGTGATAGCTCACCATACTTTATTTATCTTATTGAACCTAATCTTAATATAATGTGATGATAGTGAATGATCATACTTAGTTCCCTTGTGTGACTTATGTGGTGATGGAATATCCTCTCAATTTTGTTATAATCATAATGTGGTATTGTATGAACATCCCCTTTTATGTAAGGTTATGCCAAACATGGCATCGCAAATTTGGTGACACTTTACTGAGCCTTTGATAAGACATGGAAAGATAATCATGTTCTTTTAGGTGATTATGATGTGATGTCCTTAATGACCCTTGGGCATGGTTGAGCCCTATGGGAGGTGTGATCTTCTTTCTTATGTGATAGGGAATGTTATCGTGTGATGATGTGACAAGAATTAAACCTCATACAATTTATACCTTATGGAGTTGCTCTATAATTAATGCTTGCTAGAAATGAATTAGGGTTTGTATGTCCACTTGTTTGATGTAGCCTTAATTCACCCAATCAACTTAACTCACCAAGTGAAACCTTTGTCATGTTGTGCCTACATATTTAAACTAAAACATCATACCATGAGCCTCACCATGAAACCATCAGATATTGAAGGTAAAACCATCTAGAAAACACCTTAGACAAACCATATAAGAGAAACCATCAAGTTTTGACCTAGAAAGACTCACCAACTAAACCTAGTTGAGTCCTCTTTTGATAACATAGAAAGCACCATCGGTTGAAGGCATAAGAAACACCATCGATTGTGGGAATAAAACCCACCAATGTTTGTTACACAATGGGTCACCATTAGTTGAAATGTCTAGTGCCACCATCAGTTGTGGTGTGTAGGACCACCAATAGATCATAGAGTCAGAACCTCCATTGGTTGACACCATCGAGTGTTGAACCAATAGAGACATTAGTTGTAATCACAGTTCATTAGACCATCGAGGTTTAGAGTTAGAACAGCCATTGGTTGATGGACTAGAGGGGGCATCAGTTTTTAGGCTCATTAGTGCCATTGGTTTTAACAACATGTGGTAAAAAAAGGCAAAACACAAGGTAAAAATATAATTTGGTGAAGGGAAGGAAAACCATTGATTGAAGCCACACTAAGGCATTAGGACCATCGATTCTTGAGAACCAAAAGAGTCAAAATAGAACTGAATATAGGACCAGAGGTTGGCATGAGAAAAATAATCAAAACAACGCTAAAAGAAAGTCCATCAATTCTAACAAGAAGGCAAACCAATGAGTTATGCACAAGGTGTAAAATAGATAAAAACCCTAAGTAAACCCATCATTTAAGAGACACCAAGAACCATAGTTTGTCATGCAATAAAACCCTAAAGCTTCCTATACCAAAGGAAGGTTGTACTCAAGGTGTAGAGCACAAACAAGAAGATAAACCACCAAGGAACTAGCACCTAAGATCAAACCCTAGGCAGAGGTGGGATCTTTCTACTTAGAAATTAGTTTTAGAGCAAGATCTAGCACATGCAAGTGATAAGTAAGTAAGAAACGTGAAGAAAGTTATATAACTCACCTCTAAGAATAATAAGAAGATCCAAACAGAAAGGTTGCTTGAGAAAAAGAGGAAGAAAACCCTATATTAGTACTCCACATGGACAAGCAAGCTCCTTCTTCAAGAAAAAGAGCAAACCCTAGGTCAAGGAAGCAAGAAGGAGATGTTCTTTAAGATATAGAGCAAGATACACCATGGAAAACATAGCCATGACAAATAAGGAGGAGGAAGGAGGTAGAAAAGCAAGGAAAACGAAGAGAAAGAAGTATAGCTTACTTTCTTAGGTCAAGAACAACCAATGGAAGCTCCACTAGCACTAACAGAGGGTAGATCTGAACCCTAGTTGCTCATGCAAGGAGAACAGACACCTTCTTCTACCTTGGGCACCTTATTATCAGCCTACACAAAGAGGAAGAATCTCTACATAGAAAGGAAGAGAAAGGAGACCAACAGGTTCTTTTGCATGTGAGTTAGGAGGTTTATATAGCTATGGGTGAGAGAGAAGAGAAGGTTACGGTGTCATACCATGTTTGCCAAGTGTCCATGGCCAAGGGACATCACGTCCATGCAATAAGAAGCTCCATCACCTGTGGAGTATTATAAACCATCGTATCTTTACCCTCCCAGGGTTTCCATTGAGTTTCATCACTTAGTGACCATCGGTTCTTGAAACCCTAGGTCACTAGGTTAAAAATCATAGTTTGACCACTCCTTCCAAGTAAACCATCAGTCCATGGGACCCAAGAGAGAAGACCATTGACCTAACACCTCTATGGATCACCATTGATTGTCCCCAACTAAGTATAACCATCAGTTGTCATCCACACAGGAGAAACCATCGGTTGATGGCCTCTCAAGGTAGCTCATTTACGAAAGCATAAACCCTAACTTACCCTACAGACATGTCACCATCAAACCAAGGTGCATATAGGCACCCCAAGCCACAAACATTTCAATCATGATATGAAAATATGTAAAGGAAAAAAAAATGAATGTGACAAAATGAAAGAAAATCTCATATATGGGTAAATTGCATAAAAGTCCAAACTTCCATAAAATTGCATAACTTGCTCAAATAGTGTCCAAACTCGACCAAACTTAAAACTTAAGCTTGTCACATGATATCAAAACATATATTATGGTTATATTAGGGTTTTATGCATGAAATTAAGGTAAGAAAACATGTTCAACTACTAAGCAAGGTCTGGGGTTTTACAACCATAAATCCCTTACAAGGATTTCACCCCCGAAATCCTATGCAAAAAAGGATGGGTACTTCCTACGTATATCATCCTATAACATCCACGTGACTTCCTCCACACCATGGTGATGCCACAAAACCTTCACTAAGACTAAATCCTTCTTCTTTATCTTCTTCACCCTACTATCTAGGGTCAACATAGGACCCTCAACATAAGACACATCCTCCTCCAACTCAACCTCCACTGGCTGCAACACCTGCTCTGTATCAAGATGACACTTCCTTGGCATTGAAACATGAAATATTGGGTGCAACCTATGCAACTCTGGCAGTAAATCGAGCTTGTACACCACCTTCCCAACACGTGCTATAATAGGGTAGGGTATCATATACCTAGGAGCCAACTTACCCTTCGTACCAACCCTCAAAACACCTTTCCATAGTGAAACCTTAAGGTACACAAGGTCTCCAACTTGGAACTCCATCGGCCTATGTTAGTTGTCAGCATATGAATTCTATTTGTCCTGGGCTACTTCTAACTTTTGCCATGTCATCTTAATCTTATATATAGTTTGTTGTACTAGCTCAGGACCCAAAAGTTGATACTCACCTATCTCGTACCAAAAAATAAGTGACCTACAACATCTCCTATTCAAGGCTTCATAAGGTGACATGTCTAACTTCTCTGATAATTATTATTGTAGGCAAACTCTAGGTGGATGTCCCAACTACCACGAAACTATAAGACACAAGCCCTCAAAAGATCTTCTAGAGTTTGAATGGTCCTTTCTAACTGTCTATCTATATATGGGTAGAAAGTGGTGTTGAACCTAATTGTGTTCCCACGGCTGTATGAAGTCACTCCAAAAAATAACTGGTGAATTGTGTACCTCTATCAGTCACTATGGTAGTTGGGATACCATGTAGATGGACTATCTCATCCATGTATATCTTTGCCAATTACTCAGCTACATACGTCATCTTAACTAGAAAGAAGTGAGATGACTTGGTCAACCTGTCAACTATCACCCAGATGGAATCATGTCCTTTGGCTATCCTAAAAGACCAACCACAAAATCCATAGTGATTGATCCCATTTCCATTGCAGTATTGGCAAATGCTGCAAAGTTCTTGTTGACTTCTGATGCTCCACCTTCACCTACTGACAAACTAGGAATATAGCCACGAACTATGCCACATCATGCTTCAAGCCTGCCCACTAATACATATCCTTCAAGTTATGGTACATATTGGTACTTCCAGGGTGCATCGCGTACATTGAGGGATGGACTTCCACAAGAACCATCTTCCTTAAGCCATTACCATTTGGTACCACTATCCTTCCATGGAAACACATTGTCCCATCCAATGTCTCATGGAATCCATCATGCTTCTGGCTGACAAACTCTGATCTCATCTTATGTATCATGGTATCATTCTGTTGTGCATCTCTAATATGCTAGATCAAGGTTGGCTTAACCACAACTGAGCCAATAGTCCTGCCAACAAGGAAACCTCCAACTTCACATTCATTTGATGAAGCAACACTAACATATCTTTCTTTTAGCACACCAAGGCATGAAATTGAGCCTTACCGGCATATGATGATGAAGATGGCTTCCTTCTCAACACATCATTCACTACATTCACCTTGCCCATATGGTAGTCTATTGTGCAATCATATGCCATGCTCAACTCCATCCATCATCTCTACCTCACATTCAGCTCTTGCTTCGAGAAGATGTACTAAAGGTTCTTGTGGTCGGTCAAAGTCTTACAATTCTCTCCATATAGATAGTGCCTCCAAATCATCAAGGCATGGACCACCACTGCAAGCTCCAGATCATGTATCGGGTAGTAAGTTGTCACAAAGTGAAAGAAATAATGATCTTGTCCTGCTGCAACACGCATCCCAAGCCATTCTTTGACACGTCATAGAAGATGATATAACCTTTCCCTTGCTCAGGCAAGATTAACACTGGTGCACTGGTCAACTTCTTCTTTCCCAGCAAGAAAGAACACTGACACTTGTCATCCCAAACAAACAGAACACATTTCTTCATGAACTTTGTTAGGGGTACCACCACAGAGCTAAAGTTCTTGATGAACCTCCTGTAGTAGCCTACCAAGCCAAGAAATCTTCAAAATTCTTTGATGTCTTGGGTTGTTCCCACTCTAGCACTCACTAAACCTTCTTTGGGTCTACACTGACACCCTTGGAATATATGACATGTCCAAGGAAGGACACCTTCGTCAACCAGAACTTGCACATACTGAACTTGGCATATAGTTGGTGCTTCCTCAACATCATCAACGCCTGGTGTAGATGTAGCTCATGTTGTTTACTATCTTTGGAGTATATCAAGATGTTGTCAATGAAAAACACCACAAATTGATCGAGGTACGGCTAGAATGCTTTGTTCATCAGATACATAAAAGTTTCCAGTGCGTTAGACAACCCAAAAAGCATAACCACAAACTTGTAATGACCATACCTAGTCCTAAAAGCTGACTTGGGCATTTTATCCACCTTGATCCTCAACTAATGGTAAGCTGATCTCAATCTATCTTAGAGAACAATGTGGCACCCTCAACTGATCAAATAGGTTGTCAATCATGGGAAAAGGGTACTTGTTCTTGATTGTGACATTATTTAATTATCAATAGTCTATGCACAACCTCATGGATCCATCTTTCATCTTTACAAACAACACAGGAGCACCCAAGGAGAAATACTTGGTCTAATGAAGCCCTTCTCAAATAGCTCTTGCAATTGTTTTTTCAGCTCTTACATCTCTGTTGGTGGCATCATGTATGGTAATTGTGTTATGGGTTGCATACTAGGAACCAAATTAATCTCAAAATCAATCTCTCTAGGAGGGAAAACACCAAGAAACTCCTCGAGAAAAACATCCTCAAACTTTCACACCATTGGTACCTCCTAGATACTACAAACTCTCTCCTTGGTATCCACAACACGAACTAAAAAATCCTCACACCCTTGTCTCATCAACCTCTCTATTGTCATAGCTGGCACCAAACACGTAGAGAGAATATTTCTATCTCCTTTGAAGATCCATGAAATACCTTCATCAAAAAAGGTTGCCACATTGAAACTATAGTCTAAAACAACCTTATACTTCTTGAAGGTATCCATCCTTCACATCGAATCCATGCATGTCAAGTGTCTTGAGATCCACTTAAATGATGCATCCCAAAAACGAAAGAACACAAGATGGACACACCTCCCACAGCTCGGCGGAACCAACCAGAGGGGTTTCTAAGAGAAGGCTATAATATCTACTACAAATAGGTAGATTACAACTAACCTTTAACCTCTCTGGTGATAAAAGAGTGTGTCTCACCCGGGTCAACCAAAATAGATACAAAAGAATAAGCAAACAAATCAAAATGAAAAAGCTCCATCTGACCTATGATGACCCATGGATTGACCACTCCCTCCAGCTAACTCGTAGCATAGAATCGAGTCGTTGTCTATTGTTGTTCACGTCCTTTGCTAGCTTGTCTAGAGGATCATGCCTATGATGTATGATCATGTCCCCTTCCACCACCACTACTGTATTGTTGTTGCTGAGAACCCTCTTCCTCTACCTCAATGGTTGGGTCACTTCCTCATCCCTCATAGGGCAAAACCACTTGATATGTTATATTTGGCCACACTTGTAACAGGTTGTAACCTCATTCCATGGCCTAGACGGCCATGTCACTCATACTTATGTTGCACTTCATCCTCCAGGGGGCAGAAAGCTACGACCTCTGTACTTGCTCGAGGACCATTGTGAGTGTGCATGCGATCTCATCTCAAAAAAGGTTCATGTTTGTTGTGACTGTGGTGAAAAAACCCCCAACTTCTTGAAGCCACCAGAAGACTATCCCTAGAACTGGGTTGGTTTCTTCTTAGCATTGGCTTCACATTTCTCGATAGAAAATCGCTCGATACTCCTGACTGACTCCATGAAAGTACCAAACTTTTCCTTATTCTCTAAGGCAGATGTTGTCATTGTCAATTCTATGCTCAAGACCTTCTCGAACCTTTAGATGTCTCCTTATCTTTAATGTCATGCGAGGACAGGACCTCAAAAGCTCCATAAACTTAGCTTCATACTCATTGATGGTCATGGATCCTTGGTGCAATTTTTCAAACTGTGCAATCTTCTCATCTAGATACATCTCTGGGAAAAATCAGCTCACAAAATCCTACTGAAACTCCTCCCAACCGATCACCACCCATGGCCTCTTCTCCTCTTCAATGGACCACCAGTGGCCCATACTGCAGTTCACTAGGTATACAGCGTGCTTCACCTTATCCTCATCGGGGATGTTGAGGATCTTGAACATCTTCTCAAGCTCTGTCAGCCACATGTCAACATTTGTCGCATCCTCTATACCCGCATACTCGACCTCTCCAACGCGTCTCAACTGCTCAAACATCTTACCAGAACATTGAGATTCCACATTTAAGACATCTTCTCTAGGCTAAGATACGGGTGCTTGATTCTCTAAATGCTTAATCATGGCCATAAGTTGTCTAAACATGGACTTGAAAGTGGGATTGGCCATGGTTGTTTGGTCAAACTTAGGCACCATGGTATGCTCCAGCCCTATCACTAGCACCCTATCATTGTGTTCTTACCTCCTATCACCACATCTTGCAGTGAAAAAACTACTATTAGTATGTTCTTTGTGTCCTCCAGACATATCTTCATAAGTAGAAATTACAATCAGATATGTTGGACAATGTAAGAATAGACACAAGCCTAAGTCATATGTCCATGTATACCCAACAAACCTAGATCTCTAATACAAACCTAACATGTAACAGCCAACACCACACAAATGAGATTACTCAAAACCAAGAGTGTGATCAACTGCTAAACATTCAGATTACTAGAACATAGGGTAAATTAAAACTGATTTAAACATTAATAACAAGAGTGGAAACATTTACATAAAGGTCGATAAACTTTGCATAGAAGCATATACCATATCTAGTATTTACACATATGTCCAGTGGATTAGGCTGCAACATGTATACAAAAGTTGTGTTCCATATTTACATGTCATATACATTATAAAGATACACCAAAATCTCGAGTCATTACATATATCATCTACAAAACATCCCCTATCCAGACCTGAGAGTACGGGGAGGACTCTAGGACTCTATAACTACTAAAACAACTAGCCAACCTTTATCAACTACTACTTCCTAAGTTTCTCCTCTTAAACACCTTGAAATTTCCCACATCTCTGGTGACCACCTAAAAAGATGTGGTGACCCACGACAGTGAGACCCATGTCTGAGCGAGAGATATCAATATCAACTATAGTTATTGTTTACAACAAGATAAGAAGATCAAGGTAGTTTAAAAAATTAAACATATTTAATAAATTATAGTATATCAAGTAGTTCTAACAGATAGTACATCAACAACTTGAATAGTAAGATATTCAGGAGAACAGATAAGACTATCATTATCTAAAAAGTTACAGTGTTATGACTGCATCTGAGCATAGGGTTTACCTAGATGATTACATGCTTAGTTATATGGATCATTTCTTAAACATGATTAAGGATGGTAGTTCAATTATAATGTGTTAAATCTAATGGGAACTATAAGATAATTTTCATTTTGGATAGCTAGGGTTTGATAAGTATAAACCTTAGTCGGATGAAATTAGGGTTTTTACCATACACACCCGTGCTGGGGTGAAATTGGTGAGGTGAGAAAAGGATAGTAAAATTGAGAATTGGAGTCTTGGTTAGAATGGTCGTGGTGTGTAGCACGGTCATGTAGGGTTGTTGGTGGCACGGGCATTCTTGGCCACACAGCCGTTTTGGAAGAATTGAAGTGTTGGAAAACTTTTATACTCAAATCAACCTAGGAACCACGATAGTGGTAGGAAGCATAACCATTTTGGGTGCATCTCATAATAGTTGTGGTACCTTGCACATCCGTTCTGGGGCATTTTCTCTTCAACCGACTATTCTTCAGACTGCACTATAGCAGTACACTGTTTGATTTTTAATTATTTATTGGTAGCTATGAATTATTTGAAATTTTTACATGATCTTTGAAATTACATGTCACACCATGATACATTTTCATGATTTTTTAAGGAAGTTTGACATCTGAAGTAAATGATTTACATGTAACATTTTTATGATAGAAAATTCAGCTGAAATAAGAGAGAGTATTGTGAGGGGTCAATTTGCAAATTAACCAAGCAGCTCAATTGCTCTATATAAGCAACCTAGCACCAGAGGAGCTATCATATTTCATGATCCATTCCATAGAAACGAAATTCTAGAGATATGGGAGAGCTAGGGTTTTGAGAGGAGAAAGTGGTGGAGATGTTGAGCTAGAGTTTCACTATCTGAGATATGATGAAATCAAGTAAGTTTGTCTTCTTTGCATATCCTTTAATGATTAATCTTCTCTCACATATCAAGATTCCTCCCCTACTCTGATTTGAATAGAAATGATATCAAATCTTCCCCTTTTCTCACTCTTTCTTCATAATTCCCCATTTCTAGGGTTTCTGAGTTGAATGAAAAAAGAAAGTGGTAATTTGCTAAGGTTTTGATATGAGTTCAAGATTTTCTAATTTGAGCTATGTGCTTAAGGTGTTTTCACACCTTAGAGTGAGTGGCTACTTCCTTCAAACAGTATATTGCACAAAATTGCATTAAATCATTAATAATTTTCATTTCCTTTGTATGCGACTACAAACCCAAAATCTGCCATTCAGTTTAAGCTTATGAAAGATAATTTTAGAATGGATTGTTTCATGTTGTGATGAATTTCTGATGCTAAAATCATATTAGAAATGGATACAAATCATCTAAACTATAATTCCTAAAGTTATTGTAGAAGTTATAAGAATATACTAAAATCTAGGAATTTCAGTTATGCCTGAAATTGCTATATAATTGAATAAAGAACTTTGCCTATTTGAATCTCCTTGTCTATGAATGATTGTTTATATGAATTTGTAGTACATATATATCATATATTATCTTGGATTTCATCTGATGTTACCAGTGATTGCTTTATATCTCAGTAAAGAGGGTAAAAACCTAGATGAGTGAAAGTTGGAAATTTGTGTATAGACATTGTGAAATCCATTTAAAGTGATTCTCTTTGACATCATCGACTTTACTTATTCAATGTTATTCTTGATGCATGATATATCAGTGAATGGTGTGGAAACCCTAATTCATCTAAATTCTAGGGTTTCATATATATGTTGATTGTATGTAAATTATTGAAAGCACACTTTTATCAGTGAAATGTTATGATGCATAAAGTCCTTATGTGAGTTGTGTGATATGTGTATGAGGTGAATGAAACCCTAAGGATATGGAGTTTAGTTAAATAAGTGTTTCCATTTAGTGTTCTTCAGTGAGATAAGTGGGGTTGCATAGTTGCTCAGTTTATGATACAGATTGTTGATAATTAATGAAAAAAATTGTTTATGAGGTTAAACTAAGAAATGTTTATGTGATGATTGAGTCGTGAATTTAAAGAGTGAATTATACATTAAGATTCCTAAAACATCATAAATCCTCATAGAATGAGACTTGGGCTATGGGGAAGAAATGGTTTGCAGACTAGAGGTAGTCCAGATTGAGATAAGTCAGAGCACACCAATAGGGTGCGGGAGTCTTAACCAGTAGGGAAGACTCCTTACAGTTGTGTGGTACCCAACACCAATTGGGGATGTCAGTGGTACTTGTGTTACATGTTGTAGTGATTAGTGGTCAGTAAGTCCACCGATTCACTATAACTCTGGGGGATTTGACTTGTTGCCTGAGTACCCAGGATGAGTGGTGGAGTTTAAGGTATTTGGCCACTCCCATTAGCCATCGAGAGCCATACGGGGAAGATGAGACTATAGGTTTAGGAATCCAGGCATGCTTCTAAGCCTTGTATAGTGAGATTGTAGCTTGTCGTGATGCTTTCACATGTCGTGATAAACTTCTTGTGGGATCATGGGATAATAAAATGAGTGTGAGATCAATCAAGTATGTGCATTTATTGATTTATTCCTTATAATTTTTATAGAGTAACTTGCTATTTTGTATATTTTTGAATTACCAATTTTCTTTGTGATTGATCAAGAATGTTCAAAGATTGATTACTCTTCATATTCATCTAGAGTAACCTACAATATGTATGTTTGTGAATGATTAGTCACTTTATAGCTTGCTTTTGTTCTACTTAATATCAGTTTCACAAAAATATATTTGTAATTATACAAGTGATTTAAACTATTTCTTTGAAGAACTCATTTATTGAGTGAGTAGGCTCACCCCTCTACTCACAAATTTTAGGAAAACCATGTTGATCTAAAGAATGAATTTTTAGTTATGTATCTTTATTGTTGGCATCAGATTTGAGTATGTAATAAACTCTTAATTTCCCTAGAGAAGTTGTTTATGTAATTTAATGTGATTAAACAAAGAGTTTAAAATCAAAAGAAAAAGGTTAAGGGTGATATTTGTAGTATGTTTAATTCTCAAATTATGCCCTAATTTCATGATTAGTGGTTATCGTCATATGTGGGTGTAACATGCAGGATTTACAATAGTTAAGCAACACACTAACCAAGGAAAAAGTAAACATCCAATGTGAGTCGTCTTTAACCCTAAATAGATATACTAAACAGTTCAATTGTGTCTTTTATCAAGCCCTAGGGAATTTGAGGTATACCAATCACATTCCAACTGACCATTGCTAGGTCACAATTAGTTTCTTATAAGATCTAGGAGTGTCAACGTCCTAAGATCTAACCATCTTGGTTAGTACTAGTGAAAATGCAGTGACATATCAGTGAAGCTGCCTGGTGTGACACATACTCAAGATGTGAAATGCCACCCCGTCCTTGGTATAAAGGTCACGACACCTAAAACTAGGGTATAAAAAAACCCTATCATCCGAGGTACAACCATAATTGTCCTCAATCACATATGTACAAGTATCCCCAATTTCTCAAAATTGAGGCACCATAACCTTGGGATCAGGATGTCAAGGATGTACACTCCCTACACCCGCACATACTCAACATGTTATATATGTGACTCTAAGTTTCCCTTAGGAATACTCATTTCCCCATCCAGCAAGTCCTGACACTAATTAGTTCTATAGAACAAGGCACTACATGAATAAGGTTTCACTTAGTTAGTTAAGTTGATTGGGTCAATTAAGGTTGCATCAAACAAGTGGACATACAAACCTTAATTCATTTCTAGAAATAATTAATTATAGAGCAACTCCAGAGGATATAAATGTATGAGGTATAATTATTGTCACATCATCACATGATACCATTTCATGTCACATAAGTAAGAAGATAACACCTCCCTTAGGGCTCAACCATGCCCAAGGGTCATTAAAGCCATCACATCATAATCACCTGCAAGAACATCATTATCTTTCCATGACTTATCAAAGGTTCAATAAATTTTCACCATATTTGTGATGCACATGTTTGGAATAACCTTGCATAAAAGGGCTATGATGTTCATAGAACATCACATTAGTGTGTCAACAACATTGAGGATATTCCATCACCACATAAGTCATACAAGGGAACTAAGTATGATCATTCACTATCATCGCATTATATTAAGATTAGGTTCAACAAGCTAAATTAAGTACGGTCAGCTATCACCACTTAATTGTAATGGCCTTTGTGTATCAAGATAAGCTACATTGATATTACACATCATCTCAGTATGGTGATCATAAGTTTACATTCATGCGAGGGCAAAGGTAAGACCACATGATAAAGGGCAAATCACCTTCGGTTCTACATCATTAAAACCAAAACATCATACCATGAGCCTCACCATAAAACCATCATATGTTGAAGGTAAAACCATCTAGAAAACACCTTGAACAAACCATCTAAGAGAAACCGTCAAGTTGTGAACTAAAAAGAGTCACCAACTAAACCTAGTTGAGTCATCTTTCAATAACATAGAAAACATCGTTAGTTGAAAGCATAACAACCACCATCGATTGTGGGCATACAACCCACCAACACTTGTTACACAATGGATCACCATCAGTTGCAGTGTCCAGCGCCACCATTGGTTGTGGTGTGTAGGACCACCATTAGATCATGGAGTCAGAACCTCCATTGGTTGACACCATCGACTATTGAACTAGTAGAGCCATTAGTTGGTAATCATAGGTCATTGGACCATCGAGTTTTGGAGATAGAACAGCCATTAGTTGATGGACTAGAGGGGCCATCAGTTGTCAGACTCAGTACTCCCAGCGGTTGTCAAGAACATGTGGTAAAACAAGGCAAAACATAAGGGAAAACCATGGTTTGGTGAAGGGAAGGAAAACCATCGGTTGAAGCCACACTAAGGCACTAGGGATATTGACTCTTGAGAACCAAAAGAGTCAAAATAGTAATGAAGATAGGATCATCAGTTACCTTGAGAAATAGAAGCAAAATAGCACTAAAAGCATGTCCATCGGTTCTAATAAGAAGGAAAACCATTGAGTTATGCACAAGGTGGAAAACAGTTCAACAACCCTAGCTAAACCCATCGTTTAAGAGACACCAAGAACCATCAATTGTAATGCAAGAAAACCCTAATGCTTCCTCTAACAAAGAAAGGTCTTGCACAAGGTTTAGATCACAAACAAGAAGATAAACCACCAAGGAACTAGCACCTAAACTCAAAACCTAGGAAAAGGTGGGATCTTTCTACTTAGAACTTAGTTTTAGAAAAATAAGTAGCACATGCAAGCTTTAAATAAGCAATAAACATGTAAAGAGTGAGACACGATAGGGGATCCACTCTTCACTTAATTGAAGAAAAAGTCCATCCAATCCCAAATATACCAAAAGGTAAGAAGGATAGGAGGAATTTTATTCATTTCTCAAATGGTACATATTACAGAGAACAATAATGAATAAGCAGCGGAAACAAAACTATTACACAGTTACAAAATTTTCTTTGTACAATTATTCCTCACCATATAAGGTGGAACAAAAAATAAAGTAAAAGGTATACACCTAAGATCACGTAAGTCCGGTTGCAGAGGGAAAACCAACAATCCCAAGCTATCCTCAAAGACCAAGTCCATGTATACGATCTTTTAGCATCTTTTTCTTCTAATGTACCAAAACATGGCTGGAAGGGAACATCACCCATAACATAGGAAACAACATAAAGGTCAGCAAAGAGTTGAGTATGTACATTTAATAAACACTTCGGGCATTGAATAGGGTAATAATTGCAAAAAGGAGATGTCCCCACAAGAAGGGGGATATTTGCAATTAGGTAAGTTCAAAAAGGAATATAATAAAAGAAATGAGGCATATAAAATTCCATATTACAAGCATGATAATGAGAGTGTCTTGCCATAACAATCATCCACAAATTCATATTAAAACAATAAACATTGCATGCATAACAATGTAGACTAAATATACCAAAAATAGGGTCGTAACACCATAGGATCATGGCCTAAAATAAATAAGGGTGGAAGTGCACACCACGGGTGAAAATGCACACCCTTTATAAGAATGGTTGTACATAAGTAACACTATTCTAGATATTCTAGTCAAACATGTAGCATGCATTAAATTGGGAGGAAAGACTAGCATTTCTATCAATTTTCATAAAAAGGTAATCATAGCAAGTGGGGTACAAGTACCCTTATAAACAAGGTAGTCCAATAACCAAAATGATACAATGAGTCAACATCAAGAAATATAAATGTTCAAGAATTTAGATTTCATAAGGGATAACATTTCAAAAGATGCCTCATTAAAATAAAGTAGGTTTTAGTCAAATAATGCCCAAAATAAAATAGAGGATGTATATACCTTATGATAAGACCTAAATATCCAATAACCAAAGGTTGTCTCAACCTAGACACAATATATGTGCATTCAATTAATATATTTTACATTGAATCATTTACTTAAAGAATAACGCTACTGTAAACTGGAAATCCGGTCGTGAAACCTATACCATTAAATCAGTCATATTTTTATGATTTCAAATATATATATATATATATTATTTTTTACATTTATGATATCCAAATAGTTGGATACCATTTTCCAAATTAATTCAATGTTTCAAATATTGAATAAGATCAAATGTTGATATGCCCTCACATTCGATTATTAGAAAACTGGATGTGGGCATATGTGCCATTACACTAATACCAAAGCCATGAGGTTTGAACATGATCAAGCAGTGAAAGGTCGACGAGACTTGTTATCGTATCCACAGTATTGTGAGAAAACACAGATAACATAGGTATAGATGTGATCAACCAAACGGCTCTACAATAATGATTTTGGAAAAATGACCATGGAGTGGAGTTCTCAAGTACTTCCAAACTTAACAAGACAGATTTCAAGTGTTGACAATGGCATAAATCAAAAAAATGGGCATGACATTATCGACTCCAACAAGAAAGAAAAGATCCTCGAAAATGGGAACAAGCTTTCCACAATGAAACTTTCCATGCCAACACTGAGGATATGAAAAGTGGCATTGTCCTGAAGTGCTAAAACCCATCATTGCAAGACAGGATACGAAGGCAAGGATAAAAAATAAGAAATATTAGATATATACCTTAATTGATCCAATCAGAGGTGTGAGAAGCTCTCGTAGGCTCACTACAGCACAAACCAGCTATTGAAGATGTATGTGCCTACCTTTGTGTCTCCTTTAGATCCGAGCAAAGTGGCATGGCTAGGATATGATGATGATAGAATAGATCAAGCTCATGGATGTGGTGATTCAAAGAATCGCACCCCAAGGTAGAACTAGGAAGATCCACATAGGGGTTCAAGGAAATAAATAGCTGGATCTATTTCCATGCTCCAGGTTCACAGTGGCATTGTCGATCAAGAAAACTAAGGAGGGGTAGAGCAGCTGGAAGGAGCATGAATAGATCCAAATTGATGGTGGAGAACTTTTGAGCAAGGTATGGTGTTGCTAGAGGCGAAGGATATAGAGACTGAAGTCCTTCCTGGAGACCTATAGCATCACCGCTGGCCATTGGTAATTCATGGCGGTGGTGGATCACCATCAGGGATGATGATGGAGACCTCGAACATAGGAGACAGGGTGCTAGGGCAAGGATGGTTTAGGGATTGTGAGGTTTTGGTGAATAAGGGAAGAGGAAGGGGAAGGAAGGAGAGGTGAGCAGGGAGGAAGAGGAAGAAAGGAAGAAGAAGAAGAGTATGTGAGGGTTGTGGTCGGATGGCTTTAGGAGATTTTGCCTCTGGGTCATTGGGACCGCGTGTCCTACAGCCTCTTCTGCTCAGATGGAGTAAAACAATACGGGGAGATGAAAGCGGGAGATAAGACCGAGCAACGTGCGAGTTAGAGAAAGAGTGACGCCAGGCGGACTTGCTCTTGGCAGCCGGCCACATCGGCGAAGGCAACACGATGGAGATGACTAAATAGTTGGATCTGGTCAAAATAGATTCCAGGCGTTGGACCGCGAGAAACCAATGCAATGTAAAGAATATAATAGCATGACATTAGAATAAATCACATAAATAGCTTGGAACTTATATCTCCAACTCCTAAATTTGTATTAGGTGTGTAATTGATATCTGATTAGGTCTAAAATTGGTATGTTACATGATTTGAGTATGAAGAACATACATTTGGACTCAGATTTGTATTTTGAGATTATTTGTTTTGTCCTTTTTTCATTATACATTGATCATTTAATTTAGGGTATTTAGCTCGTCCTAACATAAAATAGGGTAATTACTCTTGATTTACCCACAATTGTCTCACTCTAGGATCATAGGGTGATACTAGGGTATTCAACTATGATCGATACTATATTTTATTATTATTATTCACCAATTTCCCATAGTTCAATTATTGGGGTTATTAAACCTAAGATTTTGTGTCCATGGAATACTTATGAGTCAAAAAGAGGATATTAGATCATAAAAAAGTATAATTTTTCTTGAATCAGGGAATCATGGGTACTAACAGGTGTCTAGTTGAAAAGGGTCAAGAAAATGAAAGGAGATTGGATAGCAACCTAGTCGAGTAGGGGCCTAGAAGAAAAGTGGATCAACCTAAATGTCAGGAATTGAGTATGTTACAACACTCCACCCCTTCAATAGGATTTCATCTCCAAAATTTATCCAGTTGTGGTATGGTATACTAAGTTATACTTTTAACCAAGTTATAAATTTCTAGTGTACCTAATATAGGGGGTCAAAACATACCATCTGTGCCACAATTATGGTCTACTCTCAAGGTGAAGCTATATGTGTCCATGTGTCATGCATCCATTAATCTAATTATGGTAGATGTTGGGCTAGAAAAGTTACAACAAGACCTAGGATTATGTTAACCAATTTGTATCCATTAGGGCTACCTACAATGTTATCATAGTTTTGCCATTCTTTATTCATGATCGACATAATTTCCCTTGTTATCATCATCATACAATATCATCATTATCATCTACTCACTATACTCATTATCAATATGATTGGCATCATCACCTACTCCTCATCATCATCATCAACAACATTATCATCATCATCATCATAATATATGTTGATATTATTATTAATAATAGTCAATGTATGATGTGCATATATGTCTTATTTTCCTTCCAGTATTATGGTTACATCTTAAATTGAAATATTTATAGATTTATCAAGGGGGATGAATTATGATGTGTCACATAACAAAGACAACACATATACTTTAATAGGTGCATAAGGGTTGGGGTGTAAGTTTAGGGTTTTATTTTCCAACAGATTTTCTCATTAATAAATCAGCACTATAGTGTGTTGTATGAAACTTACTGAATTTCTCATTCAGGAGTTAACTTCACACATTACATTATACATGTTTTGATTAATGTGTAGTCAATCCCTTTAGACTTCTATGTATCATGGTCACATGGGAAATGTTCAGAGATTCCATCACACTTAGCATGTTCACCCCAGCCTATATTGTATAGTCATCCTTGCTCTATAATTATTAGTAATTTTGGGGTATATGATATTAACTTGATCTTTTATGTATAATTTTACTCTTACCTACATCAAACTTAAATACATCCTTTAGGGGTAATTCAAGATAAAAAAAATTAAAATTTATTTTATCATCTATGTAACATTTAGAATGGTATTATTAGTAAGGCTCATCTGGAATCCTCAGTTCGGTAGTCTCTACATATGTTTGACATTATTACAAGGAGTTATCCAAATTTTACTTATTGTAGATGTTATTAACTTGATTATTCCTAAAGTTAGTTTGATCCCTAATGAATAAATTGTACGGAACTCCACCCCCTTAAAAAGCTCAAACTATAACTTAGTGCATTACCTAGAGGGGGGAAAGGGTGGATCCACTAGGTCTGATATATAAAACTAACTATGTCAATCTTAGGCCTAGGGTATTAGGGTTGAACATGTCAAGCAAGGGTACTCCACTAAAGAGCTTCTCTGCTACTCAACTTACTTGTGGTGGTGACTTGGTTCTGAAAGTCATCGATGAGATCGTAAAAGAAAAATAAATCTTTTGTACATATAATCTAATAATGAAATAAGTTTCAGAAATAAAGAACTAGCGATGAAGATGCAAAATTGGTGCCAAAATCTATCTGAGAACCAAGTCAGATACCTTCCACAACTTGACACATACACTACTTTCATGTCACCATTTCCTTCTACAAAAATGGGTCTGATCCTCCTATCACCTAAAAGGTCATATGACTATTCTCTAATATGTAAGCGTGAGGGAGAGAAGGGTTTACATTAGTCACAGCTAATCATCAGTCAAAACCTACCAAAGCATGACATCCACCATACCCATGTCATTCTTATTCAGAATTCCCACTACCTCATCCCGAGTCATAAGGGAAACATGAGATTACCCAACATGATAGGAAGAGATTTAGGGTTTTCTCAATCATAGTTCCTTTACATGATAAGGTAACCCATATAGTCAAGCTGCTCATCTCAAACACTACATAAACCAAGTACACTATTAGAGATGAGAGAGGTGATAATTTAAGTATGCTTACTAAAACATAAAGTGCCATCAATCAATTCTAATACACAAGAATAGCAATCCCAATGAGAGTGGAATTTAGCCCTTGAGAGGATGGCATCAAGGCGTAACTATCCTAAGATACTCACAGTGAGGACAAGGCATGCTATAACAACAAATGATCTATTTTAGAATAATACTTAACATAAAAGGAATCTTAGCCCTAATCTTAAATTAGTATTTTGTATTTTCCATTCATGCATGCTCAATAACCAAGTGGATGTATGTTAGGCATGCTAGAACAACATCAAATGAAAGAGGTCTCATGTGATAATTAGGGTTGTCAAAAGTTAAGTCTCAACCACACTGTGGTTTGGGGGAGTGGAAACCACCAAATTAAGTAGGGATTAAAACCCTATTTGGAAATAATCAAGATTAGGTACATCAAATACCTCTAACGGGACACCTAAATACCCAATTAAGGAACAATATAGGATAACTTGAAATAGTCAAGTTACCGACTGCTTTTGGCTCTGATACTATTTTGTAATGAGTGAGGTCTGATAGGTGATCCACTCCACTAAATTGAATAAAAAGTCCATCCAATCCCAAACATACCAACAAGTAAGAAGGAAAGGAGGAATATTATTCATTTCTCAAATGGTACATATTACAGAGCACGATAATGAATAAGCAGCGGAACAAAACTATTACACAGTTACAAAATTTTCTTTGTACAATTGTTCCTCACCATATAAGGTGGAACAAAAAATAAAGTAAAAGGTATACACCTAAGAACACGTAAGGCCAGTTGCAGAGGGAAAACCAACTATCCCAAACTATCCTAAAAGACCAAGTCCATGTATATGATCTTTTAGCATCTTTTTCTTCTAATGTACCTAAACTTGGGTGGAAGGTAACATCACCCAGAACATAGGAAACAACATAAAGGTCATCAAAGAGCTGAATATGTACATATAATAAAGACTTTGGTCATTACATAGGGTTATAAGTGCAAAAAGGAGATGTTCCGACAAGAAGGGGGCTATTTGCAATTAGGTAAGTTCAAAAAGGAATATAACAAAATAAATGAGGCATATAAAATTCTGGATTACAAGCATGATAATAAGAATGTCTTGCCATAAAAATCATCCACAAATTCATATTAAAATAATAAACATTTGCATGCATAACAATGTAGACTAAATATACCTAAAACAGGACCATAACACCATTGGATCATGGCCTAAAATAAATAAGGCTAGAAATGCACACCGCGGGAGCAAACGCATGCCCTATATAAGTATGGTTGTACATAAGTAACACTATTCTAGATATTCTAGTCAAACATGTAGCATGCATTAAATTGGGAGGCAAGACTAGCATTTCTGTCATTTTTCATAAAAAGGTAATCATAGCAAGTGGGGTACAAGTACCCTTATAAACAAGGTAGTCCAATAACCAAAATGATATAATGAGTCAACATCAAGAAATATAAATGTTCAAGAATTTAGATTTCATAAGGGATAACATTTCAAAAGATGCCTCATTAAAAGAAAGTAGGTTTTAGTCAAATAATGCCCAAAATAAAATAGAGGATGTATATACCTTATGATCAGACCTAAATATTCAATAACACCTCCTAAGATCAGGGCCAAGGTTGTCTCAACCTAGACACAATATATGTGCATTCAATTAATATAATTTACATTGAACCCTTTACTTAAAGAATAACGCTACTGTAAACTGGAAATCCGGTCGTGAAACCTATACCATTAAATCAGTCATATTTTTATGATTTCAAATATATATATATTATTTTTTACATTTATGATATCCAAATATTTAGATACCATTTTCCAAATTAATTCAATGTTTCGAATATTGAATAAGATCAAATGTCGATATGCCCTCACATTCGATTATTAGAAAACTGGATGTGGGCATATATGCCATTACACTAATACCAAAGCCAGGAGGTTTGAACATGATCAAGCAGTGAAAGGTCGACGAGACTTGTTATCGTATCCACAGTATCGTGAGAAAACACAGATAACATAGGTATAGATGTGATCAACCAAACAACTCTACAATAATGATTTTGGTAAAATGACCATGGAGTGGAGTTCTCAAGTACTTCCAAACTTAACAAGACAGATTTCAAGTGATGACAACGACATAAATCAAAAAAAAATGGGCATGACAATATCGACTCCAACAAGAAAGAAAAGATCCTCGAAAATGGGAACAAGCTTTCCACAATGAAACTTTCCATGCCAACACCGAGGATATGAAAAGTGACATTGCCCTGAAGTGCTAAAACCCATCATTGCAAGACGGGATACGAAGGCAAGGATAAAAAATAAGAAATATTGGATGTATACCTTAATTGATCCAATCAGAGGTGTGAGAAGCTCTCGTAGGCTCACTACAGCACAACCCAGCTATCGAAGATGCATGTGCCTACCTTTGTGTCTCCTTTAGATCCGAGCAAAGTGGCATGGCTAGGATATGATGACGATAACAGATCAAGCTCATGGCTGTGGTGATTCAAAGAATCGCACCCCAAGGTAGAACAGGAAGATCCACATAGGGGTTCAAGGAAATAAATAGCTGGATCTGTTTCCATGCCCCAGGTTCACAGTGGCATTGTCGATCAAGAAAACTTAGGAGGGGTAGAGCAGCTGGAAGGAGCATGAATAGATCCAAATTGATGATGGAGAACTTTTGAGCAAGGTATGGTGTTGCTAGAGGCGAAGGATATAGAGACCGAAGTCCTTCCTAGAGACCTATAGCATCATCGTTGGCCATTGGTAATTCATGGCGGCGGTGGATCACCATCAGGGATGATGATGGAGACCCCGAACATAGGAGACAGGGTGCTAGGGAAAAGGATGGTTTAGGGATTGTGAGGTTTAGGTGAACAAGGGAAGACAAAGGGGAAGGAAGGAGAGGTGAGCGGGGAGGAAGAGGAAGAAAGGAAGAAGAAGAAGAAGAGGATGCAGGGGTTGTGGTCAGATGGCTTCAAGAGATTTTGCCTCTAGGTCATTGAGATCGCTTGACCTACAGCCTCTTATGCTCATACGGATTAAAACAATATGGGGCGAGGAAAGCGGGAGACGAGACCGAGCAACATGCGAGGGAGAGAAAGAGCGACGCCAGGCGGACTTGCTCTTGGCAGCCGACTACAACGGCGAAGGCAACACGAAGGAGACAACTGAATAGTTGGATCTGGTCAAAATGGATTCCATGCGTTGGACTACGAGAAACTAGTGCAATGTAAAGAATATAGTAGCATGACATTAGAATAAATCACATAAATAGCTTGGAACTTATATCTCCAACTCCTAAATTTGTATTAGGTGTGTAATTGATATCTGATTAGGTCTAAAATTGGTATGTTACATGATTTGAGTATGAAGAACATATATTTGGACTCATATTTGTATTTTGAGATTATTTGTTTTGTCCTTTTGTCATTATACACTGATCATTTAATTCAGGGTATTTAGCTCATCCTAATATAAAATAGGGTAATTACTCTTGATTTACCCACAATTATCTCACTCTAGGATCATAGGGTGATACTAGGGCATTCAACTATGATCGATACTATATTTTATTATTATTATTATTAACCAATTTCCCATAGTTCAATTATTGGGCTTATTAAACCTAAGATTTAGTGTCCATGGAATACATATGAGTCAAAAAGGGGATATTAGATTATAACAAAGTATAATTTTTCTTGAATCAGGGAATCATGGGTACTAACAGGTGTCTAGTTGAAAAGGGTCAAGAAAATGGAAGAAGGAGAACGGATAGCAACCTAGTCGAGTAGGGGCCTAGAAGAAAAGAGGATCAACCTATATGTCTGGAATTGAGTATGTTACAAAACATGAAGAAAGTTATATCATTTGCCTCTAAGAAGAAGAAGAACCTCTAGACAGAAAGTAATCTTGAGAAAAGGAGGAAGAAAATCCTTGCTTAGTACTCCATGCGGCTAAGCAAGCTCCTTCTTCAAGAAAGAGAGCAAAGCCTAGGTCAAGGAAGCGAGAAGGAGATGTTCTTTAAGCTCTAGAGAAAGATCCATCATGGAACACCATGGATACGACTAAGAAGAAGGAGGAAGGAGGTAGAATAGTAAGAAACATGAAGAGAAAGAAGGATAGCTTACTTTCTTAGGTCAAGAACAACCAAAGGAAGCTCTGCTAGCACCAAGAGAGGGTAGATCTGAACCCTAGTTGAACATGCAAAGAGATCGGCCACCTTCTTATACCTTGGGAACCTTCTTCTCCACCTAACCAAGGAGGACAAATCTACAGACATAAAGTCATAGAAAGGAGCCCAAAAGGTTCATTTCCATGGGAGGTAGGGGGTTTATATAGCTATGGGTGAGAGAGAAGAGAAGGTTAAGGTGTCCTACCATGTTTATCAAGTGTCCATGGCCAAGGGACATCACGTACATGCAAGAAGTAGATCCATCTATTGTGGAGTATTCTAAGCCATCAAATCTTTACCATCCCAGGGTAACCATCGAGTTTCATCGCTTGGTGACCATCGGTTCTTGAAACCCTAGGTCACTAGGTTGAAAACCATTGTTTAACCACTCCTTCCAAGCAAATCATCAGTCCAAGGGCACCCAAGAGAGAATACCATCGACCTACCACCTCTAGGGATCACCATCAGTTGTCCTCACCTAAGAATTACCATCAATTGTCATCCATCTAGGGGAAACCATAGGTTGATGGTCTCTCAAAGTACCTAATTTGTGACAGCCAAAACCCTAACTTACCCTAGAGAGATGTCACCGTCAAGTCAAGGTACATCCAGGCACCACAAGACAACCAATACAAGCATGATATGAAAACATTTAAGGAACAAAAATCATGTGATAAATTACAATAAAAATCTCAGATATCGGTAAATTGCATAAAATTCCAAAACATGCACAAAATTTCATAACTTGCTCAAACAGTGTCAAAACTGGATCAAACTTGAAATTTAATCTTGTCACATGATATCAAAACATATATTAGGGTTATATCATGTTTTTAAGCACTTCATTAAGGTAATAAAGCATTTTCAACTGCTAAGAAAGGTATAGGGTCTTACATCTCTTCTAAGCAGGATAAGATACATGTTCTCTTAAAAATTTGTTTGCAAGAATTATTACCAATGCACAATTCACTAGGAGTTATAACTCACACATCCACACAAAAGCACTGATATTACATTATACTAGTAGTCACCACATGTTGCATAATAAAAGAGTAATCAAGTTCAATTCAAATTTCAGGGATGAGAATATCCATATGATAACAAGTGGGTTAGAGGACCCATAAACAAAGATCAAACAATATAAAGTGCTTTATGAGAGAGAAACAAACCAAAAAATATATGTCAATAAGACTAGTTCAAGGAATAAGCTTCTGTGGCAACACATCCCATTATCATATACATAACGAGGTGTTACGCGAAAACGTGCAGAAATCACCATAACCACAGATTATCGAAAACACGGGTTAATTAAAACTGATTACGGAAAACTGATAAACTGTGAAACTTTTACATTCCAGTCCTCATCCTGCACAGAAACATGTCATATATATATATATATATATATATATATATATATATATATATATATATATATATATATATATATATATATATATATATATATATACACGAGATTTGATACGTGTCCACAGCTCAGGAACAGCTGTTCATCTACCACATGAGATCACCACCTGTTCATATACATAAAGGCCCACATCCGGCCAACAGCAGGATATACAGACATCGTCGATCGTTCATCGTGAAACATCGTCAAAACAGTGCCAAGGACCTAAGAGTACAGGGATGACTCTAGACTCTACTACAAAACGTCCAAAACAACAGCATGTCCAACGCTTGCCTTCTACTGCTCCTCAAGCTGCTCGTCTGCAACACCACAACCACGACCACATCTACCTCGACCACCTAAAAGGGGTGTAAACCAGCGGGGTGAGACAATTGAACAATTGTCCCAGCGGGAAACATAACTCCCCACCGCAACTACAGAACCTCAGCAAGATAAACTATAGCAGCAGATAACTAACAACAGGTATAGCAAGAGCAGACTATATATATAAAGGACAAAGCTATTCTTACTGAACCGCTTACCAGCTGTACAAAAGTGTATCACTAGGTGTCTTTCAATGGAACATGATTAACAAGATTAGATATCTCACTATGTAACATGATTATTAGAATAAGATATAATGCCACATAACCTGATTATCAAGATAAGACAGATTGTCACATAACCTGCAAGATATAACAGAGATATTACACAAACAAGGCCTCAACCAATGTTTCGTGTTTGACATGATCAGTAATTACTAAACGGTTGTATTACATTTTATTATGCCCTGAGGATTTGAACTGTACCGTTCAAGTCCAACCTTCGGTTATGAAACCCAAGCCGGTGCCATACAAGGTCAATGGAAGAGCCAGACTCCACGACCTCCCACCTCGTGGTCAGTACATGAATACAACACAAGCAGGACCGTAGTCACATGCTGAAGTGGTCTAAGCCACAGGGTCAGCTCCATAGGCTACCCTCCCTCTAGCCTGCCTTGGTACAGGTCTCGGCGCTAGTAAAACTGAGCCACGGGCCTGATCACCGTGCTCTGAGCCATGAACGCATTCATGCTCCACTCATCACATATCCTGAGCCATGGGCCTGTTCACCATGCTCTACATACATATTTGAGTCTGCAACCGAAGTTACACTCTTACCTCCTCATTTTTAGGCTAGGAGCAACCTATACATATTCAACAATATGCGCTTCCAAGCTAACCCGTAGGAGAACCTGTTTCACCATCACCAAGTCCTCACGATGATGGATCTATGGCCAGGGCAGACTACATGATATATTTCACTGTGTTTATTTAGTATCTTTTAGATGGATTGCAGGATTCAACCAAGTTGTATAACATGCAAGATATAACAGAAAGTAAACAACATATATTATGATCTAATCACATCAACCTGACCCATCTCAAGGGTCCAACATCACATGTTACCACTTGGCCTCTTGCCAACCATCCAGATCCATCTCAAGGATCATCACATACCACGGGGTCTCAATCCCCCATCACGTACTATCACTGCCTCTTAAGGCTCACATCATCATCATGGGACAAACACATCACATACATAATCTTGTAGAGAAATTATCAAAATAATGTTACTCATTACATATGTCACATAGCCCTTTCATGGTTACCCATCACTTGCATGGTTAGGATACACAATAACCATAGATTCAACATAAGGAATATGCTCACTATCCTGAAATATCATTCAAGATAATCAACTTACAAATATAACACTTATTTGGTAATCAAGTGTATTAAGTACATCATTAACAACCCATATTGATGCTTACTCTTATCTCAAGATTATACAAGCAATCAAGGTATATAGAAATCATGTTGAGTATACAGAACCAACACTATTATTACCAATGTCACTATGGTTGCCATCAACTATCGTCATCTTTATCATGAAGCAACCATTAATGTAACTGTCACTTAGCATCATTATTACCAACATTATTATCATTAAATAGACTACTAGTGTAACTATCATCATTCTCATTATTATTAACAATTAAGCATAAGGGTCACAGCATGCATCTATTACATTAGGGCCATCATTATTGTTACTATTATTAGCATAATTATTGTTTGCAAGGCATCATATTCATTGTTGTTATTACTAACAAGACACCACCATCGTTTATTGGTGCATAGCTAACCACTTCCTCTTCACAAAGGACCGTTACTATAGGATTACAAGACTTTCACCATAACTCTTACCGACCCTCACTAAAACCTATCATGGCCCATCGGCCGACACACACACACCAACCCTATCGTCCATCACTACCCAAGGTTGTCGCCCAACATGGCTATCGGCCATTAGGGCTATCGGTCATCACACCAAGCATAGCCCTATCGGTCAACATAAGGGGGCAAGCCACATATGGCCATGTCGTCCGACACAAGAAGAACCACACCTGGTCTATCGTCCATCAAGAGAACAAGAGAGTCGCTCAACTCAAGAGGAACCATCTCGCCCAGCATGGTCATCATATCGACCAACACATCATACTAGCCTATCGTCCAACCCTAACACACCTGCCATACATGGCCCTGTCGTCCACCACATGGACAAGGAGATAACCCAACTCAAGAACACCTACTATATCGTCCATCCCAAGGCACCCATGTCACCCAACACCATCAGACCATCAAGCTCAACACAAGAACAAAGGTGTTTCTCAACACAAAGACCATATCACCCAACACACTTAAACAAGAGAAAGGGTATCGCCCAACTCCAAGAGCACTCACCATATTGGCCAACACAAAGAACACCACTATGTCGTCCATCATGGTCACCACCATATCGGCCAACAAAACCCTAGCTCACCCTATCGCCCAACTCATGGGCAGGGTATCGGCCATCCTCAAGAACACATCATGTCGTCCAACTCAAGGTACCATATCGTCCAACTCAAAGACAAAGGTGCCATGTCGTCCATCTCAAAAGGGTATCTTCCAACACACCCACATCAAAGAGGGGGTATCGCCCAACCCTAGGTCACCATCAACCTCCAACTCAAGGGGGCACAAACCCTAAACCCTAAGGGGATATCGGCCACCAAGGAAACACAAGCAAGATACAAAACAAAGCTACTAAGCTAACTACTAACATGTAACAAGGTTATTGCTAGAGGTAAAGGAGTTAGGGTTAGAAGCTATGCAACCCGCCTTAAGCTCCAAGCTCCAAGGAAGAAGATGCACTTCAAGCTCCAAGGGATATCGTCCACCAAAGCTGATCCAAGAGAGTGTATCGGCCACCACAAGCAAGAGAGGGAGGAGTGTCGTGCACTCAAGGTGGAGGGGAGATCAAAAGATCAAAGGAAGCTAAGGCAAGGGAAAGGACCACCTATATAGAAGAAAAGGGAGGAGAAAACAAGGTATATCCATGCTAAGTGTCGTCCACCCAAGGGACACTTGTCCTAGGGTTCAATCCAACACACTAGCAATCCAAGAGACACTTGTCTAAGATAGGCACCAAGTGTGCACCAAACATGGTCAAGACTGGACCAAGCAACATGGGCGACACACCAAGCTTGCACTAGGGCGACACACTCACCCTGTTGGGCGACACAAACTTCACTTGGCCGAGACAGGGCTCAAACAAGCCCAAACAAGGCACCTCAAGGCCCAAACAAGCTCAACTTAGGCCCAAGAAACTCAAACAACCAGCCCAAGCCTTCCTCTCAACCCTAGAGGAAGCAAAGAGAGGGAAACATCCCATAGGATGGTAAACTTGCACACAAAACCCTAGACTTGGGTTATTTGCAAGTAGCACCACGAACTCTCAACAAAGATCTACAAAAACCTTAATCACCACTTAAAGGTGATAAGTAAGCGCCAAAGCACCAAGATCAAGCAAAACAAACAGGGTAAACCCTAAACGCAGGTCAGGGTCCTTACAAGTCATAAACCTCTACAAAGGGATTTCGCCCCCGAAATCCGAAGAGAAAAGCGAGGGATACTTCCTCCTCATCTCTTCCTCAAGCTCCCACGTGGCTTCCTCAACACCACGGTGATGCCAAAGAACCTTTACAAGAACCAGGTCCTTCCTCTTCAGCTTCTTAACTCTTCTGTCAAGGATCATCATAGGACCCTCTTCATAAGTCACATCTTTGTCAAGCTCAACCTCAACTGGTTGTATCACTGTCCCTGTATCCGGATGGCTTTGCTTCAGCATACTGACATGGAACACTGGATGTAACATGTGCAACTCTAGAGTCAACTCTAACTCATAAGCTACCTTGCCAACACGTGCTATAACTGGGTAAGGCCCCATATACCTGGGAGCTAACTTACCCTTCCGGCCAAACCTCAACACACCCTTCCATGGAGAGACTTTAAGATACACTTTGTCTCCCACCTGATACTCCAAAGGTCGTCGGCGATTGTCTGCATAAGACTTCTGCCTGTCATGTGCCACTTTCAATTGTTGTTGTATCACCTTGATCTTCTCTATCGTCTTTTGTACTAATTCAGGACCCAAAAGCTGATATTCACCGGACTCGTACCAACACAAAGGAGATCTGCACTTCCTTCCATACAAGGCCTCATAGGGAGCCATATCGATACTCCACTGATAGCTGTTGTTGTAGGCAAACTCTATCAAACTGAGATGTATATCCCAACTGCCTAGGAACTGCAAAACACAAGCACGGAGAAGATCCTCCAAAGTCTGAATAGTCCTCTCAGACTATCCATCTATCTGCAGGTGAAAAGTGGTACTGAACTTCAACTGCGTTCCCAACGCTCTGTGCAACTGTTCCCAGAAACGACTCATAAACTGAGGACCTCTGTCAGAAACTATCGTTGCTGGCACACCATGCAAACGAACTATCTCATCCACATATACTCGAGCGAGCTTTTCAGCTGTATACGTTGTCTTTACCGGTAAGAAATGGGCAGACTTCATCAATCTGTCCACTATCACCCAAATGGAATCATGATTCCTAGTTGTCCTGGGTAGGCCAACTACGAAATCCATGGTGATATGATCCCATTTCCACTGTGGTATTGGCATAGGTTGCAACGTACCTGCCGGATTTTGATGCTCAGCCTTGACTTGCTGACATACCGCACACCTAGACACAAACTCAGCTACATCTTTCTTCAAGTCGGGCCACCAATACAAGTCCTTCAGACTATGGTACATTTTGGTGACACCTGGATGCATAGCATACATTGACGTGTGTGCTTCCTCAAGCACCAACTTCCTCATATCTTCAGCATATGGAACCACCATCCTATTATGATAGCAAACCACTCCATCCTCGGACTCATGGAACCCATCACGCTTTTTGCTGCCAAACTCTGATCTGATCAACTATACTGTATCATCTGTTTGTTGTGCATCTTTGATCTGCTGTCTCAACGTGGGCTTGACTTGCATCTGTGCTAAAAGTCCAGCTAATGAGGAAACCTCCATCTGCATGTTCATCTACCGCAGGGAGACTAACATGTCCCGCCTATGGCATACCAAAGAACTCAACTGTGCCTTTTTGGGAGAAGAAGACTTTCTGCTAAGCGCGTCTGCTACCACATTTGCCTTACCAGGATGATACTCGATAGTGCAGTCATAATCATTGATTAGCTCCATCCACCAACGCTGTCACATGTTCAACTCTTGATGTGAGAAGATGTACTTCAGATTCTTATGATCCGTAAAGATCTGACATGTTTCCCCATAAAGATAGTGTCTCCAAATCTTTAGCGCATGAACCACTGCTGCCAACTCCAAATCATGAGTTGGATAGTTATCCTCGTGTTTCTTAAGCTATCGCGAAGCAAAAGAAACCACATGATCCTCCTACATCATCACACAACCTAAACCTTTCTTGGATGCATCACAGAAAACAACATAGCCTTTCCCAGGTTCTGGCAAGATCAACACTGGAGCACTGGTCAGCTTTTCCTTCAAACTTTGGAAAGCTTGCTGACATCGATCATCCCAGACAAAAGGTGCATCCTTCCTGGTCAACTTCGTCATTGGCAATGCGATCACACTAAAGTCCTTGATAAACCTCCGGTAGTATCATGCTAGACCAAGGAAACTGCGAACCTCTGTCGGCGTCTTTGGCTGTTCCCAATCCGCAATGGATTCCACTTTCATCGGATCTACTTTGATTCCTTCAGCAGATATCACATGACCCAAGAAAGTCACTTCATCCAACCAGAACTCACACTTACTGAACTTGGCATACAATTCATGTTGACGAAGAAGAGTCAACACTCGACGAAGATGTTGCTCATGCTCTAGCCTGTCCCGACTATAGATCAAGATGTCATCTATAAAAACTACAACAAACTGATCTAAGAACGGACAAAACACTCTGTTCATCAGGTCCATGAAAGCAGCAGGTGCATTGGTTAGCCCAAACGGCATAACTACAAACTCAAAATGACCATACCTCATCCTGAAAGCTGACTTTGGTATGTCATCCGCCTTTATCCTCAACTGATGATATCCAGACCGTAGATCGATCTTTGAAAACACTATAGCACCACGCAACTGATTGAATAGGTCATCTATCCTCGACAACGGGTACTTATTCTTGATCGTGACCTTGTCAACTGCCAGTAATCTATACACAACCGCATCGAACCATCCTTCTTCTTAACGAACAATACGGGAGCACCCCAAGGTGACGTGCTCGGTCTGATGAAACCTTTGTCCAGCAACTCCTGCAACTGCTTCTTTAACTCTACCATTTCTGCTGGAGCCATCCTATATGGTGTCTGTGCAATTGGCTGCGTTCCTGGAACCAGATTGATCTCAAAATCAATCTCTCGGGGTGGAGGAACACCAGGAAACTCCTCAGGAAACACATCTACAAACTCTCGGACTACTGGCACCTCTTCAAGGTTAAGGCCTTTTGCCTTGGTATCCACAGCGGTATCCACAACGTGAGCTAAGAATGCCTCACATCCTTGTCGTAACAACCTATCTGCCACCATAGCTGATACCAGACACATCGAAAGAATCTTCCTATCTCCTTGGAAGATGCATTGTTCTCCAGCATCATCAAACACCGCCTGCTTGGAACCACAGTCTAAAACAACCTTATACTTCTCTAAGGTATCCATCCCAAGGATAACATCAAAACCATGCATATCAAGTGGCATGAGATCCACTTGAATGTGGTGTCCCGAAAAAGACAAAACACAAGATGGACATTCTTCTCGAAGCAACGAAGAACCATCAAGAGGGGTTTCTAACAACAAACTATCCTCTTTATGACTCACAGGTAAACGATAGTTTTCAAGCATACTATAGGCGATAAAAGAGTGTGTAGCACTCGGGTCAACCAGAATAGATATAAACAAAGAAGAAGACATATCAGAATGAAATAACTCCATCTGACCTGTCACCACTCGCGGGTTGACTATCGCCTCTGGCTGACTCATGGCATAGAATCGAGCCGTTGCTTGCTGTCCACGACCTCTGCTCCCTTCATCAGACGGTCCAGCTCGAGACGCTTGACTGCGTCCTCGTCCCCTGCTATCACTGGGTTGTGGTCTCTCTGACCTCTGAAGACTCTGCCTTGGCTGCTGCGTCACTTCAACATCTCTATTCGGGCAATTGAACTTCCAATGCCCGACTTGTCCACAAAGATGACATGCTCTATCGTCAACTCGTAGCCTAGATGGCCCTGTCACTGCCATAGAAGATGAACTGTGCACCTTAGATGGTGAAGAAACATAACCTTTCCCCTTACTCGGAGACCACTGAGATGGTATACCATAACTTCTCATCGCTGACGGTGCTGAAAACCTGGGCTTCTTAAAGCCACCAAACCTTCGTCCTTGAAACTGAGCAGGTCTTTTAAGAGACACGGACTCTCTTTTCTCCCTTACTGTCCTCTCAATCCGTTGAACAGATTCAAAGAACATAGCAAACCACTCTCGGTTTTCCAACGCAGACACCGGGGTTTTCAACTCAGTACTCAAACCCTTCTCGAAACGTCTGATCCGTTCCTCGTCTGTTGTCGCCATGTGAGGACAGAACCTCAACAGATCCATAAACTTAGCCTCGTACTCGGTGACGTTCATCGTTCCTTGTCTCAGGTTCTCAAATTGACTAACATTCTCATCCAGATACATCTTCGGAAAGTATCTGGTGACGAACTCGCGTCGAAACACTTCCCAACAGATCACTTCACCAGGCCGCTTCTCTTCTTCAATGGTCCACCAGTGACCAGCACTACCTTTCAGAAGGTAGACAACATGCTTTACTTTGTCTGCTTTGGGGATGTCGAGGATCCGGAAAGCCTTTTCAAGACTTGTCAGCCACAGATCTGCATCCGCTTGATCAGCCATTCCAGCATAATCCGAAGCTCCGACTCGGCGAAGCCGCTCGAAGGTCTTCCCAATACCCGATGCTTCTCCATGAGGAACCTGTGCTCATGGAGGAGGCACTGGTAATCGCTCAACCATGAGATTCATCGTAGCCATCATCTGCCCCATAAGCTGTTGGTAGGCAGGATGTTCAAATATGGCTGGGTTAAATTGGGGAACCTCAGGCACCCGATCTTCATGTGCTTGTCCAACTGCTCCATCAACCGATGCAGCATCACTATGCTCAGGAGCATTTTCTCCATGATTTCCAGACATCTTGGCCTTTCTTCTGCTGAGGGCAGAAGATTTTATAAGAAAACTTGGAAAACACACAAGAACAGACTCAACCTACTCCTAGATCCCTGTAGACTCAGCGAACCTCGCTCTGATATCAAGCTTTGTGGCAACACATCCCATTATCATATAGATAACGAGGTGTTATGCGAAAACGTGTGGAAATCGCCATAACCACAGATTATCGAAAACACGGGTTAATTAAAACCGATTACGGAAAACTGATAAACTGTGAAACTTTTACATTCCAGTCCTCATCCTGCACAGAAACATGTCATATATATATATATATATATATATATATATATATATATATATATATATATATATATATATATATATATATATATATATATATATATATATATATATATATATATATATATATATATATATATATATATATATATATATATATACACGCATACACGAGATCTGATACGTGTCCACAGCTCAGGAACAGTTGTTCATCTACCACATGAGATCACCACCTGTTCATATACATAAAGGCCCACATCCGGCCAACAGCAGGATATACAGACATCATCGATCGTTCATCGTGAAACATCGTCAAAACACTGCCAAGGACCTGACAGTACAGGGATGATTCTAGACTCTACTACAAAACGTCCAAAACAGCAGCATGTCCAGCTCTTGCCTTCTACTGCTCCTCAAGCTGCTCGTCCACAACACCACAACCACGACCACGTCTACCTCGACCACCTAAAAGGGTGTAAACCAGGGGGGTCAGACAATTGAACAATTGTCCCAGCGGGAAACATAACTCCCCACCGCAACTATAGAACCTCAGCAAGATAAACTATAGCAGCAGATAACTAACAACAGGTATAGCAAGAGCAGACTATATATATAAAGGACAAAGTTATTCTTACTGAACCGCTTACCAACTGTACAAAAGCATATCACCAGGTGTCTTTCAATGGAACATGATTAACAAGATTAGATATCTCACTATGTAACATGATTATTACAACAAGATATAATGCCACATAACCTGATTATCAAGATAAGATAGATTTTCACATAACCTACAAGATATAACAGAGATATTACACAAACAAGGCCTCAACCAATGTTTCGTGTTTGACATGATCAGTAATTACTAAACGGTTGTATTACGTTTTATTATGCCCTGAGGATTTGAACCGTACCGTTCAAGTCCAACCTTCGGTTACGAAACCCAAGCCGGTGCCATACAAGGTCAATGGAAGAGCCGGACTCCACGACCTCCCACCTCGTGGTCAGTACACGAATACAACACAAGTAGGACCGTAGTCACATGCTGAAGTGGTCTAAGCCACAGGGTCAGCTCCATAGGCTACCCTCTCTCTAGCCCGCCTTGGTACAGGTGTCGGCGCTAGTAAAACTGAGCCACGGGCCTGATCAACGTGCTCTGAGCCATGAACGCATTCATGCTCCACTCATCACATATCCTGAGCCATGGGCCTGTTCACCATGCTCTACATACATATCTGAGTCTGCAACCGAAGTTACACTCTTACCTCCTCATTTTCAGGCTAGGAGCAACCTACACATATTCAACAATATGCGCTTCCAGGTTAACCCGTAGGAGAACCTGTTTCACCATCACCAAGTCCTCACGATGATGGATCTATGGCCAGGGCAGACTACATGATATATTTCACTGTGATTATTTAGTATCTTTTAGATGGATTGCAGGATTCAACCAAGTTGTATAACATGCAAGATATAACAGAAAGTAAACAACATATATTATGATCTAATCACATCCACCTGACCCATCTCAAGGGTCCAACATCACATGTTACCACTTGGCCTCTTGCCAACCATCCAGATCCATCTCAAGGATCATCACATACCACGGGGTCTCAATCCCCCATCACGTACTGTCACTGCCTCTTAAGGCTCACATCATCATCATGGGACAAACACATCACATACATAATCTTGTAGAGAAATTATCAAAATAATGTTACTCATTACATATGTCACATAGCCCTTTCATGGTTACCCATCACCTGCATGGTTAGGATACACAATAACCATAGATTCAACATAAGGAATATTCTCACTATCCTGAAATATCATTCAAGATAATCTACATATCAATATTACACTTATTTGGTAATCAAGTGTATTAAGTACATCATTAACAACCCATACTGATGCTTACTCTTATCTCAAGATTATACAAGCAATCAAGGTATATAGAAATCATGTTGAGTATACAGAACCAACACTATTATTACCAATGTCACTAATTTTTGCCATCAACTATCGTCATCTTTATCATGAAGCAACCATTAATGTAACTATCACTTAGCATCATTATTACCAACATTATTATCATTAAACAGACTACTAGTGTAACTATCATCATTCTCATTATTATTAACAATTAAGCATAAGGGTCACACCATGCATCTATTACATTAGGGCCATCATTATTGTTACTATCATTAGCATCATTATTGTTTGCAAGGCATCATATTCATTGTTGTTATTACTAACAAGACACCACCATCGTTTATTGGTGCATAGCTAACCACTTCCTCTTCACAAAGGACCGTTACTATAGGATTACAAGACTTTCACCATAACTCTTACCAACCCTCACTAAAACCTATCATGGCCCATCGGTCGACACACACACACCAACCCTATCGGCCATCACTACCCAAGGTTGTCGCCCAACATGGCTATCGGCCATTAGGTCTATCGGCCATTAGGGCTATCGGCCATCACACCAAGCATAGCCCTATCAGTCAACATAAGGGGGCAAGCCACATATGGCCATGTCGTCCGACACAAGAAGAACCACACCTGGTCTATCGTCCATCAAGAGAACAAGAGAGTCACTCAACTCAAGAGGAACCATCTCGCCCAGCATGGTCATCATATCGACCAACACATCATACTAGCCTATCGTCCAACCCTAACACACCTGCCATACATGGCCCTATCGTCCACCACATGGACAAGGAGATAACCCAACTCAAGAACACCTAATATATCGTCCATCCCAAGGCACCCATGTCACCCAACACCATCAGACCATCAAGCTCAACACAAGAACAAAGGTGTTGCTCAAGACAAAGACCATATCGCCCAACACACTTAAACAAGAGAAAGGGTATCGCCCAACTCCAAGAGCACTCACCATATTGGCCAACACAAAGAACACCACTATGTCGTCCATCATGGTCACCACCATATCGGCCAACAAAACCCTAGCTCACCCTATCGCCCAACTCATGGGTAGGGTATCGGCCATCCACAAGAACGCATCATGTCGTCCAACTCAAGGTACCATATCATCCAACTCAAAGACAAAGGTGCCATGTCGTCCATCTCAAAAGGGTATCGTCCAACACACCCACATCAAAGGGGGGGTATCGCCCAACCCTAGGTCACCATCAACCTCCAACTCAAGGGGGCACAAACCCTGAACCCTAAGGGGATATCGGCCACCAAGGAAACACAAGCAAGATACAAAACAAAGCTACTAAGCTAACTACTAACATGTAACAAGGTTATTGCTAGAGGTAAAGGAGTTAGGGTTAGAAGCTATGCAACCTGCCTTAAGCTCCAAGCTGCAAGGAAGAAGATGCACTTCAAGGTCCAAGGGATATCGTCCACCAAAGCTGATCCAAGAGAGTGTATCGGCCACCACAAGCAAGAGAGGGAGGAGTGCCCTGCACTCAAGGTGGAGGGGAGATCAAAAGATCAAAGGAAGCTAAGGCAAGGGAAAGGACCACCTATATTGAAGAAAAGGGAGGAGAAAACAAGGTATATCCATGCTAAGTGTCGTCCATCCAAGGGACACTTGTCCTAGGGTTCAAGCCAACACACTAGCAAGCCAAGAGACACTTGTCTAAGATAGGCACCAAGTGTCCACCAAACATGGTCAAGACTGGACCAAGCAACATGGGCGACACACCAAGCTTGCACTAGGGCGACACACTCACCCTGTTGGGCGACACAAACTTCACTTGGCCAACACAGGGCTCAAACAAGCCCAAACAAGGCACCTCAAGGCCCAAACAAGCTCAACTTAGGCCCAAGAAACTCAAACAACCAGCCCAAGCCTTCCTCTCAACCCTAGAGGAAGCAAAGAGAGGGAAACATCCCACAGGATGGCAAACTTGCACACAAAACCCTAGACTTGGGTTATTTGCAAGTAGCCCCTCGAACTCTCAACAAAGCTCTACAAAAACCTTAATCACCACTTAAAGGTGATTATCAAGCGCCAAAGCACCAAGATCAAGCAAAACAAACAGGGTAAACCCTAAACGTAGGTCAGGGTCCTTATAGCTTCATTGTGGGTATTTTGGCTTTAAACTCTCAAATAGATCATGAAAACAAATGAAAGGTTACAACATTCCTGATACTTGGTCTACACATATCCAAGAAAAACAAAATTGAGATCCACAACTAGGTATCAATGCACATAGATAAATAAATTAAATTAGGGTCTATCTCGTAAAAATTACGTAAACCTAAAAATAATAATTTTTTTGGGAGTAAATTAGGTTACTAAAATCATACAATCTTGTTGATAATTTTGTTAAGGTTCCATACCAAATTTTTCTATATTTTTTGGAGATACCAATAAGTAGTGATGTATTGTTTAATTTAACTATATTTTAATTTGATTCTATAATAAAAACAAAGTCAAAATATATAGGTATCCCTATATCATGTTCTATTAACATGGTTGTGTTATAGGGCATCTCAATAAAACACTTAGATCAAGACCCACATGATCAGGAAGAATCAAAGGGATGAAAGACTATAACCCTTGTGGTACAAAGAGACTAAGCAAGGACAAATGTAAGGAGTTGAAGTATCCATTATTCATCTCCAAATCATTGTGAATTGCAAAGTGGAGGGGTTGACTCTAGATTGAGACTGAAATCCAATGCAAGAAACAACATACCTTTGTATGGAATAGACTCCTTGAGTCGTCCTAGTCCTAGTAACCCTTGACTCCACCAAAATGAGGCCAGAAGTGGCAGCCAATTTCTTCCACCATGTGCATCAAGAAAGAGGGACTCAAAAACACAAAAAGGGGTAAGAAAGAGTGATTAAAAAGATGTAAAATAAAACACCTAAGACTTAAGGAAACTAATGGATTAGAAATTCCAAAAAATAGTTCTTCATAGCCTGGTAAATTGGTTCATAGGTTAAAAGTAAGGTAAGAGGGGGGTACCTAACACACCTTCTCAGGAGTCCAAATGCAGAAGCTTCATGTGGGATAATGGGAAAAATTTGGAATATTTCCATGCAGTTAAATGACCAATAAGTGCCTCGATAAATCCTGGAGGCCACCTAAAGAAGTTGGATTTCTAAAGAATGTCTCGAGGTCAAAGAAGGTGTCTTGGACCTGATTGTGACTCTAAAGGTGTAAGTATTGATTCCAAATGACTACCTACGAATGAAAGGCTCTCGTTTTATGAGGGAGATGTGACAAAGTGAGTTTTTATGGTATTTTTCTCTCTCTTAAAAGTTGTATTATCAAATTGTTGACCAAAATACCCTCGTATACTTCCCTCACTTAATTGGACAAATATGTGTCACAAATTGCAAAAAAATGCAAACCCTAATATGTTATTATGATAAAATACATATGTTAATGTATTTAGTAAATAACACATCAAACTTTCGAATTTGGATTTCAAATTTATATCATGGTAGCATAATGACCTTTTGAAGCTACACCTCAAATTTCATTAGAATTGGGTTTACCAATCAAGAGTTATGGCCAATTTAATAAATCACCTTAGACATATGTCCTAGACCTAAGTTTTCATTTTAATCAATGGTGAATAAATGTCACATTTGCCTTTGATTAACCCGGCCCCTCTCCTAACCGTCAGATCGGGTGACCCACGGATCTACCCTAATCCAACAGCAGAGACCTCGTCTCCTACCTCCCGCAAAGGGCAGGGAGGTAACAGGAACCGAGGCTCGTCCTACCGCACCATCTCACGCCTCCTTTCGAAATTTGAAGCCAACAAATATCTCCGCCTCACCAAGACGAGATCAACCAGCCTTACCTCGACTCCCCTAACCCTCGGAGTAGGGAGAACGACCTCCCCTTTTCTTGTTGCTCTCACTCCGGCGGCGGTTGTAAAGCCTGGGACCCTCCAATCAACCCTAAACCTACCCAAAGGCCTATAAAAGACCCCTCGACGTCGCCGCCACCCTCTTTTACCACAACCCTCTACTTCCCGACCCTCTTTGGCACCGGAGACCCCTACCTGACATTCGATTCTCAGCAGCACCGCCACTCTACCTTGCTAGCTTTCTCCTCCACCTCGCCATCCTCCCCCTCAATTGGTTGCTCCACCCAGTTTGCCAGAGCCCGCCAGTTTTGGGCGGCATCTTCTAGCTTGCACCCGCAGCCTGTTGCATCTTCGCCTCCTCTTTCGGTGAGCTCCCTGCCGCTCTCGATTACAAGCTTCTCAAGAAAGGCTTGCACACATGGTTCCAACAGAGATCCTAGCGGAGCAATAGCCAACTGCCAAATCATCCAAGAGGAGTCGCGGGCCACCACTCCCACTCAAAGATCCACAGGCTATCTTGCAAAACCTTGGATCAATGAGAGCCGTCGATCCAGTTGGATCTGATCGTTGATCAAGGTAATCCTTTCTTTTTTTACTTTAAACAATAGAATAATGATTATCTTAAAAGAAATCCTAGAAAATTCTAGGATTATCAAAAAAAACGACAAAACCTATATACCATTTTGATCAGAAAATTATTCTCTATCCAAATAAAATGTTACTAGGACCTAGATCCGTTGCCTCTTATAAAAATAGTTGCCTAAAGCCTAAATGACTTCCTTAATTATAATTAGTTGTTGATAGTAATTGTCCTTGATAATATCTGACTATCTACAATATATTTAACCCTAGATGAAACCTTGTTTTCTAAATAACTCGAACACTGTTCTAAGAGGATAAATGATCAAAGGATTAGGAGAAACCCTAGATCTAGTTTCTCTTTCTACATGGAATTAAAGATATATCTTTATAGCAAAATTAATATCACTAAATGATAATTAGTGATTATGATTGGTCTGAATCTTTAGAATGAACTCTGATGTTATGAATGGTTAATATGTATAGGGTTGCTTTTTCCCCTTTTATCTAACCCTCTTATAAACCCTAGTTTATGGAAATCTTCTAATTGATTAATTAAATGCTATCTTTTAGGCAAACTAATTAATGATGGATCAGACCTAATGATATTTCTAAACTCAATTAAAATATGGAAAATCCCTGATCTGAATTAGATAACATAAAAGGAATAACAATGAGGAACATATCTTAGTCTTGGTCACTTGGACCAATAGTAATGTTGTACCCTTGCTTTATGTGTAGGGTGACTTATTTCTTATTGATTCCAAATCTTTGGACATCTGTTTTGAACAAGCAGGTACGTGGTCTTATAAGTATAAGACTAGATTTCTGGTTGCCTATGATATGTATACCTTGAATGCTCATATTTGAATATGATTACTTGGTTGACTAGTATAAGTTATATTTTGCCAAACCTAATGTAACATAAATGGTTATGATGGGTTGTAGCTACTAGAGCACATAGCCTGGTGTGGATGTATGATTCCTTGGCCCATGTTAGATGTATGATGATATTATATTGCCCACACTAGATGTAAGTCAAGTGCAATATGTGTAGTACAACCGCATCAAAATGAATGTAATAAAAGGGTATTTACTTGATTTTCGCCTTAAGAAATGTTTTTATATCTCTTTCCTTCTTTGTCAAATATTTTCCTTTATGCAACCTTATTAGTGTAACCTTTTTACCACGTACCAACTTTGTTGATGTTTTGTTTCTCGTATTTTATAGGTGCAAGGAACAATTGATAACAAAGTGAAATGCATGCTCAAAGTACCTGAAGGCATAAAATAATAAACTTGGAGGATATATTAGATAGATCTTTTCCTCTTATCTATTTCTTGCTAGGTGTTGTTTAATTCTTTTCTTAGGTGTTTTGAGGATGATTGAAATCCTATGTAATAAAGTTAACTTTCTCTAGAACAATATTTTCTCTCCATATGTAATGACTTTTATTATCATTATGAATGAATGTTTGTGTGGCATTATATGATGATGTGGACTTGATCTTGGCTCAATCTCTATTTTAGTTGACTACCTTAATCTCTTATATTTTTCCTTTTGACATCTATAGATATGAGTGCACGCATATCTATGAATGTCACTATAGAAAGTATATAGAAATTGAGGGACATCACAGTTGGTATCAGAGCCAATGTTCACACATCAAGTCACATGAACTTCATTCACCATATTTGAGTCTAGGGTAGTCCTTGAGTTACGGATATTAAGGGTGGAGGTGTCTAGGATAGCATCTGCCATGGGTCTGACTAAAGTCTCTGAGCCACTTAGCTTGGCAATCACGAGGCTACCTTTATGGCAGTATAAGTCTACCTGGTCGATACCCTAAGTGTCCCCTATTCTTGGGTGTACCTTAATTTAGGAACTTTCTCATCTATAGATTCTCCCTCTCACCTCTTCTATAGGAAAAATCTCTCCCTCTCATCTATGTTTTAAAATAAATTAAATTAAATTTTCCCTCTTACCTCTGTTATAAGGTTAGGAAGGAGTCTCTCTATTTTAGAAAGTCCTAAGGATTGACTGATAAGGATTTTAGGATATCCTTCATAAATCAGAACATTCAGAACATTAATTATTGATAAATGAGAATAATGAGATATCATGTGGCGATAATAAAGATAATGATGAGAAAAATTGTTGAAGTAATAGACCTAATATGTTCATATTAATTACAGGATGCCTCCTAAAACTCGCAACTCAAAGGCCTCGGAGGAATCATCCTCTAAGAAGAAGAAAGAACCTGAAACCTCTGAAGTACCTGATCCTGAAACTATGGCCAAAGAAAGGTGGTAAGAACAAAAGAAAATCCTACTAGACTTCATGGAGACCCTTTCCACAAAAGGAACCCCTGAACCTAGCCCCTCTAAGAAAAAGGAGGTGACAGTGATAGACTTCATTAAGCTCAACCCTGACTCCTTTTGGGGGGGGGAGATCAGCCTGAGGTCATGGACAAGGTTGAGGCGTGGATCCTTTCCATAGAAAATGCCTTTCGTACCCTAGAAGTACCTGAGGAAAAGAAGGTCAAATTCGCCACCCATTTGCTTAAGGGAGGGGCGAAGATCTGGGGGGAGAACTATAGTGGGAATCGGGGAGAGGAAGTAGACAACTTGGGGTGGGAAGCCTTCAAGACCCTCTTCACCGACCGTTTCATGCCCATAGCCGAGAGGAAGAGGAAAGAGAAGATGTACATAGAGCTTAGGCAGGGGAGTCTCTCAGTGGCCGATTATACCCGGAAGTTTATGCTTCTGGAACACTATGCCCCTATCTGGACTGAGGACCGCCTTACTAAGCACTATGTAGACTGTCTCTCCGCACACTTGAAAACCCTAGTTATAGCCTCTCGTCCCCGAAGCATTGATAAAGCCCTAGACATGGCCCTTAAGCAGGAAAGGGAGCAGGGATTGTAGAAGCCTTTTAACATGGGATATTTAGGGTTGACCACCACTGAGGAAGAGAAGTTCAAGAAGTTTCACCCCGGCCATAATAAAGGATCAGGGAAAGGAGGAGGTTCAGGGAAGAAAGGAACGAAGAGTAGCAAGCTGATGGATTATCGCAACAAATGTAAGACTTGTGGACGAGGACATGACGGGCCTTGTCGCTACACCAAGCCGGTCTGCTACAACTACAAGAAGGAGGGACATTTCCTTGCCAAGTGCCCCAATGCATCTATCCTTGGCAAACCTCCAGCGGGTGCTCCACCCCCTCAGGGACACCGCATTGCCAGGGTGTTCGCAGTAACAGTAGAGGAGGCTAGGGAAAATCCGAACCAACTTGTCGAAGGTAACCTTAAATCTTTTTCATATATCTAATATCTTGTTCAATGCCTTCAAATATTTAAAATGTAATTATCATGTGTAGGCATCATTTTCTTGAATGGACATCCTGTTAAAGCATTGTTTGATTCTGGATCCACAAATATGTTTATCTCTTAAAATCTGGCCTCAATGTTGCACTTACATATAAGGGACTTGGGATACATTCTGGATGTGTCAATTCCTAGTGGCAAAATATTCACTACGTTACAGAAAATCGATGTCCTCCCTCTAAAATTTGAAAATCATGACATGCCCTTTGAATTCATTCTCTTAACCATGGAAGACTTTGATGTTATTTTTGGAATGGATTGGCTATACACATATCATGCTTACATTGACTGTAGAAACAAGATGGTAGTTCTCTCTCAACCTCATTCCTCTCCTGTAGTGACCCCTCGGGGAAGAGGATTCTGTAATAATATAATAATTTCCTCTCTTAAAGCTAAAAACTCATATCTAAAGGATGTAAAGTCTTCCTCGCATCCATCTCAGAGACCAGTCCTGACAACGGGCCTGTAGAAAGATTGGAGGTGGTGTGTGATTTCCTTGACGTATTTCCAGAGGAGCTTCCTGGGCTGCCTCCAAACAGAGACATTGAGTTCTCCATAGATCTTCTTCCTGGGACCACTCCGATTTCTAGGGCACCGTATAGGATGGCACATGCTGAGCTTATGGAGTTGAAGAAACAATTACAAGAACTTCTTGATAAAGGTTTTATCTGCCCTAGTGTTTCCCCTTGGGGTGCACCTGTTCTTTTTGTTAAAAAGAAAGATGGTTCGATGCGGATGTGTATTGACTATCGCATGTTGAACCAAGCTACCATTAAAAACAAGTATCCTCTCCCTCATATTGATGACCTCTTTGATCAACTTCGTACTGCTAAAGTCTTCTAAAAAATTGATCTTCGTTCTGGCTACCATCAACTTAAGGTCAAGGATTCAGATATATCCAAGACTGCTTTTCAAACTCGTTATGAGCACTATGAATTTCTGGTGATGTCGTTCGGGTTGACCAACGCACCTCGCGTATTCATGAATTTGATGAACAAAGTCTTCCAACCTTATCTTGATGAGTTTGTGGTTGTCTTCATTGATGATATTCTGATCTATTCTGACTCTATGGAGACACACCAAGAACATCTGAAGTCTATCCTTGAAATTCTTCGAGCCCAGAAATTCTATGGCAAGCTTTCTAAATGTGAATTCTGGATTGACAAAGTTATGTTTCTTGGACATGTCATTTCTAGGGGTAACATATCTGTTGATCCTGCTAAAGTATCTATTGTACTTGATTGGCAACTCCTCGCAATCCTTCTAAAATCTAGATTTTCTTAGGTTTGGCCAGATATTATCGTCGTTTTATTCCTAATTTCTCCAAAGTGGCACTTCCTCTCACTAAGCTTACTCGAAAAGATGAGCATTTCATCTGGTCAGCTGCTTGTGAGTCTAGCTTCCAAGAGATCAAGCAGAAGTTGACGTCCGCACTTGTCCTTGTTCTACCATCTGGCAATGAAGGATCTGTGATTTTCACCGATGCTTCCCAACATGGCCTAGGGTGTGTCCTACAGCAGAACGGGAAAGTAGTGGCATTCACTTCTAGACAGCTGAAACCCAATGAGTTGAATTACCCTACGCATGATTTGGAGTTAGCTGCTATCATCCATGCTCTCAAAATTTGGAGGCACTACTTGTACGGGGAAACGTTTGATATTTTCACCGACCATAAAAGCCTCAAGTACATTCTGACGCAAAAGGATTTGAATCTGCGACAACGACGGTGGATTGAGTACTTGAAGGACTACGACTTCACCATTGGCTACCATCCAGGTAATGCCAATGTGGTTGCATATTCTCTTAGTAGGAAAAGAGCTATTTGTGCATCCCTGTTTGTACCCGAATGGAGGAACATGGAGGACCTAGCAAGCTGGAGACCACAATTCCTGGTTGATCATATGCATGTAAATAACATCTCTATCACTTCCAACCTCCATTCTGAACTTCTAGAGGCACAGAAAGATAGTCTCGAGCTTGCAGAGCTCTCCTCTCTCCTGGCTGAACCTCATACACACCTATCTGTGGGTCTTGATGGTGGTCTTCGATACAAGAACCGTATGTGGGTCCCTGAGCAGTCAGCTGTAAAGACAACCATTCTTAGTGAGGCACATGGGTTCAAGTACACAGTCCATCCCGGCACAACGAAGATGTACAAAGACCTACAACGTCAGTTCTGGTGGAGAGGCATGAAGCACGACATTGTAGATTTTGTATCCAGGTGTTTGACATGCCAGATAATCAAGGCCGAGCATCAAAGACCAGGTGGTCTATTGCAACCCCTCAAGATTCTGGAATGGAAATGGGAACATATCACTATGGATTTCATAGTGGGATTACCCAAGACTAGGAAGGGATACGACGTTGCATGGGTCATTGTGGATCGTCTCACCAAGTCAGCTCATTTTCTACCCGTGAAGACTACTGCAAAAGTTTCTGAGTTGGCCGACCTTTATATACGGAAAATTGTACGTCTGCATGGAGTTCCAGGATCCATTGTGTCAGACCGGGATCCAAAGTTCACTTCAAAGCTATGGAAATAGGTTCAAGAAGAATTGGGCACCAAGCTGAACTTCAGTACAGCTTATCATCTGCAGACAGATGGATAGTCAGAGCGAACAGTGCAGATTCTGGAGGATCTTCTACGAGCTTGTGTGCTTGACTGGGAAGGCTCGTGGGACCATTACCTGCCTTTAGCTGAGTTTGCCTATAATAATAGTTATCAGGCGAGTATTGGGATGCCACCATACAAAGCTCTCTATGGCTGACCGTACAGATCTCCATTACATTGGGACGATGTCGGAGAACACACCTTGATGAAATTCGAGGAGATGCAGTTGTATGCAGATAAGGTTGCACTGATCAGGCAGAGAATGAAGCGAGCAAAGGATAGGCAGAAATCTTATGCAGATGCTCACTGGTAGGAATGTCAGTTCAAGGAAGGTGATCATGTCTTTCTAAAGATCTGACCGATTCGAGCTTTAGCCAAGAATAAGGGAAAGCTCAGTCCTCGTTATGTGGGACCCTTCGAGATCCTTGAAATGGTTGGAGAATGTGCCTATCGTCTTGCTCTGCCACCTCAGCATAGTGCCATGCATAATGTCTTTCATGTATCTAATCTGAAGTCTTATGTCAAAGACCCCAGTCACATTCTGAATCATGAGCCTCTTGGGCTGAAAGATGATCTGACGTATGTTGAGTCATTAGTCAGAATTCTTGATTTCATGACAAAGGAGCTTCGCAATAATCGGCGTATATATATGGTGAAAGTTCTCTGGATCCATCACGATCAAACCGATGCTACATGGGAGCTCAAGTCCGAAGTCGAGCGGAAATATCCACATCTCTTTCAGGCTGCTTGAATTTTGAGGGAAAAATTCTTAGAAGGAGGGGAGAATGTGACAAAGTGAGTTTTTATGGTATTTTTCTATCTCTTAAAAGTTTTATTATCAAATTGTTGACCAAAATACACTCGTATACTTCCCTCACTTAATTGGACAAATATGTGTCACAAATTGCAAAAAAAATGCAAACACTAATATGTTATTATGATAAAATACATATGTTACTGTATTTAGTAAATGAACACATCAAACTTTCGAATTTGGATTTCAAATTTTTATCATTGTAGCATAATGACCTTTTGAAGCTACACCTCAAATTTCATTAGAATTGGGTTTACCAATCAACAGTTATGGCCAATTTAATAAATCACCTTAGATATATGTCCTAGACCTAAGTTTTCGTTTTAATCAATGGTGAATAAATGTCACGTTTGCCTTTGATTAACCCAGCCCCTCTCCTAGCCGTCAGATCGGGCGACCCACGAATCTGCCCTAATCCAACAGCGGAGACCTCGTCTCCTACCTCCCACAAAGGGTGGGGAGGTAACAGGAAACGAGGCTCGTCCTACCGCGCCACCTCACGCCTCCTTTCGAAATTTGAAGCCAACAAATATCTCCGCCTCACCAAGACGAGGTCAACCAGCCTTACCTCGACTCTCCTAACCCTCGGAGCAGGGAGAACGACCTTCCCTTTTCTTACTGCTCTCACTCTGGTGGCGGTTGTAAAGCTCGGGACCCTCCAATCAACCCTAAACCTACCCAAAGGCCTATAAAAGACCCCCTCGACGTCGCCGCCACCCTCTTTTACCACAACCCTCTACTTCCTGACCCTCTTTGACACCGGAGACCCCCTACCTGACATTTGATTCTCAACAGCGCCGCCGCTCTACCTTGCTAGCTTTCTCCTCCGCCTCGCCATCCTCCCCCTCAATTGGTTGCTCCACCCAGTTCGCCAGAGCCCGCCAGTTTTGGGCAGCATCTTCTAGCTTGCACCCGCAGCCTGTTGCATCTTCGCATCCTCTTCTGGCGAGCTCCCTACCGCTCTCGATTATAAGCTGCTCAAGAAAGGCTTGCACATGTGGTGCCAACAGAGATCGAAGCAGACCAATAGCCAACTGCCAAATCATCCAAGAGGAGTCGCGGGCCACCACTCCCACTCAGAGATCCACAGGCTATCTTGCAAAACCTTGGATCAACGAGAGCCGTCGATCCAATTGGATCCGACCGTTGATCAAGGTAATCCTTTCTTTTTTTTACTTTAAACAATAGAATAATGATTATCTTAGAAAAATCCTAGAAAATGCTAGGATTATCAGAAAATGTCGAACCTATATACCATTTTGATCAAAAAATTATTCTCTATCCAAATAAAATGTTACCAGGACCTAGATCCGTTGCATCTTTCAAAAATAGTTGCCTAAAGCCTAAATGACTTCCTTTATTATAATTAATTATTGATAGTAATTGTCCTCGATAATATCTGACTATCTACAATATATTTAACCCTAGATGAAACCCTATTTTCTAAATAACTCGAACACTATTCTAAGAGGATAAATGATCAAAGGATTAGGAGAAACCCTAGATCTAGTTTCTCTTTCTACATGGAATTAAAGATATATCTTTATAGAAAAATTAATATCACTAAATGATAATTAGTGATTATGATTGGTCTGAATCTTTAAAACGAACTCTAATGTTATGAATGGTTAATATGTATAGGGTTGCTTTTTCCCCTTTTATCTAACCCTCTTATAAACCCTAGTTTATGGAAATCTTCTGATTGATTAATTAAATGCTATCTTTTAGGCAAACTAATTAATGATGGATCAGACCTAATGATATTTCTAAACTCAATTAAAATATGGAAAATCCATGATCTGAATTAGATAACATAAAAGAAATAATAATGAAGAACATATCTTAGTCTTGGTCACTTGGACCAATAGTAATGTTGTACCCTTGCTTTATGTGCAGGGTGACTTATTTCTTATTGATTCCAAATCTTTGGACATCTGTTATGAACAAGTAGGTACGTGGTCTTATAAGTATAAGACTAGATTTTTGGTTGCCTATGATATGTATACCTTGAATGCTCATATTTGAATATGATTGCTTGGTTGACTAGTATAAGCTATATTTCGCCAAACCTAATGTAACATAAATGGTTATGATGGGTTGTAGCTACTAGAGCACATAGCCTGGTGTGGATGTATGTTGCCTAACATGGATGTATGTTTCCTTGGCCCATGTTAGATGTATGATGATATTATATTGCCCACACTAGATGTAAGTCAAGTGCAATATGTGTAGTACAACCGCATCAAAATGAATGTAATAAAAGGGTATTTACTTGATTTTCGCCTTAAGAAATGGTTTTATATCTCTTTCCTTCTTTTTTAAATATTTTCCATGATGCAACCTTATTAGTGTAACCTTTTTACCATGTACCAACTTTGTTGATGTTTTGTTTCTCATATTTTCTAGGTGTAAGGAACAATTGACAACAAAGTGAAATGCATGCTCAAAGTACCTGAAGGCATAAAATAATAAACATGGAGGATATATTAGATAGATCTTTTCCTCTTATCTATTTCTTGCTAGGTGTTGTTTAATTCTTTTCTTAGGTGTTTTGAGGATGATTGAAATCCTATGTAATAAAGTTAACTTTCTCTAGAACAATATTTTCTCTCCATATGTAATGACTTTTATTATCATTATGAATGAATGTTTGTGTGGCATTATATGATGATGTGGACTTGATCTTGTCTCAATCTCTATTTTAGTTGACTACGTTAATCTCTTATATTTTTCCTTTTGACATCTATAGATATGAGTGCATGCATATCTATGAATGTCACTATGGAAAGTATATAGAAATTGGGGGACGTCACAGGTTCTACAGATGTCAAAGGAGGCAAGGTTGGTTATAGGGGTATAGGTGATGAAACCCTAGAAAGTTTAGGTTCAAACAAAGAAAAAGGATAGCAAAGGAAATTGGGGAACAAGAATCAGAGGAAAATCATATAGGAGAGATGAATTCAAAAAAAATCATATAGGAGAGATAGAGGTGATATAGTACTATATATTGGACCATCTGAGCAAAAGCATGTAGCATGATCTAAAGACTGCAAAAACTGGTAAATTTGAAAATCTAAATATTAGCATGGCAGCAGTGAAAAGCAAGAAAAATTTTTTGAATAAAACTCATTTACTTCCATTTTATTCTTTATTCTATTTGAGAAAACAAACATTATTCGCCTAGACTAATTAATGAATGTAGAATCTAAAACACATATTAGTTTCTAGTTTTATGAATATTTGTTCAGTCATTTAATAGATAAGGTTCTTTAGAATTATCTAAATAAAAATTATTACATTGCACATTAAGGTAAAATATTTGGTAAATATAGTCATTTTGAGATTATCCACTCATGGGAAAAGTTGTCTCCTATTTATCTTTCCTAAACCTAAATCTCATACTAATTTGTCATTATATATTTTTTTTACAATTTCCTTATAATAATTCAAAAAAATCCCAACTTATATAAAATTATCCCAGTAATACAAAAATTGACCTATAAACTAATTCAGAAGGGGGGATCTAATTTTTCTATAAGCTTCCACTTTTGATGTCTACCAAAATATATGTTTGACAATTATGATTCAAGTGTAAAGTTAATGTAATAGTTCAATATTTAAGTATTTAAGAGTCATATTTTGTATTTCATTAACTCTGTCTATGTTTTGTACATTTTGTGCAAATGTAGTCGGTCCAAACCTAGGTAAAGGAGGAGGGTTGGCGGTAGGTTGATAGCCAGCCATAAAATAGTGTCACTCTTTCTATGACATGGATCCTTTTAAAAAAAAAATGAGCATCCCTACCTAGTGGCGTGATGCATCGAAACATGGGTACAGTGATAAATATGCGAGGATTTTGACATAACGGTGCCCAATTATGTTGAATGACAAACAAGGGTTTCCACATCTTAGACGGGTGTTGGTAAAGAAGCTAGTATTGTTGCATCATTTCCCAGATGTAGTGGAAATTGTTCAAGGGTTACCTCATCTTGGATGGGTGTGGGTAAATAATCTAGTCCCACCACATTATTTCCCAAATGTATTGAAAAATGTGCAAGGGCAACCTTTTCAATGAAGGCAGGTAAAGAACCAAGTTCAACAAAAAAAGATTAGAGTTGGATTTTGGAATAATGGCTCTTGGACAGGGAAATATTTGGAGATAATGGATATCATGATGAGAAGAAAAGTCAGTATTGATTGCTTGTAGGAAACCAAGTGGACAGGGGAACATTGTAGAGAGATTGGAGACACGTGATAAAAAAATTGGTATACAGGTATTGATAAACACATAAATAGCATAGGTATTATTGTTGATAAGATGTTGAAGGATGATGTTGTCAAGATCACAAGGATGGGTGAAAGAATCATAGTTATCAAGGTTGTTCTTAGGGAAAACATTTCTAACATTATTAGCACTTATGCTCCCCAACTTGGCCTTAGTGAGGAGGATAAGAAGGAATTCTGGGATGACATGGATGAATTGATGCAAGGGATGTTGACAAATGAGAAGATCCTTATTGGGAGTGATTCAAATGACCATGTAGGGAGTATCAGTGTTGGGTATGAGAGAGTTCATGGTGGTTTTGGATATGGCAACAGAAATGGATAAGGAGAGAGGATATTATACTCATAGTTGCATATGATGTCATTTTGGCAAACACCCATTTCAAGAAAAGAGAATCTCATAAGATTACTTTCAATAGTGGGCACAATAGTAGCCAGATTTGATTACCTCCTTATAAAGCAGGTGGATCATAAAATATGCAATGATTGTAAAGTGATTCCTAGCAAAGAAGTGAGAACCCAACATAGGTTGATCATTTTAGATATTGACATGAAGATCAATAAAGGAAAGCATAACAGAAACCAAGATAGAAGGACCAAGTGGTGGAATCTTAAAGGAGAAAAGAAATTGACTTTTGATAATAAAATCATCTGGGAGGGAACTTGGAGTCTGATGTTAACATTATCTGGCATAACACGAGCTCGTGCATAAAAAAATATCTAAAGTAGTTTTGGGGGATTCCAAAGGTTGTAAGCCTCCTTAAAAAGAGACTTAGTGGTGGAATGATGAAGTATAAATAGCTATTAAATTGAAATGGGAAATATATAGGAGCTTGCCTAAATCTCGAGATGATGCAACATTCCAGAGATACAAGCAAGCAAAGCAAGAAGCAAAAAAGGTTGTTCAGGAGGCATTGTCTAGAAGCTAGACACAAGAGAAGAGGGGGAATATATATATATATATATATATATATATATATATATATATATATATATATATATATATGTATATATATACAGAGAGAGAGTCAGGCTAAAATACACTCGAGTGTATTCGAAGCAGAATACACTCGAGTGTATTCGAAGCAGAATACACTCAAGTAGTTTTCATGATGCAATATTTTTTTCAAAAATCTAATCCATTGATCTTCTTAAACATATTGTGAAAAGCTCATACGCAAAATTTGAGCACATTTGGACATTTATAGGTCATGTTATAAAGACCATAAAAATTATGCATTTCAAATTAGTTTCACGTGTCGATTTTGTTGCCCTTGGATGAGTGACTTACACTTATCCAAATGGTCTCAAAATTTGAATGTATCCTAGTTATAGTATGACACTGAAGATCAATGGTTTACATTTTGCAAAAAATTGTCTTGATATGCAAACACACTTGAGTGTATTCGTGCAATATGTACACTCGAGTGTATTCTAGCCTAACTATATATATATATATATATATATATATATATATATATATATATATATATATATATATATATATATATCTGTGTGTGTGTGTACAAGCAAGCAAAGAAAGAAGCTAAAAAGGTTGTTCAGGAGGCAAAGTCTAGATACTTTTATGATATTTATAAGAAGCTAGACACAAGAGAAGGGGGAATATATATATATATATATATATAGAGAGAGAGAGAGAGAGAGTGAGAGAGAGAGGGAGAGATAGTCAAGCTAGAATACACTCGAGTGTATTCAAAGCAGAATGCACTCAAGTAGTTTTTCATGATGTAATATTTTTTTCAAAAATCTAATGCATTGATATTCTTAATCATCTTGTGAATAACTCATTTACAAAATTTGAGCACATTTGGACACTTATAGGTCATGTTATAAACACTGCAAAAATTATGCATTTCAAATTAGTTTTGTGCATAGATTTTGTTGCTCTCAGATGAGTGACTTACACTCATCCAAATGGGCTCAAAATTTGTATGTACCCTAGTTATAGTATGACAATGAAGATCAATGGCTTACATTTTGCAAAAAAATAGTCTTCATAAGCAAACACACTTGAGTTTATCCATGCGATCTATACACTCGAGTGTATTCTAGCCTATATATATATATATATATATATATATATATATATATATATATATATATATATATATATATATATATATATATATATATATATGTATATATATGATGGCTCATATAAGAGAAAGGAAAGGAAAAGACTTGAGTCAAGTAAAATGCATCAAGAATGAAAATGGTAGAGTGTTGGTGAAAGATGATGATATCAAGAACCAATGGAGAAATTACTTCCATAAGATTTTCAATAGAGATACTGTAAATAATGTTTGAGACTCGTGTGACATGAATGCAAGAGATGTCATTTACACATGATGAGTTTCACTATTTTAGGTCAAGAATGCTTTCAAAAATATTAAAATGAGAAAGGCATGCAGACCGAACAGTATTCTCATTGATGTATGGAAGAGTATGGGGGATGAAGGATTATGTGGTTAACAAATTTCTTCAATAAAATCATGAAGACCAAGAAGATGTTGGGTGAGTGGATAAAAAGTACTATAGTCCACATCTACAAGAACAAAGGTGATGTTGAGAACTGCACAAACTACAGAGGTATCAAGTTGATGAGTTGCACAACGAAGCTTTGGGAGAGGATTATTGAGTAGAGGCTAAGATCATAACGTAGATATCAAACAAACCAATTTGGTTTTATGTCTGGAAGATCAAAAACATATGTTATTTTCTAATAAGGAGGCTTATGGAGAAGTATAGAGAAAGCAAAAGAGATCTTCATATGGTTTTATTGATTTAGAAAAGGCTTATCATTGAGTACCCAAGGAAGTGTTGTGGATGGTTTTGAAGAAGAAGGGTGTGCCAATCCAATACATTTACTTGATTAAAGACATGTATGATAGCTCTACTACAAGTGTGAAGACTCCAGGAGGAGAGACACCAACTTTTCCTACCATAGTTGGTGTACACCAAGGATCCACACTCAGCCCATATCTGTTCATTCTTGTTATGGATGAGTTGACAAAGAATCTTCAGGATGGCATTCCTTGGTGTATATTATTTGTTGATGATATTGTATTAATTGATGAAACTAAAGATGGATTGAATGATAAAGTTGAACTTTAGAGATAGGCATTGGAATCAAATGGATGGATGATTAGTAGGAGAAAAACTAAGCATATGCATTGCAATTTCAGTCAATCTCACAGTGTGAATATGGGAGTCATGTTGGACGGAGTAGATATATCAAAATGTGATAAATTTTGTTACTTGGGTTCTATTATTGAAATAGATGGGGGATGTCCAAAATGATGTTTACAACAGGATCACTGTAGGAAGGTTGGAAATGAAGGAATGCAACTAGAGTATTATTTGATTAGAAGATCCCGCTTAGATTAAAAAGCAAGTTTTAAAGAACAGTCATATAGCCAGCCATGCTCTATGGTAGTGAATGTTGGGTGGTGAAGAAAGAAGGTCTCAACAAGATGATTGTGGCTCAAATGTATATGTTGAGATGGATGTGTGAGAATATAAGAAAATATCACTTGAGAAATGACCATATCAGGAATAAAGTGGGGGTGGCAAGCATTGAGGATAAGTTGTGTGAGGACTGACTCAGATGGTATGGATGTGTGCAATGCAAACTGACTAATGTGCATATAAGAAGCAATGATATTGAGTCAAGCACAATTAATATAAGAAGAGGAAGACCTAAATTAACATGGGAACAGCTTATCAAGAGAGATTTTGAATCTCTACATCTCGACCAGAATACGACCCATGATAGAACTGAATGGAAACCAAGGAACCATGTAGTCGAACCCAACATAGTTGGGACTAAGGCTTAGATGATGATGATTTGTATTTCATTTACTTTCATAACCATCTAAAACTACAAAGGTTAAAATAGTGAATTTGCATTCCCGCCCCTTACATAAGAAAACTCTAAGTGAACCAATCACACTTGGGCCACCTAAGCATGAGTATTTACCTTAAACTCTACATTTATAAGATCATGGAGCACCTTTTGCTTTCTGAATTTAGGAAAATCTAAAAGAAAAAGGTATTAAAAGTCCAAAGTTAAGGAATGTACTTAGGTACTGGTATGTTATAGTATATGTATTTGTATTTGTATTTGTATTTGTATATATACATATATACATATTTGTATATATGTGTATACATTTACATTTTAATATCATTATTATCTCCCTCTCACTCTCACTCTTTTCCTCTCCAAGAATTCAACACACTCCCCATATTTGATACCCTATTTTTATACCTCCTCCCCTCCCCCACACACACTATCTCTCTCATGTTCCCTTTTTTCTCTCTCCTAATGTTTCCACCCATACTCTATCATATTCACATTCTCTTTTCTCTTGAAGTTGCAATATTTCATTGTCATTCTGACATTGTGTGTGTCCCTCCCATCCTTCATCTCGAGATGATAAGTCTAAATATAAGTGTACTTTTGGTTCTATATGGAAATACTCATTTTGGTGGGGTTAACTCATAATAATTGTTTGTGTTTTTCTTATGCATGATAGATATAGATTTTGAAGTGCATAAGTTGCAAATAAATTCACATTTTATGTTTATATTAAATTACCAGGATATATTACTGGTCCTAGGATCATCCAGTTGGGATGTCATAATTCCAAAATCACTTTCCAAAAAGAAGCAACTCCTAGTCATGCTTATTTGCAATTGTTTTCCGGGCTTGGAGAGATTATGGGTTTCATTTTTATCATATCCTAAATTGAGTTTGCATGACTAGTTTAAAGGTTGATATTCTTCAAGAAGACGACTTCCTTGTGATAGGTTATTGTAATTGTAACAACATTTCAGTTTGGTCAAATTTTATGAAATCCATCTATATCATATGTACCATCTTATAAGATGTAAACAGAACATGAACTCTATTATATCATTGTTGGACAATACAAGAAGCCTAAAATAAAATAAATTTAATGCGGATGATGTCCAAAATGTACGAAACAAGACCAAAATTATGATAATAAATTATAACATCACAGTCAATATAGTTATCGAATAAAATGGTGAATTATCGTACAATACTAAGATTTAATCATTTAAATATATAACAGAGGAGAAACAACAACAAAGTATTCATGCCATTCACACAGTACCAAAAAATACATTGCATTCAATATTCATTCTAGCAATTTGCCCTATGTAAATTATGATACTGATTTGACTCCAGTTAGACTGATTTGACTTCACAACAAGCAGAGACAAGAAGTCATCTCTGATAGAAAATTAATAACAAGACAAATACGGGCACCATTTTGAAACCCAAAACAAAACCTCAAACAATCTCTACCACATGTTACAAGGTATAACAAATAAAATACAATTGATAGATTTTGGTCACTGGCTGCGGAAAAAATAGCACGGGGAGTCATATGCCTACAGCTAGACCAATCAAGAGATTCACAACCGGAGATGAGAAAGAAGTTTTCGGCTCGTTGCTTGTGTAGATCAAAAAGGGAGAGGGGACGAAACATGAGTGGAAACTCTTTTGAGCTTCCTTTTCTTTCAGAATTCAGGCAACAGAGATGAGAAAGAAGTTATCACCTCGTTGTTAGTGCAGAGCAGAAGGGGAGATGAAACATGAGTGGAACATGCTTGCTTTTCTTTCAGAACTCGGGTAACAAAGTCTTTGTATACTTTAATGGGAATCAAGCAAACGGTACGGAAGTTGTTAGATAAATGATTACTATAGCAGTATGATTATAGTAGTAGTCATTTACTGTAGCAACATTTATTTAGCATGGGTTAAGCCCAATGTAGTGCATCAAGTACATGTGAGAAAAGTAGTTTTGTCTCTAGTGCAAATGGCATTGAAGTTTTATCCCATATTGCTCACTCCTACAACTTTTGTGGTCCTCATATGTAGGATCACATGGGGAACTAGTGTCCAAGGGGTCCTAGGAGGGAGGTATGTTCACCTCCTTTGTGGGTGGGGTTACCACATCACAACACACGCACGCACGCACGCGCGCCACACCACATCTCACCTGGCCGGGCTTGGGCTCGGGCTAGGGGATTGTGGATTTTGGATTGTGGAGATTGTCTTCCGGCTTCTTTTTGCACTAAGATACAACTTAGTTATTAATTACTCATGTAACTAATTATTTCTTTCCTATTTGGATTTCTTAATTCTAACTGGAAAGTGTTTCTCTTTTGTGGATTATTTCGTATTATGTACAAGAGCGACCGAGTGTTTGCGTCTCACTGAGAATAGGATTAGGGACGTGTGTGGCTATATATACACCTCCTATCATTAGGGTTAAACACACAACAAACAGTATTCTCCTGTTGTGTGTTTTGAGAGCCCTAATTCAGAGCGAGTGCCTTCGTTCCCCAAGCCACTTCATGGAGTTGTTCTCATGTGTGAAGTGCGGCTTCTTCTTCCCGTCGCTGAGACACAGCTGTCATATGGGGGTTCCTGCGGTTGTTGTGCTGCACTGGTAGCAGTGCAACATTACTACATCGAGCGCGAGCGAGACGTGCTGGTTCCAGGTCCGTGCCAGATTGAGTCTGGGAGAATGGTGTTTATCCTTGAGGATTGACGGGCACTGATTTCTTTAAGTATCACGTTCGTTTCTCAATGAACGATCAGGTTTGCGAATCTAACTCGTTTATTTCTGTTCTCCTGCTTTGTTTGATCTTCGTTTCTTATTTTTGGATCTGTCTGTAACTGTTGCATGAATGACATTAATAAATATTAACAATAGTCTTAAAGAAATCAGCTTTCTGTCGTTAATTAACAATGGTCGGTCAGGGTGGTTCAGGATGTAAAATCAATACCAACAATATGCCTGAAAAACTTACTGGTACCAACTTTGCCTGTTGGCAAAGTCGGATGGAAATATGGCTGAATATTGCAGGTTATGATCAGTACTTAGTTGAAATTGAACCTAAATATGATGAAACAATTTTTGATAATGTAAATATAATTGCTAATTCAAAGAAGGGTGATAAAATGTGTCGTGGTTTGATTCTGTTTGGTTTAAATAACAAACTGTATGATTCTTACTCAAAGCCGCCAGTCACTACATCTAAGGTTTTGTGGGAATTGTTGATTGAGAATTTTAGCACTGAAAATCAAGGTGTTGAAAAATACTACGTGTCTATATTTCTTAAGTTTCAGATGGTTGAGGGTAAGTCAGTTTCTGATCAAACACATGATCTAAAACTCCTAGTCCATGAACTCTCAGATTCCCATATGGTATTTCCTGAGAAGTTCTTTGTTATGTCTATCATAGAAAAGTTCCCTAAGTCTTGGGAATCGTTTGGTATGTCTCTGAAGCATCGCAAAGGGACACACACAATGGATGAACTAATGATGGATATAAATATACAAGAAGAACACTTAAAGGAGAAAGGGGTCAAGATGCCTACTGATGAAAATCCAAGTGTTAATTTTACTTCTGTGAAAAACAACAAAGATAAGAAATCTAAGAATGCACATAAATCGAAGGCAAAGATCCAAAAGAAACTGAAGAACAAACCTTGTTGGACTTGTGGACAGGTTGGCCACTGGAACAAGGATTGTCCTACTACGAAGGCAAAGAAAGCTACCGCATCTACAACTAAGGAGGTTGTGATCAACATGAAGACTACATCCTTGAACCTCAATGATGGGTACGTGTCTATTAAACCTGAAGTCCTTTCTATTTTTGAACCACTTTATTGGATAATTGACACTGGGGCTAATGTACATGTGTGTGCTGATAAATATCGGTTTGTGTCTTATCAGGCCTCTCGATGTCGGTCTGTGACTTTGGGTGATTCCATCTCTGCAGAAGTCAAAGGCGAAGGACAGGTGGACTTGAAGTTCCCTTCGGGGAAGGTTTTGACTCTTAACAGGGTCAGACATGTTCCAACCATTCAACGCAATATCCTTCGTGGCGTCATATTAGTTAGGGAAGGTTATAGAGTAGACTGTAAATGTAATAAGTCTATTATCACACGCCTTCATGATTCTTTATTTTTTGGCAAGGGGTACTTATGTGATGTGGAGAACTTGTTTAAGATTCATGTTGAACCTGTTTCAAATTCCATTTTAAATTTGAATGATTATAGTTCTATTTGCATGAATCTTGTTTCATCGAATGTATGGCATTCATGTTTGGGACATGTTAATTTTGCCTCAATGAATCGTATGATGAATCTAAATTTGATCCCTAAATCTAAAATTAGCAATGATAAATGTGAAATCTGTGTACAAGCTAAATTGTCTAGGAAGCCCTTTCATTCTGTGAATAGGAATTCGAAAATTTTGGATTTAGTGCATATAGATATCTGTGAATTTAATGGTGTTGCTACGAGGGATCAAAAGTGTTATTTTATAACTTTTATTGACGATGTGAGTATATAATGTTATGTCTTTTTACTTAGAAGTAAAGATGAAGCATTCGATAAATTTCAAATTTATAAGAAAGAAGCCGAAACTCAAACTGGTAAAGTACTTAAGCGATTAAGGTATGATAGGGGAGGAGAGTATACCTCGAACTTGTTTTTGGAATTTTTCCAATTACATGGTATAGTTCATGAGGTCACTGCTCCTTATTCACCACAATCAAATGGAATAGCTGAACGTAAAAATCAAACCTTAATAGATATGGTAAATACCTTACTCCAAACATCTGGATTACCCAACTTTATGTGGGGGAAGCTTTGAATACGGCTTGCCATATTCTGAATAGAGTTCCTCATAAACATTCAGAGATTAGTCCGTTTGAGATATGGAGAGGGAGGAAACCGAGTCTCAAATATCTTTGAGTGTGGGGGTGCCTTGCAAAGGTACTTATTCCTGAATACAAAAGGAAGAAATTGGGACCAAAAACAGTTGATTCCATATTTTTGGGTTATGTAGAGACAAGCTATGCTTACATATTTTTTATTGTAAAATTAGATATCTCTGGCATTGAGGTCAATACAATTGTGGAATTACGTGATGCAATATTCTTTGAGGATGTGTTTCCCATGAAAACTGGTGTGCCCAATGAAATATCTCAAGAAGATTCATTTACCACATGTACCATTCCTGAGCACGTGGAAAGGATGACAAATGTGGGGGGCGACTCAGAACAAGCTATTTTTAATCTGATGATTCTAAAGAAATAGTTGAACCAAGGAGAAGTAAACGGCCTAGGACATCAAAGGAATTTGAAAGTGAGTTTCTCACTTATAATGTCGAGGATGATCCTGTTACTTTCAAACAAGCTATGGAATCTCCAGAAGCTAAGTTTCGGAAAGAAGTTGTTAATGATGAAATCCAATCAATTCTCTCGAATGGAACTTGGGAATTGGTGGATTTGCCTCCTGGGTATTCTGCAGTTGGTTGCAAATTGATCTTTACGAAGAAACTTAATGCAGACGGGACAATGAATAAGTATAAGGCTAGGTTAGTTGCTAAGGGTTACACACAAAGGGAAGGAATAGATTATTTTGATACATATTCACCTATTTCCCATATGACCACAATCCGAGTGCTTATAGAATTGGCTTCCATTTATAACCACTATATCCATCAGATGGATGTGAAGACCATGTTCTTACATAGTGATCTTCAAGAAGGGATATATATGGAACAACCTGAGGGATTTGTGGGTCGTGGGAATGAGTCCAAAGTGTGTAAACTTGTTAAGTCATTATATGGCTTGAAACAAGCCCCTAAGAAATGGCATGACAAGTTTGATTTTGTGATATCATCGTTTGGCTTTATTTCTAATGAATTTGATAAGTGTCTCTACTGCAATATTTTCAATAATGGATTCATTCTGTTATGTTTATACGTCGATGATATCCTACTTTTTGGTTCCGATATGAAAGTAGTAAATGATACGAAGTCATTCTTGTGTAGGAAGTTTGAGATGAAAGATATGGGTGTCGCTGATGTGATTTTAGGGCTTAAAATCATAAGGTCCACTGATGGTATAACTCTCTCTCAATCTCACTATGTTGAGAAGATATTGGAGAGGTTTGAGTACACATCACGTAAACCTATTAAGACTCCATATGATTCATCCAAGCCCTTGTTTAAGAATGAGATTGGGGTTCCAGTGTCTCAATTGTGATACTCTCATATTGTCGAAAGTTTGATGTATCTTATGAACTGTACACGTCTAGACATTGCATTTTTCATGAACAAGTTAAGTAGATACATTAGTTGTCCCGACAAGACCCATTCAGGAAGAGCTTGACAGAGTTCTGAAGTATATCAAGGGAACACGTTCCCTTGGGCTGCATTATGGTTAGAATCCTTCTATAGTCGAGGGATATAGTGATGCAAGCTGGATTACTGTGAATTCTGGGAGTAATGGTGTCTTAGGATATGTATTCATGTTGGGAGGAGGAGCTATTTTTTGGAGGTCTAAGAAACAGACCATATTGTCTCGGTCCACTTTTGAAGCAGAGTTGAGTGCTTTAGATGAAACTGGATTGGAAGTTGAATGTCTACATGGACTTATGTCTAGTTTACCTATGGTAATGAAGCCGCTTCCTGCAATTTCAGTTCACTATGACAGCACTACAACTATTGCTAAGATAAAGAGTTCCAAGTACAATCAAAAATAGTGTAGACACATCAAAGTCAGATTGAAATCAGTAAGGGAGTTAGTGTCTAATGGGGTCGTGGTTGTGGACTATGTCGGTACCAAAGATAATACAGTTGATCCTTTCACTAAAGGTCTTACCTTGGCTTTAGTGGAAAAATCCAGGTTGGGGATGGGTCTGAAACCCCTATAGATTTGCAGGCAATTGCAACCCAACCCAAAAGAGTGGAGATCCTACAAATTGGGTTCAATGTGGTAATAACAAGCTATCGGGTGAATCGGATGACACTATGTATTCTTGTTTGATGCTTCTTGCATTTGTGTGTCTATCCCCTGGGAAACCATGTTAGTGCCATGACTGCAAGTTAGTAAGAGAGTAGTCTCTTAATGGTGTCAAGTCTTAGGACAGGATGTTAGCAGTACATCCTTGGAAACTCCAGCTAAGTGATTGATGTTGTGTAGGCCGCAATAGGAGAATTGGGTTGTTCTCTATTATCAATCATGATATAGATTTTTGTATATGGCCTTAATACATTGTTTTCTTTACTACCATGTCTTTATTGTGTTGTTACCAACCTATACTCTTGTACCCAAGGTTCAGGTTCAAGACTTTTGTTTATCTAGTTCCTATGGGGGTCACAGTTGGATAACTCAGGTAGATTCAAACCGAAAGGTATCTGCTGAAAGCACAATATGGAGGACTGAATGGTAGAGCACACTACACATTGGACTTTGTGGGGGATTGTTAGATAAATGATACTGTAGTAGTATGATTACTGTAGTAGTCGTTTACTATAGCAATATTTATTTAGCACGGGTTAAGCCCAATGTAGTGCAGCAAGTACATGTGAGAAAAGTAGTTTTATCTCTAGTGCAAATGGCAAAGAAGTTTTATCCCATATTGCTCACTGCTAGAACTTTTATGGTCCTCATATGTAGGATCACATGAGGCACTAGTGTCCAAGGGGTCCTAGGAGGAAGGTATGCTCACCTCCTTAGTGGGTGGGGTTACCACATCACAACGCACGCACGCATGCGTGTGCACCACACCACGCCTGGTCTGGCCTGGCTGGGCTTGGGCTTGCGGCTTGCGGCTTGTGGCATGTGGCTTGTAGATTGTGGAAAATGTCTTCTGTCTTCCGACTTCTTTTTGCACTAGAATACAACGCAGTGCAACGTGACTACATCGAGCGCGAGCGAGACATGCCGATTCAAGGTTTGTGCCATATCGAGTATGGGAGAACAGTGCTTATCCGCAAGGGTTTTCGGGCACTGATTTCTTTAAGTATCACATTCGTTTCTCAACAAACGATCTGGTTTGTGAATCTAGCTCGTTTATTTCTGTTCTCCTGCTTTGTTTGATCTTCATTTCTTATTTTTGGATCTTCCTGTAACTGTTAATTAATTTGCACCTATCGTTGTTGCATGAACGACGTTAATATATATTAACAACAGTCTTAATAAAATCAGCTTTCTGTCGTTAATTAATAATGGTCGGTCCGGGTGGTTCAGGATGTAAAATTGATACCAATAATATGCCTGAAAAATTTACTGGTACCAACTTTGCCCATTGGCAGAGTCGGATGGAAATTTGGCTAAATATTGCGGGTTATGATCCGTACTTAGTTGAAACTGAACATAAATCTGATGAAACAATTCCTGATAATGCAAATATAATTGGTAATTGGAAGAAGGGTAATAAAATGTGTCGCGGTTTGATTCGATTTGGTTTAAATAACAAACTGTATGATTCTCACTCAAAGCCGCCAGTCACTACATCCAAGGTTTTGTGGGAATTATTGATTAAGAATTTTAGCATTGAAAATCAAGGTGTTGAAAAATAATGTGTGTCTAAATTTCTTAAGTTTCAGATGGTTGAGGGTAAGTCATTTTTTGATCAAACACATGATCTACAACTCGTAGTTCATGAACTCTCAGATGCCCAGATGGTATTGCCTGAGAACTTTGTTGTTATGTCTATCATAGAAAATTTCCTAAGTCTTGGGAATCGTTTGGTATGTCTCTGAAGCATCATAAAAGGACACACACAATGGATGAACTAATGATGGATATAAATATACAAGAAGAACACTTAAAGGAGAAAGGGGTCAAGCTGCCTACTGGTGTAAATCCAACTGTTAATTTTACTTCCGTGAAAAACAACAAAGATAAGACATCTAAGAATGCACATAAACTGAAGGCAAAGATTTAAAAGAAACTGAAGAACAAACCTTGTTGGACTTGTGGACAGGTTGGCCACTGGAATAAGGATTGTCCTACTAAGAAGGAAAAGAAAGCTACTGCATCTGCAACTGAGGAGGCTGTGGTCAACATGATGACTACATCCTTGAACCTCAATGATGGGTATGTGTCTATTAAACATAAAATCCTTTCTATTTTTGAACCACTTTATTGGATAATTGACACTGGGGCTAATGTACATGTGTGTGCTGATAAATCACTATTTGTGTCTTATCAGGCCTCTCGAGGTCGGTCCGTGACTTTGGGCGATTTCAGCTCTACTGAATCAAAGGGGAAGGATGGGTGGACTTGAAGTTCCCTTCGGGGAAGGTTTTGACTCTTAACAGGGTCATACATGTTCCAACCATTCGACGTAATATCCTTAGCGGTGTCATATATATTAGTTAGGGAAGGTTATATAGTAGACTGTAAATGTAATAAGGATATTATTACACGCCTTCGTGATTCTTTATTTTTTGGCGAGGGGTACTTATGTGATGTGGAGAACTTATTTAAGATTCATGTTGAACCTGTTCAAATTCCATTTTAAATTTGAATGATTATAGTTCTATTTGCATGAATCTTGTTTCATCAGATGTATGGCATTCACATTTGGGACATGTTAATGTTGCCTCAATGAAGCGTATGATGAATCTAAATTTGATCCCTAAATCTGAAATTAGAAATGATAAATTTGAAATATGTATACAAGCTAAATTGCCTAGGAAGCCCTTTCATTTTGTTAATAGGAATTCAGAAATTTTGGATTTAGTGCAAACAGATATATGTGAATTTAATGGTGTTGCTACGAGGGATCAAAAGTGTTATTTTTTAACTTTTATTGAAGATGCGAGTAGATAATGTTATGTATTTTTACTTAGAAGTAAAGATGAGGCATTGGATAAATTTCAAATTTATAAGAAAGAAGCTGAAACTCAAATCGGTAAATTACTTAAGCGATTCAGGTCTGATAGGGGAGGAGAGTATACCTCAAACTTGTTTTTGAAATTTTGCCAATTACATGGTATAGTTCATGAGTTCACTACTCCTTATTCACCACAATCAAATGGAATAGTTGAACATAAAAACCGAACCTTAATAGATATGGTAAATACCTTACTCCAAACATCTGGATTACCCAACTTTATGTGGGGGGAAGCTTTGAAACGGCTTGCCATATTCTGAATAGAGTTCCTCATAAACATTCAGAGAGTAGTTTGTCTGAGTTATGAAGAGGGAGGAAACTGAGTCTCAAATATCTTCGAGTGTGGGGGTGCCTCACAAAGGTACTTATCCCTGAACACAAAAGGAAGAAATTGGGACCGAAAACGGTTGATGCCGTATTTTTGGGTTATGTAGAGACAAGCTATGCTTACAGATTTTTTATTGTAAAATCAGATATCTCTAACATTGAGGTCAATACAATTGTGGAATTACGTGATGCAATATTCTTTGAGGATATGTTTCCCATGAAAATTGGTGTGCCCAATGTAATATCTCAATAAGATTCATTTACCACAGATTCCATTCCTGAGCACATGGAAAGGATGACAAATGTGGGGGAGCGACTCAGAACAAGCTATTTTTGAATCTGATGATTCTGAAGAAATAGTTCAACCAAGGAGAAGTAAATGGCCTAGGACATCAAAGGACTTTGGAAGTGAGTTTCTCACTTACAATATTGAGGATGATCCTATTACTTTCAAACAAGCTATGGAATCTCCAGAAGCTAAGTTTTGGAAAGAAGTTGTTAATGATGAAATCCAATCAATTCTCTCGAATGGAACTTGGGAATTGTTGGATTTGCCTCCTGGGTGTTCTCCAGTTGGTTGGAAATGGATCTTTAAGAAGAAACTTAATGTAGACGGGACAATCAATAAGTATAAGGCTAGGTTAGTTGCTAAGGGTTACACATAAAGGGAAGGAATTGATTATTTTGATACCTATTCACCTGTTTCCCGTATGACCACAATCTGAGTGCTTATATCATTGGCTACCATTTATAACCTCTATATCCATCAGATTGATGTGAAGACCGCGTTCTTACACAGTGATCTTCAAGAAGAGATATATATGGAACAACCTGAGGGATTTGTGGGTCGTGGGAATGAGTCCAAAGTGTGTAAACTTGTTAAGTCATTATATGGCTTGAAACAAGCCCCTAAGAAATGGCATGAGAAGTTAGTTTCTTTGATATCAACGTTTGGCTTTGTTTCTAATGAAACTGATGAGTGTCTCTATTGCAAGATTGTCAATAATGGATTCATTCTGTTATGCTTATACGTCGATGATATCCTACTTTTTGGTTCTGATATGAAAGTAGTAAATGAGACGAAGTCATTCTTGTGTAGCAAGTTTGAGATGAAAGATATGGGTGTCGTTGATGTGATTTTAGGGCTTAAAATCATAAGGTCCATGTATGGTATAACTCTCTCTCTCTCAGTCTCACTATGTTGAGAAGATACTGGAGAGGTTTGAGTACACATCACGTAAACCTGATAAGACTCCATATGATTCATCCAAGCCCTTATTCAAGAATGATGTCTCAATTACGATACTCTCAGATTATCAGAAGTTTGATGTATCTTATGAACTTTACAGGTCCAGACATTGCATTTGTCGTGAACAAGTTAAGTAGATACACCAGTTGTCTCGAAAAGACCCATTCAGGAAGCTTTTGACAGAGTTCTGAGGTATATCAAGGGAACACGTTCCCTTGGGTTGTATTATGGTAAACATCCTTCTGTGGTCGAGGGATATAGTGATGCAAGGTGGATTGCTGTGAATTCTTGGAGTAATGGTGTCTCAGGATATGTATTCCTATTGGGAGGAGGAGTTGTTTCCTGAAGGTCTAAGAAACATACCATATTTTCTCGGTCCACTTTCGAAACAAAGTTTTGTGATTTAGATGAAACTGGATTGGAAGTTGAATGCCTACATGGACTTATGTCTAGTTTACCTATGGTAATGAAGCCGCTTCCTGCAATTTCAGTTCACTGTGACAGCACTACAACTATTTCTAAGATAAAGAGTTCCAAGTACAATCAAAAACAATGTAGGCAGATCCAAGTCAGATTGAAATCTATAAGGGAGTTAGTGTCTAATGGGGTCGTGTTGGTATGTATGCCCTGAGAGCCAATCATGGGATGATTGATGGGATACATTAAGATTGATTTGATAAACATCAAAGGCAAGCTTCCAGTTCTTTCTGGTTCAGTCATATGAGATAGTGATAGAACAGATTGAATGTCTAGAGAGTGACAGTACTCAATGACGTATGCTTTCAGGTTGAGGACCTGAACGATGAGATCATACGGATGCTAAGAGTTTGTACATTCTTGTTATGTCCCTAGTCGGATGTCATTGTGGAAGGTAGATAGACAGCAATGACACACAAGACTAGATTGTGGTGTTGGTTGATGATAGAATCTCATTAGTCATGATATAGAGATATCAAACCAAACACATAGGTACTTGTTAGAGAACAAGTGTACCGGACAGACCCACCGTGAGTTTGACACATGGAACCATGACATGGTAGTCACAGTCAGTACTCACAGTGATGGTGGTGAATGTGATTCTTTGACCTGAAATCACTACACTCAACACATGTCGTTGGGTACACTTTGACATCATCAAACGCAGTCCTGAAACATGGGTTGTTATAAAGGTGATGATTGGGTGGCTTTGACACATGGGGCTTTTGAGGGGTGAGTGATAGATATGGGATTTTTCCCTCCTGAGGGAGTTTGATATCCATGGCCACTTGATGAGTAGGATTGAGATAGGCGTGTGCATGCATGTGTGAATCAGTATGTGATATTGATGTCATACATATCGCCTTCAATCTACTCTGAGATCAAGAAAGTGAATGAACGTTGATAGGATGACTGGTTCATGCCTCGAGTTCATTCGGGATATCAGTGACAAAGGAATTATACATTCGTTGTAACACCATTCACAGATTGTAGGATTGAAAGTTGTTCTCCAACTTTCTACTTTCACTTGGGTAGCAATGATGTGTGACTAGGCACCGCTCATTGCTTGTGAAGTCATAAGTGTTATGGACTTTCACTGCCAACGTGAAATGGACCTGCAGGGTCACACACATAGGATTTAACCTGGAAGAGGAGTTTTCTCCACAAGAAATGTTTAGATTGATTACTAAAGGAGTTTAGTAGTTCAATTAAACACTCAATCAATTGATGGCTCAATATCATAATGTTCAAGGTGTTGGACATATTGATCGGAGTATCGGATTGATTGAAATCGCAATTGAATGATTCTGCACAACCTGCACTCCCAACCGATTGGTTCATGTGATGAATCGTTCGGCTGAGGTTGTTGAACCGGTCGGCTCAAGTGTTGAACTGATCGGCTCATGTACAGAGTGAAATGAGCGGTTCAAGTGTTGACAAGGGACTTGCTAATTTAAGCGCAAGCCATCCATTATATTGTACACTCTATATCAATGCCTTGGATTCACTAATCTTTTGTCCACAACTATCACCATTCAACTGGTCGATGCATCCATTACAATACCCTTGGGAATAATTGAGGAGGTTCTAGATAATCTAGGACATGACACTACGTCCCATGTGATTTCATGGTGATGAAAGACAAAGACGATACCAATTTCCACTAATTTCAGGGAGGCCATTCTTAGCCACTGTAAGAGCCTTAGTGGATGTTGAAGCTGGCAAACTCGTTCTACACCTGATAAAGAAGATGAATGAATATCGAGTCCTTGAAAACTTAAAGAAGGAACCGATCGGTTCAACTGGTGCAACCGAGCAACTTGGGAAAGTAAGGTCGGTGAGAATTTTCCTTTCGTTTCAATTGCCCTATTTGATTGGGAATAGGATTGGTATTCGATACCAATTAGAAACAAAAGAAGGAAAGTCAATTGGGAACTGATCAGGACCACGAACCGACCGGTTTAGAAAGTGAATCGACCGGCTCATGGGTCCCAACCGATCGGTTGAGTGTCAACCGACCGGCTCAGGTCTCCAACCGACCGTTTCAGTTGTGAAACGATCGATTCAGGTTGCGAGTTGGTTGTTTTTTGTGGAAAAATATCGAACCCTTCTACTCCTGCTTTAGTCCCATATTGTCGAGCACAGAGAACCCTGTCCCACGACCCTCCTATATATAGAGGTATCGGGGGCTTCTCAAAGTACAACTTAGTGCAACATGTTGCTCTGCAAAGTTGTCATTCTCTCTGGTTTTGGTAACTGAGAGAGAGCCCGAGAAAGTGCTTCCCGCAAAGGGAGGTGCAGCAAGGGAAGGACAACTGCAGTTGCAACTGGAGGCAGGAGAGTGTGTGGATGACTAGTATGTCTGCAGAAGGGTTTGACTCCTTCCACTTCCTTGTGGGACAAAGAGTATGGAGTTCCTGGTGGTCCGTGTGGACTACTGTAGAGGTGGGAGGTTTCTGCCGCTTAGGAGGACAACTGTCAACCCGACAGTCCCGGTGAGAGGAGGAGTCGTGAGTCCCGGTGCGACCAGGAGCTGCACAGACACCGTCTAAGACCGGAGGCGAAGACCGCACTAGCTGCGAGGTTTGTCGCCAAGCAAGCCTCGGGACAAGGTATGATTCCTCAAATTGTCCTTCCTATTGTATAGACGTTGACGCGTTTCCTCGGTTCGGGTTAGGGGAGGAGAAAATTTTTGTTTCCGCTGCCTGCTCTGCCTCCCCTAAAACCCAACAGTGGTATCAGAACCACGTCAACTGCTCTGTAGTTTAGGATTACCGATATGATCGATTTTGGTTTGTCGCCTTTATTTATTACATACGATGTGAATAATATTGGCTTATGCATGTCCAATCCTAAATCCACAAATCCCAATATTATATATATATATATTATATGTAATATTAATGCACTCGATACGTGTCGCCCTTAAATGAGTTTTGTGGTGGATGTATAGCGTAGTTATGTCCAGTAAACCCTATATGTGTATGGTTGTGTGGTTGCTTGCATCTCGGTCTGTGCACCGATCTTCCTTCTCCTATTCCTGATGTAACTCGAAATAATTCGAGATTTCTTTCCTACCTTTGCTCCCCCCCCCCCGAATGTAACTCGGGGTTTCTCCTTTTAAATGTAAAATAGGATAGATTTTATTTCCTGTTATGTCGAAGAACGGGGGACACCTGACGACAGCTGAGTCGATCGGTTCAAGGAGTGAACCGATCAGTTGGCGTTCCATACGGTCGGTTCAAGGAGTGAATCGATCGGGTAGATGCCCGGTTCAAGGAGTGAGATGAGTGGGTGGCGGCCAGAAGGAGATGCACGATGACCAGGTGAACCGATCGGTTGGAGGAGCCAATCGATCAGCTGGTGGCACCCAGCCGACCAGTCTGATGGTGAGTCGATCGTTTCATATGATGAATTGATCAAACCCAGAAGACAAAGCACAGAGTTCATCTTGTACAGGTTGCATGTGATGTAGACCTAGATGACCGTGATTCCTCTTGGCTCGAGGAATCACATTAGGATGGCCATAATCATCGCTTTTATCTTTTTGCATGTTTTTGTGGGATATAGCATGTATATGATATGTACTATGTATTGTGGTGATTGGATATGTATATGAATATAAAAACCAAATCCCTCATTAAAATTATTAAATGTCTTATATGCCTTCCATTAGCGGCACACATGAAAAGCTCGATCGACCAAGTGTAGGTTACACCAAAGCGTGGTGCGTCGTCTATCTTGTGGAAGTGTGAAGGGTAGACTTGTAGGTTCTGCCAAAGTAGGGTGCATGTTTACCGTGTTAGCTTTTGGGTTAGACTTAACTGGTGATTCTTAGAGCGTCTAAGCCCAGAGGCAAGGAATGTTCATGGCAAGGTGTTGTGCATGTTCATTCATCAAGAGTTGCATATGATGCAATTGGCATGATGGCCTACCTAAATAGTCAAGATTGTGGGTGATCAGCTAAAGCTGACTCATGACTTGATGAAATATGGATCTTGCCCACTAGAAGGTTGTACGCTGTAATCTTCCAAATTGATGGTGAGGGCTATCAATTTGAAGTAAAATAGTGGGAGCGATAATTAATTAAAGGCCTAATTTTTATCGTCAACCTTTCAAATCAATCAAATAAGTCAAAAGAGTTTTGGACTAAAAATTCCATATATTTCCTTTTGTTAAAATAAATGGTTAATCAATGATAATCACTTTATTTGTGATCGGTCTTTGAGACCAACAAATTAAATGGGAATAATTCCACGACTGGTTAGGATGATGAGAAGTGTTCTCAATCGAAGAGCGAAAGCTCTAAGTCCTAGTTATACCAGAACCAGATGAACTCGATCCCACCAAACCAATGGCTTAAAGGATGCTTATGGAAGCATACTGAGGATGCCATTAATGTGGAGTGCTTGATGTTGTGTTCTCTGAACTATGAGTTGCAGAGACAACATGAGACATATGATGTCTCAAGGACATTGTCCTAGTATGTCATGACAGAAAGGAGATCCAGTATGGTATTCACACACTCAATGTGATTGGGTATATGGAAAACCTGACTAAGAAGGCTTCCCTCTGAGCCAAGAGTTGGCTATTGGTATGATATTGCAAACGTTGCGAGGATCATACAGTTCATGATGAACTACAACATGAACAACTTTGACAAGTGTTGACAGAGTTGTTGGACATGTTGAGGATAGTAGAGGCAATTATGAAGAAAGACAAACCCTAATGTTTGATGTGATCAATGAAGGGTAAGTCTTATAGGTAAGGGCAAGGGCAAAGTTAAGAAGTGTTGCTAGCCAGCAGCCCAAGCCGTCTTCAGCCTCAAGGCACATGGGAAAGGGTGTATGAGGGAATTGCCCTCTATATCTGGAAGAACAAAAGAAGAATGAAATACTTGGACCAAATGTTTGAGATCCTTATGAGTTATTATGATAGTGTATCATAGTGAACTCGTGATTAAGGCATGGTGATTTCTAAATCAAGAAGGAATCATACTCTAAGGAGTTAGAGAATGATTATCAATAACTGAATTCTTCTTAAATAAAGAATACCCCACACTTATAAAGGACATTAAGAATCACAAGGAGTTGTGAGTTCTTATATTCATCAACTATCTAGATGAATATGAGGAACCAGATTTTGAGTTATGGTATATGACCATTACATCCTAAATGACTTCCATGTGAACCATAAGGTATGACCTTGATGGTAGCACCCATTGGAATGAAATCCATAAGTGCAAATAAGTCTTAAGCGTTAAGACACATGGATAACATTTTGATAAGGATGATACTTGTTAATTACAACTTAATGACTACGAGATTTGTCATAAGGGATACTAAAACCGCATTCCTATGAGGAATAAGACAAGGATGTGTACGTGATAGATCCTGTAAGGTTTATGAATCCACTAATGCAAATGAAATCTATAAGTTACAATGGACTAATCAATGTGATTGATTGAGTACAAGCAACTCAGAATTGGATCTTTACTTTGATGATGTAGTCAAAGGGTTTGACTGATATGTCAAAGATAAAGAAGAGATCTGTGATTTAGTGGGAGCGTATTCACATTCCACATGTTGATGTGAAATGGAAATGTTCTAGAATGGAAATCCAAAGTGGAAATTATCTTTAGGGAAGATAGAGGTGTTTCCTATGTGATAGGAATAGAGATCTATAGAGATAGTTCCCGAAAACCTCTTGACCTAGAAAAGAGAGAGCATACATTGGCAATATGTACTGAAGGGTTCAGTGTGCACAGATTCAGTGGGAGAAAACCTATCCATGTTACATGGAGTTAGTATCCCAATGCCAAGTGTCCAATTCTTATGAAGAATGGGAACACTAAGAATAGATATGGATCTATCATGTATGTGATCATCCCATCATCTTGCATGTATGGACATGGCAAGAATAAAATGCATTTATCATCTTGTATGTAGGACATGACAAAATGATATGCTCATCCTGATAACTCGTATGTGGGACATGACGAGTGGATGTCTGTCTGCTTCCAGTAAGCATTACTGGAAAATCATAAGAACTTGATAAGTACTTGTGAAGTACTAGTTCTATGGAAATAAGGAAGAGTTCGATGTAAAGAGTTACATTGATGCGAACTTCCGAATAGGACAGAAAATTAATCGCAATATATATAGGATATATAAAAGTGAAAATTTGTTGATAATTGGAAATGTTCCAATAAAGTCATTTAAAAGGGAAATGACGAGTATCTGTGTGTTAGAGAACAGCAGTGGATACTATATGGATCTGGAAGTTCATGAGATGAACTTATAGATATTCCGATCATTGATGACAAGTATGGAATCTTTAATCATGCAATGTGGCTAAAGGTTAGCAAAGGAATAACTAGATCGCATATTACGGCAGCTCAATCTTATACGTGTGACGTACAGCGAAGAGATGTGAGACATGCAATTGATACTAACTTTGGCAAGGTGTTGCCATAACTCACTATGTTGGCGCTAGAGCATAGTAACATGTGGGACATGTTTGAAGATCACTATGAATATGATTCAAGGGTGATTGGCTCGTAGTGCAAGTGGGAGTCTGTTGGTATGTATGCCCTGAGAGCCAATCAAGGGATGATTGATGGGATACATTAAGATTTATTTCATAAACATTAAAGGCATGCTTCCAACTCTTTCTGGTTCAGTCATATGAGATAGTGATAGAACATATTGAATGTCTAAAGAATGACAGTACTCAATGACGTATGCTTTCAGGTTGAGGACCTGAACAATGAGATCATACGGATGCTAAGAGTTTGTACATTCTTGTAATGTCCCTAGTCAGATGTCATTGTGGAAGGTAGATAGACAGCAATGACATACAAGACTAGATTGTGGTGTTGGTTGATGACAGAATCTCGTTAGTCATGATATAGAGATATCAAACCAAACACATAGGTACTTGTTAGAGAACAAGTGTACCGGACAGACCCGTCGTGAGTTTGACACATGGAACCATGACATGGTAGTCACAGTCAGTACTCACAGTGATGGTGGTGAATGTGATTCTTTGACCTAAAATTACTACACTCAACACATGTCGTTGGGTACACTTTGACATCATCAAACGCAGTCCTGAAACATGGGTTGTTATAAAGGTGATGATTGGGTGGCTTTGACACATGGGGCTTTTGAGGGGTGAATGATAGATATGGGATTTGTCCCTCCTGAGTGAGTTTGATATCCATGGCCACTTGATGAGTAGGATTGAGATAGGCGTGCGCACGCATGTGTGAATCATTATGTGATATTGATGTCATACATATCTCCTTCAATCTACTCTGAGATCAAGAAAGTGAATGAACGTTGACAGGATGACTGGTCCATGTCTCGAGTTCATTTGGGATATCAGTGACAAAGGAATTATACGTTCGCTGTAACACCATTCACGGATTATAGGATTGAAAGTTGTTCTCCAACTTTCTACTTTCACTTGGGTAGCAATGATGTGTGACTAGGCACCGCTCATTGCTTGTGAAGTCATAAGTGTTATGGACTTTCACTGCCAACGTGAAATGGACCTGCAGGGTCACACACCTAGGATTTAACCTGGAAGAGGAGTTTTGTCCACAAGCAATGTTTAGATTGATTACTAAAGGAGTTTAGTAGTTCAATTAAACACTCAATCAATTGATGGCTCAATATCATAATGTTCAAGGTGTTTGACATATTGATCGGAGTATCAGATTGATTGAAATCACAATTGACTGATTCTGCACAACCTGCACTCCCAACCGATCGGTTCATGTGATGAACCGGTCGGCTGAGGTTGCTGAACCGGTCGGCTCAAGTGTTGAACCGATCGGCTCATGTACAGAGTGAAACAAGCGGTTCAAGTGTTGAACTGATCGGTTCAACTGGTGAAACCGAGCAACTTGGGAAAGTAAGGCCGGTGAGAATTTTCCTTTCGTTTCAATTGCCCAATTTGATTGGGAATAGGATTGGTATTCGATACCAATTAGAAACAAAAGAAGGAAAGTCAATTAGGAACTGATCAGGACCACAAACCGACCGGTTCAGAAAGTGAACCGACCGGCTCATGGGTCCCAACCGATCAGTTGAGTGTCAACCGACCGGCTCAGGTCCCCAACCGACTATTTCAGTTGTGAAACGATCGGTTCAGGTTGCGAGTTGGTTGCTTTTTGTGGAAAAATCTCAAACCCTTCTACTCCTTCTTTAGCCCCATATTGCCGGGCACAGAGAACCCTGTCCCATAACCCTCCTATATATAGGGGTATTGGGGGCTTCTCAAAGTACAACTCAGTGCAACCAGTTGCTCTGCAAAGTTGTCGTTCTCTCTAGTTTTGGTAACCGAGAGAGAGCCCGAGCAAGTGCTTCCCGCAAAGGGAGGTGCAGCAAGGGAAGGACAACTGCAGTTGCAACTGAAGGCAGGAGAGTGTGTGGACGACTAGTACGTCTGTAGAAGGGTTTGACTCCTTCCACTTCCTTGTGGGACAAGGAGTGTGGAGTTCCTGGTGGTCCGTGTGTACTACTGCAGAGGCGGGAGGTTTCTGCCGCTCAGGAGGACAACTGTCAACCCGACAGTCCCGGTGAGAGGAGGAGTCGTGAGTCCCGGTGCGACCAGGAGCTGCACAGACACCGTCCAAGACCGGAGGCGAAGACTGCACTAGCTGCGATGTATTGCCGCCGAGCAAGCATCGGGACAAGGTATAATTCCTCAAACCATCCTTCCTATTATATAGACGTTGACGTGTTTCCTCGGTTCGGGTTAGGGGAGGAGAAATTTTTTGTTTCCGCTGCCTGCTCTGCCTCCCCTAAAACCCAACAGGTCGTGGTTGTGGACTACATCAGTATCAAAGATAATATTGTTGATCCTTTCACTAAAGGTCTTAATTTGGCTTTAGTGGAAAATCTAGGTTGGGGATGGGTCTGAAACCCCTATAGATTTGCAGGCAGTAGCAACCCAGCCCAAAAGAGTAGAGATCCCACAAATTGGGTTCAATATGGTAATAACAAGTTGTCGGGTGAATCAGATGACACTATGTATTCTTGTTTGATGCTTCTTACATCTGTGTGTCTATCCCCTGGGAAACCATGTTAGTGTCATGACTGCAAGTTAGTAAGAGAGTAGTCTCTTAATGGTGTCAAGTTTAGGACAGGATGTTAGCAGTACATCCTTAGAGACTCTAACTAAGTGATTGATGTTGTATAGGCCGCAACAGGGGAATTGGGTTGTTCTCTTTATCAATCATGATATAGATTTGTGTATGCATGGCCTTAATGCATTGTTTTCTTTACTACCATGTCTTTATTGTGTTGTTACCAACCTATACTCTTGTACACAAGGTTCAGGTTCAAGACTTTTGTTCACCTAGTTCCCACAGGGGTCACAGTTGGATAACTCATGTAGATTCAAATCGAAAGGTATCTGCTGAAAGCACAGTATGGAGGACTGAATGGTAGAGCACACTACACATTGGACTTTGTGAGAGATTGTTAGATAAGTGATATTGTAGCAGTATGATTATTGTAGTAGTCGTTTACTATAGCAACATTTATTTAGCATGGGTTAAGCCCAATGTAGTGCAGTAAGTACATGTGAGAAAAGTAGTTGTCTCTAGTGCAAATGGCAAAGAAGTTTTATCCCATATTGCTCACTCCTAGAACTTTTATGGTCCTCATATGTAGGATCACATGGGGCACTAGTGTCCAATGGGTCTTAGGAGGGAGGTATTCTCACCTCCTTGATGGGTGGGGTTACCGCATCACAACGCACGCACGCATGCGCGCACGTGCCACGCCATGCCTGGCCTGGCCTGGCCAGACCGGGCTCAGGCTTGGGCTTGCGGCTTGTGGATTGTGGAGATTGTCTTCCGTATTCTGGATTCTTTTTGCACTAGGATACAACTAAGTAATTAATTACTCGTGTAATTAATTGTTTCTTTCCTATTCGGATTTATTAATCCTAACTGGAAGTGTTTCTCTTTTGCGGATTATTCTGTATTGTGTACAAGAGAGACCGAGTGTTTGCGTCTCGCTGGAAATAGTATTAGGGACGTGTGTGGCTATATATACGCCTCCTGTCATTAGGGTTAAACACGCAACAACCAGTCTTCTGCCGTCGTGTGTTTTGAGAGCCCTAATTCAGAGCGAGTGCCTTCGTTCCCCAAGCTGCTTTGTGGAGTTGTTCTCCTGTGTGAAGCGCGACTTCTTCTTCCCGTCACCGAGACGCAGCTATTAGGCGGTGGTTCATGCAGTTGTTGTACTGCACTGGTAGCAGTGTAACGTGATTATGTCGAGCGCGAGCGAGACGTGCCGGTTCTAGGTTCGAGCCAGATCGAGTCTGGGAGAACGGTGCTTATCCGCGAGGATTGTCGGGCCTTGATTTCTTTAAGTATCACGTTCGTTTCTCAATGAACGAACTGGTTTGCGAATCTAACTCGTTTATTTCTGTTCTTCAGCTTTGTTTGATCTTCGTTTCTTATTTTTGGATCTGCCTGTAACTGTTAATTAATTTGCACATGTCGTTGTTGCATGAATGACGTTAATAAATATTAACAACAGAAGTAAATCGTCTGTATGTAGAAGTAGTTTTTTGGATGAGTTAAGATTTGGGCAAGCTCACGCTCGTTACGCACGCCTTCACGCGCGTCCAAACCAGCCCCCAAACCGTCACCACGTGGCTTATGGTGATTGAGTGGTTTTTTTGAAATTATGCAATAGGCAAATAAATTTATTTCACTTATAACTTTGAACCGTAACAAATTTTTTAATCAAACAAAAATTGTTGGTTTTGTTACGAAAAATACAATCTAACAAGCATAATATTGACATATTTTTGAGAAAAAAATATAAAAATGATATATAGGTTAATTGATAATCAACTATGGCGCCTATAAATGGTTATTGACAACCAAAAATGGTTAGTTGATGCCCAAAATGGTTCATTAGTACCCATAAGTATAAAGATGACGCCCAAATAAGGTATTGACAACCAAAATAACTATTTAACTATTTTTTAGCGCTATTTAGCCATTTTTGGATGTTATGACGCCCATAAATAGTTATTGACACCCAAAAATAGTTAATTGACGTCTAAAATCATGCATTAACACCAAAAAGTATAAAGATGGCGCCCAAATAAGGTAATTGACTACAAAATATTCATTGACACCCAGAAGTTTAAAATGACGCATAAATAAGGTATCGACAACTAAAATAACATAACGACACACAAATATGTCTGTTTGACCCATAAGAACCACTTAATGACGCCCAAAATAATTTATTGACACCTACAATTATAACGACGTACATAAATGACTATTGACACCCAAAAATGGTTAATTGACGCTGACAACAGCCCCGGCCCGTGCTACAGAGAAGAGATAGTCCGTCCTACACCCGACTGTCAGCGATTTCTGACAAAAAGGCAGCCGATTGTGCAGTTGGTTTTCAACGAATTCCGTTTCACGGTTGCCAACCAAATGAAAAACGCAGGCATTCGTTTGTTATCATTTTGTCTTACACCCTATCAAAGTGTCCTTGGTGTCACTTATCTTTGGACCCGTGAGCCTAATTGTCGTTTCTTCCATATTTTTGATGAGAATTGTTATGCATCTTATTACAACTATCAATATGTCTATAAAAACAATACCGCAAAACCAAACAGAAATTGTTCAAATTTATTCGATATTGTCAACCACTACCACTACAATGGCGTAGTTTAGGCAGAAAGGAATCAACGAATACCGGCAACCTCGCCGTAACAACTCCAGCAACCAGCTGTCAGAAACCACTCCACCCGCGTGGCCAAGCTATAGTGTGGCATATATATTCCGGATGCTGCTATGACAGATGGTAGTCGGAACCCGATCAGGCCCCACTTGGTTGGGCCGAAACTAAAGTCAAGCAGTCCTAACTGATGGTATTTCCCAACCATTTCTGTTTGGCCCAGTATTAGGGTTAGTTTGGTAAGGTGTAGTAGAATCACAAATTAGATGTTTAGGGGACGTTGGCTGTATTGGATTGCAATACAGAATTCAATAAAAAAAAATTATGTTTGCTTTGATGGAGCTGGATAATTATAAAAATCCAGGACTTTTAGATTATACATTAGCTGCTGGATTTTATCTTCCATCTCAAAACGGCTGGACGCCGGAATACAGCGATCAGGAGTATCAGATGTACTATCTCTCTCATTCCCTCCTCCGTGCCAGGCTCCCAGCTGCTCTGTGGTCCCCTTCCCAACTACACTGTAGTCCCCTCCCCAACTACTTTGTGGTCCCCTCATCTCCCTATACAAACATGATGAGCTGTACGTAGGAGTTATGAGCTACTGCCACCGTCTAAGCACCAAGAAGAGGAGAACCGGACGAGTACAGGAGGTCTATCCAATGTAGCCAAACGTAAAGTTTGTTATTGCTGCATTTATCTAATCCAAGTAATCAGCTCAACCTGGATAAAACAAATTCTGTATTTTCGAAAATCCAGTTGAATTCAATGAACCAAACGATGTGTTAAAATGTATATCAGATCTACATCTTGCCATATGACTATACCTAATTTAACAGGCCTTAGTTAATGTAGTACGAAAATAACTTAAGCCTTCCCACTATAGTTACGTAAAAGTCACAAAAAACAATAATTTTCTCCAGATAAAATCCCTTTCTGGATATTGTGTTGGGTGTTTTTTATAATTGTTACGCTCATCCATTTACAAATCATATAACAATAATAACTAACAAAGTGGATGAAGTAAATTCACACCGAACCAAATGAAACAAATACAACTGCAGTTATTATTACTATTGATTATTTTTCGTTTTATAACCGTTAGCATGAGTTGGATATATATCCAACTATAGAATGGATTTTTTTTATTGGGAAAATTTAGTGAAAAAAATATGCTATCGTGTTTCTGTCGCAAGATCAGATCAATGCAGACAAGTATCCAAACTTTTGCGCCCCTGTTCCAGGCGAAGAGTTGGTTTTCCTGTTCGTGTTATCATAAAATCCAGACGGAAGAAACAACGCGCCAGGTAGGGGTCGAACCTACGACTTTCTCCAGATAAAATCCCTTTATGGATATTGTGTTGGGTGTTTTTTATAATTGTTACGCTCATCCATTTACAAATCATATAACAATAATAACTAACAAAGTGGATGAAGTAAATTCACACCGAACCAAACGAAACAAATATAACTGCAGTTATTATTAATATTGACTATTTTTCGTTTTATAACCGTTAGCATGAGTTGGATATATATCCAACTATAGAATGGATTTTTTTTATTGGGAAAATTTAGTGAAAAAAAATGCTATCGTGTTTCTGCCGCAAGATCAGATCAATGCAGACAAGTATCCAAACTTTTGCGCCCCCTGTTCCAGGCGAAGAGTTGGTTTTCCTGTTCGTGTTATCACAAAATCCAGACGGAAGAAACAACGCGCCAGGTAGGGGTCGAACCTACGACTTTCTGCTTAGGAAACAGACGCTCTATCCACTGAGCTACAGGCGCTTTTGGTAGGGTTGCACAATAGTCATTATATAAACAAAGAGTTATGAATATGGATATTTTATTCGTAATGTTATCAATATAGCTTATGTGTGTCTTGTTTCTGTAAAACAATACTGGAATTCTAGCTAGTTGTATACAGCTTTCACATAACCAATTCTAAAGCTTTCACAAGACCAGCTTAGCCGTATAAATGCCTCTCCGCTTTTGTTCAATGTTTTTTCCTTCAATATACTGGTTATTTTCATTAATTACTCCTTGGGTAGTACAATTTAATTAGATCACGGGGTAAGGGACCAAACTCAATTGTCATACTCACTTCAGGTAAGAGACCAACTCTACAGCATCAGGCAGCAGCTCTGGGAAATTGGTGTGGCTAGCTTGTCGTCTTCAGGGGCAATAACCATGGCGTGGTGGTAACGACCTCTGTTGAACCATAAACTTCTTGGTCACATCTGGATTCGGGCATCGGAAATCCTATCAGCTTAGATATGATAGTCTTCAAGTGCGGAACTTCCAGCTACCACTATCTACTTAGTTCAATGCATATCAGATATTTTATAATAGCAATGAGAATGGTTAGATTTCACACCTGCAAGATTGTATTGTCGCGACATCTTTCCCGAGTTAGCATAAATGATAATCTGAAATGCAATATAGCATTTAAGCACACCATCCAAAGGGGCGATAGTACTCGAGAATACCAAAAAGTTTTGCAAACATGAAGATTATTTAAACTGAAAGGAGTCCGGTTCATTACCACACTGCGCCTTGGATCCAAACTAAACCAAACAAAAAGAGTTGAAATCATGGAGCAGATCCAATGTAAAATCTTCCATATCAGTACTAGTAAACAGACCGTAATCTCAAAACAATTGTGAAATCTAAAGTTAAACGGTAAATAAGAAACAATGGTAATCAAACTTATAATTAAATTGAACAGTAATACCACATGTTGATTAATTCATCAGTTTATTTTGATGAAACATCTTATCGTTCATAAGGAAATTAGGATCTGAAATCACATCCGCGAGTTCAGATAACAAATTAGATAGAAGCAAATTGTGGTTGTTATCGGGGTACCAAGAAAGTTAATTTAGGAAAGCAAAAAACATAGGAAGTTTGAGAGAAAGGCACCCCTAAATAAGCATCATTTATAAGATAAAAATAAATCAAGATGATCTATGGCATCCATATGATTGAGTCATTTTGTCAATCTTCATTTTCATCTTCTAGAATTTGCTCCTTCAAAAATTTGCCGTGATAGATATCAGCATCCCTGGATTTTATCATCTGAGTTCCCTTCGCCTCTCCAATGATTGCTCCAATACCTAAATCAGTTTTTGCAAGATAATATGTCATTATATAAATATCTAAATTTTTTTACAAGATAATATGTCATTATATAAATATATACTTTTATTGTTAAATTGGTTAATGTTTGGTTCTTAATTTTCAAATATCCTAAAGTTCCTTGCTCTCCATATGGACCAAAACATGGTGATGGATAAAATATATGAGTAGGTAATGTCTGTGATTTTGCTAACTTTGAAATCCGAATTTTAGTATTTATTCCTATGCAATCTATACGTATAGGAGTATGAAGATATTTTTGATATATATTTGTAGAAAAGACACAATGGAAGAAAAGGTGTTCAGTATTTTTGTGTGTTGCTTTACACATAAGCCATATAGTAGGAGCATGAAAACCCCTTCGGTTCTAATTTTTCCAGGTGAGAAATTTTTTCATGTCCTATAATCCATATGTGGATAATGTTTAGTGGGACATTTGATTATCCAAAGCTTATCAAATATAATCTCGGTGCCAGGACGTCTGAAAAGGAGGCATAAGGTTTTTGGTGTATAAACTTTCCCCCATTGTGCGTGAAATTTTCAAGTGTATTATTGATGTTATCTAAATTCGCATTGTTGAAAGATTTGTGGATGAATCTTTCAAATTGATTTTTGAGTTAAGGTGAATCAAATCTCTATATATGGTCAAGTTACACAATCGAGAGGATGTCCACGTGGAGTTTCATATGTTTGATCTTGCATCTATTTAACTAAGGGTCTTCTAAGAAATTTATGTGTTTGAATGAGTGATGTGGCACTATGATACAGTCATGAATGATGAATAGAGTTTTGATAATGTCTCATGATGAAGAAGATGTGCCTTCCTTTCTTGTAGGTTTTCTTTGGTCCTTGTTTATGCAATATTTATTTATGATATATTATCTCCATATAGTCGGTTTTCTGGTGCATAGGTGACATGCATGATAGGATACTAGGAAATTCACTAGGGGTAAAATTCCTAGGGTTTACCTTAAACAACATACAATAATCAGCATCTGTAAGAGGATGGATCTTAGCACAATATAGTTAAGTATCAAATCTAAAAGATAACATATTTTAAAATTATTTAATTGTTTTAACCTAGACTAGGAATAGTATTTAACAAAAAAAGGGATTTTATTGCTTACAACTAAGATGCAAGGATAAAAGAATGAATTAAAATCTAAGTTTATCAGATGTATGGATACACTAGGGTGAGTGGGTTTCACCACCACTACCTACATTTATTCTCTCATTGCATCATATGCATGCATAAACAATATCATGGAGGCTAGGTAAATCCCCTTTTTGGTGTTAGGATTAGACTTAGACAGATATCACCCTAGCCTCATTGTCTCATTACCTAGTAAACTTATAACCATTGCCCTAGAAAACAACTATTTGGCTTCTCATCAAGGATATAATGAGAACCAACTGATATCCTAGATCTTGGGTTTGAGGTTCTCTATACCCAAGATCATGACAAACATGTAAAGTTGATGGTCGAACAAGCATACAAGCATAAAATTGATTTATTCAACATGTAATATATTTCATACATATATAGATGTAGTAAAAGAACAAAAGAAAATAGTAGGACTACTCCCCACACCCTGGCGTAAGGATCTACTTGCAACTCATAGCGAGAAAAGAACAAACAAAGTGGAAAAGGAAGGAGATAGCCATTGCCTCGTAGGGTAGAAGATATGTAGTAGTACAATCCCCCCATGATTGTCATCTAGTAAACCTTATTCTTCATCCTCCTTGCTTGGATCTGGACTACAAATAAGAAAAAGTAGGTGAATATACAGTGTGGAGGCGTCATCGACCTTCCTCCCTTGAGGATAGGAATTTGAGCCTTAATGAAGTGGTGGTCGTTGAGTGTCAACCAATGGTGATTGTCTTCTGTTGGTGGAGCATGGATTTTGACAGCCTGGTGGTTATAGAATAGATGCCTCCATATGAAGGTTGAAGGCTTGTGTTTATAGGTGGTCGGTAGGGTTTGTAACCTCCCAGCCACCTTGTATATGAAAGAGCGATCGCCATAAAGGTGAAGGGACAGTGCAATAGAAGTCAATGGGTGACACAACATTTAGAAGTTCCATCGGTAGGTGAGAAGTCAGTATGACCATCGAAAGGCAGAACTTGCCTGAGCATTGAAAGATGGTCGCAGAACAACCATTGGATGATGAGCATAGGAAACATCATTAGAAGAGGCATGTAGGTACTTCATTGTGAGGTGAAGCAGGAGTATATTTGGAAGGTGGAAGTAGTACTCCCATCGAAAGGTAGGAAAGTTGGAGATCCACTGATAGGTAGGGTCAGCTGGCCATCAGAAGAGGATGCCAGGATGACCATTAGAAGACAAACCTAGAGAACCATCGAAAGGCCGAGTTCGATTAGCCATTGGAAGGAAAACTTTGGACAACCATCAGTTGTCAACCATTGGATGGGCATAGAGACCACGGTTGGGTAGAGAGACCACAGTTGGTCAGAGCAACCATGGTTGGGCATATTGAAGAAAACCCACCCCAGGTGGGGCTATTGGTGAGAGGTTAATGGTTGTGTTGATGGATATTCTACCAAAGAGATGACAGCTAATGGAAGGGCAGATCAATGGAAATTGATGTCTTTGAAGGTTTAATACAAAGTGATGGCTTCAAAAACAAATGAAGTAAATTATCATCAAAAATATGGTCCATTTATTCAAAAGTTTCTTGTGCCCGCTATTCGATTAGCAGGACCATTGTGACCTTCGTTGGTGTGTATATGATTAATTTCAATATTTCAATGAAAATCAAGGAATTAGGTCAAAATCCTATATGTTAGCATAAAACTAAGGAAACCTAAATATAAGCTAGTTCCATATTAAAATGATTGGAGTGAAGGAAAAACTAAAAAAAATAATGCAACTAAATATGTTGGTATATATGCCCAGAGAGCCAATCATATGATATTATGATGGGATATTATATAAACTATTTGATTAAAAATGAAGGTAATCTTCCGATTCATTTTGTTTCACTCAGTTATGAGATATTGAGGAAACATAATGAATGCCTAAATAATAACATTACACAATGACGTATGTCTTCAAGTGCATGACTTGGACAATGAGATCATACAGATGTTAAGAGTATATACATTCTTATTATGTCCCTAGTTGGATGTTATTGTGGAAGGTTGATAGACAGAAATAACACATAAGACTAGAGTGTGTGTTGGTTGATGGCAGAATCTCATCAGTCATGATATGTGATATCAAACCAAGCACGCACATACCTGTTAGAGAATAGTGTATCGGACAGACCCACCTTGAGAATGATACATGGAAACTAGAATTAATACTCATAATCATCTCTCATAGTGAAGCTGGTGTTTGTTGTTCTTAGACCTAAAATCATTACACTCATCACATGTCGTTCGGTGTATTTTGACAGCATTCACTATTGTCTTGAATAAGAGTTGCCATAAAGGTGACGATCAAATACATTGTGACACATGGGGATGACTGTGAGTGATGTAGATGGGATTTTTCCCTCCTACTGGAGTTTGATATCTTGGTCACTTGATAAGCGAGACTGAAAAAGGCATGTGCATGAATGTGTGAATCAATATATGATATTGAGATCACAGATATCTCAGACAGTCTTCTCTAGTTAAAGGAACAAATATTGAACATTGAAAGGATGACAATTCCATTCCTTGAGTTCAATCTGGATATCAAAAACAAAGGAATTATACAATCACTATAACACCTATTACAAATTGTAGGTTGAAGTTGTTCTCTAACATTCCATTTACTTGGGTAGCAATGATGTGTGACTAGGAAGTGCTCATTTCTTGTGATGTCATAAATGAGTTATGGACATTCACTACCAATGTAACTTGGAACATATAAGGTAACACATAAAGAAATTCACTTGGAATAGGAATTTAATCATGAATGATAATTAAATTAATTACTAAATTTGTTTAGGTACTCAATTTAAACAATAATTAACTGACTGGACTCTGAATCGACCGGTTCAAGTGTTGAAATGACCAATTGGAGTGTCAGGATGATTGGATATACCATCGGTTGAATTCTAGTTGAATTAGGGAACAAACTGACAGGTTCACTAAGTGAACTGATCAGCTCAAAGTCACTAGACAACCGATTCATGAGATGAATTGCCCAGTTCACAAGAGCAATTTGATTGCATCAAAGATTAGTCTTGACATCATGTAGTGTGTTAATTGGATTAGGATTTCCCAATACAAATGTGATTGGGAAACATGATGAAACGATCGGTTCACTAGGTGAACCAATCAGCTCACATGCCAACTAATCGGTTCACTTGTGAACCGACCGTTTCACCTATTATAGGTTGTGAAAATTTGTGAAATTCCCATCTCTTCCGCTCCCACTCAGACTGTGAACCCTGACCCTCCTATAAATAGAGGGGTATTGGGGGCTCCTCAGAAACAGAAACAACTCAATCAACTCAAACAATTACTTATCTTCTCTGATTGTGGTAACTGAGAGAACTCAAGCAAGTCATATCCGATAAAGGGAGGGAAAGCAAGGGAGAACAATTGTGGAATAGCAAGTTGGTGACTAATACGCCAATATGAGGGGACAACTCCTTCTTATCTGTTCTACTAGAATGACAAGAGTTCCTAGTGGTCCATGTGGACTACTCTAGAGGTGTGGATACGTTTCCCTCTAGGAGGACATCGTTAACCCGCTATCGGTGGTGATCAACCAGGAGGCCAATGCATACATTGTTCGAGTGTGACTTGAAGAAAGAGTGTGCGACCACAATGAGGAAATTATCGTAGGACTTTCTTAAGGTCAGGTATATCCTCATAAACCATCTGTCGCATTTCATATTTATTGATGTGATTCATTGGCCAAAGGGGAATATGGTAGTTAAATTTTTTTCTATTTCCTGTTTTGTCGTCATATTTCCCTAAAGTGGTATCAGAGTCACGTCAATTTACTATATTATAGGATACTTGATATGATCTTTTACTAGAACATCATATATGAATGTGTCCATCGAATAGGTTGAGTTAGATTATCATTTAATTTTTCTAGCATATCAATCTTTTCTTGAGAAAGAAGACTATTGTTATTTTTAAGAACATGTGATTGTGCCTTACCATTTTCATTGGATTCCTTTAATGCGTTATTTGAGAATTTTAGAGTATGATTTCATAACTAAGGTTATCCAGATTAATTTTAAGCTCATCAGTAACTTTAATAAGTTTCTTCTTTTGTTTCTTGCATTCAATATATTTTGCACAAATTTCTTCAAGGCTAATAACTAATTCTCTTTTATATAATTCAAAAATATCTACCTCATTGGTTTCTTCATCTTCTCTTGCCATGAGACATTCTATCTCCTCTTCTTCACTGCTTCCACTTTCATCCCTTGATTGATCCCAAGTGGCTTCATAGGATTTTTCTCACTTGTCTTCTTACAGAATGAGGAATTCTTCTTCTTCTTGAGGTTTGGGCACTCATTCTTCAAGTGACCCTTCTTTCTGTTGGGTTTTACGGGAGGCAGACAGGAAGCGGAAATAAAAAAATTTCTCCCAAAACCCAGAGCAAAGGAATCGCGTCAACGTATATATAATAGGAAAGAAGGTTTGTGGATACATACCTTGTCCTGAGGCTCGCTCGGTGACAGTACCTCGCACCATGTGCGGTCTTCACCTCCGGTCTTGGACGGTGTCTGTGCAGCTCCTGGTCACAGCGGGACTGAAGACTCCTCCTCCTACTGGACTGCCGGATGACAGTTGTCCTCCGAGCGACAGAGGTCTCCCGCCTCTGCAGTCGTCCACACGGACCGCCTGGAACTCCACACTCCTTGTCGCACAAGGACGTGGAAGGAGTTGCACCCTCCTGTTGATGTACTAGTCACCAACACACTCTCCTGCTGCCTGTTGCAACTGCAGTTGTCCTTCCCTTGCTGCACCTCCCTTTTGTGGGAAGCACTTGCTCGGGCTCTCTCTTGGTTACCAAAACCAGAGAGAACGACAACTTATAAAGCAACTGGTTGCACTGAGTTGTTCTTTGAGAAGCCCCAAATACCCCTATATATATAGGAGGGTCATGGGATAGGGTTCTCTATCCCGGGCAATGCGAGACTAAAGCAGGAGTAGAAGGGTTCGAGATTTCCACAAAATCTGACAAACTGCGTCGGGTGAACCGATCGTTTCAGCCCTGAAACGACCGTCTGGACCTTCCAGCCGATTGGTTGGTCACACCAGCCAATCATTTGGATCCATGAGCCGATCGGTTGGACACTCCAGTCGATCGGTTCATGATCCTGGTTCAACTCAAATTGACATTCCTATTTGGTTTCCTTGTTCCAATCGAATTGGATAAGGGAAACAAAATTAATTTCTTACCAATCTTACTTTCCCAACTCGCTCAGTTGCGCCAGTTGAGCCGGTCGGTTCAACCCTTGAACCGGTCGTCTCACTCTGGCCATGATTCGATCGACTCATCCCATGAACTGATCGGTTCACCAAGCTCAGTCGATCGGTTCATCGCATGAGCCGATCGGTTGGGAGTGCAGACTGTGTTCAATCAGTCAATTGCAGTTCTAATCAATGTGATACTCTAATCAATCGCTCCAACACCTTGAACACTATGATATTGAGCTATCAATTGATTAAGTGTTTAATTGAACTACTAAACTCCTTTAGTAATCAATCTAAACATCATTTGTGGACAAACTCCTATTCCAGGTTAAATCCTATGTGTGTGACCCTGCAGGTCCATTTCACGTTGGCAGTGAAAGTCCATAACACTTATGACTTCACAAGCAAAGAGCGGTGCCTAGTCACACATCAGTGCTACCCAAGTGAAATAGAAAGTTGGAGAACAACTTTCAATCCTACAATCCGTGAATGGTATTACAGTGAATGTATAATTCCTTTGTCACTGATATCCTGAATGAACTCAAGGCATGGAACAGTCATCTTGTCAACGTTCAATCATTTCCTTGATCTCAGAGAAGATTGATGAGATGTGTGTGACATCAATATCACATATTGATTCACACGTGCATGCACATGCCTTTCTCAATCCTACTCATCAAGTGGCCAAGGATATCAAACTCCCTCAGGAGGGACAAATCCCATATCTATCACTCACCCTTCAAAAGCCCCATGTGTCAAAGCCACCCAATCATCACCTTTATAACAACCCATGTTTCAGGACTGCGTTTGATGATGTCAAAGTGTGCCCAATCACATGTGTTGAGTGTAGTGATTTCATGTCTAAGAATCACACTCACCACCATCACTGTGAGAGCTGACTGTGACTACCAAGTCAAGGTTCCATGTGTCACTCTCATGGTGGGTCTGTTTGGTACCTTGTTCTCTAACAAGTACCTATGTGCTTGGTTTGATATCTCTATATCATGACTAATGAGATTTTGTCATCAACAAACACACAATCTAGTCTTTAGTGTTATTGATGTCTATGGTTATTTCCACAATAACAACCGACTAGGGACTAAACAAGAATGTATACTCTTAACATCCGTATGATCTCATCGTTTAGGTCCTTAACCTAAAAGCATACTGTTGGTATGTATGCCCTGAGAGCCAATCATGGGATGATTGGTGGGATACATTGAGATTGATTTTATAAACATCAAAGGCAAGCTTCCAATTCTTTCTGGTTCAGTCATATGAGATAGTGATAGAACAGATTGAATGTATAGAGAATGACAATACTCAATGACATATGCTTTCAGGTTAAGGACCTGAACGATGAGATTATACGGATGCTAAGAGTTTGTACATTCTTGTTATGTCCCTAGTCCGATGTCATTGTGGAAGGTAGATAGACAGAAATGACACACAAGACTATATTGTGGTGCTGGTTGATGAGAGAATCTCATTAGTCATGATATAGAGATATCAAACCAAACACATAGGTACTTGTTGGAGAACAAGTGTATCGGACAGACCCACCGTGAGTTTGACACATGGAACCATGACATGGTAGTCACAGTCAGTACTCATAGTGATGGTGGTGAATGTGATTCTTAGACCTGAAATCATTACACTCAACACATGTCGTTGGGTACACTTTGACATCATCAAACGCAGTCCTGAAACATGGGTTGTTATAAAGGTGATGATTGGGTGGCTTTGACACATGGGGTTTTTGAGGGGTGAGTGATTGATATGGGATTTGTCCCTCCTAAGGGAGTTTGATATCCATGGCCACTTGATGAGTAGGATTGAGATATGCATGCGCACGCATGTGTGAATCAGTATTTGATATTGATGTCATACATATCTCCTTCAATCTACTCTGAGATCAAGAAAGTGAATGAACGTTGACAAGATGACTGGTCCATGCCTCGAGTTCATTCGGCATATCAGTGACAAAGGAATTATACATTCGTTGTAACACCATTCACAGATTGTAGGGTTGAAAGTTGTTCTCTAACTTTCTACTTTCACTTGGGTAGCACTGATGTGTGACTAGGCACCGCTCTTTGCTTGTGAAGTCATAAGTGTTATGGACTTTCACTGCCAATGTGAAATGGACCTGCAGGGTCACACACATAGGATTTAACCTGGAAGAGGAGTTTTGTCCACAAGAAATGTTTAGATAGATTACTAAAGGAGTTTAGTGTTTCAATTAAACATTCAGTTGATTGATAGCTCAATATCATAATGTTTAAGGTGTTGGACATATTGATTGGAGTATCGGATTGATTGAAATCGCAATTGACTGATTCTGCACAACCTGCACTCCCAACCGATCGGTTCATGTGATGAACCGGTCGGCTGAGGTTTTTGAACCGGTCGGCTCAAGTGTTGAGCCGATCGACTCATGTACAAAGTGAAACGAGCGGTTCAAGTGTTGAACCGATCAGTTCAACTGGTGCAACTGAGCAACTTGGGAAAGTCAGGTCGGTGAGAATTTTCCTTTCGTTTCAATTGCCCAATTCGATTGGGAATAGGATTGGTACTCGATACCAATTAGAAACAAAAGAAGGAAAGTCAATCGGGAACTGATTAGGACCACGAACCGACCGGTTCAGAAAGTGAACCGACCGGCTCATGGGTCCCAACCGATCGGTTGAGTGTCAACCGACTGGTTCAGGTCCCCAACCGACCATTCCAATTGTGAAACGATCGGTTCAGGTTGCGACTGGGTTGCTTTTTGTGGAAAATTCTCGAACCCTTCTACTCCTGCTTTAGTCCCATATTGCTGGGGCAAGAGAACCCTGTCCCATGACCCTCCTATATATAGGGGTATTGGGGGCTTCTCAAAGGACAACTCAGTGCAACCAATTGCTCTGCAAAGTTATCGTTCTCTCTAGTTTTGGTAACCGAAAGAGAGTCCGAGCAAAGTGCTTCCCGCAAAGGGAGGTGCAGCAAGGGAAGGACAACTACAATTGCAACTGGAGGCAGGAGAGTGTGTGGACGACTAGTACATCTACAGAAGGGTTTGACTCCTTCCACTTCCTTTTGGGACAAGGAGTGTGGGGTTCCAGGTGGTCCGTGTGGACTACTACAGAGGCGGGAGGTTTCTGCCGCTCAGGAGAACACTGTCAATCCCGACAGTCCCGGTGAGAGGAGGAGTCCTGAGTCCCGGTGCGACCAGGAGCTGCACAGACACCGTCCAAGACTGGAGGCGAAGATCGCACTAGCTGTGAGGTATTGTCGCCGAGCAAGCCTCGGGACAAGATATGATTCCTCAAACCATCCTTCCTATTGTATAGACGTTGACACGTTTTCTCGGTTCGGGTTAGGGGGAGGAGAAAATTTTTTGTTTCCACTGCCTGCTCTGCCTCCCCTAAAACCCAACAGTGGTAACAGAGCCACATCAACTGCTCTATACTTTAGGATTAACGATATGATCGATTTTGGTTTGTAGCCTTTATTTATTGCATACGATGCGAATAATATTGGCTTTATGCATATCCAATCTTAAATCCACAAATCCCTAACTACATATATGATATGTAATATTAATGCACTCGATACGCTTCGCCCTTAAACGAGTTTTGTGGTGGATGTATAGCGTGGTTATGGCCAGTAAACCCTATCTGTGTATGGTTGTGTGGTTGCTTGCATCTCGGTCTACGCACTGATCTTCCTTCTCCTATTCCTGATGTAACTCGAAATAATTCGAGATTTCTTTCCTACCTTTGCTCCCTCCAAATGTAACTCGGGGTTTCTCTTTTTACAATGTAAAATAGGATAGATTTTATTTCCTGTTATGTCAAAGAACGGTGGACATCCAGACGATAGCTGAGACGATCGTTTCAAGGCGTGAACCGATCGGTTGACGTTCCAGACGATCGGTTCAAGGAGTGAACCGATCGATTGATGCCCGGTTCGAGGAGCGAGATGAACGGGTGGAGGCCAGGAGGAGATGCACGATGACCAGGCAAACCGATCGGTTGGAGGAGCCAACCGATCGGCTGGTGGCACCCAGACGATCGGCCAGAGAGAGCAGATCATTCATAGGATGAGTTGATCAACTCGGATGGCTAGAGCACAGAGTTCATCTTGTACAGGTTGCATGTGATGTAGACCTAGATGACCGTGATTCCTTTTGGCTCTAGGAATCACATTAGGATGGCCATAATCATCACTTTTATCGTTTCGAATGTTTTCTGTGGGATATAGCATGTATATGATACGTACTATGTATTGTGGTGATTGGATATGTATATGTATATAAACCAAATCCCTCATTAAATATTAAGTTTTAGATGCCTTCCAAATGTGACACACGTGAAAAGCTTGATCGACCAAGTGTGGGCACGCCCTAGCGTGGTGCACCGTATATCTCGTGGAAGCGTGAAGGATGAATGTGTGGGTCTGCCCTAGCAGGGTGCATATTCATCGTGTTTGCTTTGGGTCGGACTTAATAAGGTGATCTATATGGGAACTAGTACCTTGAGGCATGGAGATGATCATGGCAAGGAGTTGCATATGACATCTTATCAAGAGTTGCATATGATGCAATTGGCAAGTGTTGCCTACCTGAGAGATCTAAGTTGTGGGTGACAGCCCTAGCTGGTCCATGACTTAGAGGATTTTAGGATCTTGTCCACTAGAAGGTTGTACGCTGCAATCTTCCGAATTGATGGTGAGGGCTATCAATTTGAAGTAAAATAGTGGGAGTGATAATTAATTAAAGGCCTAATTTTTATCGTCAACTTTTCAAATCAATCAAATAAGTCAAAAAGAGTTTTGGACTAAAATTGCATATATTTACTTTTGTTAAAATAAATGGTTAATCAACAATAACTACTTTATTTGCGATCGGTCTTTGTGACCAACAAATTAAATGGGAATAATTCCACGACTGGTTAGGATGATGAGAAGTGTTCTCAATCAAAGAGCGAAAGCTCTAAATCCTAGTTATACCAGAACCAGATGAACTCAATCCCACCACATCAATGGCTGAAAGTATGCTTATGGAAGCATACCAAGGATGACATTGATGAGGAGTGCTTGATGTTGTGTTCTCTGAACTATGAGTTACAGAGACAACATGAGACATATGATGTCTCAAGGATATTGTCCTAGTATGTCATGACATAAAGAGATCCAATAAGGTATTCACACACTCAATGTGATTGGGTATGTGGAAAAACCTGACTAAGAAGGATTCCCTCTGAGCCAAGAGTTGGCTATTGGTATGATACTACAAATGTTGTGAGAATCATACAGTTCATGATAAACTACAACATGGACAACTTTGACAAGCGTTGACAAAGTTGTTGGACATGTTGAGGATAGTAGAGGCGATAATGAAGAAAGACAAACCCTAATGATTGATGTGATCAATGAGGGGCAAGTCTTAAGGGTAAGGACAAGGGCAAAGCAAAGAAGTGTTCTGATGCTAGCCAGCAATCCAATCCGTCTTTAGCCTCAAGGCACATGGGAAAGGGTGTATGAGGGAATTGACCTCGATATCTGGAAGAACAAAAGAAGATGAAAGGAGGGGATGGAGATCTCCACCTAAGGTATCATGAAATGAACTGCTTCTTTATCTGACGTATATGATACCAAGATATGGATCTGTCATATATGATATGCAAGATCCGCAAAGAAGTGATGGCCTTTGTGAAAGGACCATGAAAGAAGTACCCATCATTGGAACAAGTGTTGTTGCCATAGATAGGAGTATCCTTTAGTTTATTTCAGCCTAAAGGGTACGAAATAGAGTTGAGAACTGCTATTTCAATTTGCCAATAGAAACACTTTATTGTTGCATCTTGTTGAGACAAGGATGGCTATCAATATAGTTGATGTTTCAATTTCAAAGATATGATCTTTGTGGCAATGCCTTGTTTATCTTGTGATACTTGGTATGCATAAGATAAAATGATACCTAAAAGCTATAGATAACTCAAACAATCAAATTACCATCAATCATGAGAAATTTATTTCTAGTTTCCATATGATGGATACATCTCGACTCTTTTGGTTTGAGAACCAGTAAGAGACATGAATATCTTGGACATAATTAATCAATCTTCACTAATGGTAGTGGGAGAATGATTACCCTATTAGGTATAATACATGTGATGTATTTACATACCTATTGGAATATATGCTTATACTTCAAATGGTATTTAGGGAAATACCAATATGAATATCTTGAAATGTTCAAGATTATCATAAATGAAGTATAAATTTGGTAAAGTGTTAATTCATGATGAGATCAATGAATGAAATACTTGAACCAAATGTTTGAGATCCTTGTGAGTGATTATGATAGTGTATCATAGTGATCTCATGGTTAAGGCATGGTGATGTCTGGACCAAGAAGGAGTCATACTCTAAGGAGTTAGAGAATGATTATCAAATAACTAAATTCTTCTTAATAGAATATCCCACACTTATAAAGGGCATTAAGAATCACAAGGGTTGTGAGTTCTTATATCCTTGACAGATACACCTCAATTATCTATGTGATAAGTTGGTCATGTGATGAATTAACTATCTAGATGAATATGAGGAACCGGATTTTGAGTTATGGCATATAATCATTACATCCTAAATGACTTCCATGTGAACCATAAGGTATGACCTTGATGGTATCACCCATTGGATGGAAATCCATAAGTGCAAATATGTCTTAAAGTGTTAAGAATGTCTTAAAGTGTTAAGACACATGGATAACATTTTGAGAAGTATGATGCTTGTTGATTGGAACTTAATGACTAAGACATTTGGCATATGGATACTAAAATCGCATTCCTATGAGGAATAAAACAAGGATGTGTACGTGACACAACCTATGAGGTTTATGAATCCACTATTGCAAATGAAGTCTATAAGTTACAATGGACTAATCAATGTGATTGATTGAGTACAAGCAACTCAGAATTCGATCTTTACTTTGATGATATAGTCAAAGGTTTTGACTAATATGTCAAAGATAAAGAAGGGATCTGTGATTTAGTGGGAGCGTATTCACATTCCACATGTTGATGTGAAATGGAAAGGTTCTAGAATGGAAATCCAAAAGTGGAAATTATCTTTAGGGAAGATAGAGACATTTCCTATGTGATAGGAATAGAGATCTATGAGATAGTTCTCGAAAACCTCTTGACTTGGAAAAGAGAGAGCATACATTAGCAATCTGTACTGAAGTGTTCAGTATGCACAGATTCAATGGGAGAAAACTTATCCATGTTACATGGAGTTAGTATCCCAAGGCCAAGTGTCCAATTCTTATGAAGAATGGGAACACTAAGAATAGATATGGATCTATCATGTATGTAATCATCCCATTACCTTGCATGTATGGACATGGCAAGAATAAAATGCATTTATCATCTTGTATGTAGGACATGACAAAATGATATGCTCATCCTGATAACTCGTATGTGGGACATAACGAGTGGATGTCTGTCTAGTTCCAGTAAGGGTTACTGGAATACCATGAGAACTTGATAAGTACTTGTGAAGTACTAGTTCTATGGAGATAAGGAAGAGTTCGATGTAAAGAGTTACATTGATGCAAACTTCTGAAAGGGACAGAAAAATTGATCACAAAATATATATGAGATATATAAAAGTGAAAGTTTGTTGATAATTGGAAGTGTTCCAATAAAGCCATTTAAAAGGAAATGCCGAGTATCTGTGTGTTAGAGAACAGTAGTGGATACTATATGGATCTGGAAGTTCATGAGATGAACTTATGGAAATTCCGGTCATTGATGACAAGTATGGAATCCTTGATCATGCAATGTGGATAAAGGTTAGCAAAGGAATACTGGATCGCATATTACGGCAACTCAATCTCATACGTGTGACGTACAGCGAAGAGATGTGAGACATGCAATTTATACAGACTTTGGCAAGGTGTTGCCATTACTCACTATGTTGGCACAAAAGCACAGTAACATGTAGGACATGTTTGAAGATCACTATGAATATGATTCAAGGGTTATTGGCTCGCAGTGAAAGTGGGAGTCTGTTGGTATGTATGCCCTGAGAGCGAATCATGGGATGATTGGTGGGATACATTGAGATTGATTTGATAAACATCAAAGGAAAGCTTCCAATTCTTTCTAGTTCAGTCATATGAGATAGTGATAGAACAGATTGAATGTCTAGAGAATGACAATACTCAATGACGTATGCTTTCAGGTTAAGGACCTGAACGATGAGATCATACGGATGCTAAGAGTTTGTACATTCTTGTTATGTCCCTAGTCGGATGTCATTGTGGAAGGCAGATAGACAGCAATGACACACAAGACTAGATTGTGGTGTTGGTTGATGATAGAATCTCATTAGTCATGATATAGAGATATCAAACCAAACACATAGGTACTTGTTGGAGGACAAGTGTACCGGACAGACCCACCGTGAGTTTGACACATTGAACCATGACATGGTAGTCACAGTCAGTACTCATAGTGATGGTGGTGAATGTGATTCTTAGACCTGAAATCACTACACTCAACACATGTCGTTGGGTACACTTTGACATCATCAAACGCAGTCCTGAAACATGGGTTGTTATAAAGGTGATGATTGGGTGGCTTTGACACATGGGGCTTTTGAGGGGTGAGTGATAGATATGGGATTTGTCCCTCCTAAGGGAGTTTGATATCCATGGCCACTTGATGAGTAGGATTGAGATAGGCGTGCGCACGCATGTGTGAATCAGTATGTGATATTGATGTCATACATATCTCCTTCAATCTACTCTGAGATCAAGAAAGTGAATGAACGTTGATAGGATGATTGGTCCATGCCTCGAGTTCATTTGGGATATCAGTGACAAAGGAATTATACATTCACTGTAACACCATTCACGGATTGTAGGATTGAAAGTTGTTCTCTAACTTTCTACTTTCACTTGGGTAGCACTGATGTGTGACTAGGCACCGATCTTTGTTTGTGAAGTCATAAGTGTTATGGACTTTCACTGCCAACGTGAAATGGACCTACAGGGTCACACACATAGGATTTAACTTGGAAGAGGAGTTTTGTCCACAAGCAATGTTTAGATTGATTACTAAAGGAGTTTAGTAGTTCAATTAAACACTCAATTGATTTATAGCTCAATATCATAATGTTCAAGGTGTTGGACATATTGATTGGAGTATCGGATTGATTGAAATCACAATTGACTAATTCTGCACAACCTACACTCCCAATCAATCAGTTCATGTGATGAACCGGTCGGCTGAGGTTGTTGAACCGGTCGGCTCAAGTGTTGAGTCGATCGGCTCATGTACAGAGTGAAATGAGCGGTTCAACTGTTGAACCGATCGGTTCAACTGGTGCAACCAAGCAACTTGGGAAAGTCAGGTCGGTGAAAATTTTCCTTTCGTTTCAATTGCCCAATTCGATTGGGAATAGGATTGGTATTCGATACCAATTAGAAACAAAAGAAGTAAAGTCAATCGGGAACTGATCAGGACCATGAACTGACTGGTTCAGAAAGTGAACCGACCGGCTCATGGGTCCCAACCGATCGGTTGAGTGTCAAGCGACCGGTTCAGGTCCCCAACCGACCGTTTCAGTTGTGAAACGATCGGTTCAGGTTGCGACTGGGTTGCTTTTTGTGGAAAATTCTCGAACCCTTCTACTCTTGCTTTAGTCCCATATTGTTGGGGCAAGAGAATTCTGTTCCATGACCCTCCTATATATAGGGGTATTGGGGGCTTCTCAAAGGACAACTCAGTGCAACCAGTTGCTCTACAAAGTTGTCATTCTCTCTGGTTTTGGTAACTGAGAGAGAGCCCGAGCAAGTGCTTCCCGCAAAGGGAGGTGCAGCAAGGGAAGGACAACTGCAGTTGCAACTAGAGGCAGGAGAGTGTGTGGACGACTAGTACGTCTACAGAAGGGTTTGACTCCTTCCACTTCCTTGTGGGACAAGGAGTGTGGAGTTCCAGGTGGTCCGTGTGGACTACTACAGAGGCGGGAGGTTTCTGCCACTCAGGAGAACATTGTCAATCCCGACATTCCCGGTGAGAGGAGGAGTCGTGAGTCCCAGTGTGACCAGGAGCTGCACAGACACCGTCCAAGACCGAAGGCGAAGACCGCACTAGCTGTGAGGTATTGTCGCCGAGTAAGCCTCGGGACAAGGTATGATTCCTCAAACCATCCTTCCTATTGTATAGACGTTGACGCGTTTCCTCGGTTCGGGTGAGGGGGAGGAGAAATTTTTTTGTTTCCGTTGCCTGCTCTGCCTCCCCTAAAACCCAACATATACGTCATTGAGTAAAACAATTCTTTAGACATCTATCATGTTACACCATCATCTCAGAAATAGTTTAAACATATAGATTGGAAATTGCCTTTATTATTATTCAAATCATTTACATAGTATCCCATTACAATCATCATATGACTTGCTCTATGGGCATACATACCAACAGACTCCCACTTGCACTTAGATCCAGTCACCTAGGAACCTCAGACCTTGTGACCTAGCATGACCATCATGCTTCTGCTGAGAAAGGGCCTTAGTCAGTGGATCAGCTATGTTGTCTTCAGTTGGTACTTTGCAAATCTTCACATCTCCTCACTGTACGATCTCTCGTATGAGATGGAAGCACCGCAGTATGTGCTTGGACCGCTGATGTGATTTGGGTTCCTTAGTTTGTGCAATAGCTCCATTATTGTCACAATAAAGCTCAATTGCATCACAGCTACTGGGAACTACACCAAGTTCAGAGATGAACTTCCTGATCCACACAGCCTCCTTTGCTGCATGAGAAGTAGCAATATACTCGACCTCTGTAGTAGAATCGGCAACTGTCTCTTGCTTGGAACTCTTCCAGCTCACAGCTCCATTATTAAGGCAAAATACAAATCCTGACTACAATCTGTAATCATCTTTATCGGTTTGGAAGCTTGCATCGGTGTAACCCTTTACAACCAGATCTTCCTCGCCGTCGTAAACAAGAAACTGATCCTTAGTCCTTCGCAAGTACTTGAGGATGTTCTTTACGGCTGTCCAGTGAGCATCCCCGGGATCTGACTGGTACCTGCTCATCATGCTGAGAGCATACGAGACATCTGGGTGTGTGCACAACATAGCGTACATGATGGACCCGATGGCTGATGCATATGGGATCCCATTCATACGCTCCCTCTCTTCACAAGATTGGGGACATTGAGCTCTAGAGAGGGTGACTCCATGTAGCATGGGGATGTTGCCTCTCTTTGAGTTCTCCATGCTGAACCGCTTCAGCACTTTGTCAATGTACGTGCTCTGACTTAGTTCGAGAAGCCTTCTAGATCTATCTCTATAGATCTTAATTCCTAGAATGTAGGATGCTTCTCCTAAGTCCTTCATTGAGAAAGTTTTCCCAAGCCAAGTCTTTACCTTCTCTAAGGCTAAGACATCATTCCCCATCAAGAGTATGTCATCCACATACAATATGAGGAATGTAGTCGTGCTCCCACTAACCTTCTTGTACACACAAGGTTCATCTTCATTTTGAATAAAGCCAAACACTTTGACTTCCTCATCAAATCGAAGATTCCAACTCCGAGATGCTTGCTTCAATCCATAGATTGACCTTTGTAGCTTACAGACTTTATTGGCATTCTTTGGATCTATAAAACCTTTAGGTTGTATCATGTACACATCCTCATTTATATTCCCGTTAAGGAATGCGGTTTTGACATCCATCTGCCAAATCTCATAGTCATAATAAGCTGCAATAGTAAGCATGATCCTGAATCCTGATGGACTTAATCATGGCAACTGGTGAAAAGGTTTCATCATAGTCAACACCTTGAACTTGTCGAAATCCCTTAGCAACCAATCTGCCTTTATAAGTCTGCAGATTTCCATCCATGTCAGTCTTCTTCTTAAAGACCCACTTGCACCCTATGGGTTTTACCCCTTCGGGTGGTTCCACCAATGTCCATACTTTGTTGGAGTACATGGATTCCATCTCGGATCTCATGGCTTCAAGCCATTTCTCAGAATCTGGTCCCTCCATAGCCTCTGCATAGGTAGTTGGATCATCATCTATGATCAACTCACCACCTTCCTGAGTTACAAGGTATCCAAACCTCTCAGGTTCAAGGCGGGTCCTACCAGATCTACGAGGTCCTTGTGTTACCTGAGGAGACTGAGAATCCACAAAACCTTGTGAATCTCTATGTTCCTCTTATACATCTATCGGTTCAATGTTTTCTTGTTGGGCTTGAACCTCTTCAAGCTCTATTTTCCTCCCACTGCTTCCTTTAGAAATGAATTCTCTCTCTAGGAATACAGCATCCCTGGCAACAAACACTTTGTTGTCAGTTGGGTGGTATAGATAATATCCCCTCGTTTCCTTGGGGTATCCAACAAAATAACATTTATAGGATTTGGGTCCAAGCTTATCAGGAAACATTTTCCTGACGTAAGCCTCACAACCCCAAATCTTCATAAAAGACAAAATGGGATGCTTACCATACCATATCTCATATGGTGTCTATTGAACCGATTTAGATGGCACATGGTTAAGTGTAAACGCGGTGGTTTCAAGAGCATGACCCCAGAAGGAAATCAGAAGATCAGCAAAACTCATCATTGATCGCACCATATCTAACAATGTGTGATTCCTTCTTTCAGACACACTATTATGTTGTGGTGTTCCAGGCGGAGTCCATTGTGATACAATACCACGGGCTTGCAGAAGGTCCTCAAACTCCTGGCTTAAGTATTCTCCACCTCGATCGGATCGAAGTGCCTTAATACTTTTACCAAGTTGGTTCTGTACTTCATTCATGAAATCCTTGAACTTTTCAAGGGTTTCTGACTTATGCTTCATCAGGTACACATAGCCATGCCTACTGAAATCATCAGTGAAGGTAATGAAGTACTGATACCCATTTCTGGCATTAGTTCTAAAAGGCCCACATACATCAGTATGTATGAGTCATAATAGCTCACTAGCTCTCTCACCTTTACCTGAAAAGGGAGTCTTGGTCATCTTGCCCAACAAACAAGATTCATATGTCTATATTGATTCATAATCAAAAGAGTCTAGATAACCATATTTATGGAGTCTAGAAATGCGCTTCTCATTTATGTGCCCTAGAGGACAATGCCAAAGATATGTTTTTTTGAGACGTTGAGTTTTTGCTTTTTGGTGTTTACGTTGTATGCACTTGTCTCTAGATCTATCAAGTATAGACCATAAGACATTGGGGCACTGCCATAAAAGATCCCATCTTTAGAAATGGAACACTTTCCATTCTTAATAAGAAATTCAAATCCATCTTTGTCCAAACAAGAGACGGAAATGATATTCCTATTTATGGCAGGTACATAATAGCAGTTCTTCAACTCTATTATTAGCCCACTTGGTAGAGTTAACTCATAGGTTCCTACGGCACTGGCGGCAACTCTTTCCCCATTGGCAACATGTAGTTCAACCTCGCCTTTCCCCAAAGGCCTACTTCTCTTAAGATCCTTCACATTTGAACAAATGTGAGATCCGCATCTGGTATCAAGTACCCATGACGAATAAGTAGTAAAGTTAATCTCTATTACGTATACACCAGAAGTAGAGATCTCTATCTCTGACTTCTTCTTCCATCGTTCCTTCCATCCTCTCAATGTAGAAGAAATTGGTTTGGCGAGAGAATCCTTCTCTCCCTTACCTTTCATTCCATTGATCTCTATCAATGAACTTTCTTTCTTCTTCACCAAAGCATTAAGCGTACATAGAGTGGATTTAAAGGCTCCTGGTATATCTGGATTGTGCAGAACACTTCTCACAGTCCTCAACAAGTTATGGAATTTGTTCTCAATTATTTTTCCCATTTTAAAAGATGATTCCTTTGCCATTCTACAAGAGAAAATTTGCATTTGTCAAAACACTTTTTGATTTGATTTGAATAAAATTTTACGATAGTTAATTAGGCCTTTTATTAATTATCACTCCCACTATTTTGATTCAAATTGACAGCCCTCACCATCAATTCGGAAGATTGCAGCGTACAATCTTCTAGTGGGTCAAGATCCTGAAATCCTCTGAGCCATGGACCAGCTAGGGTTGTCACCCACAACTCAGATCTCTCAGGTAGGCAACTCTTAAAAGATGTCATATGCAACTCCTTTCCATGATCATCTCCATGCCTCAAGGTACGAGATCCCATCTAGATCACCTTGTTAAGTCCGACCCAAAGCCAACACGATATGCACCCTGCTAGGGCAGACCCACACATTCATCATTCACGCTTCCACGAGATAGACGGTGCACCATGCTAGGGCGTGCCCACACTTGGTCGATCAAGCTTTTCACGTGTGTCGCATTTGGAAGGCATCTAAAACTTAATATTTATTAAGGGATTTGGTTTTATATACATATACATATCCAATCACCACAATATATAGTACGTATCATATACATGCTATATCCCACAGAAAACATGTGAAACGATAAAAGCAATGATTATGGCCATCCTATTGTGATTCCTCGAGCTAAGAGGAATCACGGTCATCTAGATATACATCACATGAAACCTGTACAAGATGAAATATATGTCTTCCTTTCAGGGTTTGATCAGCTCATCTCCATGATTGATCGGCTCGCCAGCAAGTTGGTCATTCAGGTGCCACCAGCCGATCGACTGGCGCCTCCAGCCGATCGGTTCACCGGTCATCGTGCATCTCCTCAGGCTGCCACCGCTCGTCTCGTTCCTCGAACCAGTCGTCTTAGGTCATCCGTCGTTCTTTGACATAACAGGAAATAAAATCTATCCTATTTACAATTGAATTGTGAAACCCCGAGTTACATTCGGGGGGAGCAAAGGTAGGAAAAGAATTCTCAAATTATTTCAAGTTACATCAGAAATAGGAGAGGGGAATCGGTGTGCAGACTGAGATACAAGCAACCACACAAACAACCACACACAGATATAGGGGTTTATAGGCCATAATCATGCTACACATCCACCATGAAACTCGTTTAAGGGCGACGCGTATCGAGTGCATTAATATTACATATCATATATGTATATTTGGGTTTTGTGGATTGGACATGTATAAAGCCGATATTATTCGCATCGCATGCAATAAATAAAGGCAACAAACCAAAATCGATCACATCGATAATCCTAAAATATAGAACTGTTGACGTGGCTCTGATACCACTATTGGGTTTTACGGGAGGCAGACAGGCAGCGGAAACAAAAAAATTTCTCCCAAAACCCAGAGCAAAGGAATCGCATCAATGTCTATATAATAGGAAAGAAGGTTTGTGGATACATACCTTGTCCCGAGGTTCGCTCGGCGACAGTACCTCACGCCTTGCGTGGTCTTCACCTCCAGTCTTGGATGGTGTCTGTGCAGCTCCTGGTCACACCGGGACTGAAGACTCCTCCTCCTTCTGGACTGTCGGATGACAGTTGTCCTCTGAGCGACAGAGGTCTCCCGCCTCTGCAGTCGTCCACACGGACCGCCTGGAACTCCACACTCCTTGTCGCACAAGGACGTGGAAGGAGTCGCACCCTCCTGTTGATGTACTAATCGCCAACACACTCTCCTGCTACCTGTTGCAACTGCAGTTGTCCTTCCCTTGCTGCACCTCCCTTTTGCGGGAAGCACTTGCTGGGGCTCTCTCTTGGTTACTAAAACCAAAGAGAATGACAACTTACAGAGCAACTGGTTGCACTGAGTTGTTCTTTGAGAAGCCCCCAATACCCCTATATATATAGGAGGCTCATGGGATAGGGTTCTCTATCTCGGGCAATGCGGGACTAAAGCAGGAGTAGAAGGGTTCGAGATTTCCACAAAATCTGACAAACTGCGTCGGCTGAACCGATCGTTTCAGCCCTGAAACGACCATCTGGACCTTCCAGCCGATCGGTTGGTCACACCAATCGATCGTTTGGATCCATGAGCTGATCGGTTGGACACTCCAGTTGATCAGTTCTTGATCCTGGTTCAACTCAAATTGACATTCCTATTTTGTTTCCTTGTTCCAATCGAATTGGATAAGGGAAACAAAATTAATTTCTTACCCATCTTACTTTCCCAACTCGCTCGGTTGCGCCAGTTGAGCCGATCGGTTCAACCCTTGAACCGGTCGCCTCACTCTGGCCATGAGCTGATCGACTCAGCCCATGAACCGATCGGTTCACCAAGCTCAGCCGATCAGTTCATCGCATGAGTTGATCGGTTGGGAGTGCAGAGTGTGTAGAATCAGTCAATTGCAGTTCTAATCAATCTGATACTCTAATCAATCGGTCCAACACCTTGAACACTATGATACTGAGCTATCAATTGATTAAGTGGTTAATTGAACTACTAAACTCCTTTAGTAATCAATCTAAACATCATTTGTGGATAAACTCCTATTCCAGGTTAAATCCTATGTGTGTGACCCTGCAGGTCCATTTCACATTGGCAGTGAAAGTCCATAACATTTATGAATTCACAAGCAAAGAGTGGTGCCTAGTCACACATCCGTGCTACCCAAGTGAAATAGAAAGTTGGAGAACAACTTTCAATCCTACAATCCGTGAATGGTGTTACAGTGAATGTATAATTCCTTTGTCACTGATATCCTGAATGAACTCGAGGCATGGAATAGTCATCCTGTCAACGTCCAATCATTTCCTTGATCTCAGAGCAGATTGATGAGATGTGTGTGACATCAATATCACATATTGATTCACACGTGCATGTGCATGCCTTTCTCAATCCTACTCATCAAGTGGCCAAGGATATCAAACTCCCTCAGGAGGGACAAATCCCATATCTATCACTCACCCCTCAAAAGCCCCATGTGTCAAAGCCACCCAATCATCACCTTTATAACAACCCATGTTTCAAGACTGTGTTTGATGATGTCAAAGTGTGCCCAATCACATGTGTTGAGTGTAGTGATTTCAGGTCTAAGAATCACACTCACCACCATCACTGTGAGAGCTGACTGTGACTACCAAGTCAAGGTTCCATGTGTCACTCTCATGGTGGGTCTGTCTGGTACCTTGTTCTCTAACAAGTACCTATGTGCTTGGTTTGATATCTCTATATCATGACTAATGAGATTCTGTCATCAACCAACACACAATATAGTCTTTAGTGTTATTGATGTCTATGGTTATTTCCACAATAACAACCGACTAGGGACTAAACAAGAATGTATACTCTTAACATCTGTATGATCTCATCGTTTAGGTCCTTAACCTAAAAGCATACGTCATTGAGTAAAATAATTCTTTAGACATCTATCATGTTACACCATCATCTCAGAAATAGTTTAAACATATAGATTGGAAATTGCCTTTATTATTATTCAAATCATTTACATAGTATCCCACTACAATCTGTTGGATCCTGGATGGGTGACTTAGGTGCTCTAGAGGGGGGGTGAATAGAGCTGAAACCACTTAAACAAAACTCATCAAACCTTCAAAATATATGACACGATAAGGTTGCTAAGTAGGCAATTTGAGTGCAACTAAATCATACATAGCAAGGATAAGAGAGATTGAACATGCACCAAATAGACAAGCTATTTAGAGTGGTTCCACACTTCAAACTAGAAGTGTGTCAGTCCACTTGCCTAGAGAGGTCAACCTCTAGGACTTCAACCAATTGCACTCTTATATTCACTTATAAGACTTACAATTACAAGACCAACAAAGGACTTACCTATCCAATACAAAGAGTCTTCAACCTTACCAAGGACTTACCCACTTTGCAAGAGTCTTCGGCCTTCTCCAAGGACTTACCCACTCTTGCACAAGTCTTCGACCTTGCAGGAATTACCCACTCTTCTTGGATCTTCCGCCTTTGACTTCACCTTCACTCGGAGAAGCTTTCCACCAAGGACTTACCCACTTGAGCTTGAGTCTTCTGCCTTCTCCAAGGGCTTACCCACTCTAGCTCCAAGTCTTCGGCCTTGATCTTCACCAAGGGACTCCTTCCCTTGTTCTTCTTCACCGCTCTTGGACAAGAGAGAGAACCTTCATCTTCAATATAGGAAATGAGAGATGGGGAGGTGGTGGAAGTGAGAGCCTCACAAGATATACAAATGGGACTAGCTCTCTTACAGATTTCCTACTCACTCTAATGGATGTAGCAAGTGATTAAGCTTAGAGAGAGAGAGGAGGTTGTAGGAAGCACTCAACTATAGAATAGGAACCTCACAAAGAGTTTGCAATGAATGCTCAACCTTGGAATGAAGCCCAAGGGGTCCTATTTATAGCTGGGGATGCCTCTTAGCCTTTGGGAACACTTGAGAACGAAAACTAGCCGTTTTGTGGCTTGCAACGGATCTATTTTCACTTGTTGCAACTCCACAACGGATAGAATTGCTTTTTCTACATTCCAGTACAGTCTGATCGGCCGAGTTTACATAAAGGTAATTCGGCCGAACCACTAAAAGACAAGTCTGAAAGATAGACTGTCGGCCGAGTTCCCTTGGAGAAACTCGGCCGATCGGTCGACTTTCAACTTGGACCGATCAGTGGATCGGCCGAGTTTCTTATCATAGAAACTCGACCGAACAGGGATCGGCTGAGTTGGTAACTCGGCCGATTGCCCAGAAAATTCCAGAATATATGGATCGGCCGAGTTTGGAATTCGGCCGACAAAATCCCTGTTATGGGTATTTTGGAATTTTTGTAAAACTGTACAAATGATGCATTTTTGTGTCCCAATAATTTTTCTAAGCTTAATTACAAGTCATACAATCATTACAAGTGATTACAAAGCAATTCTAAGGTCATTTACATAGAGATCCCAAATTGCACACTTGTAGCTATGTTGACTTGTCTTTTCTCCAATTTTATATGCGCAAGTTAGGGCATTTGGAGTGTGTCTAAACCTAATCTGAAATAACTCAATGTAGAAGCATTAGACACCAATATGTGGAATGGTTAGTCATCATCAAAACAAGGCTTTAGTCAATTTAGACGTGAGTCAACATTGACCTAATTGACCTTGAGTCAACACAATCATCATATGACTTGCTCTATGGGCATACATACCAACACTTTCCACATTCAAAATAACTAGAAGAATGAAAAAGTTTGTATTTCTTATCATTTACAATCAGAGTGTTTTCTTCATCATCGTTGATTGTGTCTCAGTTTTCTTGAATGATATTTATTGATGGTGTCTTGGAAGTGGCTTCAAGTACAATTTCCTTCTTTATTCCCCTTTGTTGCTTAGCCTCAATCCTTTCTTCTTCTTCTAGAGTGGCTTCGTGTGTCTCTAAGTTCCTAATGAGCTACTCTATCTTTAGTGTTATGAGATCTTTTTCTTCATCGATAGCAGTAACCTTTGACTTGTATCTGGGAGGCAATGATCGAAGTATCTTAGATACTTGATCTTCATTGCTGATACTTTTCCCAAGCGTGCTTAGGTTGTTCACAATGTTAGAGAATCTACCATACATTTCTGCAATGTTTTCATCAAGTTGCATATGAAATAATTCAAATTTATGTTTTAACATATGGATTTTAGTATTTTTAACTTGAGTAGTTCCTTCATGTATAAAATCTAATTTGTGCCATATTTCATGAGTTGTTTCACATGAGGATATGTGATTGAATTCACTAATAGATAAAGAACAATAAGGAACACTTACTATCTTTGCAATGAGTGTGGCCTATTTTATCGTATAAGGATTCCATGTTTCTAACTATGTTGTTGGAAGTATATATTGACGAGCTATCATCTTCCACAAATCAAAGACAATAACTTGAAAGTAGAAAGGCATCCTCCTATTCCAGTAGGTGTAGTTAAACCCATCAAAATGTCGGAGGCCTGCTCACATGAGATCCTTCCAAATTGAGGTTCCCAAGAATGTCATCCTCATACATCAAGATTAGTTAAGGCTCTTTGAAGACCTTCTCTAATACCAAATGAAAGATCTAGAAGGGGGTGAATAGATCCTTACAAAAATTAAAGAAAAAATAGAATGAAAAAGGCGAGCAACCAAATGATTATGGGATTTAGAGTGGTTCTGTATAAGACGTCAGTCCACTATCTAGTTGTTCCCAACTAGGATTTTGTAACAAATAATTTTATTAACTTGTCTATTAGGACAAATTACAAAAGTACTTGTTGTAACTAAACCCTCTTCTTTTACCGGTCATAGAAGAACACCGCACAAACCTCTTTTTTAATGGATGACAGAAGAGTGTCGATCTCCTCTTCTTTAACGAATGATGGAAGAGCATCAATCTTCTCTTATTTAATGGACAACAGAAGAGAACTGTAACACCTTCTCTTCTTTGAAGGTCCCAAATGAGCACCTATGTGAAGACTCCTTCTTCACTTGTGATATTTTAGACAACCTCCTCTCCTTGAAGTAGTCCCACTATAGTTCATGAATAGAGAAAGAAGAGTGGAGAAAATAGAACACCAATGTAGCTCACAATGTCCTAGATCAAGCTTATGGACCAGTACCATTATGAATTAGGCATTGATGGATGGTGGTGTTGGAGAACTATGATTAGGACACAAATTTAATAATTGTAGAAGATTGAAAATGGATTTTTATAGCTCAAGATTGCTCAACTGTTGCTCAAATAATATATCTCAAGTGTGCAAGTGTATTTTGGTGTCCTATGACCACTACTATTTATAGGATTGGATTATAAGTGGCTAGGGCAACTTAGGGGATATTCTAGTGTTCTAGGATGAGAAATAGTTGTTATAGTTGTGTCAATATAGAAGAGAAATTCTTCAACCAAATTTGGTCTAAGTGTCAAACTTGGTCCTAATGGCTAATTGTCATTTTAACTTCGGCTAATTGTCATTTTAACTTCATGGTCAACTGGTTTAACAGTCTTTCCTTGGTCCACAAAATATTTGGCAGTTTGACTCAGTCAACAATATTTTTGACCGAGAGGATCTCAGTTGACAAGTTACTCAACCAAAAAAATCTCTAGAAATTGGTTTGCAAATTTTTAGAAAACCTACCTAATGGCTTTTTAATGTGACCTACTGATAACACCTCATTTATACACTTCTCGCATATATTTTATACCTCCCCTAGATACCTTTTATAGATTTTTCCACTTATTTTAGCACTTTATGCCAATTATCTCACTTACACACTCTTTTTGTGGTTGTAGGGTCACATCAAGCCAAGGTCGCAGTCGACACCTCGACCACGGCCCATTCGACCATTAGGGCCCACCCCACCACGACTGAGGCCTCCAAGTGTGATGTCCCCAGATTTTGGCTTCTCCATACCCTATTGGGAATGAAAGGTGGTGAGGATTTCTCAGTTAGGAGACCATGTTGATCTGTTGTTTGTTCTCTCTCTGGTATGGTTGATTCACAGCCTGGTCATATCCCTCTAATCCGTAATTGACGGATGTTGGGGATGACCGGTTCCCTGGATCAAAGGCTCCCCATCCAGTAAAAGGCAGCGTGACATTCATATGTCACATATCTAAAGACCAAAGTCTGATCAAGAAAAATATCATCAGTGTCCCCAATTTCAAATAATTCTATCTCTTTGTAGCAACAACCAAACATCTTGAAATTTGTAGCATAGGCTCACATTATCCTAAAGTGTCTTCCAACAAAGTTTGAGACTCAAAGTCCATTATTTGTTTGTGCAAATAAATTCTTTGAACAACCTTATAAATAGACATATTAACCTTGAATTCAATTCAAATCATCATAATTCTTGATCCTACAAGTCCAGAACACTTGTTATGATACTAATACCTCAAAGATCACTAATATATCACTTGAGTCCATTGGTGGTATTAAACGGGTCCCATGGACTCATATGTACCCAAAATAATTAATCAAACATATTCATCATACTTGAACTCAATTAATGTTCTAATTGTCAATTGCATATATAGTTACACTTTTCGGTTGGAAATATACAATAATTGAGTAACCAATTTCTTCATTTGGTATCATCATCTACATGATGCCCACGGTCTTCAAATACCATATTGGGTATCATAATCGTGAAATTGGGTTCATCACATTCACCCCATCTTATATGGAATTTCGTCCTCGAAATTCAACTAATCTCATCCTTGACAGGCTATTTAGGAGTTCAACTTCATATACATCATCATTCCTTAGGTTTTAAAACCACCATAGTTGCATGCACTCTAAGTTGTCAGCTTAGGGTCTGGAGATTATTGGGTGTGTCCACCCTACCATATATATGTGGAAGCATCACTTAAAGTCTTAGCCATAACATGACATTATGATATCTTAGGATTACATCACCCCTAAGGATACAGGTTTTTTTCATGCCTTTAAAGTTCATACTTTTAATGTTCAGGAGGAATTCGTTTATATGCCATGATATTCAGATCGTTCAAATCTAACATCATTAATATGTTATATGATCAACATCTTACAATGATTTCAGCATTAGAGGAGATTTATCTTCATCCTTGACATTAGAATTTTTCTATTTAAGAAGGGCTTACGCAACATGTTTGACCATTAAGGTTTCACCCCATGGTGTGATATTCATACTCAACTTAGAAGCATGTAGTGAAGGATCAGAGTTACAAACTATATTTCTGATCATATATCCTATGATCCGAAAATATCTTTATATCAAGTTCATGAGTTCAACTTTTTATGTCTTGAATGTATTATGTGAAGGGAAAAAGAGAATATACTAAGTTTATCCCATGATCTCAGCATCATATCTTTTGTGTTTCATATGAAGGGGAAGAGAATATTTTAAATTCAACTTATCATGATTTCAAACTTGGGTGCTACATGTATGATATAGGAGGAAAAAATTTATAATAGGTCAAGCTTGTACGAGTGACTCCTCATATATAAGTCATCAATATAACTCAAGTGAGGTTTCTATCATCATATATTAAGAAAGAGAAGAAGAAGGGAGAACATGTATTTTGAGTATCTTTTGCACAAAGCATCGTACTCTCATAACTAGAGTTCATATATTACCTCACTTGCAACTAATGATGAGATTCACAAAATATGTCACTCCAGCTAGGACCTAACTCGGCCAAAGGATTGACTTTATCATATGGGTCATTTACCCATCCCTATCTTTTACCCAATTCTCACATATAGATTTGAATCTTGCATAAGGACTCAACTCAACACTCAAGAGTAATCTAGTGTAGGACATTTTTTAACACATATCTCATATATTGGAGGCTAGGTCCTATGACCTTCTCCCTGTGGGTCTTACTCTCTCTAGAATTCACCACATATCTCATCCTACCACTAGGCATCCCCCTTGTATAAGAGCTTGAGGCTCATGCATACTCATCTCTATCTTAACTTAACTTGTCTTAAGTAGGAAAAAGGGAATGTACTTTCATCATCACAACTTAGCATAGATCCTCTAAGAGTGGATTCGACTCATATACAACTCAAATCTTAATAAGGAAACTTATACCATCATAGTTCAAAGTTAGATATGATTCTATATGCTTATTTCCTTCATCTTTCTTTTGTCTATCTATGTATCACATAACCTTATGAGGCTCTAGACGTCTAATCGAGATCTATTCTCTCTTCTAGACCGATGTCACTCCCTTTCACTTAGATTACATGAACACCCACTACTCTTCTATGTGATGGACACATTTTTATATTTACATATATCTAATAAAATATTATATAGTTTTTCTTCGAGAAAGAAGGCGTCATAGAAAATTGTCGAGGCTCGAGCCAATTGGAAAACAAAACCAAATCAGCAAAATTGAGTGTCCAACACACAGTAGATAGTCTGGTGGCATGTAACCTAGTGAAATGGTGAGAACATGGTGTAGACTGGTGTAGCTACCCAATACATATGAGCTCTATATGCAAAGGGTTTCAGACACTTGTCTAAACCTAGTTCTCAAACATCTAGGTACTGACCTAGAGGATAAGTCAAACCTAGTCCTTATACATCAACTTACTAAATTTCTAGGATTTTATGTGAAAGGTTAAATTTAGTTTTATGTTTCATGGTGAGCAATTGTCAGGTGTAGCTATTGTTCATGCTCTGATACCAACTGTGACGTCCCCGGATTTTGGCTTCTCCATACCCTATTGGGAATGAGAGGTATGAATCTGAAAACATCATCCAATCATATTAGAGAGCGATGCGAAAGCGAAATATGCATACATGAACATACAACCATAACATTCTCAACATTTAACACATTTATATTACAACATGAATTACAATTGTATATTGAAAGAGAATTTTACAAGTCTGAACATGTATGCTAACAGGATCTTAGACAAAAGGTATAACCTGTACAACTTGCTCACATCCTAATCCTTTATCTCATTCTAGCTCTTGACCTAGAAAATATGAGAAACAAAAACATCAACAAAAGTTGGTTCATGGAATTTAAAGCTATACTATGTTGGCATATAAAATACTCAAAATTGAAGAAAGAGAAAGGAAACATTATTTAAAGGTGGAGAATCAGGTAATCCCAAGTTATTAGCCACATTTAGAATGAATATGCATTACTATGGTGGACTTAGCACAAACATAAATGGTAGGCCCTTCCCCATCTACCTTGTACTCTAGGGATCTCCCCGTGTACCGTGTACTCTAGGGAGGTGCTAGTCAACATTAAAGCTTTCCCTCTCTAATAGGGAGTTTAATGAGCACCACTATTAACTACATTTCATTTATCCTCATTTATGTTCTTTTATGTTCAAGGCAGAAAATTGTCAATATACATACATCTACATCCAACAATGTATTTCAAATACAAGCAAACAAGTACATATATTTAACATCCAGCAAATCTAGTCATATAATTATATCCATGTACCTGAGTTCATATATTCCTCACATATCCATGATCATCTAGATAATCTGGTCAACACCTGATTTAAAGAAATTAATCATCATTAATACAAAGTTTACCATTATTAATGGTATTTAAGTTCTGCTCAGGATTTTGGTAAAATCTTGGTTCAAACGAACCTAAAATATGTCTTTGATATTTTTCTACTAATTTACATGTCATTGCTTAGGTATGGTTTAGTTTCCATAATTTTCTGACGATTGGTCTATTTTTTGAAATTAAAATGAGGATAAGAGCCATTAATTAATCATTAATTAGAAAAAACCTATTATTCCATCAAAATAATCAGATCAAAGGTTATTTTCGGTTTCCATATGATATTAGGGTTTAAGGGTAATTTAATCAGATTTAATTTCCATCATATGCTAACTATATTATTTATTTGAGCCCTAAAAGTGGTATGGTCATCATAATTAGAAATCATCTACAAACCATTAGCAAAAGTCTCATCTATGGATTTAAAGTTATAGAGAATGTTTTTGTGAATCTGTAGGTATTTTTGGGGAATTTATAGGCCAAGGGAGCTATTTTTAATAGTATTTCTAAGATTGATATGTTAATTGAGATATTTACCTTGTTTGGAATTACCGTTGCCGTCGGATCCTCATCCCAGTGACTGGGATCTGCCACATGTTCTCTTCAGAGGGCGTGTGCTTCACTAGTATTGACGTAGGCTGGGTCAAATGGTTTTCTTCCAAAGGTGCTCGGTTCACATGGGTTCAGACCTGGATTGCCCGATTTATAATCGACTTGAGAGTGGAGACCTAATCTGCCCCAGGTCATACCTTGACTCCTTCCCGTCTATCTCTCCAAGATGCAGCAGAAGAATGTTGGACACAAAGAAGGGGCGATGAGGGGTTCTAGCATAGATTGACCTGTCTTCTAACAAGCGATGGGTCTTCGTGTAGGTTCATCTGCTCTCAACGCAAGCTGGGAACTCGGCTCGCGTTGTTTTCCCCTCGCACTCTAGATCTTGATACCAGGCTCCTCTATTTGAGTCATCACTACCGCAAGACTGGATCTCCAGTGAGGGATGCACAACCCAAAATTGACCTTCGTCTTCAAGCAAGGAGTCCATAAGGATAGTGGAGGAAGTTAGATACATGGCGGCTCCTCCTGGAGGTGTTGAGTGGCCGGAAACAGCCTGTCGACCTTCGACTTGGATCAGCGGCATAGAAAGCTCCGCTAGATTGGGGCTTTACACCCTGTGCATCTCCACCATCTGGAAATAGGTCCACGAGAACTGCAGACCCCTAAATTACTCATGGGTGGTTTCATTTTGTCGTAGGAGGCCAGTGTCTTGGTCCCCCAACCCTTACTCTTTCAATTGGTCATGGCGGCGCTGGTCAGTTCCAGGGAAACTGATCCGTCATCTACTAGGCATCTGGGGAATCTTGTGGTCACAGGGGATATCTCTCGCAAGATCTGGAACCCACTGTCCCTCCTCCCTTCCTACTATCACCTATTCTCGACTCCTACAAACCATGGTGGAGAGGGTAGTGAGGAAAATCGTTTGGCCTCTCTTATCATTCCACGGTTTAGCACGAGTGAGGGGTTGTTGAGATTCTGGGAGTGAGGTGGTGAGGATTTCTCAGTTAGGAGATCACGCTGATCTGTTGTTTGTTCTCTCTCCGGTGCGGCTGATTCATAGCCTGGTCATATCCCTCTGATCTGTAATTGACAGAGGTTGGGGATGACCAGTTCCCTGGATACAAGGCTCCCCATCCAGTAAAAGGTAGCGTGACATTCATATGTCACATATCTAAAGACCAAAGTCTGATCAAGACAAATATCATCAATGTCCCCAATTTCAAATAATTCTATCTCTTTGTAGCAACAACCAAACATCTTGAAATTTGTAGCATAGGCTCACATTATCCTAAAGTGTCTTCCAACAAAGTTTGAGACTCAAAGTCCATTATTTGTTTGTGTAAATAAATTCTTCGAACAACCTTATAAATAGACATATTAACCTTGAATTCAATTCAAATCATCATAATTCTTGATCCTACAAGTCCAGAACACTTGTTATGATACTAATACCTCAAAGTTCACTAATATATCACTTGAGTCCATTGGTAGTATTAAACGGGTCCCATGGACTCATATGTACCCAAAATAATTAATCAAACCTATTCATCATACTTGACTCAATTAATGTTCTGATTGTCAATTGCATATATAGTTACACTTTTCAGTTGGAAATATACAATAATTGAGTAACCAATTCCTTCATTTGGTATCATCATCTACATGATGCCCACGATCTTCAAATACCATATTGGGTATCATAATCATAAAATTGGGGTCATCACACCAAGAATCACCTTAATGCCTCACAACCATGACCCCTCATACCAGCGGTGCCACGTGCTCTTCTCACCCACGCTCCACACACATGTGGCATGAAGCCCGCAACTGAGCTTTAGACTGCAGTTTGACCAAAGGATGTGGCATCCAGGCCACGACTGAGAAGGTGACTTAACCAACCTCGATCGAGGAGAGGATGGCAGTAAAGTCTCAATTATGATCGGGCTTTGACCAAGACCAAACCTCGACCGCGGTCGAGGAATTAAGTCAGTGGAACAGGCCTATAAATAGGCCACCTACATGTCTTGACAAATCATCAGATCCGGAAGGACCACGAAGTGCTGCCATTTTCTAGACTCATTTCCATCCATTCAATCAGTCTTGGATCTCTAAAGGCAGAAGCTAAGGAGACAGAAGACTGAAGGCTCCATCTTCTTTGAGAGAAGGAGAACATCCACGCCATCGACCTCCTAGAACTGGATCTGAAGAAGTATTGTGTTGTATCATTTTCTTCTCTCTCTATCTAGATCTATCACTTCCACCTCATTGTACTTCCCTCATCTCTTCATGGAACTTGCTCTGTCTGTCATTTTGTGATGTCGTTATGCTTCCCATAAACATATGTGGCTAAACGCTTAACTTGGGTTGGGAGTATCCACTAAGGATCTCCCAACATGTATATTGTCCCTCCTTTTTGAATATATATATATATATATATATATATATATATATATATATATATATATATATATATACTCTCGTCAAGATTATCTCCATGCACCGGTTTTAATGCTTCACTCATATGCTTAGCTACCATCTTATGATGTTTGATTGTTGGTACCTCAAAAGAGTAGTATCACTAATATCTTGTGTTATGGAGTAGTATGAATGCATGAAAATGTTGGAATGCTAAAGCTTATGGAAATATGTTCTTCCTTGTAGTTTTTGGATAGTCATCTCGAGAGAGAGGCTGTCCTTGGACTTAGATCTATCCTTATCTCAAGAGAGAGAGAGGAAATGACACCCATATGATTGCTTGTAGTCTTGATAAGAGTATATGAGAGGGAGAGGTGATGTTTGCATGTTGGTGAGAAGTCTAAGTAGGTGAAACCCAATCCAAATTTTCCTTCCATATCTTTGTTTCTACCTGATTTTGTTACGTTTTGTTGTTTTTTTATCTTTGTTTTATTTCTTTTATTTTGGTTTGAGCACTATCGTTCCTTTGGGAACACCTTTTCAAACCATATTTTATTCAGAGTATATGAGTGTGAGACCCTACGTGCTTAACACATGCTAACCTTATCCTTGTGGTTCGATCTCGATTACTACGTCAGACCCCGTATGATAGTTGTGGGGGCTTAAGTGTCGGGTTACTATCCTAAGAGTCTGACTACTCTGGATCTGCTCCTTTTTGGATGCACGATTTAGGTTGGTCAACTTTTTAGCACTGTTGTCGGGGACAAGGCAAAACGGTACTCTTAAGAACTCGAGTCCACTCACTATACTCTCGTGTCTCAAGCTTAGTTATAATCCTGACTGCACTGAAACCTTGAACCTGCTACCCTATGTTTGTGTAGAATAGTTTGTTTTAACACATCCAGTTTACTAACTTGACTATGCAGTCTATTCAGGGAACCCAGAGGGAAGCAGACTCATTCAACTTTACTCCTTAACCTTGAGCCACCATGCTGCGTTGTGTGGATGGTACTCTCACTTGGTATGAGCAGAATGCAAGGATTCAACATAACCCCCACCACCTCTAGAGTCAGACAAAGATAGAAATGGTCGTTACTCATACGGTCATCAACATGAAGAAGAATTTCAAGAAGAAGATCGTCACGAAGAAGATCAACGCGATGAAAAATAACGCTACCGACATCGAAGAAGGCACCATCGTAACCATCATGACAATGAACGAGAGTGCGATGGTCAGGACAGCAACAACGAGGATGATCATGAGGGGAAGACTCTTAGAGAACTGGCAGCAACTAGGGCTAATGAATCTGGATGCCTGATCATCATCCCACACCTCAACGCAACAATCTTTGAGTTGAAACCAATTGTCATCTCGATGATCCGGAACAAACCTTTATGTGGGAATTCGAGGAGTGAAAACTCATACCATCACCTGGATGCCTTTAAAAATATTTGTGATACCATCAAGATGAGGGGAGTCCCTCAAGAAGTGATACACTGTAAAGGGTTCAACTTATCTCTTGAAGATAAGGCTCTATCATGGTATCTCAACCTTCCTCACTAGTCCATAGATGGATGGATACCACTGGCAGATACCTTTGTTACTAAATTTTATCCTACCGAGAGGACTATCTGCTACATGTAGAAGATCACCTATTTTGCACAAAAGTCGAGAGAGAACTTGCACGAAGCATGGGAACGTTTCTAGGAGTACCAGAGGGATTGCTTGCACCATAATTACCATAATGGGTTCCTTGTGACCACTTTCTATAATGGGTTGACTCCTACTGAGAGGACTTTGTTGAACGCAGCTGCTGGCAGTATCTTTCTTGGAAAGAAACTGGGCAAAACCATGAACATAATAGACAACATGGCTACACTACAAGCAGGCATGACTATGACAGGAATGATAGGGGGTCAATGTGGAAAGTAGGGTCTGAAGGACCGTCTATTGAAGCCAAGGTCTTAGAGATGATAACAGGACAGATTCAGAAAATAGCAACTGATGTCAAACAGCTGAAAGAAACTGGAGCTAAGGGCAAGAAGCATATTAAGAAGGTTATGCAGTATATTACTTGTAGAGAAGGAGGGCATGGGGTCAATAATTGTATATATACCCAGCCTGAGGAAAGTGATGAAAGTGAAAGTGAAGAAGAGATGTAGAATGTCTCCTATGTTAACTTCAAGTGACAAGACCACCCTTGGTTTAGTTACAGCAACAAAGAAGTTGCAAAGAACGCACATCATCTGGGTAGTTCATCTTAACCTCCCTAGGGTTTGAGAAGAAAGGGGTGCCAACACAATACACCAAGACTACTAGCTACCATCAGAACAAAAACAACTATCAAGGCCAGAATAAAAATGTGAGCAGGAAAGTACAAGGGCAAGGCCCAGGGCCGAGCCAAGAAAAAGACAATAACCAAGCTGACATGATTTCTCAACTATTCGACTTCATAAAGAGGCAAGCTTCGGTAAACGATCAACTGGCTCAAAGTGCCCTCATGAATTCGAGAGTGCTAACTAACATGCAAACTCAAATGGTGGATATGCAAACTCATCAGAGACAGATTGATCAACAGCTTGCACAACTAGCTGAGCTCATGAAAAATCCTTCTGGAAAGATCTCGTCAAATACCGATACTATCAAAATGGCTACTCTTTGATCTAGGAAAATGATGGAGAATGCTAATACCAACAACGTTGAAGAAGAAAGAAGTCATGCTAATCAGTAGTATGAGAACAAAAAGGCAACAAAAGAATCAAGAAGGAAAGAACAAGCTAACCATGGTAAAGAAGCAGGACCACCCGAAAAGAAAGAATGAGAGAAAAAGGGCTCAGACCCTCTGGGAGATGTTCTTTCAAAGAAAAATCCATAAGCCCCAAGAATTCCTTTCCCCTATAAGTTAATTAAAGCACATTTGAAGAAGAGGTACGAAAAGTTCACGGAAGCTATAAAGAAGCTTCACCTGGATGTGCCCTTTCTTGATGCAATAGAAGAAATTCCAACCTATGAAAAGTTCATCAAAGATCTGATTATGAAAAGAAGAAGAGGTGACCACATTGAAACTATCCAGTTAGCAAAGATGTCCAGTGCTTTTGTTCAAGCAGAGATACCTACCAAAAAGAAAGATCTCAGAGCATTCAACATACATTTTTGTGTTGGAGATAATGTGGAAATAAAAGGATTAGCTGACTTGGGGGAAAATATAAGTCTAATGCCCCAAACTCTAACCAAAAGGCTTGGGTTGATAGACATGGTAAAGATAGGGATGAGGATCGAGTTAGCCGATCATACCTTCATGAGACTAGTGGGGATAGTTGAAGACATTCTGATAAGAGTTGGGAGATTTTTCATTCCGTGTGATATAGTGGTAATAGACACAGTTGAAGACTCCAAATTCCCTATGATATTTGGAAGGCCTTTTCTTGCAATGGGGAGAGTGTTGATAGATGTTGCTGAAGGAATCATCACACTATGAGTAGGAAACAGTCAATTGGATTTTGGGGTACAAGATTTCATGAGGGGACTATCTCTATCTGAGTCGGCCTACTTCATGGACAACTATAATCAGTATTGCGAAGAAGTGCAAGAAGATAGAGTAATAGTATATCTGCTAATGTGATCCCTAACGGCCTAGGATCCTTCCATGGAAAGTGAAGAAGTTGTGGAAATTTTAGATTACTTGAACCAACCAAAAGAAGAATTCAGCGATGATGAAGAGATAATTGAAACTGTGAAGTATGCCTCATTGGAGCAAATAGCTGAGGAGAAGGAAGCACCAAAACCCAAGCCAAAGTTAAAGCCTCTTCCAGAAGGGTTGAAATATGAATTCTTAGATGCAGAAGTAAGGAATCTTGTAATTGTCAATGTCAACTTATCAGATGACCAAATGTAAAACTTGCTAGACAAGTTGAGGTTGTGTAGAAAATCTATAGGGTATTATGTGGAAGACATTAGGGGTCCCAACCCAGCTTTGTGTATGCACAAAATTTGCCTTGAAGTGATAGCCAAGACACTGGCTCAACCATAAAGGAAGCTAAATCAAATGTTGAAAGAGGTTGTGAAGAAAGAAGTTATAAAGCTACAAGATGATGGAATCATCTACCCAATAAGCGACAACAATTGGGTTAGTCCTATCCACCTAGTACCCAAAAAGGGTGGAATGACAGTCATATGAGGGGAAGATGGATGAAGTCGCCATGAGGAAAGTGATAGGCTGGTGCATGTGAATTGATTACCACAAGCAAAATACAGCCACCAAGAAGGATCACTTCCCCTTACCATTCATCGACCAAGTTCTAGAAAGGCTGGCACATCATGACTATTTTGGTTTTTTGGATGGATATTCAGGATTCTATCAAGTCCCTATTCACCCATATGATCAAGAGAAAACAACATTATCTATGGCACATATGTGTTCAGAAGAATGTTGTTTGGACTGTGCAACACACCTACAACATCCCAACACTATATGATCTCGATATTCTCAAATTTTCTAGATGACATCGTGGAAGTCTTTATGGACAAATTCTCAGTTTATGGAACAGACTTTGATGCATGCCTAAGAAACTTGTCTCTAGTGCTACAAAGATGTGAGGAAAAACATCTCGTTCTGAATTGGGAGAAGCGCCATTTCATGGTACGAGACGGAATCGTCCTAGGTCACAAGATTTTAAAGAAGGGAATTGAAGTGTCCTTGAGTAAGATTGAATCTATCTCAAAGCTTCCACCGCCAAAGTCTGTAATAGGAGTGAGAAGTATTCTGGGACATGCAGGATACTACAGGAGGTTTATAAAGGATTTCTTAAAAATTTCAAAGCCTTTGTCTAATCTTCTGCTCAAAGATGTCGAGTTTGAATTCACCAGTGAATGTTTGGATGCCTTAAATACACTGAAAAGAGCACTAACAACGGCACCAATTCTTCAAGCACCTAACTGGGAACTACCATTTGAAATCATGTGTGACACCAGTGAGTATGCAATAGGCGTTGTCTTGGGATAGAAAAAGGACAAGAAACATCATGTAATTTGTTATGTGAGTCGAACGCTTGATGAGGCACTGGTAAACTAGACAACTATAGAAAAAGAAATGTTGGCCATTGTATTTAACTTAAATTTAGATCATACTTAATAGGACTGAAGGTTAAAGTGTATACGGACCACAATTAAGTATATGATGCAAAAGAAAGATACAAAACTACGACTTTTAAGATGGGCATTGTTGTTGCAAGAGTTTGATCATGAAATCATCGACAAGAAAGGGAAGGAGAATGTGGTTGCAGACCACTTGTCTAGAATAGTCTTCAATGAAAAGAATCAGTTACCAGTGAACGACAATTATGTTGATGAAGACCTACTAATGGATCAGTCAGATGAGCAGAGACTGCCCTGGTTTGCAAATATATGTAACTATCTATCCTGTGGGTAGTTGCCACCAGAAATCATGTACAACCAGAAGAAGAAGCTATTTTCTAACTTGAAGAATTACCACTAGGACAACACATTGCTTTTTAAAAGATACTTTGACAATCTATATCATTGATGCATACCAGAAGAGGAGGTTCCATTGATCCTGAAAGAGTGCCATTCATCACCTTATGGTGGACACCATGGTGGGGATAGGACAGTAGCAAAGGTCCTACATATTGGATTTTATTGGCCCACACTCTTCAAGGATACAGCTTCTTTTGTCAAATCATGCAAAGAAAGTCAGCTAACGGGAAATATAAGTAGGAGGAATGAGATGCCCATGGCAGATTGGGTAGAAGTTGAAATATTTGATGTTTGGGGAATAGACTACATGTGACCTTTTCTGTCATCAAAAGGGAATCAATACATCCTCATTATTTTTTATTACATTTCCAAGTGGGTTGAAGCAGTCGCTACTCAAACTTGTGATTCCAAGGTTGTGATAATGCTTTTCGAGAAAATTATATTCCCACACTTCAAAGTACCACACACAGTCATAAGCGATGAAGGATCACATTTTGGTGAGAAATAATTTGAAGCTTTTCTAAGAAAGTATGGGGTGAAACACAAGGTCACGACTCCTTACCACCCCCAAACGTCGGGGCAAGTGGATGTATCGAATAGACAGATCAAGCAAATCATAGAAAAGACTGTGAACCGCACAAGGAAAGATTGGGCAATGAAGCTAGATGACGCACTTTGGGCTTATCGAACTGTTTACCGAAGTTGTGCAACTCTGGTTGTAAAGGGAGAGGAATGAGACTTTAGGGTTGAGCAAACATACCACAACAGTCTTGATGCAAGAATGATATAATTCGGTAGTGTTAAGCTTTGCAAAGATTTTGTCACACAAATTTGTTGTTTCTCTCTATGTTTTTTAGCCTACACTTATCCTGAGGACAGGCTTGATTCTAAGTTATGAGTTATGATTTGGTCATAGGATGATGAGCCAACAATCAACCAAGAACTATAGAGGAACTAAACTCTGAGTAATGGCTTGAGGACAATATATCTACAATGGAATCCATGAACACCAACAAGGTATGACCTATGTGGTACCGCCTAAAAGGGTACAAACTAGAAGTTGTAGTTGGATTTTCATAAGCAAGACCAACATGAATGACATAAAAGGAAAAAATGGTTGCAAAGGTTTTTCAAATGAGTTCAAAGTGTTGATCATGATGAAATTCCTTCACCAATTGACAGGCTTATTTTGCAACTTATTAAGACTATGTGATTTGGCATATGGAGATGAAATTGCATTCCTCAAGGGAAATAATTGAGAGGATCTATATGTGAAACGGTTGGAAGATTTTATAACTTCATTAATGCAAATAAAGTCTATGAGCCATAATGTTCAATCTAGAGGTTGAAATAAGCATCTCAGAAGTGGAATATTTGATTTGACGAGATAGTCAAAGAGTTTGACTTGAGTCAAGATAGAAGATGAAATTTGTGATTGCAAAAGATTTAGTGGGAGCATATGAATATTCCACATATATATGAGAAATGACATATCAATACTAAGTATTGAAACTTGGCATGGAAATCACCTTCATCAAGAAGGATTAGGCAAAACATCCTATGCGATAGGAATTGAGATCTATAGAAATAGTTCTGGAAAGTTTCTAAACCTAAATATGAGCACATATATTGGCCAGATGTTGAAAGAGTTCAACATGAAGGATTTAGAAAGAGAGAATATATCCATGTAGATGGTATCAATTTCTCAAGAATCCAATGTTCCAATTCTTGTGAAGAATGGAAGAGATGCCATATGCATTTGTATTTGGATCTATCTGCAATATAGTGTACTCATCCCATTATCTTGTATGTATTGGACATGACAAGATGATTTTAGTCAGATGCAATGAAGGTCATTAGAATACCATAGAAAACATCCATTAGTACTTGAGAAGCGCTAAAGGATCAGTTTTTGCACTATGGTAATAAGGAAGAGTGGATGTAAAGGTTACATCGATGTAAGCATATGGAATGACATAGAATAATTGCAATATAAAATGTGTTTAATATTAAGAGAAGAGTTGTAAGTTGGAAAGGGTTCCAAACTGTGGACCAGTATTTTAATTCTAATTTTACAATAGAAGTTGTATGTCCTGATGTTATGAACACATGATTGAATATTATATGGATCTAGAAGTTCATATAGTTGAACTTGTGAGATGTTCCAACGATTGATGACACAGTAGAAATACTATGACAACAATAGAGATATTGGTTATACAAGGAATATCACAGCATACTACATAACTTCATCTCATACGAAATGTCATCCAGTGAAGAGATGTGAAACATGCAATGTATCAACTAAAGGCAATATGTTGCTAACCTGCTGGATTAGCATGTGCGCATCAGAAACGTGATGGACATGTTTAGATCACTAAAAATGAAATTCGTGGGTGATTGGCTCTAAGTGAAAGTGGGATTCTATTGGTATGTATGCCCAAAGAGACAATCATATGATGATTGTGGTGGGATATTATATAAATGATTTGATTAATAATAAAGTCAATCTTCAAATTCATTCTATTTCACTCGATTATGAGATAATGAGGAAACATAAAGAATGTAAAAAGAATAACATTACTCAACGATGTATATCTTCAAATGTGTGACTTGAACAATGAGATCACATGGATGTTAAGAGTATGTACATTCTTTTTATGTCCCTAGTCGGATGTTATTGTGGAAGGTTGATAGATGGAATAACACATAAGACTAGAGTGTTTGTTTGTTGATGATAGAATCTCATCGGTCATGAGATGTGATATCAAATCAAGCAGATAGATATTTCTTAGAGAATAGTGTATTGGATAGACCCACCTTGAGAGTGATGCATGGAAAGCAAAATTGGTAGTCATAATCATCTCTCATAGTGAAGGTGGTGATTGTGGTTCTTATACCTAAAATAACTACACTCATCACATGCCCTTCGGTGTATTTTGACATCATCCACCATAATCCTAAATAAGGGTTACCATAAAGGTGATGATTTGTTACACTGTGACACATGGGGATTATTGTGAGTGATGTAGATTGGATTTGTCCCTCCTACTAGAGTTTGATAGCATGGCCACTTGATAAGTGAGATTGAGAAAGGCATTTGCATGCACATGTGAATCAATATATGATATTGAGGTCATAAATATCTCATACAATCTGCTCTAGTTCAAGGAACATGGATTGAACATTGAAAGGATGATGATTCCATGCCTCAAATTCAGTTTGGATATCAGAGGCAAAGGAATTATACAATCACTATGACACCTATCACATATTCTAGGTTGAATTTTTTCTCCAATTTTCCATTTACTTGGGTAGCAATGATGTGACACTAAGCACAAGTCTTTTCCTATGATGTCATAAATGAGTGATAAACATTCACTTCCAACATAACTTGGAACCTATAGGGTCACACACAAAGGAATTCACTTGTAATAGGATTTTAATCATGAATGATAATTAAATTGATTACTAAAGTGTTTAGGTGCTCAATTTAAACAACAATTGACTGAGTGGACTCTATATCAACCAGTTCAAGTGTTGAACTGACCGGTTGAAGTTTAGGCTGATTGGTTGCATTGGATGAGTTCTACATGACTCAAGGAACTAACTGACCGGTTCACTAAGTGAACCAATCGGCTCAAGGTCGCTAGATGAATGGTTCATGAGATGAACCGCCCAGTTCATAAGAGCAATTCGATTGCATCAAGGATTAGTGTTGATGTCATATTGTGCATTAATTGGATTAGGATTGTCAACACAATTATAATTAGGAAACATGATGAAACGAAATGTTCACTAAGTGAAATGATCAGCCCACATGCCAGCCAACCGATTCACCTATGACCTGACTGTTTCTCCTATCACAAGTTGTGCACATTCGTGAAATTCCAGTCCCTTCTGCTCCCATTCAGACTGCAAACCCTGACCTTGACCCTCCTATAAATAGAGGGTTATTGGGGGCTTCTCAGAAACAACAACAACTCAAATTTACTCAGGAAGTTTTTTGTCTTCTCTGGTTGTAGTAACCGATAGAACCCAAGAAAGTCCTACCCAATCAAGGGAGGGATAGGAAGGGAGAACAATTGTGGGAGAGCAAGTTGGTGAGTAGTACACCAACATGAGGAGACAACTCCTTCTTGTGCATTATACTAGAAAGGAAAGAGTTCTTTGTGGTCTGTTTGGACTACTCTAGAGGCATGGATACTTTTCCCGCTTGGAGGACATCATCAACCTGTTGTCCATGCTGATCAACTAGGAGGCTGACGCACGTGTTGTTCGAGTGTGACTTGAAGAAAGGGTGTGTGACCGTGATGAGGAAATTGTTGTTGGACTTGTTCTAGGACCAGGTATATACTCATAAACCATCCTTCCCATTTCATAGTTATTGACGCAATTCATTGGTCAAAGGATAGTATGGCAGTTAAACTTTTGTTTCCTTTTGTCTGTTTTGTTGCCATATTTCCCTACAGAATATGCACTCATCAATAGGGTGTCTGTGATTTTATAGATGAGATAGTGTGCATGAAGTTTGATGTTGAGGATACCCCATCCAGTTAGAAATTTTGATTTGCATTTGTTTTCTCATTTTTATAAGTGTATTTTCTTTAACTCTGTTATGTCTCCCCAAAGAAATCATTTATGTAGAATAATTATTCGATGGATAATTATGAAAGGGAGAGATTTTACAATTGAGGTAGTATGTGATGAGTGGTGTAAGTGATGTGTTGAGGAGGGTGATCTGACCCACAAGGCTTAGTGTGTGTGACTTCCATGTGGAAGTTTCCTTTGAAAAGTAGTGATAATAGGGTTCTAGTATAAGTTAGTGAAAATAGTGTGGTGACAAGGGTATGATCAAGTTTTTGATAAGATATCCCTCTTCCATGCATTTTAGCATGTGTGTGTATTTGTCTATATATGATTAAATGATATGTGTGTCGATTATGGAAGATTTGTGAAAATTAATTTTGAGGGCAGATATATGTGAAAATATACTCAAAATGTGTATAGTTTTGATGATGTTGATATCGTTAGGTTTGAGGAAGAGTATGGTATCATTTGCATACTAAATTCTCTGTTCTAATCATATAATAGTAGATTCAATGATGTTATTTTCTACAGCTAGTTGTATCATCTTGGAAACAATGGGCATCAAAAAAATGAATAGATAAGGGGAAAGAGTATCTCCTTGTATAAATCCATTTGTGCTAGATAATTAGCCAAAGGTTGTGCCATTGATGATGGTAGAAATGTGTGTCGTGAACTAATTATAATTTGGTCCAGTTGTAACATCTTGTCAAAAATCCATAGCCTTAAAGAAAGAAAGAAGGAAATACACATTGATGTTGTCAAAGACTTTCTCAAAATCTAGTTTGAGTTTAAGGAGCTAAATATTTCTATTTTGACAAGTGTGTATCATCTTAGTCACCATAATGTGTGCATCTTGTGTACTTTTGCCTTTAAGGAAACATCTTTTTGTATCCTTAAGATGTCTAGTAATCTAGGTTTGAAACGAGTACTAAGACTTCTTATAGTGATCGTATAACACACATTGATCAAACTAATAGGTCTAAAATTGCTAACTATGGAAGGGTTGTCTAGTTTTTTATTAGATCAATATAAGTTTGATTAAGTGTTCCTGTTTGGGAAATATCATATTAGTTATGTGTGTATCAAAGAGTTTGTGAAAGGAAAGTTCAATGGTGTTCAATTGGTTGTAATAAAAATCCATGTTGAAACCATAAATTCTAGGAGATTTCTCAACTCCTATGTTAATAATGGCATTCTTATTTTCATCTTTAGTGAAAGATACAAGCGTAGTGGTATTGTTAATCTTAATGGGGAATAAAGTACTCCACTTAAAATTTAAGGAAAAGATATTTTAGTTTATCTCAAATTTTAGTTATACATTAAGATAATGACTTATGTGAGTTTGTTAGACAAAAAGTAGTCAAAGCCTAAAATTAATTGATCAAGGAAATTTAAGAATCCTTAATCTATCTATGGTTCAAATTTGAAGTCATTAGGATTTCATTAGACCCCTCAAATCAATTGAGAGACATTTCATATAGTTTTAACACTAAATATTTGATAATGTATTATTATATCCAAGATACATTTAGGTTACATGACTTTTTTGCATCACGTATATTTTTTAAGTAAGTTACGCACTAGTAATCATCTATCATGTTGTATTATATGTGATGAGAAGTCTGACTCAGACTCTCAGATCCCCAATACCCGCGAGAAGGGGGAAGGTTCACCCTCTTCACCCGACTCCTCATGGCAGCAGGGCTCTACAATACCCCTTACCCTCTCCGTCATAGATATTGTTTTCTATAAGGCATCTATTTAAGGAGACACTTCCATTAGCTTTGCATCATCCTTTCGAAGGGATCCATCCCCATCATGAGGGACTCTGTTGCCCTAGATCTCCCAGATTCCTAGCAGTGTTGGGACTTTCCCCTATTTCACTTTCCACAGGAGACCCAACCTACCTTGAGCCATCACTGATAAAGCTAAGCTCTCAAAAACACTCAAGGGGGCTGTGGAACAATTTCCTCCTACCAAAAACTCCTTGGAACCCCTACGAGGTTTCCCCCTAACGTAATCGATCTTCTTCAGCAAACTCAATTTTGGCCATGTGCTCCCTACTACCTCGATCAACGGAGTTGAACCAAAAAACCCCTAAGGGCCCCCATAGAGCTTTCCTCACCTTTAATTCACCCCAAATGAAGGTACCTCGCTTTCCCCTCTTTTTACTTGTTTCATGTACCATATGAGCAATTCAATATGTCTCGATGTCGTTTCACTGGTCCCTAACCAAATGTTTGTTGGCTAAATTGGACATTTATATACCCTTTGTTTTGATGATGACAAACATTTCACGCTTGTGGATCTAACATGTTATTTGAGTATTTCAGGGTTTAAAGGAATAAGGAAATCATACTTAGTGGGAAGATGAAGATCAATGCAAATTGAAGATCAAATACTCTTAATTATATAAATGTTCACGATTGTACTCAGAGGTAAACACTTGTTCAAAAATATAATGTACAAGTACTTAGACATCATGAAAATCAAGCGTTAGATCTTCCCTACCCACTTATAGCCCTTTAGATAGATTTCCCCTCAAAGTTAGAGTCAGCGACACACATTGAAACACACACTTAGTAGGTGATTCAAAAGTCTAGAATAGGGGCACACTTGGTCTAAGTTCTTGTTGACCGAAAACCACCTCGGTCGAAATTGAGAGAATTGTTCAACAACTTACACAATCATACTCTAAAATAGTCTTCAGTCGAAAATAATCTCGACCGAGTAAGCAACGATCAAAAGCTTGCGACCGTTAGACTGAGTGGTTGGTACTTGGGAGTTGGACAACACTTTTTCCTTGAACCCAGGATCGGTCAAATAAAACCTCAACCAAGACACAGTTTGGTCGACCAAATTGTCGATCGAGCAGGGTTCTTTATTGTTCTTTTCAAGCACGAACAAATTAGCAATTTCTAGCAAACTAATGTACACTTAACTGCTAGTTAAGCACTAAGAACACTCTAGATACTCCCTACAACGTCCCTAATCACTTGTAAACCATTCCTATAAATAGGAGAGGTCTTAGGACATCCAAATAACCACTTGCATACACAATACCTAAGCTACACTTGAGCATCCACTATTGAGAGAAACAAAGCTAGAATTCACTTGCCATCTTCATCCTTATGCTCTAGAGTTATGTCCTATAATTACAATATCCTAGCCATCACATATAGCCATGTCCATCCTAAGTGGATAGGTTATCTAAACACTTAATATAGGATCAAAGCGATGTACTTCATTGGATAATAAATTTTTTCTTCCAATCTATTTCTTCTATATTGTATTTTGTTCTCCTTGCTACTCCTAGGGTTGGAGACTGTTGAAAGGAGGTTGCTTGGTGCTAATTCAACAAGTGAAGGCCGCTCCAAGGTGTGCTTCAGATTACTTCAAGAAGGCTTCTTCAAAGGAGGTTAGAGCTACTTCTAGGTGAAGGCTATCTCAAGGTGGTGGAGCTACTTCAAGGTGGTGAAGGCTACTCCAAGGATTGCTCGTGGTTACTTCAAGAAGGCTACTTCAAGGGGGTTGAGGCTACTTTAAGGTGAAGGCTACTTTGAGTGGAAGGTGATTGTAATTTATGTAACATCCTTGTGAGGTAATAAAATAAATCTCTTTCAAAATCCCAATTTGAAACAATTGGGTAGTGGACGGACTATCTTTGATTTCAAAGGTAGGAACCACTCTACATCCAAGTACCTTCCTTATTTCCCCCTTCTTATTTGGATGAGTGCCTTAATTGTTTTAATTAATTTTAGATTATCCAAACAGCTATATTCACCCCACCTCTAGATCTTTCAATTGGTATCAGAGCAGGTCTTCAAGGACCCCTAAACAAGACTTGAAGAATGGGGGATGGTGTACTTCACAACCTCAACCTTGAAGGAACGTACGTGAGCTGACCACCACCCTTTGATGAAGCAACTACACTTATTGGAAGAGAAGGATGCAATTTTACTTCCAAGGAATAAGCTTGGATCTTTGGAGGATGGTATCTACACCCTATATATTTTCAACTACAGAATATGCAACATGGGATCCATATAAGGTAAAACAAGTTCAATTAAATGCAAAGGCGGTAAGCATTCTATATTGTTCTATTTATGTAAGTGAATTTAATAGAGTATCTTCATGTGAGATTTCTTATGAAATATGGAATAAACTTTCAATTATACATGAAGGTACAACTCAAGTAAAGAATACTAAGATGAATATGCTTAAATAAAAGTTTGAACAATATTGAATGTTATCTAATGAGACTATTAGCGAAATGTATGCAAGGTTTTCTTCTATTGTTAACATCTTGAATACCTTAGGTAAATATATAAGTGAGGAAGATCAAGTCTCTAAGATCCTTAGGTCTTTGCCTATGAAATACAAGACAAAGGTGACGGCCATTGAAGAAGCCAATGACCTTACCACTTTGAGGATGGAGCAACTCATCGGCAATCTAGAAACTCATGAAGTCAATCTTGAAGAAGAAGAAAGATTGGAAGTCAAACAGAAGAAGGAGAAAAGAAAGGACATTACTTTTAGGACGTCAAGTAAAGAAAGTAATGAAATAAGTGAAGAAGACAGTGGATAAGAGACACTCATTGTAAATGGCAAGCAATATAGAAGGTTTAAATCTAAAAATTATTCTATTTCTTCCTCTTCTTCCCTTAGATGCTTTGAATGTGGTTAGAAGGGACATTTAAAAAATGAGTATCCCAAAGTCAAGAAGGGAAATAAATCCTCTCTTAAGAAGAAAGAAAAAGCCAACAAAGCAGCTTGGGATGACTCAAGCGATTATTGCAAGAGTGAGGAGGAAGTGGAATGTCTCATGACGAAAGAAGACACAGCAAGATGCTTCACTACAACAATAAATGAAGAAGAAAATGAAGTAAGTATTCTTGATTTATCTAAAGAAGAGTTAGCCACTAGTATTGAAGAATTACATGATAAATATGTTGATTGTAAAAAGAAATTAAAAAAGCATACAAAAATCAATGAAGATTTGTATGCTAAATTGAATGATATTATTTTTGAAAAGGAGAGTCTTATGTCTGAAAAAGCTACTTTGAAAACATCTATTAATGGTTGCAATATTAAGTTGCTTGCTCTAGAAATTAACAATAACTTTCTTTGCAAAGAAACGGTTGAATTGCTTGCCAAAATAAATAATCTTCAAACTCAACCTATTCTATGTACTCATTCAGATTGTCAAAGAAAGAGATAGTCTATTATCTAATCTAGCCCAAGAAAAGTTAGACGTTAAAAAGAGAATGGATGAAATTGCTAAGTTGCAAAAGGACATTAGTCGCTTGAAAAACAAAGACATTCTTGATAAAATCCTAAAGGACTCATCTAGACAAATTGGGAGGAGAGGACTAGGCTATGTACCTAAAGAGAAATCCTACCAAAAGCCTAGAACAAGAAAAAGACAAAAACCCAAAACCAAGGTCATATATGTGCCTGAAGACAATTTAGCTAAGAAGAGAAATAAAATTAATTCTATTTGTTGTCATTATTGTTTACATCTTGGACATTATTCATTCTCTTGCCCATACAAAAAAAAGGATGTTGACTTGGTTTGGGTTCTAAAACCCCCAACTTAAAAATGTTAGTCATATTAGTTGAGAATTGACCTAAACTTCACCTTGAAATTCATAATGTCTTATCTCAACTAAATTAAGCTTGAACTTGTATACCTTTGTATATTTTGATTGCTTAATTATGTTATCTAAAAATAATGGGATGATATGTTTACATTAGAATGTTAAATTTACTGAAAGTGCATAGAAATTTATCTCGGTCGACAAAATGCTCGACCAAGAACTATTTCAGGTCAAAGAAAAGATCGACCAAAGGTAGTTCTATCAACATTGTCTTACTGAAAAATCTTTCCAGTCGACAGCTAGCTCGACCAAAAATTCTTCTGGTCGAAGAAATGTTTGACCTAAGATAGTTCTATCAGAACAATTTATTAAGAACAAAACTATTCAATTGTAATTAAATTTGGTGACCCTAATATGTACTAAACTCTTCATATTAAATTGTTTCAAACAGTTGAAATGATAAAATATTTATAGCAATGCTTCTGACCAAATGGACCACTATATGGGACCGAAACCTTCATACTTTGTAGGTTTGGATGGTCTATTAAAGCTACTCTATAAGGCACATGAAACAAGAAGATTTTCACACATTTGGGGAAAAGGTAAAATTATTGTTCACATATGAAGAAAATTTCAAAGGTACAACTGTTGGCATAAGTGATGTTGGTACAAATTTACAAATGTGCTATGTATCAAAGAACTACATCATAAGTACTATAAAAATGTTTATGATTCATAGAAAAACATCAAAGTTGTTGATAAAGTAAATTATAAACTTCTTAACACTATGGACATTAGATGCCAAAATAAATTTGTCATGGTATAAAAAGATTTTTCACATAAGAAAATTTCTTTAAATCGTTACCTAATTTTTTTGTGATAAATCTGAAATGTGTGACAAGCAAAAGTTAGACAAAATTGATCTTGACACAAAATGGCTTTGTTTTGAAATAATTAAACAAAGAATCTAAAGTTTATAAGAATAAATGATAATTATATACAATAAGACTTAGTCATATCTTAAAAGATTTAATTATTGGACAAATGATCCTACTAAAACCAATGAATAAAATTTAGCTCTTAGACCTAAAAGTAAAACATTGGAACTATATGGGCATAATGGAATAACATTAGGATTTAATGAGAAGAAATAAATTTAGATATGATTTATAAATCATTGGCTAAGACTTAACATCATCAAATGAATGTAAAAATGCATAAGGCTGATTGGTCAGTTATACTAATATAAAAGAAAATGTTATATCTTGGTTCATTCTAATAATAAATCTGCATTAATTGAAAATATACAGAATTGTCCCTAGGCTGAAAAAGAGTTTGACTGAGGGGCGCCCCGGCTGAAGTCATGGTCGACCAAAAATAAGCCTGACAAAAATACTTATCAAATCATTTACTTGCGCCCAACATTGCTATATTAAATCTGTAAGTTGCTTATCATGTTAAATACGTATAATAAGAGAAATTTTTAAGATAGTGTAAGAAACAAGACTGCTTATAAAAGTTGACTCACAAACTTACTTAATCAATTGATTTTAGAGAAGGATATAATTTGAAATACCTTGGTATCTTTAAGTTATGAGATTAAGGGAGAGCTCACAAAATTCTTGAATATAATGTATAACTTGCTCTTAATTGAATTCCCTACACCAATTAGGGATTAACATCCCTTGTATTTGGTTAGAGATATATTCCACTATGAGCCTAAAGGAATCTCATATCATTTTAAGGCTTAACATCCCTTACAAATGGTTGAGAAATTAATCTTGATTTTTGAATTGTGACTAAATTTGACATTCCTTTTGAAGTAAACAATTAAGGGGGAGTAATCAATTAAGGGGGAGTCTTATTAACTTACATATATGATTGTATGGCTATCTTTTTAAAATAAAAAAGGGGGAGAAATAATATAAATCAAAATAAATGAGTGTTTCTTGGCTTAACATTAATTGATGTTATATTCTTTAAAGAAATGGATACTATGTTCCATATCTCTTTAGGAATAATTAGCACACATTTCATGAAAACAAGAATATGTTCTTCATCTCAGATAAATCTCATGTATCAAACTCATCTCACTTGAATCATTTTGATTATATCTTATACGTGTTTGTCATCTTCAAAAAGGAGGAGATTGTTGGCTAAATTGGACATTTATATACCCTTTTTTATGATGACAAACATTTCACACTTGTGGATCTAACATGTTATTTGAGTATTTCAGGGTTCAAAGGAATAAGGAAATCCTACTTAGTGGGAAGATGAAGATCAATGCAAATTGAAGATCAAATACGCTTAATTGTATAAATGTTCATGATTGCACTCAAATGTAAAAACTTGTACAAAAATATAATGTACGAGTACTTAGAAATCATATAAATCAAGCGATAGATCTTCCCTGCCCACTTATAACCCTTAGATAGATTTCCCCTCAAAGTTAGAGTCACCAACACACATTGAAACCCGTAACACCCCAATTTCCTTAAAGCATACACATACTGAGTGGAAGTATATTCTCATTGGGATGTCACAAAAATGATAATCATTGCATAAAAATATAATTTTATTCAACCAACTCAGGAAAAATAATTTGCAAATCTCATGTCTCAAGTTCCACAACATAAAACTTAAACTTTGAACTAACTAAACTAGTACATAGTCTCAGCGCTAATCGAAAAACTAAATGTAAACGCCATATGATAGTTGGCACCCCACTAGGTTTAAATTCTTAGTTTGTCCTTGAGATGTATGTTCCTCACTTAAGCTCCTTCCTTATTCTTTCCTCCTACGGACATCACGTCCCCAGCCATGAATTCAAAACGAAAAACATGTTAGAGTAAGTGGCATTGAATATTGCTATAACAACATAATAACTTGGCAATAAGAAAAATCATAAAAGTAACTGAAAATCAAATCTTTGATCCATATAATATGCTCTTTAGTGGTTAAGTATAATGTCCTCAACTCTTATGCACTAATTGTGCTCATAAGGCCCTTAGGCTCAACTAATGTTCCACTTGAACTCATGCCTTGCACAAATGTGCCATAACTATGCTCCACTTGAGCTCATGATTTTCACTTGAGTGCCATAATGTTCCATTTGAACTCATAAGGCCTGAGGGCTCAACATTAACATAATGAGGACAAAATAATATAGCCGGTAAATGATTCATCATAAACATAATAATCCTTTACCTTAATTGAATTTCACATGATCATGGCATAAATATCTAAAATAGAACTTGTAAGCATATGAATCGTATAATTACTTTTGGTGAACATTAATGCAAGATTTTCGGAAAATTGAATACATATCTATGCATACAATTTAACTTGATCATGATACAATAATCTTAAAGCGATTGAAAACCATTACTTAAATACTCAAAGTGCATGGACTCACTTACCTTTATTGGAGCAAACCCTAATTATTCTCCCTGATCCTTGGTTACACATATGCTCCTGAAATTACATGATCCATGTTAATTATTACCTTAAACACCATCCTAAACCCTAATCTGAAATCATTAGGAAAATAGGGTTTGGTGTTGTTGAATCAGGGTTTTTAAAATTGAAATTATGTTCCTTGTCGAAAAACCTTTCCAACGACTATTTTGGGGTACTTTTATGATAATCCAGTAATTTATTGTGATTATTCGAAGAACAGACCAATAGAAATTCAAGGAAAATCCACGTAAGGGGGCAAAAACCAAGTCGTGGGACCACCCCCTGAGGTGGACCAATCCACATCCACCAGCTAGAAAAAGGGGGCTCACCCCAGCAATCAGCCGATGAATAAAATGAAATAAAGAAAAACCTTATATAGTCGTTGTACCATTGATGGTTCGATTCAGGTAGTATGGGAAGAAACGTCTTTTTCTGACCAGGTTTCTTCTCCGTTTGCTCAAGAAAAGAAGAACGACTTGTGAAGGAGATGACAGTGAATACTCAAGGATCTAAATTCAGCTTTTGACGCTGTCGGGGAAAGCCAAGGCCGTAAAGAATCCTTGATACTCTCTCAAAGACAGCAAGTCCTTACATGGGCAGTTATGTGGTCTGTTGCTCCAGAACCATCGGCCGCCATGGCAGAGTAAGGGAGGAACCGAGAACAGTCCAAAAACCTGAGAAAACCCACACGTGAGACAAGGATGAAATCCTGTACAAGCTCGGCATCACCAGGTGGAGTTATAAGCAAAGGTACCGGAGGAAAACATGGCGAGAAGCTCTCAATTGCTCACAGGTTCATAATAAAGTGAAAAAGGGGAAAGTCGGTACCTGCATTTTGGGACGGAATCGAAGATGGGAAAAGCTTTAGAAGGACTCGGTGAACCACAACGATGTGTCAGAGATGTTCGAGATGTTGCGTGCTCTCGCCTCAGGCCGCCGCTAGGATAAAGGGAGAACTGGAGCTCGGAGGTAGGGTTGTCGTGTAAACGATGCCACAGCTGGGATGGTAGTTGCTTCCTTGAGGGTTCGGGATCATTTTTAGGGCCCTATATATAGGTTTTGAGACATGATGGAGGTTGGTTTACTTGTGAGGAAAGAAACAGGGGAAATGGGGAAGAGTCCTAGTCGACCCAGGACTCTAGGGCATGAAACCCTAAAGTGTAAGGGATAGGAAGATCCGGGAAGGAGTGAGGAAGGTAAGGGGGAGATTCATTTGTACTATGAATTCATAGAGAGGGAGATCGGAGGGGGAGTATAGTGTGGGGTTTTGTCTCTGTTGTTCTGACTTGGAGTCGGGTGAGGGAGAGACCCTATCTATCGTCCACAGAGTCTGCATGACCCACGATTAAAGGGGGTCATCAGATCGGCTGAGAAAAAAAAATGAAAGCCAAAAAAAGCCGCGTCATAGGCGTATTAAACCGAATTTTAGGTTAGATTATCAAATCAACTAAATATTTGCTAAAAATTATAGATGAACATCCTAAATTCATTAGAGGGGTCAAACAAAGTCATAATGAATTCAAATTTGAATCACAAGTTAATTAGGAAGCCTAGAATCTCCTTATCCAATTAGATTTAGGTTTTCATTAAATTTCATTATCAAACTCATATATGTCCTTATTTTAATGTGGAAATTGAATTATCCTTTCCTTACCAAGTTACACTTTGACTAAAATTCGAGATAGGGAGTTATGATACAATATAAGGTCATTCATTATCTTTTATGCATAAATAAATGGATCACATTATGAGAGAAAATAATGTTATTTATACTCTTTGTCTATTGAATTCTTTTAATCATAATGAAATAAAAGAAGAATCAGATACAATATCATATAAAGTCTTTAATATTTGGATTAACTTGCATCAAAGTCCAAGTTTCAAATTATATATATATATATATATATATATATATATATATATATATATTGCAAATAAGTCCTTGAATTTGTTTTATTTAGATTTTGGGATATTACAGAAACACACACTTAGTAGGTGATTCAAAAGTCTACAACATGGACACACTCGGTCAAAGTTCTTGTCAACCGAGAACCACCTCGGTCGAACTTGACAACACTGCTAAACGACTTACACAATCGTTCTCTAAAATAGTCTTCGGTTGAAAATAATCTCGATTGAGTAATCAACAGTCTAAAGCTTGTGACCGTTAGACTGAGTGGTTGGTACTTGGGAGTTGGAAATAGACATTGCAACACTTTTTCCTTGAACCTAGGCTGGATCGAATAAAACCTCAACTGAGACATAGTTCAGTCGACCAAATTGTTGACCGAGCAGGAATCTGGATTGTTCTTTTTAAGCACGAACAAATTAGCAATTACTAGTCAACTAATGTACACCTAACAGATAGTTAAGCACTAATAACACTCTAGACACTCCCTACAACATCCCTAATCACTTGTAAACCATTCCTATAAATAGGAGAGGTATTAGGACACCCAAATCACCACTTGCATACACAATACCTAAGCTACACTTGAGCATCCACTATTGAGAGCAAAAAAGTTAGAATTCACTTTCCATCTTCATCCTTGTTCTATAGAGTTGTGTCCTATAGTTACAATATCCTAGCCACCACATATAGCCACGTCCATCCTAAGTGGATAGGAGATCTAAACGCTTGATATCAGATCAAAGCATTGTACTTCATTGGATAAGTATTTTCTTTCTTCCAATCTATTTCTTCTATATTGTATTTTGTTCTCCTTGACTACTCCTAGGGTTGGAGGATTTTGAAAGGAGGTTGCTTGGTTCTACTTCAATAAGTGAAGGCTGCTCCAAGGTGTGCTTGAGATTACTTCAAGAAGGCTTCTTCAAAGGAGGTTGGAGTTACTTCTAGGTGAAGGCTATCTCAAGGTGGTGGCGCTACTTCAAGGTGGTGAAGGCTGCTCCAAGTATTGCTCGGGGTTAATTCAAGAAGGCTGCTTCAAGGGGGTTGAGGCTACTTCGAGTGGAAGGTGAATGTATTTTATGTAACATCCTTGTGAGGTAATAAAATAAATCACTTTCAAAATCCCAATTGGAAACGATTGGGCAGTGGACTGACTACCTTTGATTTCAAAGGTAGGAACCACTCTACATCCAAGTGCCTTCCTTGTTTCCCCTCCTTCTTTGTTTGAGTGCCTTAATTGTTTTAATTAATTTTGAATTATCTAAAAAGATCCATTCACCCCCTAGATCTTTTAAGGTTTTAGTCTTCATCAACGAACCAACCCACATCTCTAATTTTCATTGCAATTTGTCCTATCACTTTTTCAATCTCTGGGTTGATGGCTTGCCATGGCAGAGGTTGATCTTTGACCTCTCTTCCACTGTATATCTTAAAGTGAAGGTCTGTGAGACCGGGAGTATATGAGGAACCAGTCGTTAATGTTTTTGAGTCACAATCTTTATCATATCATGATCTCTAGATCTGAGATTTGCGCTTCTGATCTCACTTGTCTTGTTGATATTCTGATGGTTTGCATCTACAAATTGGGGATGAAGAGGTATTCAACTTTTCTAGTTTTTCCCCGACTCTGTGTTTATTTATCACACTTCGTCATGGGCATTGTTGCACTTTCACACCTAGACTACTCAGTGATCGCACTATTTTGTTGAGAGAGAGAGGGTCCTTGCTACATGGGTTCTCACTATTGGGCCAACAGGATAAAGGGCTCATGTGTGGATTTTCTGAGGTTTTGTCACATATTATTCTGATTGGTCATATCTTTGGAAATTCACAGTAATTGATCTAATTATCAAAAGAAATAAGTATAAATAGTCATTGGAAAAGATTTTTCGAGTAGTACCTAATTCTAGTATTTTTAAACCCTAAATTCATCTTCTCCTATCATGAATTCTTAAAAGATCAAAATAGATTGTGTTTAACATGGTAATTGATGTAAAATATATTAATTTCAACACATTAGGGTTTCCTCACAAAGAGACAAGTAGGAGTTTCTCCAAGCTTAAGTAAGTGAATCCATGCACTTTGAGTATCACATAATGGTTTTCAATCGCTTTAAGATTATTGTATCATGATGATCAAGTTAAATTATATGCATAGCTACGTATTTGATTTTTAGAAATTCTTGATTTAATGTTCCCCAAAAGCTTATGATATGATGCTTATGTTTTGAAGTTCTATTTCAAGAATCCATGTCATGTTCATATGAAATCCAAGTAAATATTAATTATTCCAAGTTAATGATGAATCATGTAATTGGTTGTATTATTTTGTCCTCATCATGTTAATGTTGAGCCCTCGGGCCTTATGAGTTCAAATGGAACATAGTGGCATGTATGTGCAAATAATGAACTCAAGTGGAGCATAATGTGATGGCACTTAGGTGTAAATCATGAGCTCAATTAGAGCATAGCTAATGGCACTCAGGTGCAAATCATGAGTTCAAGTGGAACATCAGTTGAGCCTATGAGTCTTATGAGCACAATTGGTGCATAAGAGTAGAGAACATTATAATCAACCACTAAGAGCACATTATGTGAATCCAATATTCATTGTTTTCATGTTTTACCTTATTGCCAAGTTATTATGTGATTATAACAATACTAATGTTGCTTACTCTAACGCGTTTTTCATTTTGAATGCATGGTTGGGGACGCAATGTTCGCAGGAGGAAAGAATAAGGGAGCTTAACTAAGGAGCATACATCTCAAGGATAGATTAAGAGTTTAGCCCTGGTGGGATGTCAACTATCCTGTGGTATTTAGTTTAGTTTGGTTTAGAGTTTCAGTTTTATGTTGAGGAACTTGAGACGTGAGATTTGCAATTATTTTTCTAAGTTGGTTGAATAAAATTATATTTTGAGCAATGCTAATCATTTTGTGACATCCCAATGAGATTTATGCTTCCGCTTAGTATTGTGAAAGTTTTAGAAAATTGGGGTGTTACAGTTTCATACGTGACCTACGAGTGAGAAATCAATATATGGAAAAGTTAAGACAATAACTAAATACAAGAAGGTCAGAAAAATTGAATAAAATGTTTTTTGAAATTGTGGAATTAATATCCATCTAATGTTATGGTTTTATAACTTAATTCAATATGATTAATGTGATTTCTGAGTTTATTATTTAATGAGAATTTAATATTAAATCTATATAATGTTTAATGGGTGAAACGAGACCATGTTGTTGAACTAGGATTTGATAATTTTGGAACTAAGATTTGACAATGGATGCTTTTAGGATGATAAATCGGGTGACTAGCATGAAAGACTTGAGTGACCATGTTGTCTAGGGCATACATAGCATGGATGTTCTTCGGAGGTAGAATTGAAGTGGCCAGACCACCCTCTACCTCTAAAAATATTTGTCATAGTTTTTGTATCTTGTATTCCACCCATGTGGGTGCTAACCGTAAGATTTTAATAGTAAAAAAATATTGTTTCACTGCTAAAAAAAAATTATACTTTGAACATACTCGTTAAATATGTGATTATTCCATGCAAAAAAAATTGTGTTAGTATTATAACAATGGGGGTATTCCTTTTACTCAATTAAGGAGTTAATGCCCACTTAGAACTCACTCAGAAAACCTGTCACATAGGTAGTTTAGTGTGTTTTCAGGTGATTGACGAAAGAAACATTCACCTTGTTGTTGTCATGCATTCAACATTTGTTGCAAATGCCTATTAGGGTGTACAGAAATTTTTAAGCCAGAAATTGCCAATCCAACAACAAATTGTGTTACCGCCAAACAGTGACAGAGGGATGGTCATTGCGATAATGGAGCGCTACTAATACTATCTAGTGTCAAACACGACTATGGGTGATGTGGTTAAGTGCAAGTCTTTCCGTAGTGGCATGTAGCTTATATGTCAGCAATAAAGCAACAGCACTCCACATTCTACAGGGCATTTAACTATATGCCAGTAATAAAGCACGAGTTGAATAGCACTCTCCGTATCCACACATGGATGAATTTTGACTCTAGAGAACATGAGAATATTGTAAGCTTTACCAAAACATCAACGTTAAACAGAAAAATCAAACTACACTTTCGTTACAGTATTGTTTCATCCAGATTGGAAACAATTCTTGCGTTCTGTCGATCCAGAACCTCAAGAATGCAATTTTAAAAATACATATAAAGAAAGAGAGACAGGTATAACGAGGTTTGGTAGAAGAACAGAGGTAAACATCAAAGGAAGCCTTCAATTCCACGCCCTGACACGGTCTCCCTGTAGATGTTCAGGGCTTCTTCCATGACATGGGCACGTGACAACAGTTCAGCTCTTTTCTTGCTAGATGGATGGGTCGAGAGATAGTTCTGGAGCTCCGAGTCACCAGTGATCTTCCCCAGTTTCTTATATACATCAGGTGCAATACGGGGATCGTAGCCAGCTGAAGCCATCAAAAGCAGCCCTATATAATCTGCTTCCATTTCCATCCTAATGAAACAAAGAAAATGTGGATCAAGGAGACGTCAAAATGGCCCAGCTCAAAAGAGATAGACGTCAAATATATCTTTAGATGATTAGGAAATAAAATTACTCTACTAAATAAGTAATTGAGAAAATATCTGTAGGAATTAAAGACAATGGACGTGCGTTATCATAAATGAAATGAGAGATAAGAACAAAGCAGAACTGTTTTCGAGCTGTAGCACATGCCCACACCTCAACCCCCCCCCCCGCCCCACAATAACAAATGGAAACAGAGATATGCAGAGAGATCCAATCTCCCTGCCAGTATGCTGCAACCTTTAGTCCGACAGTTTAAATGTCTGCACGTATGAAATTTCCTAGCTTTTTCTATCTTTCCGTGGGTTTCACATTTATGTTTGAAAAATTAAGAGTAATTTGTCCTTGTCCCTCTCTTAATAATGTCGAAAGCCCCGTTTGGATCAATTCATTGTCAGTAGAAAGAATTTTAAGCCTGAGTTTTCTCACAGTGATATATAGTTCATTAAAAAACAATATCTTATGAATTATGAAAAAAAAAGAGCCTGCAGCCAGTGTACGAAGTCAAAGAGCTTCAATAAAATTTACGCTTTTATTCACAGATATCCAGCTATGTGTCCAATCAGGTGATCCTTATACAATGGTACAGCACTGAAGGGAAGAAGAAAAACCACTTTTATGAAAGCCAAACGATCTAATGAATATATCTGACCTTTGGCTCTATCAATTACCTCAAGAATCTTAGTTCTCATTTATATTTATGCTATCTAAACTTAAGGACCTATAAAATGTCTCATTAAGTCCTATTGAACGGACTATTCTCAAACTCTAACATGCATGTCTGGCCTCCAGTTTGGTAACCGACTATTATAAAAAGTAATTCTGAACTGCAAGTGTTGCTATTTTAGTTGTTACTACATTTGTTAGTTAAAAATTTTACGTCTTTAGTGGTTCAAGTGGTCAACAGGTTCAATTCACAGCTTCCGTCTCGATTTACCACCCTCCAGGTGTCTGGCCTCCGCTACAGTTTAAGAGGGGGGAGGAATCTTCTCTTCTAACCCAAAAACTAACAGGCAAACAAACAATAGTTACAAAATTTATAGCATAAAATATTTTACATGGCTGATGACCCTCCAATTTGAAGCATGGTTATGAAATGGGTAAACCTAATGGGGTAGTATGTCTTAGAAACTATTATCTCATAGGCTTAGGGAGTGATCAAGTCACCGAGAGAAAAGAATCGTCAAAAGGATTGAAGTCCTTTACCTTTGTCATTCCCCACAGGTAATAGATATCGGACACAAATGGGATGCACCCTTCTTATTGATCCTAATAGGAGGCTCCTAGCCTCCCAGGTGTGCTTGTGTCCAGTATATGTCCAACACGGTCTCCAGAGAAATGTACATGCTTCCAAAAGACACTATCCTTTGGAATGCAGAAAGAAAAAACTGGCAATGCAAATTTTCTTCAAGTGCTTTCATCATATTGTGCATCTTCAAAATTTTAGTGGTCATTGTTTATTGTTGTGAGCATTGTTTTGAAAATTTGCCTTGTAGTTTGAGGCCATGCCTCATTAATAAGAGTTAGGCTTACACCACAAATCAATACGTCGGCTAAATCACCCCCATTGTTTTGCTAATGTAATTTTTCTTCCTTATGACAATAATATTCAAAACTATTCACATGCTAGTCACATGAACATTTTGTTATCAAATCTAACATTGTTTTCCTTATGAGTCAAAAAAAATTAAAACATGGAAATTATGCTGAGCCTTGAACTCTAGATCTGTTTCTCACATCTCAGCTTGGTCCAGTCAGAGGACGGCCTAACAAAAATAACAGATGGTGTCAAGACCCAGCCTTAAATTGCCTCATCAGTAAGTGATAATCCACTACATTCAGAAATACAGACATCGAATAATGGTCATTGGCCCATAATCATACATCACATAGAGGTATGGCCTGCTCACATAAGATGCTATGGCCTGACGAGCAATTTCAAAACATAATCCACTGCAGGATATGAACAACCGTATTGGAGAATGAGACTATTAGAGTGATTCCTTGCAACCCAAAGAAGAATACAGCCATCCTACACCACTTGTGTTCTTGACTTCCCAATCACAATATGGCTTGGTCAAATTCCCGAAGTAGTCAGGTAGTGCATGCTCTACTTCCCAGTCTAACATTTTGAAACCAAATACACATATGATTCCTACTCTCAAAAAATATGGAACTCTTATCACCAATGGTGGCCCTAGGTTTTTATGCCCCTTGAATACCTCCATTTTTCTTCCAATCTCTGAAAAGCCTCCATTTCCTTCCTTCCAATACAGCAAGTGCATGTAATTTGGGTAATCTATGATTTCCATTCTCTAGTATATAAAAAGATTCTCTATAATCTAGTGAAATTGTCGGTAGACAGCATCTCTCACAGGGATGTGGTTGAATCACCCTGAATACTGTTCTTTGTGATTACTTGATTGCATTCATGAATTCCATCATATTTGTTTGATAGGCATCCTTGTCTCTAGATAATTTCTGATCCTTGAGCTAGAGTCAACTGGTTTTAGTTGGGCATTTACCCCAAGTTTTTCCAACTAATAGTATCAAAGCCTTATTCTATAGATTTTCATCTGCTTTAAAATAATGGAAGTAAGAGGGATCATGTCATCAAGAAGGCTCAATGTCTGATCAGCTTTCTTTGTCAAGTCACATGAGGCATGTCTTGCTCAAGATGTCATTCACAGAGCCCTTCTTGGCAACGAGAAGAAACCAACATCCATAATGGATGAAGCATGGGAGGAAATTGGTCAAACGGTTTATTTGGCTCGTCAGAGAATGAGGTTCTTTGTGAAGCCATCCAACAAAGATTGTAATTGTGTCGAATGAAATTGAGCTCTCTACCTAAAGAATTTCATGTTCGATGAAGCCACCCTTACAAAATAACTTTTGTTGCTTTGTGTTGACGAGGTAGGATCATTGACGGGTCTTTTTAACTAATCAATGTAAATAGCCTAGTATATTGGACAATGTAAAGTGCAATAGAAGAAAATAAGTATCAAATAACTCTTTACACCTTAACGCTCTAGTACAGGAATTTTTTAGTACATTGATTTCTCGAGGCTGTAGATCCATCTCTTTGCACCATGTTGCTCATTGATACGATGTGTCGCCTGCTATTGTTGATTACTGTCCCGAATTATGTCAACTGGCACGGCGTGCCGCTCCACGAGTTCTTGCCGGCGTTGACTTCTACTGGTGCGTCTACTGATGAGCAACACGACGTCTCTCTTCATCGACACGATGTGTCAACTGTTACTAATGGTGCAACTTAGCGTGCTTCACCATCTACAATGATTCTATTACATGGCGCAGGTTTTTATACATGGTGAGTCCCTTCTTTATCCTTACCAACAGTTATCTTCCTTTTTCAGCACTTCTATTTGTCTTTTGTTCTTCAACCTCTCACCATTTCCATCCCTACATACCTTTTTTCCTATCTCCTCAATACCTGTACTACCCCCATATAAAATGATTCTATTACATGACAGAGTTTTCTATATATGGCAAGTCCCTTCTTTACCCTTACCAACAACAGTTATCTTCCTGTTTCAGCACTTTTATTTGTCTTTTGTTCTTTAACCTTTCACCCTTTCCGGCCCTACACATTTTTTCCTATCTCCTCGATACTTGCACTACCCCGATATACATATTGTGCTCAATGATCCTATTATTTTTTGACCTGGTCTAAAAAAAATCTACTTGAATCTATGTAATCGGGTCATGTTGCACCTTGACTCGAGTTGTTAGTTACCTCCTCCACATAATTGCCTACATAGCCCTTGCATCTACCATTATTTTTTACTTTCCACCCAACCACTCTCTTGACTCTTTCCGTGGTTAACGTGAAAGGGAGAATAGAGAATGATGTAGAAGAGATGAGATGGAGGAGAGATGATGAAGACTTTAGTTCTATTACTATATGTTCATGCTACTTTTACTGTTGATATATGGATCTTCATGCCTCTTCTACTGTTGATATATGGATTTTCATGCTACTTTTGTTGCTGCTATGGGGTGTTATTTTTGTTGCTATATGGATCCGTCTGTTGCTATATGTCTACCTTATGAAGAGCCTGAGAAACTTATTCATCATCATACATACTGCTATGGAGTTATCTACTTCACTTATGCTATATGTTGACTGATTACTGCTACCTTGTGCTATCTATTGCTGATTTTCTGTCCGACGGCGTCATTCTTGCTACTTGTGCTATGATCTATGATCTGCACATTTTACTTGTTGCTTTGTGAGTTTGCATTATCTGGTGTCCATGCCCTGTTTGCACGTTGAATATTTGTATGTGTCTTGCGCACTAATGCTACGACTGTGACCCAACACTCTATGGACTTTGACGTCTGCTACAAGGATGGAAATTATATGATGAGATGATGATGGTACCTTTGGTGACTTACATGCGTATGATGGAGCTTCATGCTTTTATGCTATTGTTGTTCCTCTTGGGAGTCTTTTGCTGATTTCTACTTTGCACACTGGTCTTTTATCCAGCTACGTCATTTATTTTCTGCTACCATGTTCCAGCACTCTCTGGCTTTTGTTCGGGCCTTGCGCATGTTGACTCTTTTCTTCTCCATGCTTCATATGCACATTAATTGTTGTTTCTTGTGTTCCAACACTCTCTGCTCTATTTGGTGACAATAGCGACTGCGATGAAGATCATGATGCCTACATGTTGATGTTTAGTCCTACTTCATATGCCACTTCACACTGATCAAGAAGCTTCTGCTACCTGCCTTTGTACCCGTTTTTGGATTATCTGCTTGAGGGGAGTATTTGAGTGCTTGAGTGATTTATTATAACATTGAGGGGGAGAAATTCTCATATGGGCTCGATTATCTTTTTATTATGTTTAGTTTGTATGTTTGCTTGCAAGCTAACTTGGGATTCTCCCAAGCTTTAGCTTGAGGGGGAGTGTTAGAGAGTCTACTTACATAAGTTGTTTAGTCTTTTTGTAATATTTACCTAGTTGTGTCTTGGCCCATTAGGGTTTGTCTTGAGTCTGTATGCTTCCCTCTTATCCAATCTATCAATAAGAAAAACTCGTACACACAAGGGGATTTCCCCATCATATCATTTTTCTACAGATAAGACATAGAGATGAGTCTAGATATACCTGTAAGTGATTGTAGCACCTGAGTCAAGAACCCAAGAAGACAAACATGTATGGGTAGATTCAGATTTACATGTTGTAGATGATCTCAATGCTCCAGACTTCTGAGCACTGGAGGCATCAGAGGAAGATGCATGTAGGGATCCCCAAAACTAAAGAAGTTGATTGCACTCCTTGTCACTCATCTTGATTTGATGAGTGGGTTGCTCAGATGATTCTTCAACAAAGGTGAGATTTGCATTGGAAATCTTAGAGGGAAGCATGGAGCTCATAGCACGTCTCCTTGTTGTGACCCTTTTTGCCACAATGGGTACACATAGGTCGGCCTCTTCCTTTTGATGAGCGTGCAGTGGAAATCTTAGAGGGAAGCATGGAGCTCATAGCACGTCTCCTTGTTGTGACCCTTTTTGCCACAATGGGTACACATAGGTCGGCCTCTTCCTTTTGATGAGCGTCTGCCTCTTCTTCTGCGGCTCCGCTACGACCACATTCCCGTGTAGAAGATAGGTTGGTGGTATTCTGAGAGACAAGGGCAGATCAGTCTATCACCGGAGTCATGGGAGAATTTTGCTCAAGGAATAGACGCTTATATGCCTCTACCATAGTTGGAAGTTGCGTTCACGATAGTATCAAATTTTTGACTTCTTCATACTCGTTGCAAAGACCGACAAAAAACTTGATGACCACCATGTGATCTCATTGTTTCTGAAGCTTGACTAGATCTATGGAGATTGAAGTAGGCCATTCAAATCCTTCATGATGCAATGAGTCGGTGACCTCCCTGAAGTATATTGTTGTAGACTTTTCTCCTCTTGATGCAGGTTGTACATCTTCATTGTATATCATACATCCTTGAGATGTTGTTAGAGTACACGAGTTGGAGACGATCACAAACAGCCTTGCAACTTGACAGATGATCGTGATGTTGGATACATAGGGCTCTGTAGAGTTCCATAGAGCAAAGAGGAGGGTGGCATAATGACCCTTCCATTAGGAAAAGGAGTTAGTCAATGGTCTTGCTTTGATACCATGCCATGTGACCGAGACATTATTGGAGAGTAATGAATTAATTGTATTATGAAAAAGGCTAGCCTTTATATAGGAATAAGGGTGGTTGCCAATAACCCAAATACATAGTGTGGGACCAATCCTAGTGTACAATTAAATAAATAATATAGACCGATCCAAGTGTGGGATTAGTCCCACACTATGTATATAGGTTATTGGTAACAACCCTTATTTCTAAATAAAGGCTAGCCCCAGTGTATTGAAAAAAGGCCTGAGTGGCCGATTAAACGGTCGATTAGTCGGCCAAACACCCAGGCCATTTAAAATTGACCCAAATCGTCCGCTTAACCAGTTTGCACTTAATCGCCCGTTTTTTCCCGCTTTTTGCCCTTTTTTCCTTTTGTTACCCTTTTTCCCGCTTTTTGGCCGCTTTTTGTCCGTTTTTTTTTATTTTGTTGTACACCTGTAACATTAAGTAAACTATATGGTCCCAAGTATTATTGACTATAATAGTATAATATATCAAACTTATATACATTAAATATCCTATGATAAGCCCTAGTTCTAATATAGAATGCATACTTTGTATGCAAGCCGGGATAACAGGGTACTGCTGTAAAGTGTAA